>CM073426.1:127920000-129120000 GCA_037114965.1 Monochamus alternatus
GCATCAATGGTTGTTCATTATCCTGTACTGTAGAGTAAAAATTCCATTCAAATGCTGCGACTTACTTTAACCGACCCCACTCCAAAAAAATCCGGTATTGACGACACTTGCACCGCCAACAATAAATAAGGGGAAGAAATGTTAATTCCTCGGAGAGATCTTAATTAGATAAGTCCGATTCAAGGCAGAACAGCAACATGGTACACTTTTTCGAACACTAGAGGGCGATAAGGCGTAAAATAAATACTGAATTTACTCGGTGAAATACGCAGTCGAGTACAGAACACCATCTGATAACAGCAGCGACACTGTGAACTAAATAACTATCGAATTCTTAATCAGCAGATACAGGATAACTCGATAAACCAGAAAATTAAGATCTTAATTACTGTACTGTTAATGGTGCTCGGAATTGATTTTGAATATGTTAAGCGAACTGGGGAATATGGCCAGTCATTAGTTGCACATCACTTGCTGATATCATCTGTAAAACAACGTGTTTATAGTTTGCTAATGCATATTCAGTACAGGTAAAAAACCTCATTATTCGACTACAACGTGCTTTACATCTAAATAATTAAAGACATGTGTTGCACTAAAATTGTTTATACATACCCGATAAGCACTCATATGTATACCGTAAAATATACAGGACGGCGTCAATATGTAACACTACTATCTTATTTGAAGAATAACAAATAAAAATTTAAAAAATACAGTAATTTAAATAAAAAATCTAGTTGTTCTTGACGTGTTCATTGCGTTTAGATATGTACTCAGTATTTAGTAGGTACTTGAATATACAGTGCAGTACTTGAATGTACAGTGAAAAGTAACGAATAAATTCATTATTTTGGAAATTGAGAAGTTTTCGAAAAAATTCCCAGGTACGTTGATTTTGTTTTTAAAAAAGGCACATTTTTGACATACGACCCACATTTCTGACGTCATTGTTGTTCGAGATATGATTTCATCGACAATTTTTTTAAATAGGAACTCCCAGCTTTGACCATGCCATTTGAAAGAGCGCGTCATTCTACATACATACATCATGAAAATGATAATAATTATGTATAAAATCGAGTAAATTAAATGTGCTGTCTGACAGTAGCCCAGATGATTAATAAATCCTTTTTTGACATTATCAATAACATCAGGAGGAATACGATGTATTTCGTGACGAATTCATGCTTTTAAATCTTCTAAATTAACCGGTCTGTCGTTTGTTTGGAAATGAAAGAGAGTAATAAAACCCCGAGATAAAAACCGGCCATGGGCGTGGTAATATTTCCTTTCAGGTAATTATCGGATAATACTTATATTGTGACAGATCAATCCAGTCTTAGAGCTGAATATACAAAGACGTGTTAGTGCAGTAGAGTAAAATTCAATTTGTGTTTAGTGACTATTGTGCCAGTGGATATAATATCGTTTCGGTAAAATGTCGAGCTTATCATATTACGTACCTGCTAAACGCGTGAAAAGATGTGCGCTGTCTCAGAATGAGAAGATTATTATATTAAATGTATTTAATGCACTGAAACACCAAAATCCTACCAACAGTGTTCACGACATCGTGAAAAAGTGTTCCAAAATGACAAGGATTGGAAAATCGACTATCTACACACTTTTAAATTAAACAAAAAATTAACAAGATACTGTAAATCTCTCCAAATCATCTACAGGGAGGTCAAAAGTCATTATAATGATTTATTCAAAAATGTCATTCGCAGAAAAGTACACTCATTTTATTTTAAAAAAGAAATACCAACGCTAAACAAAATTTTAAGTGAACTTTCAGAGGACAACGATTTGTCAAAAATCAGTAGAAGCAAATTATGGGCCGCCTTACGAGAGTTAAATTTTTGCTGGGAAAAGCAGAACAGGAAGTCAGTTCTTATCGAAATTATTTGTTGGCGAAGATCCTACTTAAGATCATTTAGAAAATTCCGTGGCGAAGGGAGGAATATTTATTATCTAGAGGAAACTTGGGTCAACGAGGGATATACTGTAACAAAAGTATGGCAAGATATAAATGTAAAAAGTTTTCGACAAGCATTTTTGGATGGACTTTCAACAGCGTTCAAGGCACCTTCAGATAAAGGGCGAAGATTGATAGTGACACATATAGGTAGCGCCAGTGGTTTTATAGATGGCGGTTTACTTTTATTTAAATCTAAAAATACAGGTGACTACATGAAAGCAGATGTTTTCGAAGAGTATTTTACACAGATGTTGTCTTATTCCTCCGGGGTCTGTAATTGTCATGGATAATGCCAGTTAGCATTCACGGCAGATCAAGCGGACGCCTACGACTGCTTGGAGAAAAGCCGATATAATTCAATGGTTATCCGGAAAAAACATTTCTTTTGAAATAAATATGGTGAAAAAATAACTTTTGACACTTGTCAATCTAATAAAGATCAGAAAAAATATGTTATCGATGTAATGACAACAAATCGCCAAATAATGGTACTACGGTTACCACCTTGTCACTGTGAACTTAACTCAATCGAATTAGTCTGGACGCAGGTAAAAGGAGATCTAGTACGAAATAATACGACGTTTAAACTAAGTGACGTGAATATTTTGTTAAAAAATTTCTTGGAACGAGTAACTGCAGATAACTGGCAAAGATGTATACATCATGTACAAAAAGAACAGGAGAAAATGTGGGAACTCGATAATTTAATTGACGTTATTGTGGAACCTATCGTTATCAATCTAGGAGATGAAGATAATTCATCAGAATATTCAGAGGATGAATTTTAATATATCTAATTTTGTATTTTCTTTGTTGTACATTTATACAACACTACATTTACTCACCATAATTTGAATTTTCAAAATACATATATTTTTGTGTGGAATAAAAGTCTATTCATATTTAAATAAATATTTTGATAATAATATTGAATAATTTTATTTGAATTACTAAAAACCCTCTTAACCCGGTTATGATGCTTAAAGTAGCCTCATGTTTTGAAATACCGTTTCTATATTGTTTACTTATAAGAGAAATGGACTGAGAAATTGAAACGGCATAGACAAAGACGGAGTTTCGGGGATTAAATTTTAACTACCTGCTACAATTTAGTACGGTTCGGTCACACAAATTTTTTTTAAAAGTACACCTAATCTATACCGATAATGCATAATATAAAAATATTGAATAAAAGCACCAGTACTACATTTATTTACGATTTGCATGCATAATAAGCTTTTATTACTCTCTTTCATTTCTAAACAGACTATAAAAATGGTATTTATTATTCGATTTATTTAGTTTTTTTTTTAAAAAAAGATGGAACAGTAAAAACTTTCTCTATTCTGATGCAAAATATTACTAAAATCACCAGAGCTATCAATAAATCGTTTTTATTTTGATACCCTGTATTTTGAAATGACGCGTCCAAATGAAAAGTGGCATTTTAGTCCAAAGAATATGTGGTTAACGGATTGACCCACTAATTTGTAACACATTGTATATTTCATTAAGAAAGTAGATGAGTACAAATTGCTATAGTATCAACTCACTTGTTTATACTGGCAACCCGGTAATAGTGACCAGAAAAAGGTAGGCAACCTAATTTCTGCATGCAGCTTATGCTTTCTACTTTCAGTTGGTATTAAATTTGTTTGGTAAGCAAGTGAGCGCATGAACATATTTCATTAGGCAAGTACCTTTGATAAAAAAATAGTTTTGATACAATAAGGAGATGGACGAAATTCGACCTTAGTTTGGATCTTAGAGTATCAGGTTTCAAGTACTCTTTGAATATTGTATTTAGGATTCAAGTATTCATGAACACTTTTTTTAACAGAATTAGTAATCATAGATTGAATATTTTTCCTGTATAAATACCCAGTCCCAATAAAGCTATAAGCATCATCCCAATACTACAACACACCTGTTCTAAGTACCTCAAAATAGACGCCTAAAAGCAAATGCTTGATATTACTTGTGATTTACAAGCCAGCCCTGTAAGAGCGAATCCTTTAGCTGCTAAATAATAAAATGCCCCTCCCATAAATTACATCTCTATTATACTGCAGCAATCGAGTGCATCAATAAAATCCTTTATAACTAATAAGCGTAGGTTCGGTTTTTGTTGTGGCACATCTTTGTCGCCGCGGAGAACCCTATAAGTTATTCCTATAACTCACGCAGACATTAAATAAGACATTAATATCGGCGTAAAGTCAGACGCTCGTTTAAAAGTCCCTGATTCATGAGCGTTGGCGATTGTCAGTTGCGGATGTACAGAGAGTCTCAAAATCAAGTATAAGAATCTCAGAAAGTACAAAAATACAAGGAAAAAAGCTATACGAATATCAAGATTAATACAAGTATTTCAACTCTAGCTTAGTTTCAATCAGTATTCCTCAAGTATAGTAGTACTGACTAGCAAAGAATTCTTTCTTTAGAATTGTAAATTCACTTTATTGTGACAAAAGGAATTTATTTTATGAATGCACTTTGCTATTAGGGTAAATCTAGGAGAGATGACGCAGAAAATTTTGAAAGTGAAATTTTTGTTTCTGGTAAAATATAATAACTAATATTGGCTCACAAGAATTAAGAGACTCTATTGTATCCTTTACATGCTGTATTTTAAAATAATATATTACAATATATTCAAAAAATAAAAAAATATATATATATTTTTTTGTAAGTGGCCAACTCCTCCTTACCATACAGGACAGAATATGGCTTACTAAGTCAGATGAGATGGCGTACCTATATATTATTTTTATTTATTACAAAACAATTTTTCTATTATTTTATAATGCTTTTAAGGAATATTAACATTACTTTTTGTTTTACAGGTTACTTTACCGCACTCTTGACAAAAATTTACAAATCTATTAGGTATAACCTTCATGTACCCATTTCAAACGGTTTACGCGGATGCAATCTTCATTCTTTTTGTGTTCTCCCATTCCTCTGCACACCTAACACTTGTTTTACTTTCGTCACTGTGTGCTATTATATCAGACGAGTCGTTATACACTACCTCTTCTTCATTTTCTTCATCAGAAGACCTGAATTGTACTCTATCTGTCTTTCGTTTTGCTCAAGAACTTGTTTTAACATTTTTATCCTTCACAATGTTATTTTCTTTCTGTTCCTTTTGCAATTGTTTTACTTTCTTTGTATCTATATAATCTTCATCTGTCAGAATAGTTGCAAGTTCTTCTGTTCTTAATGGAAGCAACAGCATTTCTAATACTTTTCCAGATGTTTCTTTTTCAGTATTGGTGTATCTCGGAGAAATGTAAATAAATTAGTAAATTAATATTAAACAAAGAAAAAGTATAATATAAATATAACGAGCTGTTGGAGGTGCGCCAACTGTCCTGAAGATAATATGCGCCGTGCCGCCAAAATTTGAATATTACCTGTAATAGCTTTAAAACAGTCAGTGAGTCATCTCACCTGACACGCCAACTCTCCTAGAATTACCATATAATTAATTAATTTTTTTACTATGCGTATCTTTAGTAAATATGTTTTCCAATAGTTAAAAATTATATTATAATTTCAGATTACTTTATTGTGACTGCAAATATAACTTTATAAATATATTTCTAACAAGAGTTATAATTATATTTTCAATCCTGGAGGAAATGTAAAGGCAAACTTTACTATCACTGAAAATTGCATTTTAAAGGATCATACCACATACTAGTAGATCAATCGCATGCGCTCATTGATTTGAACCATGCGATGTGCCGCTCTATGATGCGATGGGTTGTGCGTTTAATTTTTGTCTGTGAGTGGTTAAAAGTGTGGTAAAAATATGTATCTTAAGGAATTTGGCGATGGAGTAATTTTTTTAAAATTAGTAAATGAACTCAATTATTACATAATAAACACTGGCATTTCCTTAAAAATTCAATCTGAAGGACATCATCTTTATTTTTGCACTATTTTATATTTAGGTGACAACCTTGCATCAAACACAATCCTTGGTTTTTAAGATAGTTTTTCATCTAATTCACACTGCAGATTTTGCAAACTCTTGAGTTGATGCATAAAATAGCACACTTGAAAATCAACAATATTTAAGAACTGCTGTGTTGCTTTAGTTGTATAATGTCACCTCTATCATGGACCAATAAATTAGCCGATGTTTGGCGAAAGCAATGCCCTGTGTATAAATGACACTCTGGTACGTTAAGATAATTAGCAACATAATTTGGTACTTTAACAATACTTGCCTTTGAGAATAATCGTGCTGGTGTGTTTTCGGTTCTAGGTCTCAAGTCAATATCATTATTGGTAGATAATGTGGATTTTAGCGTCGAATAAGTCGACCATAATGATGAACATCTTAGTGTCGCTGCTTTCTCACAAAGATAGGCGAATACGTTATCTGAATATTTATAAATTTCATTTGACTTACGTCATGTCATAAATAGATTATATTGATTCTCGTATAAATTTTTCGATTTTTCTGGCAACAAACCCAAAGTTACAGTTTCTACAGCATTTTTAATCTCTGGAGATGTGTTCGGAACATCACTATTTTCAATTTTCATAATTTTTTCAACAAAACTGCGGAAATTTGACAAAATTTGACAAGTGTTAAATTTACCACTTAATAATGACACTGTTTACTTGGTTGCTATTGATGACGATCGATTGCTAGATTTTATCGTTTGGCAAACAATAATGTGACACACCTCGATAAACGTTAACTTTTAGTTGTCACTATCAAGCAAAAAGCTCTACTTTAATTAGTGACTGTAGATAAAGTAAATAATAGCGTTGCATTAAAAGAATATATTGAGGTGTATAATTTGTATTTCACTATCTTTGCTATACTGTATTCCTTTCTAAAGTAGTTACTACTCTGTCTACTTTATATAAATAATTAAATACCATTCACTTAGTTTTTGAGCTTGTTAGCTCTCCTCTGTATACCACAGGGGGCAAGGCAACTAACAATTTTTCCGGCAGAGGAGAACATGAGTAGATATGATACAATATGTAACTACATCTTGTGGACACATGCTGAACCTGGCGGTCTATCTGCACCCACACTTTAATACAATCTATAGTAAAAGTACTACAATGTGTATCTATAGTTCAGATCACACATTTTGTATTAATATCGTCTATAAATATTATTATTTTGTTAATATGCTGATTACTCAATACTCAATTGCTCATGTAACGTAAACCATCATGAGTTCAAGCGTTTGAACACAAAGTATATAAAGATTAATTAAATAAGCCTTTGCGCCAAATGGATCAGTCAAGGGTTATTTTTGAAACTAAGTTTGTCTAACCAAAAAATCTCACACTGAAAAAAGCAAATAAATAAAAAATAACAAAAATCACATCACTATCGGGCACTTCCGTATTATTGACGTTTCGAAAAACTCTCTGTTTTTGTTCTCAAAATAGTAGTAAAAATATTAAACGTATAAAAACTTTGACAGTTTAAAATTTGTTTATCTGCTTCCATAGAGATGTTAAATGATTTTTATTTTATTGTTACTTACTTCTTCTTGACACAACTGTAGCCAACAATAATCAATGTTTACTGAACAGTTTGACACACACTTATCTCCGTTTAACAAAATAGTCGCGTTTTTCCAAGCGTGTTCGCAAATTTTGGATTTTTCAAATTCCCGTCTTTTTATATAATTTGTATGCTCCTCAACTCTAACATTCATAGGCCGAGACGTTTCTCCAACATAATGTTTATTGCTACAGTTGTATCAAGAAGAAGTAAGTAACAATAAAATAAAAATCATTTAACATCACTATGGAAGCAGATAAACAAATTTTATACTGTCAAAATTGACATACGTTTAATATTTTTACTACTATTTTGAGAACGAAAACAGAGAGGTTTTCGAAACGTCAATAATACGGAAGTGCGCGATAGTGATGTGATTTTTGTAATTTTTTACTTATCTGCTTTTTTCAGTGTGAGCTGGTTTGATTAAGCAAACTTAGTTTCAAAAATAACCCTTGACTGATCCGTTTGGCGCAAGGGCTTATTTAATTAATCTTTATTTTTTCAGAAGTGTGGTAAAAACCAATAAAACTAAAGAAAAACTAAAATTATGCCACAAATAAATAGCTTCACACAATATCTTACAAAGTATATACTTTGTGCGTTCGAACGCTTTTCATCAAAGTCGGATAACTGTGGAAAATTGTTCATGTCAGACAAGAATAGTATATTCTATAAGAAGATTAAAATGAAAAAATTCGATAAGAGCTGATACGAGTATCGAATTTTTTTTCTAACAGGCTATATTTTCTCCACGACCAAAAATTTTATTGAGGCATTTGTATTACACTGTATTAATATTTATATTTATAGTGTTGGTACAAAAACTGGTGAACTGGAAATATTTTTCGAAACAGATTGATTTGTAGAGACAGATTTAACGATCGTGTAGGAGGAAGAATTGGAGGTTGAGGGGACGAATTAGATCCACTAATTAAAGAAACCATTTCATTTGCTACATTTATTCGATTTTGCGGATAATTTTCTACGAATTAATGTTGTAATATCCGCACCTGCATTTACCAACGTAGTCGCTGAGGTACGGCGGAAACAGTGGTTAGCATACCCTACTAGGTTGTCAACAATGTGGAAATTTATTTATATGCATATAGTCAAGTTTATTTTTTCCAATTACTTATCGTGTACATTTATTTTTTTGAAAATTAGAAAACAATTATCAGAGGGAACATTATAAGGTCAAAACACAGTATTTTATTATAATATTATAAAAAATCTTCCTTGATTGTAAACTCTCGTGGCTTTTTAGTTTTGCTATTTGGAATTGCAATTAGTATTGCAGATCATAAATCTAAATTTTAATGTTGTAAAGCTCATTCTTGCGACAAGCCCCCAAAACATTAATGACAAAAGCGATCTAAAAATAAAAACTATATTTTATTAAAATTGCTATTTAAATTATGAATTTCATTACATTTGTAGGTAAATCTATCTCATCCGGAGCATTTTCTAAGAATTGCTTGACATTTTCTTCTGTAAAAATCTTCGATTTCTTGTCTACGTACTTTTCAGAAGAACGTTTTAACAAAGTTTTTAATTTTTTGTATCGTGAAATATCGATATCGTGTTTCACATTTATCGTTGCTTTTAGAATTTTTCGTCGAGGATTTACATTTTCTTAAATAAATCAGCGAAAAGTAGTAGTACAATTATGGAATATTCATTTTGTATTTATATAATTTTAGATATTAATAATATTGTGTGAAACTAACTACTCAGTGGACAAAAGCCCCAACCTGCGTTGAATTACACCCACAATATCTACCCATATATTCCTTATTATTAGCTTTTGTAACATTTTTTTACTGTTTTAGAAAGGTATTTTAAGCTAATATTGTGGTTGAATTTGTCGTGTTCCCACTGCCAAAAAAGTGAAGTTAGATTTTTATAGAGTGAGTAAATTAGATTATTTTTTTAGATAATTATTAAATAGAGCTTTGTCTGTGGAATTGTTCATTAGCATACCTAGATGTTTGGTATCAGAGAACATACATATGACTTCATTGATAGGAATTGTAGGAGATTTGATTTATATTAGCTTAAAATACCTTTCTAAAACAGTAAAAAAATTCATTTTGTACCTACACTGCAAAAAAATAATTACACATTTGAACACAAAAGAACACAATAGTGTGTTAATCGAATACCACACGGAATTTTGTATATTTTTACACATTTCTCTGTATTTACCAGTGTGTTAAAGGCTTAACACAATTCACTGTGTTAATATAACAAATATCATGTGTAACTTTTACACATTTCTGTGTTATTTGTATCATTGAAGGTGTAGGCTTTACACATTAACATGTTTATTTTATTGTATAATAGATATTGATATGGAACACTCACGCATCTTTTTAATTTGTTAATTATGTTCCTGTTTACTTTCAAAATAATTTATATATATATATATATATATATATATATATATATATATATATATATATATATATATATATATATATATATATAAATGTTCTAGTAAATCATAAACAATGAAACAACAAACAGAGATGTATTTAGGCACTACATTATAGGATCCTACGAAAATTAACTGGTAGTGATCTGAACATATAATTTTCTTTCTCTTAAGTTGCAAAAAAGTTAGATTACAGAGTAGTCTAAAACGTCAGAGTAAACTCCTAATATCTTTAATAGTTACATTCTAATTAGTTTTAGCTTTATTGCAATTATCAGTAATATTTGCTATAATTAGGTAAGCACTTACCATTTTTCGTTTATTAAACCTCTATTTAAATTTAAATATTCTCCATTTGAACACAGTGAACGAGAGGTAACTGTACACAACACCGCTACATGACCAATATGGCGTAGTGATGTGTGTTGGATCCGCTGATATACTGCAGCTGTGTAGTTGTGCTCAACCAGTCAGGAGTAGGAATATAGAACACAATTAAGTTGTGTGCGTGTTAAGTTTACACAAAATGGTGTACTTCTAACACACAACTGGTAAATATTACACAAATTCAGTATATTTTATTATAATACTAGTTCATATTTTGTGTAAAATGTACAAAAAGGCCATAGTGTGTAAAACTATTAACACGGAATTTTTACACATCCTAAATTACACACTGGAAATTCTCGCTTACGCAGCAACTTTTTTTACACTGTATAGAATCAAAATACATGCAAAACACATAAGAAGCAGGTGTTTCAGAATAAATATTCTATTCCAAGAGTGAGAATTTTAACATTCTATTATTAAAAATGATTTCGGAATTATTACAGTCAACACGATTTTAGAAAGTACACGTTCCACACTAAATATTAACATTCAGACAGAATAACATTCTATCACACTGTGTTAGAATGTTATTCTATAACATACTGGGATGGAATATGTAAAAATAAGCAACTTTTTTGTATGATTTCTAAAACCTTTTTGGAGAAAGTATAGTATAAAACACGTTTAGAATGGCATATTCCACTCTCGCGAACCGCAGTTCGAGCCGAAGGCGAGCGACTACAAACTTTTCGCTCGTGTGCGCTCGTGTGGAATATATGCCATTCTACAACTTGTTGTAAAATATACTATTCTGCTATATTATTGACAATGACATGTTTTTCATAATTTAATTTCAGCACCATCCGATATCTTAACTCCACTGTTGAACTCAAATAAAAGGATATGTGAGAACATCACGATAATACTAATTTGAAATAAAAGTTGGTTCAGGGAGTTCACAAAATTCATGATTTTTTGCATTGGATGGCTACGTTCATTCCTATTATGGAAAAGGATGGATATGTGTCCGAGAAGTCATTACTGGTAATAGGATCAGGGTTAAAGGACAGAGGTCGACTCCGGTGGTCTGCTGGATCAGGCGATGAGGAGCGCCAACATAACTCATCTGCTTAGTCCGTCCTCTGAGCGTGGCATCGCATTATATTGTCAAAACATAATAATAAAGGATTTAATAAGAATGATTGCTACCAACTAACGGCAGCGAGGCGGACGGACGAAAGAAGATCTGGAATAGAGAATTAGGTATTAAGAGTGATTTAGGAGAACGTTTTGGGATCGTAAATCGTAAATTTTGTAGGTGAGAATGGTGGCACTCGTTTTTCGAGATTTATGAGGTGGAATTTACCAGTTATGATGCTGTAAATTTATACGTACGTGCATATTTGATACTATTGGTTTATTAAAAATGGGAGGTAAGGTTGCCTATAATGGTTGGAAAGTAATATAAAGCAGTGGAGGTTTGTAAAAATTGAAATGGCAATTCTTTGATTATGAAACGTGGGTCCTCCGTTATGATATATGATTTCTATGCTCAGAGAGAACATTTAAAATGAAAATGTTTCAACTAAATTTTTAAATTAAAGAAGTGGAATAGAAGTAGTTCCTGTGTTGCCAGAAATATTTTAGGTAATGTCTGGTAAACCCAGAACAATTCAAAACGATGTTTAAAAACTGCAGGACAACGGTAAAAGGATTCTACATGTTATTGCTGAATCCAGGGTCTGCTTAACCCGATTACGTCAGGCTTGTGCCATAACCCCAAAAAACTCAATAATTTAGGCTTTTCGGCACTATTAAACGGATATAGCACTATAACTCAAACTTTAAACACAAAATTCAAGCTGTTAACTCCAAAACCCATAAACCAATCCCCTATAACCCCACAATTCAATAACTAATAAACCCAATAACGGATAATGCTCTTTAAACAAATCGTATCCTGCGCCACAAACTTATAACTCTGGCCTTAGATCTAAGAACAATGTTTTTTGTGGGGCTGTGTTATCAGTCACCTAGAGAATGTCATTTATATAAATAATAAAAATAAAGAGCCCTACTATGGATCCCTGAGGAACGATATTTGTCACATTGCCTCCTATCTGAAAGAATTTATGGCAAATAAATAGTGCCATATCTATTGTTTTTAAATTAATCTCAGTCTCAGTGATGTTTTACTTTCAAGCCTAAAAAAATGTGCAAAACTAAACATTTGAACTTTAAAAAACGCCCAATTTAGAAACAGAGCCTGCTACTGACCCTTTGATTTTTTATAAACACTATTATAATCTTGTTTTAATTAATGTGTGTTTTCTTGAAAAGTTTTCCCAAATGTAACAAAGAGTAAAAAAGTGTTTTAAATTAAATTATGTGCGGGATATTATCATTCCTTTTAAAATCGATCAATGAAAAAAAAAAGTTTTATATATTTTTATGGGCGAACTGTGGCACATATTTTTGCACTTGTAGCTCTTTTAATTGTGGATGTCTCAGCATACTCTCCTGGAAGAGAAGTCCGACAGGCACCTCAAAGTACGGCACCTTCATCAGCATATCAAAGATGTATATAAAGTTGTGATTATACAAGTCAATTCGATCCTGTGTGTGGTACAGATGGACAAACTTACTCTAACATAGGCAGATTACACTGCGCTATTTCTTGTGGAGGCAGTAAGTATAAAATATAGAATACCCCTTGATTCGATTGCAAAACGCTTCAAACTTTTACAGGTCAAAATCATTATAAAAGTTTTGCTAGGAGTAAATTTTGGCTGAAAGTTTACAGAATTGCTCTCTAAATATTTATGTGACTATTTTGAGGAAAAAAGTTTATGTGAAGGTTATGAAAAATATTTTATGTATTCAAATATCTCAAAGTAGTAGTTTTTTTCCTTCGTCTTTGGATCAGTTCACCAAAAATTCATAAAACACCGCGGCTTATTGTGTTTCTCGCACTGGTTATTCATTCACTTATCAGATATGTCCTTTGCATGAAGTCCAAATGTCTATTAACCAATATTTCTCTGTTATTTCTTATTTACCCAGTACATGGAACGCGATCTTTTCTTCAAAGTTCCCGGCAGATCAGATTCTCTACTTATTGCATTTTGCTGGGAAGCATCATCAAACAACAATGTCCTGTTAAAAGTTCTGCAATTTCTCTGAACCATATGTTACTTATATTAGTTTTTCATATGCTTTTTTCTTTTCTGTCAAGCAAATCTTTTCTTGAGCCTGACCTGGTATTGATCGCCCGTATTCACAATATTTGAACCCATCTCTTTAGAGCTTGCTTTATAGGACTATAAGGGATGTCAAGAGCTGGCTCTGGTCCTAGGAAAGATAATTCAGATTCCTGCAAGTTCATGTTTCTCATCCACTCCGCCTGTTTGCATACAGGGTTAACTATGACTAAGTACAAATATTTTAAGAGGAGATAGAAAAAGTTAAGAATTAACGGAACCACCCTTCAAAACAATGCTAAACTTATTTATAAAACGAAAATAATTTTTTTCCATATTATATTAAACCCTTATTTAACGCAGAATATGCTGCCCGTCCGCCACACGTTTGACATTTACTGAGTCAGAGTAGACAACCAGCTACACAACGGTAAAATATCATAATTTAATTCCTGTGTTTACGTTGTAGTTTTGTGTTCAGTTCTCAGTGCCTTTAATTTTAAACATTTTATAGTTATTAAATAAAGAAACTTGTTTTCTTATATATTTTTAGATATTAACAATATTGTGTGAAACTAACTACTCTCTGGACTAAAACCAGCGTTGAATTACGCCCACAATATCTACCCATATATTCTTTATTATTAGTTTTTGTAACATTTTTTATTGTATTAGATTATTGAATAGGGCTTTGTCTGTGGAATTGTTCATTAGCATACCTAGATGATTGGTATCAGAGAACATACATATGACTTTATAACATTCACGCTGCTTAGTTATATATATTTCTTATTTTGTTCTTAACATCTTGATTTATTTATCCATTCATATGTGTACCAAACATCGGTTACACCTAGTATATCGAAGTATGCACTAATTGAATACGGAGTTATAGTTCCTAAAAATCATTTTGATATTGTTAATAATTAAATTGTGAAAAAAGATTGTAATACTAACCTTATACTTGACTGAATATTTTCTTGATTTATAATACCAAAATATGTAAACACACTCTGTATATTATTCGTACTTTGTAGAACAGTACAGTTGGTCTGGAAACGATTCTCAATTGAAAAGGGCCGTGGTTCAAGCAATTAACCATAATTAATCTTAATAACAAGTATCATGCAACATAGAATTTCATTAATAATAACTAAACTTAATAATGACTTAATAAATAAGGTGTAAAAATACGCCACCACAAATACAGCTACGTGTACGTTGGGTGGTTGATTTTTACGCGAAACCCAAAAATTCACACAGGGACGCGATTGATTACAGATTTAAAGATAAAACCTAGAAAATAAATAACGGTGAAAATCCGTCTTCTTGTCTTTCCATCGAGTATTTCTGTACTGACCAATGTCGTACGCCTTTGGGTGAGGTAGCCATTTTGTCCGCCACGTGTAAAAATTGTATGGTTGGTGATAGTAATCTAATATCAAGAATAGGTGAGAATTATTTTTATTTTTGTCAATATATTTAACTCCGAAATATTTTTGATTAAATGTAGACATTTTTACTTATATGTAAAATTTTCTAAATGAACCACGTGTTAATTATTTCAATGGGGATTGTTTCTTTTATTTTAGAGCTGCGGTTAGACAAAATTAGATATAATTAGATATGATTCGATAAAACTTGATAAGATATGAATATAATACAGAATAAGTAAAATACAGTTAAGTCCAGTATAAGTCTAGTTTAGTCTAGATTAATTTATTATGCTACGAGTAAGCATTTTTGATAAATTGAAAAGCATTTAAATCTATGAAACTGAGGGAAGTTAGTATCAAGGAAGAGCAGTACAGTGGCGTGCCGTCAATGCCATATTGGGATCTTCTTCCCCGTCTAACATCACCTGGAGCAGTTCCAAATCTACCTATCAAGTTGTTGCTATGAACAAATGTAATCTAAGTACAACCAACTAGGGATGGCAAAAGAAGCACATGACATCAAGTCAGGTATTCCCTAGTGGCGCCCATAAATAAAGAACTTTAAAAATATATTTTGTCATATGTCAACCTTATTTCAACAACCTAAAATTCTAATGTTAATATCAGTTACGAATTACTTTCGGTGATCACCCAAAGCACTGCCGAACTCACGCCTTAGCCGAAGCAAACCACCAGGTAACTACCTACACTATAAAAGAGGTTTAGTAACAAGTTATAACTTCATTGATAGGAATTGTAGGAGATTTGATTTATATTATCCTAAAATACTTTTCTAATACAATAAAAAAGGAAATTTGTGTCGGATACAGATATTTTCCTACAATATACTTCACCGGTTTGTTTTTCTAGGTTATAGGACAAGACCTCCTTTCGTTCGATTTTCTTATAATAAATAGGCACTTTATCTAACTGTACGTACAGGATATGTGTTTTATCGGTAGTGAGTGGTTGTAAAGAGGGAAAATATAATTCTGCCAGTTTGTAACAAAATAATGGAAAATGAATGCAAAATATTGCAGCTAACTGAATTAACTGTTACCCATTTATCATGTGTATTATTACTAATAAGAATGTTAATTTTTGTCGCTTCTGTATTTAGAAACGCTGAAAAAAAAAACGATCGTATGGTAGTTGGCATTGTTGACAGTAAGCTTTGTCTATGGATCTAAACCATCTCAGTCGATGCTATCATAGGCGTCGAGTTTCCGCAGGAAAAGAGGATTTTTCCGCATTTTTTAAATATTGATCTAAAATTTCTGAGCACGTGGTTAAAATTTGTGTATTTAGTCATAAATTAACCCTGTATATGTGAACATGCACCTGCTCTGTGTCAGTTCTTATGTGAAACAGCCTGTATACTAGACCAGAGTTTGCTTAATAAAAATTGTTTCTATTATATTACTCCTCTGCAGGAACGCCATTATTTCATAAACACCCTGTGTAACACAGACAAGAAGCCGGCAATAAGCGTAACCGTGGTAGTTATCTCTAATCCCAGCAGGTTCAGTCACCCGGCATTGTTTTCCGTATTTATGACGGTGCCGACGATTTACGGCCCGATCGCTGTCTGACCGGCGCATCTTCGCGTAACAGTTGTACCGATAATCATCCCTACGTTTACTGGCGCTGCGCAATCCACTTGCATAGTATGGATGCTTAGCCTGCGTTGGACTGCTGGCGGTTGTAAGGACAGGAGAAAAAAAACCGCAAGATCATCGTTTAGATACCGAGAAAAAAACCAATGCAATTTGTTTTCGTTCGTCATTCAAGCAAGGTAATGACGTGTTTTAATGAAGGAAATTGTTATTTTTTCGAAACCGGAATACTCGTTCTGGAATAAGCCAACCATCAACCCTTAAGGTGGCCGTATTTCTTGCTGTAAAATGATCAAATTTGTGATGTTTTTTAGGTACTGAAATCTTGAAAAATAAAACACGTAGAACAAAAGTAATATCAAAAATAAAATTACTGATGTTTTGTTTATCCACTTTTACTATTTAAACTCTCTTCAAATAATATAATAACTTTTAAAATGCATTTGTATGACACACATTATTTTGCTATTCTAACCCCACATTTTAATTATTTTCACATATTTATAAACAAAAGTGAACAATCTTATATGCAGAACTATGTAAGTTTATGTTATAACAATGTTTACATATAGAGTTAAATTTAAAAAAATACGTATTTTGAAATATTTCAGTACCTAAAAATTTGCTGGATATATCGCTTTCTGACGTTATATATTGATTTTACTTCCGTACCTTTGAATATTCGCCAGTGGCATGAGATAACATTGTTGTTATTTGCTAAACTCTATATTATTCAGTTCTTAAATGTCCAAAATTACTTGTATTTGTAGAAAACACTATTTCAAGAATACGGCGCCCTTAAATCAAATTTTAAAATATTTGTTTATATGAAATATCATTTATCATAAATACTGTTTAAAGATATCTCTTCTTTAGGTAATTTTATAAGAACGTGCTATAGGATGATTTACAAGCTTTGTCAAATGGTTTAATGTCAAACATTTTTTCTTATATGATCATAAGCCTGATTCGTTTTTGTTTAGAAGTTATAAGCATTTTAAAAAATATATTTTTAAATTTCAAAGTAGCCTGACAAATAAAAATAATAGTTGCTATAACAATAACTATTGTTTATGTTTAAAGTTTTAACATTAGTTAACCTTCGTTACCTCAAGAGTAAAGTACCCTTATTCTTTATAATATCGACAGTCGTTATTAATAAAAGTTGATTCTAATTAAAAACTACGGTCAGATATCCAATATGATCCATCTACCATTAAAAAACAGATTTTGTTATTTTTAAAAACTTCTCTGTATTAGCATTGATAATTTACGTCCAGAGAGGAGGCACTGACAAACCATTGAATTTTTGACAGTAAACGTCAAAACACTAGTTACAATTTATAAAATACAAGAAATAGCAGCTTTATTATCTTCTAAGGAGAAAATTGAAATAGTATTGATTACTGATGAACCTAAAGAATATCATGTTTTTCAATATAATAAATGTTTTATGATCTGCAAAATTAAATTATAATTTATTTGTTTATTTTTTAATGATAGATGGATAATATTGAATATCTGACCGTAGTTTTAAATTGTAACTAGCGTTTTGACTTTTGCTATCAATTGGTTTGTCAGTGCATTCTAGATTTAAGGGTGCCGTTTTTATACGCAAATTTTGAACGAATTTCATAGCTGTTTGCTGAGACAGTCTAAAAAAAATCTGAGTAAGTTAGGAAGAATATCTCTTCACTATGTCAATTATACAAGTTTTCTCCAGGATATAAAACAATTTGCAGGCTAACAAGTAATTTAGAATAAGAAAAAAAGAGCATTATTTTCATCTATTATGTTTTATCAGAAAATATCCTGAATTTTACAAGTCAACTGCACATTGAGAAAATTGTATACGACACTATAAACATTATCACATCCTGCAGAATTCTTTTAAAAAACTTGTAACACTTGCATTTATGTAAATTATTAAGTATTTTTCACGGTGTATGTAACACAGTGATAAGGTACAAATTCACGGGTTTTCATGTTCTCCAGCACATTTTGCCTTGAAAAGTTAAAGGAAGTGATTCAATTTCAACATTATATTTTAGTTTTACACTAATAAGAACCTCCACCTACTCGGTGTATTGTTTTTGCATTTTTAGATACGATTATTTGTCCTTGAAACGCCAGCCTTAAGGTCGATCTCTAGACGTAAATTATTATCAATGCTAATACAGAGAAGCTTGTAAAAATAACGAAATCTGTTTTTTTTGTAGATGGATAATATTGGATACCTGACCGTAGTTTTCAATTGGGATCAACTTTTCTTAATAACGATTGTCGATATTATAAAAGATAAGGGTACTTTAATCTTGAGCAAAATTTACATGTTTCGGCAGACCTCCTATACGATACAAACAATTGCAAACTTTATTTTGATTTTTGGGCCATGCAGAACTTTTTATCGAGAATAACTTTCTTTCATAAAAATGATAATAGAAAAGTTCCTCATATGGTGCCGACTTAATTGGACACACTGTATAATATGTAAGGTTAAATATGATATATTTGCCATTTTATCAAGACGAAGACTTTTATTGTATATTTTGTTGCTTTTATTGAAGAAGTATTGAAGTGAATTTCTTTGCGATTGTTACATATCAGCAATGTTATTTAGCTTTTTCCGTATATTAATTTAATTACGTCTTGGATACATTCTCAGAATAATTTTTATTGCGAATATATCATTCTAATAATACTGTTCTTTGTTTAGTAACTCATTATGTCATGATTTCTTCCGAATGTCTTGTCAAAAATATAAAAAAATTAAATTGATAACGCGGAATAAACTGCTTTCTCAGTAAAATGATGAGTAATCATATTTAACCCCACATATTACATATTAATGGGAATTGAAAAAAATAACGATTTCATGACCACTTAGGTTTGTGTTTGAAAAAACACAAATTTAGGTTATACTCAAAAATTAATAAAGGTACAAAAAAAATATGCACGCCATTGGACTCTACTAAAAAGTGCCTCAAGAACGTATGAATAACTTTTTTTCTAATTTTAGGAAAGATTGAAATTTTGTGTATTTATCGAAAACAAAAGACGATAGGTCACTTTGGTATTGATCATTTTCTCTTAAAAAAAGAGATCGAGAGTGAGGGAGGGTCATTTTTCCTATAGATAGCGAGATAACGAACCCATAAAAACATAGAAATTTGCCCACCCTATATTCAAGACAAAAATACATGTTTTCTGCTTTTAAAAATCGGCTTTTATCTCGATTTCTTTCCGAACTGCATAATTTGATTGCCGAGCCTGTTTAGGTAAGTCTGGATTCCTTACTTCATTCTAGTATCTTATTAGCGAAGAAGATTGCAACAAATAGAGAACCATTAATCACCCTGTACAGCACGGCGAATGCTGAAGTGCAGGCTGCCAATGTTTTGCGGAAATTTACCTGCAATTTTTCAAACGAGATTCACGTTACTGTTGCCAACATCAGCCGGACAAGCGTCTGGGCTATGACAGCCAGGGAGCAGGAAACCAACAATTACGAACTGGTGGACAAATTAATTGGTGAATTCAGCAATAAATACCGGAGGAGACCGCAGTCCTGCTTCCATACGCATTCAATGCAGATTTGTCGCCTCGAGGTACGGCAGCACATGCCATAACTGTTATATTTCGCTTCTGTATCGGCGGACGGTGAATACTTAATGACGGAACTCGTTCCAGCTGCCATGACCCATATAATTGAAGGGTTCTTCGTCGTAGGAATTTCTCAATTTCTCGTATTTTTACGAATCTGGCTTGTTTCTATAATAGTTCAGCTTTTAAGGATTTCATATTCTTGAAATAGTGTTTTTTACAAATGTAAGTAATTTTAGACATTTAAGAACTGAATAATATACCGCGTGTTCTCTCTAAGACTTTCAGTGCTTATATCTCAGAAACTATCACAGACAGTGCGATGAAATTTGGTATACAGACACTAGATGGCGTATAGAATCTGATCATATCATCAATACAGAGTGTTCCATCTTTCAGGAAATCGACTTAATTTTGGTAGTCATCTCCGCAATAACTTATGTTTAAATTGAAATATACTTAATTATAAACACAAAAATTTTAAAATTTAACAAAAATACGCCTCCAAAAAGTGCTCAAATTTCATTGTTTTGTCATATAAAATGTGTAAAGCCTTGAGCCACACTTACACCAAAAAAACTAACATCGGTAAATGCCAAAACTATGAATTGTCATTGAATTCAAGTATTAATGACAAAGTATTTTATTGCACATAAATAACGGTAAATAATGTATTGAAGGTAATTTACGTATGCACATTGATGTTATCGAGACTCGTCGATAAAAACTTGACTTGAGTTGAGGGTTTTGAAGCATTGGGATCGCTGCGTCGGCGCAGAGTCTTCCGTTGCAGCCTCGTTCATTGTGAATATTGTGTAAAATATTTGTCGATATTTTTAAATTGTTCTATATAATGTAATAAAACTTCAGTAAATTGTTTCTTTATGTTACTACAGTGTATATAATAATTAGGTACCCATATTTTTTATTACAAAATGATTTAGAAAAGATTTACAAAAGTGTGTAAGTACGTAAAGAATATTCCTTTTTTTCTAATGCTGTAATAATTATGGAATACTTGTTTAACAACAAATAAATTCGGACAAAGCGACTCCTAAAACTTATTTGATTATAATGTGAACTTGTCTGTCCTTGAAAGTCATCAACTGAAATATTACTAAAGCATAACCTAGAAATGATCGATGAGAAGTTTGTTGTGTCCACATATTTCAACACTTTATTTATGTTTTTGAAGGATAAAGTATTTTTAAGAAGGACTCTGCATCTGTAAAATAGTAAACAATGTGCTAAAGTTTCTATATTTCATATGATACAGAAAACTAAAATAAAGCAACTGGTCTGTGCTAGAAAGAATCACCTGAAAATTTATTAGACCTAAAAGGTACTTATCATAGTCATTTAATGCAGTAATTTGTAATTATTTTTTTTATATTCAAGTATGTGTCATATGTGCATATACGATTAGAAACGAAACTTGCACGTAGAAATGATGTTATCATCATATTCTACGTAAGTCGTTCGGTTCTTTCTTTTGTCACCGAACATAGTGCAGAACTTCTTCCTACAAAAATTGTAATATTTTTTAGAAGGAATAAAGATTATTATTATTATTATTATTATCATCATATTCTACGTGCCATCTAGTGTCTGTACCTATACCAAATTTCATCGCACTGGCTATGATGGTTCTGAGAAAGAACACCCGAGTTTTTGCAAATAACAGCAATGTTATCCCATGTCACCTGCAAATTTCCAAAGGTACTGAAGTAAAACGAATATATAATGACAGAAAGCGGTCTAACACATTTTTAGGTACAGAAATACATATTTTTTTTAAGTTCGACTGTAGATGTAAATATTGTTATAACATAAACTTACACGGTTCTGCATATAAGATTGCTCACTTTTGGTTATAAGTATGTGAAAATAATTGTTAAAATGTGGGGTTAGAATAGCAAAATAATGTGTCATATAAATGAATTTTAAAAGTTATATTATTTGAGGAGAATTTAAATAGTAATCAATAATTTATTTTCTATATTACTTTTGCTTTATGTGTTTAATTTTTCGAGATTTCTGTATCTAAAAAACGCCACAAATTTGATCATTTTACTGCAAGAAATACGGCGACCTTAAAGTTCTTAATCCAGGCGTCAAAAGTCAATCATCTCACTCATGAGAAAAGAAAAATTTAAAATGGACACCAAAATTTTATGTGCAACATATTTGGTTTTTGCGTTTTTCTTAAATATCTAAAATATTAATTTTAGAAAAAATAAAAATTAAACTCACGAAATTTTGCAAGTGTGTAAGAGCTGCAATCATGCTGAGTAAAATTCAATCTAAAGTTCTCTCAAGGATTTTGATGTAGGAATTGATCATATAAATTATCAACAATATCTTTAAATCATCCGCATAATAAAGTTTAGAGCTGCTAATTGAATGTGATAAATCATTAATAAAAATATTAAACAATAGCAGACCTCAGTTAAAACCCTGAGGTGCTACAGAAGTGGGTGAAAAATAATCAGACTTAAAACCCTCTTACTTGCGGTTAAAAAGGTAAGATTCAAATAGTGACAATAATTTTGTAGAAAAACCATAATAATTTAATTTTCTTAAAAGAACGTCTAAATCGGTCTGATCAAAAGCTTTCTGAAAATCAGAATATATAACATCGATTTGCTTCTGCTACATCATGTGGTATTACAGCGGCTACGTCTCGTAGCAGCTGCTGTAACATTTCACCACTCTCACTGTCGGCATCTTCAATGGTGACTGCGTAAAAGCTACACTGCAAAAACCATACCCAACCACTAAAAATCTAGAAAGTGACTCATGCTCACAATTTATAGCAGTTGACACAAAGAACCATCTAGTAAATTTTTCCTATAAAATCTTGTGTCGCATATTCCTGAGAGCATACCGGATTACACAGCTTCTGCTACAGCAAATACGCATACGCCAGATAGAAACTTTACCCTTCTATTGGTTGTGACGGGTCTACCTGTTTCATCTCCAGCGCTATCATGCGCGAGTATATCGGGCGGACAAAATTTCGGGTATATCTTTCCTCTAATCTAATTATGAATGTAATTAATTTATTAGTGATTTTGTGTTCTCAAGAATGGAAAATAATTCAAGCTCTACGGCGTATTGTCAAAATCGTAAACGCCCTAAATTTGCAAGTGAGGAATATCGGATGATGACATGTATGAAGGGTTTAGGGCGCGAAGTCAAAATATGAGTGTAAGTCATGTTGAAATATTATGTATTAACAAGAATGTACATGAGTAGTGTATTGAATGTATAGTGCAATAAAGAGTGGTAAAGAAGTACAACTGCGAAACGGAAAATAGTGGAAACTCGCGGTATTTTAAAAATGAACTTTTGCTGCCAAAAAAAAAACAGTTGCTATATCTTACAACATGAAACTTTATCTAGAATATATAGAAAGGTGCTTTGGAGAATTATGCGTGACATATTAATTATGGTATGTGAATTTCCGTACAAATGAAATCGAAAAGAGCTGCTGATAGAAAAAGACGAAATAGTGATATGGCGAAGAAATTATTTCTGATAAATATTAAAAGGTTGGAATCTGAATCAAACAATTTATTAAATTTTGAGAAAACCTGGATACATGTCAAACGGAAGGCGGTAGATATAATATAATAAGTGTTAATGTATGACCGTTATAGTCTCACTGCTAGTAACCTACAGTGCTTTCGAAAAGTAACGGATAAATTCATTATTTTTGAAATTGAGAAGTATTGAAAAAATATCCCCTGGCACGTCGATTTTGTTTTTAAAAACGGCACTTTTTGACATACGACCAACATTTGTGACGTCATCGTTGTTCGAGATATGACGTCATCAAAATTTTTTTAAAATAGCAAGCCCCAATTTTAACCATGCCATTTGAAGGAACGTATCAGTCTACATACGTATCGTCAAAATCATGGTTGCCTGTCAGTAGCCTTAGCGATCGAGAATGTTTTTTATTGCTGTCAGATAAAAACTTCGTACTTTACTAAATAGTTTTTTTTTTGTTTCTTGAGTTATTTCTTTAGTTCTTATCTTTTGTTTGGCAAGAGCAGTGCGTTTGAAGTGTTTATTGAGTAGTAACTTTGTCATTTTATAAAAAAAATGGTTAAATTAACTGAACAAGAACGAATTGAAATTCTTTACATGATCGGATTTGGAGACAGGATGCGTACCCAAAAAAGAGTAGTTGAATTGTTCAATGAATCTCATCCTGATCGACATCCCATTAGCCAAGGCATGGTAATCAATATTGAGTCTAAATACCGTAACTTTGGACATGTTCGTGATCTTCCTAAATCTGGTCTACCGTCAAAATCAATAGATGATGAGCTTAATGTTTTGTTGGAAATACAAGAAAATAATCACTCAACACTTAACCAATTGGCTTCTGATTTCAATATGGCAGAGTCCACAATTCACAAAATTATGAAAAAAGCAAAGTATCATTCTTATAAGGTACGCCTTATTCATGAGCTGTCAGAAGACGACTTTGATCGGCGAAATCAATTCTGCGAGCAAATGCAAGAGCTATGGAATAATGATAATAATTTCATAAAAAACGTAATTTTTTCTGACGAGGCTAAGTTTGTTTTGAACAACCATGTCAATAGGCAAAACTGCCGTTATTGGGCTACCGAGAATCCCCGATAGATGATGGAGTATCACACTCAAAGTCCCCAGAAAGTAAATGTGACGACAGAAGAATTCTGGGTCCCTATTTCTTTGACGTCAACCTAACTGATGCAAGATATTTGGATTTTCTTCCAGACGACCTCATTCCTGAACTAATAACTTTATATCCAGATATATATATCTTCCAAGAAATGACATTTTATTTCAACAAGATGGTGCACCTCCTCATTATGCAACACCTGCCTGTGCTTATTTAGGTGAGCTGTTCCCGAATCGTTGGACAGGGAGAAGGAGACCGATTGAGTGACCAGCCAGATCGCCTGATTTGACACTCCTAGATTATTTCTTGTGGTAATTCTTAAAAAGCAAAGAATACGTTACTAGACCGGTTAATTTAGAAAATTTAAAAGCAAGAATTCGTCACGAGATACATCGTATACCTCCTGAAGTTATTGATAATGTCCAAAAAGAATTTATTAATCGTCTTGGCTACTGTCAGGCAGTCATCGGTGCACAATTTGAACATTTATGTTATTTGATTTTTACATAATCATTTTCAGTATTGTAAAAATTAAATTTTAAAATGTTCAAACATTATTTTCTTGAAATTTTTGTTATGTAACACTATAATTTTTCATGATGTGTATGTAGAATGGCACGCTCTTTCAAATGGCATGATCAAAATTGGGAGTTGCTATTTAAAAAAATTGTCGATGACGTCATATCTCGAACAACGATGACGTCATAAATATGGGTCATATGTCAAAAAGTGCGTTTTTTAAAAACAAAATCGACGAAAACGTCTCAATTTCAAAAATAATGAATTTATTTGTTACTTTTCGAAAGCAATGTATAATGAATAGCCTGTATATATAGTGTATTCGCCTTTTGTTCTTATGGATGCGAAATTTATATTTGCGCGATTTATTTAATGAAATGAAGAATCTCTACTTTTAACGAATTTTGTCAACTATAACATTATCTATTATTTTCATCATGAAATTGTCATGGTAGATTGTCAGAAGCTCAAAACAAACTTACTAGCGCCACATAATAACGAATGTGTCAATAATATTTGTCCTGTTTTGCAAAATTTGTCAAAACTTGAGAATTTCCTGCCATAAACAATTATAACAAACATTTCGAAATTCACTATTCTTTAAGTCATCCAATACAGTGCTTAAACAATAAAATACGTTGCAGCGTTCGCAGGCAATATTTCTAGATATACAAGTTTAGGTAGATAAATTTAATCTACCACAAATGTTCTTAAGTTCAGAACAAACATGAAGAGATAGCAAGAAATATTCCCAAAGACCAACCCAAAGCAAATCTCTTGTTGGGATATATCAGTTTTAACTCATATTTTTTTAAAAGTTAGTCAAAGGACAATGTTAAAAATAGGCGCATAAATCATAAAAAAATCAATTGATTATTGTTAATTAACATTAGAAATGGCCCAGAAATACGTCACATAGCTGGGGAAATGTTGCTACTACACCTGAACCTATATAAACTACCCTTAAATAGCTTTAAATGGATAATCATTAATTATTGTTATAAAATTCGTGTAAAATGAAAAAAATGCTTGAAAATAATTTCAACAGACAGTTTGTCAATATAAAAAGTGATAAATGACTGTAAAAGTGGCTAATT
Source organism: Monochamus alternatus (assembly GCA_037114965.1). Lineage (NCBI taxonomy): Eukaryota > Metazoa > Arthropoda > Insecta > Coleoptera > Cerambycidae > Monochamus > Monochamus alternatus. The sequence goes on from CM073426.1 coordinate 127,946,455, forward strand.
TATCCTTGCGCCCATCAGGTCGCAATAGTATAAATGAACCTTAAAAGTGATTTAAGCATTTTTTTCATTCTAAACGAATTTTACAACAATAAATAATGATTATATATTTTAAGCTATTTAAAGGCAGTTTATATAGATTTAGGGGTGCAATAAATATTTACCCACTTACTTAATGTACTCTAGTATCAGTTTTTGCATTTTTTGATCCATAATTTTTTTCTAGCAATAGGCGTTCCCTTGAACATTTAAGCATTATCTATTGTCGAGGTAAGCTCACCATTAGCTTTTGAAAGTCGTTTTTTTAATTTTTAGGAGTGGAATGGACACCACTTTTTATATTGACATACTGTCTGTTCAAATCATTTTCAAGCATTTTTTTCATTTTACACGAATTTTATAACAATAATTAATGATTATCCATTTAAAGCTATTTAAGGGTAGTTTATATAGGTTTAGGGGTAGTAGCGATATTTCCCCAGCTATCTGACGTATTTCTGGGCCATTTCTAATGTTAATTAACAATAATCAATTGATTTTTTTATGATTTATGCGTTCCCCCGGATAAGCCAAAAATCGGTTATTTTTAACATTGTCCTTTGTTAAGAGATTGACTACTCCAAAGCATGGCCCCAAAATGAAGCACATTAGACCTTTTAAATAAAAAAATTGTTTTAGTTTCAATAAGGAAACTATAACTACATTACTCTACACCCTCAAAATTGAATGTTTTTCAGCCCAAAGAGATATAAGGAATATTTCCAGAGACAATCAGAAAGAGCTCATCAATTTTAATTGATCATTCGAATGCTGAGCAATTGTTATAAAACATTGATCACCAAGCTTTCGAACAAAGCACTGCAGTCTCAAAATGGAACACGCAACATTCAAAGCAAACATTGTTTTAATTCCACAAGGAAATTGCAGATACATAAACCAACGTCCACAACGAGAGCAGAGCTTGCTTTTATCAAGTTATCTCGTTGGTAGTCGAGTTCTCACACTCCTATTCTGTATCGGGACTGAACCTACCAGGCCTATCCGATGCATAAGGATTAATTTTAAATAATTCTTATAAGGACACTGGAATTTGCTTATCGTTATTTTATTGATCGCAGCGGGAAGATTTATCGCGGAGATCGAGTCTGAACCGCAAACAGAATGATATCGGGATATGTTTACATTTGCTTGTGCTTTGAATTTATAATTGGATTAGAAATGTGATACGAGTCCTACACTGAGAGAAAACAACATATTTTCATACGAGCGTACGTAAAGTAGTTAGTAGTAGTAGTACTACAAACAAATCTCATTGGTAGGAATCAATTTTTTTTTCTCAAAAACGGTTAAACTTATAAATCTGAAAATCGGTGACTATATTTAGTTAATTAAGTGACATTGTTGAGTAAAATTTTTATTTTTACCAAATATCTACAAGGGTGGCAACCACCAACCTCTGTTTTTTTTTTTAATTAGAACTTTTTATTCTAAACGTTTCCCTTGTAGACATTTGGTAACAATAAAAATCATAATCAACAATGTCACTTAATTAACTAAATGTCACCGATTTTCAGATTTATAAGTTTAACCGAGAGCTCAAATCGAAAAATTTTATAGAAAGAACCCCCTCTAAAATGACGCAAGGAACAAACCCTCCAAAGGAGCGCACATCATTATGGGACACCCTGTATAATAGAATCGTTTTCGGAAGGCGAAGTAGGCAATAACACGTTGGTGAAACCCGACATATACCTCTGAGCCCTTTCCATTTGTTTGTAATATACTTAAGTCATTAGGAATTAGATAAAATTTTGCTAGTAACTATAAAAGAATCCAAGAGTCCTAAAACTGCCGCGATGGAGTAAAATTTACCCTTTTTTCATGCGGACTTCCCAGAACAAAAAATACTGTAAATTTCTTATAAAATTTTACGTACGTCTTCCTCTTGACTTATAAATAAATATATCATATCAAGTATGTATAAGAATTTATTGAAAATTATATAAAATGAAAGGTACATACACAATTTGCTACTTTCTTCATAGTATCGAGTAATATACTCAGCATATTTATCATACAATATTTACAAAATTTGCTGCCTTTGATAGAAGTACAAGATAACAAAAAATCAACAAAAACTTTTTCATGTTTTGATCAAATTGTAAGAAGAATACTATTGGTATCGTTATGAATCTATTTTTTAAATATTTTAGTGCATTTAGCAGCATATGAAAACTGTTCAAATTTTTACTTCTTTAAAAGTAAGGGTGCGGCAGGAGCTCCCAACAATGGTGCAGCACGAGCAGCTACGTAAGGAGAGGCAGCAATAGCAGGAGCAGCTAAATAGGGAGAGGCAGCATAAGGAGAAGCTAAGTAAGGGGAAGCAGCAACAGCAGGAGCAGCTAGGTAAGGAGAGGCAGCAACAGCAGGACCGGCTAGGTAGGTGGAAGCGGCAACAGCAGGAGCAGCTAAGTAAGGGGATGCTAAATATGGGGAGGCAGCGACAGCAGGAGCAGCTGCAAGTGGTGCAGCGGCAGCTAGAGGAGCGGCTACTGGTACAGGTGCTGCTGCTAGAGGTGCAGCAGCTACTTTAGCTGCAGGAAGAACAGGAGCAGCAGCCACTGGAGCAGCGATGGCGTGGTTGACGACACTGGCACTGTAGGATGACGCATAGGGAACTGAGTATGCAGCTGGTATGGCAGCAGGGACAGCAGCTACAGCTGCTGGGACTGCGGGAACTCCGCCTCCCAAGCAGCATGATACTGCTGCGGCAACAATGAAAGCAGAGAGCTGAAAATAATGTTTATTTTTTTAAAAAGAAACACTTTACTACATTTTTATTGTGTTTTATAGTACTACTATATTTTAAAGCTTTAATTACTAAAACTAAGAACAGCACAGAATTGTGATTAAAGTGAATCAAATCTATTCCACAGAACGGAAATAAATTTTGGTGTCCCGCAAGGATCTATATTACGACCCTTAATATTCATAATTTTTATGAAAGATCTGCCTTCTTTTATGAATACAGATTGTGTTGTTTTATATGCAGATGATGTTTCACTGACAACCTTTAGAAAAAAATATGATGAACTAGCACTCAAGCTAAATTACTTATACAATAGATTTAATGAGTGGTGTTTACGTAACCAATTAATTTTAAACAATAAAAAACATTGGAATGAGATTTAGTATTTATAATTTCCCTGGTTTATCTCTGCAAGCCGATGAATTTTCTTGGTACGTTTCTTGAGCCACCATTATCATTTGATGCTTGCAGTGACAATATGTGTAAAAGAATAAATAGTGGATATTATGCAATTCTTCAATTAAAAAGTAATTCACACGTACACAGATTTTAAGCGTGTATTATGCTATTGTTTATCCTCATTTGGCATACAACATTATTGTTTGGGGAAGTTAACCTTCATTGAACCGAATTTTCATTTTACAAAAGCATATAGTAAGGCTTATTAGGAGTTAAATCAAGGGAAACTTGTGCGTGTCGCTTTAATAATAATATCATTTAACTCTACCCTCAATATGTATATATCTAGATATATTTATTATATACAAAAAAATAAGTGGTTAATAGATATGTGCTGTTACAGGGTGAAGATTTTATCTCTTGAATTTTAAAAGCTCTCTATTGATTTATATAATGTATAACGTATGAATTTGTATTTACCTGAATACGGTTTTGGTATATATGTATAGTTATTTTGTTTGTACATTTTTTTACAGTGTTATGCACTTAAATATATGTTATCTATGTTTTTACTATGCTTTACATTTAATTCTTGATGATTCCAATATCATATAGATATGTAATCTTATTGGAATAAAGATTATATTATTATTATTATTAATGTTGTTATCGTAGATACTAATATTTTGCAAGAAAAGTTTTCGATAATTAAACAAATGAAAACATACCAAACTGTGAGAAGCCATGGTGCCTGCTGTTGAGATGGTCGAAATGACTATGATCAAATAAAAAATCGCCCTGCATTTATAGGTAAATCTATGTGAGTAACAACAACGTGAGCTGTACGTTAAGAAGCTTTTAATCGAAACACCACAGCGTGTTGCAATGGCCTAAAAATTATACGAAATTTTATTGGGGGCTCACTTTGAACTGAATTCCGATTAGATTTGTTGGTTAGTATTCCAAACGTTAGGCTAATTGCTTAAGAAAAGCGAGTTGGTAAAAGTATTGTTAATTTACACAATGATCATTGACCGTTGCTGGGATGCTAACTTGGCAGTATCATATAAATCACTGAAAAAGGGCTTTGGTTCTTAATAGACATTTAATTTCAAAAGATATTGGAAATGGCTCTATTTTTTATTTTACGAAAAATTTGTATATTAGTTTTTGTAAATATAAAGTTATTTATGATTAGAAAACAGAAACAAAACAGTTTTCAAACCTTACCCAATCGACATTTATACCGAGGTTCACTTTTTTCAAATTCCCTACAGTAGTTTTTTTTTATCTCACCCAATTAAGTAGAAGCAAAATCGTTTCTAATTTTGATTTCCAATAATTTAAAATAATTTCCAAAATCAGCGTTTTAATTGTTTTGTTTTTAATAAATATCCATAATGGACAAATTTCTACATTTATATCTATTTATTTCCAGAATATTAGGTTGACTTTATTGAGAAAGACAACATGAATGTCAGTTTTTAACAGAAACTGCCTATGGAAAAAGAACGAAAATTTATTTTTACATTAAACAAGCGACAGTCCAGTGACAGAATGGGTACGAAAGTGTTATGATACAATAAACATATAAAAATGAAGCTGAACATAGGACCAAACAGGGTAAAAGTGAAATATCAAATTATTTGCGCAAAATTGAAACAGGGCCAACAACTGTACTCGACCTAAATATCCAGTGTATTGGAAAGGACTAATGTGCAGCTTCATGTTTCTGCAGTTAGGTTATAAATTAAAATCTAACAATCTGAACAATAAAATAAATTCAAAAATCCATGTAACTTATATCGTGAAATTTTTCTCTAAAAATTTAAAAATATGTTGCTAAACTTTATCTTATAGATTTCAGTTTTTTATACTTATAGACTCTCCTAATATTTTGGCTACTAACAACTAAATGACGTACTATTCCTCAAGTTTCAATGAGAGGTGCCTACTGAATTTGTACAGTCATATCGATAAAGACCTGGGGCAATAATAAAACAGCCGTAGAGAAAATTTAAAACAGTTGGGAAATTGTAAAATATAATTTAAAAAAGCAACGTCTGTAAAATAAGTATTCTGTAATGTAATTATTTAACGAAAATTCAGCAAAAATAACATAAAAAAGTAAAGCATATAGTGAGCAACATGGAACTCGATCTGCCGAAATTTAAAAAAAGGAATGATTTTATTCGGTTGAAAAAACTACAGTACACATTTATCTGACTTATGCGGTTCTAATAAAATTGAAATAATGGATCTAAAATGCACCAACTCCGCTAAAAATGAATGAATAAAGGTTTCAAAAAATATGGCTCCTTCATTATAAAAGGCGAAAAATGAGATTTACAGTTTTTCTGCACCTGACATATACAAGGAAATGTAACTTCTGATAACATTTCCCATTACCTATAAAAACTGCATACTAACATTATTACACTTTTTAATTAATTTATTTTGAAAAAATTCGTTTGCATTAGAGCTTTATAGCAAACATGTGATTTTCAGTTACAATACTGAGTTTTGATAGAAAAAGAAAAGACATTTTTAAAATTCTTCTGTCATTTTTTCACTGAAGAGTTAATTTTTACCCGTATCAGGTACTAACTCTGAATAGTAGAATCTCGTGTAGGTATTTCAGAATATCGAAATACCTACACGAGTCATATTTTCCCGTACACATTTCACACTTTTCCCTCAACAGGTTAAAATTGAAACGAAATCTTCATTTTTTTTACTAAGCACTTGCAAGTTGTTAATTATCAAAGAACATTCAATGCAATGTTGCATCTATTCTCTGGGATAAGTCTTACTTATTACACTTTTTCAATAATGAAACTCATAAAACTTGTTGTTTTGTATTTACCTCAACAGACCCTAATATATAGAGAATACGAAGGAAAATTCTAGAAGAAAATATAGATAAAAATTTGATGCAATTAAATTTTAGACTGTATTATTAAAGTATATCCTGTCATAGATCTAATTAAAGAATATGGATCTTTATTTATGTAGGTACTGATTTAAAATAGTTTTTAAAAGTGCTAACTGCATAAATTATTAAAAGTTGTAAAATGATGTTAAGTTTTGCTGATGACAATAACAGAATGAATTTAGAAACACAAAATTTCAAATCGTAATTCTATGTATGTCGATATACAGGGTGAGTCAGAACTTATCCAATAACTCTAAGAAATACAATTTTGTAAAAAATAAAATAAAAAAGAGCAATTCGAAAATAATGTAGAAATACACTTCTGCACGGCACTGAAAACTGGTTCACTGTAAAATCTGACTTTCCGCAAGGCAAAGCATGCAGTCGGCGACGGCAGTGCGGTGAAGTGTAAAAAAATCAACGGACAAAGAATTTTTCAAGGAAATAAATAAATTTCTATAACACTTGTTTTATATCAGCAAAGTCAACTGTTTTTTCGCTATTGTTGTTATTAACTAATGAATTTAATTTCTGTTTTAATTACCTGATGTTACAACAACTGTTCAAAATTTTGTCCACCTACGTGTAAACGTATTTATATCGTCTCACCCATTTTCTACGAACTAACACAAATGTTTTTTGTTCTTCTCCATTTTGAACTCGTAAGTTATAGCTGTGATACGTTCGCGTAAATCGTTACCAGTGTCCACTTCGGTGCGATACACTTAATATTTTAAATATCCCCAAAAAAAAGTTAAATGGATGTAAGTCAAGAAATCGTAGCGAACATGGTACTGGTTCTTTTTGTCCGACAAATCGTATGTCTTAAACTTCATTAAGGTAGTTCTGAACATTTTATCAAAAACGAGAAGGAGCACCATAGTGCCCCTGGACTTCTTCTAGAAGTCCAGGGGCAGATCATTTCGAAGGAACTCGAAATACTGAATCCCATCCATTCGATTCTGTACTATGAATGGTCCGATCAAGCGATCATCGGCAATCTCTGTCCAAACATTTAAGGAAAACCGTTGTTAGAAATGATCCCTTTGAATAGCGTGCGGATTTTCAAAATTCCAAACATGAGTATTATGAATGTTATACGTCCTATTCCATTTCATTTCTATCTAACACGTCAGCTGTAAATGTGGCATTTTGGTAGTGTTTTGCAGCAGCAACCATTCACAAAATTCATAAGGGATAATACGAATTAATAATAATAATAACAATAATAATAATAAAACGTCTTTATTTCAAGTTCTACAAAGAGAAATTTACAATGGGTAGAAGTCTAGCCTAATGGCCATTCATACTTAACCCCTCCTAACTAATACTTATACCTAATTAATACACTAGTAATCCTAAGACAAAACAAGAACAGAAAAAAAAGAAATAAACAAATATAAGAACAAATAGTGACCAACATTAGATTTATTATTGCAAAAGTAACAAATACTGTTTTAGATATCTTTTAAAATATTTTTCAGACACGATGCCTTTAATATTGATAATTTAACTGCATTAAATGTAAATGAGCGCTGAAACATAGGTTTCTTGTGATGAGGCATAGTTAGTGATACTTCGTTTCGTAAATTCAGATTATGTACTGTGTTCCGACATATTACTTTCTGCTTTAAGTACTCGGGAGATGAAGAGCTCAGTATACGAAATAGAAAGTAAAGGAAATTATATTTAAATGTGTTTTTGATTTTCAACCAATTTAAATTTGAAAAAGCGGCAGATATATAATCATACTTTCTTAGATTATTAATTAATTAACAACAGCAGTTTTGCATTTTCTGTAACCTGTAACCTGTAACCTGTAACTTTATCTAAGCATGGATAAAATACTATATTGCAGTAAGATATTTTGGACAATACTAAACTCTCGCACAACCATTTCTTCATCTTATATGTCAACAGATCTTTGTATAACAATTTTAATCTCATGTAACACTAGTAACATTTGTGACATGGTTTATGTATTTCAAATTTTCGTAAAAATATACGCCTAAATTTTTTATAGTGGTAACAAACGGAACTACTTGATCACAAAATAAAATAACTTTAGATTTATTAAGATTTAAGCGTAGATTATGATTTGTAAAATAGTTACTGATATTAAGTAAATCATCATTTATAATTTCCATAGCCTCATAGCATCAGATTTATTAGTTGCAAAGTGATGATAAAGCTGAGTATAGTCTGCAAAAAAACTGAACATTACATTTTGTAACTACATTTGTTAACTCGAATGTATAAAGTAAAAATGATAAAGGCCCAAGAACTGAACCCTGCGGCACACCAGATACAATATGTTGAGCACTAGAAATACTATTATTCAATATTACTTGTTGGTATCTGTTGCTTAAATAATTACTTAGAATTTTAACGACATGCCATTAAATCCTAAGAAATCGCACTTAGCAATAAGCAACTTATCGAATGCTCTTGTAAAATCTAAAAGCACCAATGCCGATGACTGCCCATTATCGAATGCACGCTGTCCTATGGCTCTTTCGAAATCCAGACTGATGTAAATACTTGAAACAAGTTATTAGCTATTACATATTTACTTATTTGACCATAAACCACTTTTTATAAAACTTTTGATAAAATTGGCAAGAGACTGACAGGCCGCAGTTCGCTCATAATCGTTGGGTTAGGACATTTAGGAAAGGGTGTTACAAGAGCTGTTTTCCAAGAATCTGGAAAATATCCCCTTTCGAAAACAGCTGTTGACAATGTGAGTAATGTATATCCTTACAGCAGGCATACAGAGCTTTACCATTTGAAGAGTCATACCATCAACACCTTGAGAGTTTGATTTTATATCGGAAATAATCTTAATTATATCTGCGTGTTCGACGAGTTGAAAAACAAATTCCAAGTCCGGGCGAACGAAGTTAGTCTCTCTTGGTATCAAATTTGGCCTTTTACTGTTACAGAATTAAATGAATTTTTAAATGATATTAACAATAAGGAACCAACAATAAAATTCACTTTGAAAATAGAAAATAATAATATGCTACCATTTTTAGATGTTTTCATTAAAAAACACGATAATTCTGTAGAAACAAGTGTTTATAGAAAACAAACTCACACCAATAGATATTTAAATTTTAGATCTAACCATCACATCGATATTAAGAAAGGTATTGTTAAATGTTTATATGATAGAGCAAAATTAATTTCATCAACAATGATATTTTTAATAACGAACTAAAATTTATTAAAAATGTTTTAATAAATAATGAATACCCTCCAAATTTTGTTGATGGAACATTCAAAAATATTACAAATAAAACGAACACTGTAAGACAAATAAAAGAAATTAATCATACAATAAAAATTCCATACATTCCTATATTATCAGAAAAGTTAAGAAGAATCGGTAATAAATTTAATATTCGAACAGTTTTTCAGACAACTAATACTTTACGATTATTTTTGTCTAAAACGTGTCCAAAAAATGATATACAAAATTCAAAAAATTGCATCTACAGTATACTTTGTGAATGCAATAAACATTATGTTGGAGAAACGTCTCAGCCTATAAATGTTAGAGTTGAGGAACATAAAAATTACATAAAAAGACGGGAATTTGAAAAATCCAAAATTTGCAAACACGCTTGGGAAAACGGTTATTTGATTCAATGCGGTTCGGCAAAAATTTTAGAGAAGGAAGATAACGCGAAAATTAAAAGAGACCACGATTATTTGGTTGTATGTGTATACGGAGATAAGTGTGTCAAACTGTTCAGTAAACATCGATCATTGTTGGCTACAGTTGTATCAAGAAGAAGTAAGTAACAATAAAATAAAAATCATTTAACATCTCTATGGAAGCAGATAAACCAATTTTAAACTGTCAAACTTGACATACGTTTAATATTTTTACTACGATTTTGAGAACGAAAACAGAGAGTTTTTCGAAACGTCAATAATAAGTGCGAGATAGTGATTTTTGTTATTTTTTACTTATCTGCTTTTTTCAGTGTGAGATTTTTTGGTTAGGCAAACGTAGTTTCAAAAATAACCCTTGACTGTTCCGTTTGGCGCAAGGGCTTATTCAATTAATCTTTATTATTTTTTCAGAAGTGTGGCAAAAACCCAATAAAACTAAAGAAAAAGATTAAAAATACTACAACTTTCCATTTTCTTCTCGGAAACAAGATTATACAAAAAATATTATATTGATTGTGGATAAGTTGCGAATCACCCTGTGTAAATTATTTGTACAGTGTTATTCATATATAGTCTCAAAGGAAAACGATTATTAGACCATATACAAGCGAAGATTAATTAAATCCCATGGTCTAATATGTACCATACCGTATGAGTTCCATATAAATAATGCGAGACTGATGTGATTTGAAGAGTAATTTGCCATTTTATGGACTCAATAAATGCGAATCGTCGGTGTTTTTCCGCGTGAGGTGTACTTTGTAAGCCCATATGTTATATTACCCGGCAGAAGCAAATGCGCGGCGAGCGGTTTTTGTTGCGCTGAATAAGAGTCCTGGTCGAACGTTGGCTCTTTGATGTGTTACAGAAATACTGGGGAATAATTCTCGTAACTGTTCTTACGTTTTTATGGCCGTATCGAAGTTTATTTATGTCGTTGCGCTAATGGGTGCTCGAAATATAGCCAACAAATGTAGCAGCGTGCTGGCTACTCCAGATTGACGATAAAAATAATTGGAAACACGTTACAGGCAGCAAGGCAATTCGATTTCAATAATTTTTGTCATAAATTGAAGAAACAAGTAAGGTATGAAGTAGAAAGTAGCCACTACCTAGAGGCTGTTCATAGTGCACGTGGTATTTAGAACATTTATAAATGTGCTATGTTATGTATTTGTGGAAATAAGTGTCTCTATAACTAAAAACATGTATTTTTTGTTGGTGTCGAATGCCTAGCAATAATACCAACAAACACGGTTTTCATGTACACGATTTTTTCATATATAATTGGTAAAATATGGATTTCAATAGTGAAAATAGTGAAGTCGTTGTCGAATGCTGGTTCTTTGATGTGTTTCAGAAATATTGAGGAATAATTTTTGTAACTGTTCTTACACTTTTACGGTCGTATCGAAGTTTATTTATATCGTTTCGCTAATGGGTGCTCGAAATACAGGGTTAACTATGACTTAGTACAAATATTTTAAGAGGGGATAGGGAAAAATAAGAATTAACGGAATCACCCTTCAAAAAAATTCCAAACTTATTTATAAAGCCAAAAAATTTTTTTCTATATCTATATATTAAATCCTTATTTATCGCCGTCACTGACCTTCTGTCAGCCGCGAGGTTACGTGTATTCTGCCAAAGGCAAAGGTGTCAAACATAGTGACAGGTCACCGCATTCACACGTGTATCAGTTTAAGTCGCTTTGAAAGAAAACAAAATCTTTACAAAATGTAGATTATTATTTAATGATTTAATGAGAAATACGGTATGGTAGCACAGAGACAGCACTTACCTTAGTAATATTTATTTCCAGGATTGATACTTGGAGAGATTTTAAGAAGGTTAAATCATCTTCTGTTTTCTTACTTTTTTAAATTAAATCCTGCAAAGATTTTTGTACTTGCTGTGGACCTCTCTTTCTCTCGATCGTTCTTGTTGTGTAAATCGAGGTACCTACTTGATTTGGCGGTCTTGCTCAGGTCGATTACTTACGTCGGGAAAAGCACAAAGAATAACAACAAAATACACGTAAATGTACATAAATACATAAAAACACTGCCACATGTTTACCGCCACGGCATAAAACAGCTTTTCGATGTGGTTCAAAAAGTATTCAGCATAATATTTTGTATACTCGCGAAACGTCTTTGACGCTACCGCACGATAATATGCACTTGCCACACTCCCATAAATCAGCACCTTATCCGTCATCTAGGCATTTGAATACGACATGTTTGTAAATACACAAAAAATACGCGAAAAATTAAATTTGCGAAAAACAAGTACAGAAAAATTATTTCAAACTAATCAGAGTACTGTAACCGTATACTTAGTACCATTTAACATCTACAGACATCTGTAGGCCACCAATGCAAGGTGCACTCACAATGATATATTTTTAAACTTCTTGCGTTGTTGTGTAATTAAATTATGTTAATACTAATAACAGCAACAATATTAACAGTAATCGACGATGTTTGCATAAAATAATTAGTAATATTTTAAACTATAACATCCCAAGATGTTTACAGTGTTCTGTAAAAATGACCCTTAGATTATAACTAACTTCGCGTTTTCTGCATGGTTTGGAGCATGGAAAGTAGGCAACTAGCAATGCAGTATTCATAACCTAGAACTTACTGTTACTTTAAATCAGCTTAATGACTAGTTTTAAACGTGTTATAGTAATTAAATACAGTATTTTGTGTCGGATATGTTAGTGGATAATTATGATGAACCTGCAAGAAGTGAAAATGTAGTTTTGGCAGTGTGCAACGAAAAAACGAAGAACTAATACAGAATACTGTAGCTAACCGGATTAGCTGTTATCTATTAGGTACTTAGACATTATTATTATTAATAAAAATGTTTAGTTTCGTCGTTTCTACACTTGACAATGTTGAAAAAACGACCGCATGGTAGTTGACATATCTAACAACATCGAGCTAGAATTCCGAAATAAATTTTTTATTGTCTTTTCGACCTCCTTGAGCACGTGGTTAAAATTTTTGTGCTTGGTCATAGTTAACTCTGTATAGCCAAGAAATGTAGCAGAATGTTTGTTATTCCATATTGACGATAAAAATAATTGAAAACACGTTACACTTTGTACAACATAGTGCACATGGTGTTTGGAACACTTATAAATTTGCTTTACATTGTATTAAGTACTTGTGTAAATAAGTGTCTCTATAATTAAAATCATGTATTATTTGTTGGAGTCGAATTGACAGTTGTGATAAATGCCTAGCAATAATATCAACAAACATGGTTTTCATGTTCGCCAAAAACATCTAGCAAAGTGACAGATTTTTTCATATATAATTTGTAAAATATGGGTTTCAATAGTGACAAAGTACAGAATATCTTCTATAACATCAATATATAACATCGACATGATTAATTATTCAAAATTAATAATATTCTGAAAAAGAAAAAATGGTGGTTAGAAACCGAAGAAGTCAAGGATATTGACTAGAGAGAAAATTGACTCTTTTCTGATAGATGCCCCTGATCAAGTTCACATCTTCAAATGTAAAATAAAATATACCTACATTATCTTTTTAACTAGGTGCAACTTATTTGTCATAGCTGGAGCTTGTTGTAGAGAAGAGTTATATAATATAACAATAAATGATATTTAGGATTTAGATCAAAGTTTGCTAGCAATTATAAAAGAAACCAATACTAAAATACAGCACATATACAGCATAGTATAATATTAAATTACATTTATATGCTGATGATTTGAAGCTGTTCACGGAGATCAATAGTATACAGGATTGTAAGGTATTACAAGACAATTTAAATTGTGATTTTATGTGAACGGTTACAAGAAAACTTAATCCGGTTAATTTTGACTACCTAATTAACATCAGTCAACTCGCATGACGTCTTAATATCTCCGATTTAGGTGTAGCATTTGATAATAAGCTTTTATTTGACGCCCACATAAATAATATTGCCTCTTCAGCTATGCATTCATTGGGTTTTATAATAAGATCGTGCAAGGATTTTGTTAATATAGATTGTCTAAAGGTGCTGTATTATACGTTAGTGAGATCTCAGTTAAAGTATGCTAGTCTTATTTGGTCGCCATTTACCAATTACACAAAGTCAAACTTGAGAATGCGTAGGGGAAATTTCTTAAATAATATTATTTGAAACGCTATGGTGTTTATCCCGAACAGGGATTTAATCATACTACCCTTTTATCCTAATTTGATATGTATACCCTCGAATTTAGAAGAATAGTAGCTGGGTTAGTATTTCTGTACAAATTATTTCATAACCGGATTGATTGTTTGCAACATTCAGAATTCCATCTATTAATGTTAGAAAGACGACACTTTTCTACCTTCCACAGGTAAGAACAAATGCTATGTTGAAGTCACCTATATATTCTATGTGCAAAAATTTGAATTTGAGTAATAACTTAGTAGATATGTTTTGTGTTCCACAGAATTCATATATTGGTGCGATTTATCAGAATGTACCTTTATTTACATTATCTTTTAATATATAGTAATGCTTGCATCTGAATCCTGTTGACACTTTTATTATTTTTTGTATTATTACTTACTAGGCTATCTGTTTATTTTTTTTCTATTTTGTTATATTTTTATCACATCTATTTGTATCACTCTTATTTTATAGGCATATATTTTTGTTTCTTTTTATTATTTGTCGTTATCATTCAGCCCTATTACCAATAAGTCCAAACTTTTTCTGTTGGACCCTATAATTAAATAAATAAATATATAAATAATGAAAACAAGTCACCAATATATTTGAATATGTACAGAAGACATGCGCCTCTTCGTTAACCGGATACTGAGCATTGATGTTTTTTTGTATATTATAACAATCTTAAATGCTCCAAGCAAGACGTTGGGAAAAATACGTTGGGTCAGATTTCGTACAAAATAGCAAACTATCTTCAATTACTAAACTCAAAGGAATGCACCAGGCGTTCTTCGGCTACTTTATTAGCTGATGCTGGAGCAGATATAACTAATATTAAGCGCCATGGTAATTGAAAATCATCCACTGTTACTGCAGGTTATATTGAAAATTCAGTGTCCAATAAAGTGGTAATAGCCAAAAAAAATATTGGTACTAATATGCCTTCAACTAGTATAAATGGATAGAACAAATTCTGTCCTAATATTTGTATAAATATTATCAAAACAAATCTTTATTATTTATTAAATTTGTGTAATTATCCAGTTTTTTGCTTCTCCTGTAAAATTGCGTTTTAGTGACATATGTTGTTTTTTTCTTTCATAACACACCATTAGTTAAAGGAGAGTGAATATTGAGTGTATTACAGTAACTGCAGTAATTAACGCCCGAAGACGTTAATAAGGAAATCGGGCATTTAAGTGACACTTTTTTAATATCTTTTTTTTGTAAATTGTAGTCTAGTATGCCAATGGAACATTGTTCCCCGCTTCACCCGTCGCACTCTAGATTTTTGAAGATTGGGTATAGATCATATTTATCTGTCAGTTTGAATGCATTTGCATTTCCTTCCGAAGGCAACGTTCCCGACTCCTGACTGGTTCCGTGCCTGAGCACCATCTGTTATCGCATCACCCCGGGCAGTTCGCACTTTGCAGTAGCGATTTCCAATTAGATGTATTATTAAGTGTGCGTCTGCGAGGCGATTTATGTGCCCGGGATATTACACTTATTTTCGCGCGTGTCGGCGGAAATTGCCGGGATGGTCGAGATAGGGCTCAAACGGTCGGCTGTCGGGTTATCACAGCGTCCATCTAGGAATTAGATGGGCGATAGCCGGCTCACGTTTACCGGGAAAGTTCAATTACGGGATGCCTTACACTAGGAAAAATGTGCGGATGGCAAAGCGGAGTCTATTATGCAAAAAGAAACACAGTGTTAGCACAATTGTGGTACATTGTACCGTAAAAAATTAAACATCTGTTTTGCAGAAAATGTAAGTGTAAACTTGACCCCTATTTCCCCATAGTCAAAAAATAAGTTGTGCTCAATTTTGCTAGTTGTTTGATGATTTTTCTGGAGAACGGAACAGAACAGTAGTTGGAATAACTAGGACAATTCAGCACATTAAAAAATGGGTATTAATAATGTGGGAAGCCATATTTTAGGTTTTTCTGCATTTTCCGCAGTATGAAGGCCTTAAACGGCACAGCTAGCACAATTTAGCACATTAAAAAATACCTGACCTATAGTTAAGTAGTTAGGTATGACAAGGATGTGTTCGCTGCTGCTACAGAATATGATTCAAGACTCCGGTTAAGATGCATTTGCCTTACAAATCTTAACTTTACGACTTATTTCCAGCATGGGCTAATTATTTTCACTAGGGGAGCACGATGTAGGTACGACAAGGAACATGTTTTATACCTCTAAAAAAATGAGTTAGCAGCACAATTAGCATTACCTATAGATAGAAGTATGTATACCTGAAATATGGTATATATCTCAGCAGACATAGTAAATTACTATATATTTTTATCCTTTAAATATTGTTAGCACGCTTATACATACACCTACATTATGGTGGGTTTTGAAAATTAAAGGTTGAGCACTTTTGGAAACGTATTTAAATAAAAACTTACCTTATAATTATAACTTTTGTAGACCTGGTTACTGGTAGTAATATGCGTCCATCTAGGAATTAGAATAGTGCTAGTTATTTTGAGTATTCAACCCCTAAAATTTTTAATTCGATTATGCAAACAAGAATAGTGTGAGCACATGTGAGTGAACTTTTTAGATTAAATAAACAATAAAGGTTGTGCTAAATTGTACTAAATTTGTGCTACATTGTGCCGTAAAAAAGAAAATATCAGTGTAAACTTATATTTTTCCCAAAGTCAAAAAACGGAGTTGTGCTAGTTATTCTGAAAGCCCAACACCAAAAATTTTCGATTTGCTTATGCATACAGTGTTAGCCCGTTCTTGAACTTAATCCATTTTTTGAAAAAACAAAAATAAAGGTTGTGCTAAATTATGCCCAATTTGTGCTACATTCTAGCGTAAAAAAGAAATTGAATTCCAACCCGAGTAGTTGTTTACTGGAATTCCATGTTTGCACTCTGCATATTATTTTATAAAAAAAATCATATTTCAGCTTCTGTATATTAATGTTTGGACTGCCATTTATATTTACCATTTATTTTTCCAAAGTTGATATACCTGTATGTAGCATCTGCCATTTAGAGATAATAATAATCAACTCTTGGGGTAACTTCTAATGAAAAAATGTATATGCTTTCTTATTTTTATTTAAGTAAATAAAAAATATTATTCTAACAAAGAACATGGATAAAATATATATTCTTTTATTAAATAATTAACACGTTTATAAGGATCTTTATATACTATAGATGTTAAATCAATTACACTAAGATCAATGCTAGGTTTTAATTGGTAGGAGTGGTAATGGTACGAGTATTATAACCTACTTATTTTGAAGTGTCATATTACCAGGTAAAGTTTGGCGTATGCAATTAGATACACTCTGTATATAGCTACTAAAACTTAATTTAGTTTCATCTTTTTAAGTTCATATAAGTACTGGACAGGTGCACTGACTGATTTCTGAATAATTTTATATAGGTATTACAATTTCATATTGAGAATAAGTTACAAGAAAATTTTATAAATAAGTTCAAAAATAAAATAAGTGGATACTCGTAAACTTCAAAACATCTGCCTTTAAAATGTTATGACATCACCGTGGAAATTCAAACTAGCAACGTTGCATTATGTGTGTATTTTAATTTTATTTACAATTTTGTAAAAGTTACTACATGTATTTGTAAAAAACAACATCTGTAATGGTATTCCGTTCTTAACCTAAAAAAAACATAAATATTCATCACATTTCCATAATATCTTTATAGGTGCATTAGTATATATATCATATTGACTTGACAAGTAAGTGGGTTTATGTATTCGTCATTTTCTTAAGTTTAACCATATTCTTTGTTTTGTTCTTTTTCGTTATTATTAGTTTAATGATATTGTCCTCAAAGGGAAATACACCAACCGGTGTGAAAGCAGCACCCACAGATAGCACCCGAAATTTCCGAAGATAGCCGAATGACCATGGACGTTCATTGACTGAGGTACAAATATCAAAATGATATTGTGAGTTCCAGGGCGTTATATCATACTAAGTAACATCCTGGGGATGATACTTAGTATGAAAGTTCTTCAAGGGATGCTTATCACTTAGAAAAAATATGATCAACTTGAAATGGGCTCCAGGGGGTGAAATATGATAGCACCCAAAAAAAATATTTTCCAATATCTCGGAAAATACATGCCGTTGCAACTTGGCACTTGGAATGTAGTTTCCTCAAGGGATATACATCATGTAGAAAAAATATGATCGACTAGAAATGGGTCCAAGGGGGTGGAATATGATAACACCCGAAAAACATATTTTCCAATATCTCGAAAAATACATGCCGTGCCAACTTGTCTTGGTATGAGGTTTTCTCAAATAAAGCAAATTTGCAGTCTATTATACTACTAATATCATCTATAAATAATAAGAACAGTAAGGGCCCCAAATTGGCTCCCTGGTGAACACCTGAAGTTAACGAAAATATTTGCGAGTTATAACCGTTGTAAGATACAAACTGAGATCGGCTGGAAAGATAGTTTTTTACTAATTTTATAAAGGAGTCACTAAAACCATACTTAAGTAATTTTCACAGTAATATTCCGTGGTCTATACGGTCAAAGGCTTTACAGAAATCTGTGTAGACTACATCAACCTGTCCCTGACAATCTACTACCTGGGCTACATACTGAGAAAACACAAACAAGTTAGTAACAGTCGAACGGCCTTCCTCAAATCCATGTTGGTAAGGAGAAATCAAGTGACTCAATTATAGATACGATTGTAGATACATATCTCTAATACTTTTGCAAAATTACTCAGTATTGAGATAGGTCTGTAATTACTTAATTACTTATGCATGCATTACCTATGCGGCATGTATTTTTCGAAATATTGGAAAGTACTTTTTTTTTGGGTACTATAATATTTCACCCCCCGGGAGCCATTTCTACTAGATGATGAAGTATCACCCCCAGGATGTTACTTAGTATTATATAACGACTTAAAACTCACAATATCATTTTGATATTTGTACCTTAGTCAACGAACGACCATGGCCATTCGGCTATCTTCGGAAATTTCGGGTGTTATCTTTGGGTGCTGCTTTCATACCGGTAATACACCATAGGCACAAACATTCACTATAACACAATAATTATACTATTTGACCGTTAACAATTACCTAGTCTCGTTTAAATTTTAAACTGGATTTGGTAAATAACTGTTGGTGTACATTTTACCAAATAAACTTCTAGATTTTATCCTTTAAGATTATTGTAGATATTTTTTCACTTTCAACATTTTTACAAATAAATTGTGTAAAATTTTACATCATATTATTTTACTACTTCCAAAATAGTAGCGCATAAAGTCGATATCTTGCTATGTGCAGCCTCTTTTAAATATTGCTTTCAAATATATTCGTACAATATCCCAACTAGTTAAAAGCATCGCATTATGAGCCTATAATTTCGTACTTTAATTATTCAATTTACATTAACAGCCTTGTATAAATATGGCCATAAAATAGTTAAGAACTAACAGAATCAGCAATTTACGTTTCTAATTTTAGACTACTTAAAAATGCTATTTACACACCGACAGATGATGAACAGTAGCACCTCGAAACTGGTACAAATTACGCTTCTGATTTCCTTCACTCTCATTAACCGTTTCAAGGCTTTGTTTGCGACTTACATAAAAAGTCATCTACGTGTGATTCCCATCAGAAACAGCAACATTCGTGATCTAGTATTAGATTTTTTCCAGATCTTAATGACCGGTTTCCTGAATGCCGTCACTACAATTTAAAATAGTTTAAAGGAGACAATACCAAAAATTGGAGCAAAAAAGATAGCATGTTGCAAAGACGCTTGGATCATAAAAACTTGGGAAAGTAATCGTAACATTACCTGGTTTCTTTGATATACGGTGGACCAAATTTGATTTCGAAGTCATTTCACATTGTTGCTTGGTCCAAAAGCTTACGTTAGTATTCTCGTGTGTCTTATTGGTGCAAAAAATTATCATATATTTCCTGTAGTGCTAATCATTAATTGCTATTTCTACATAACTATTTTTTGTCAGGTTTAACTGTAATATGCCCACAATGCCCATCTACCAATTTGATGTTTTGTAGAAGCTGTTGAGAAGAAAAATTGTTGACACAATTTGAAGAACATGAAATGGACACAGTATACAGTGTGTTCAGAAGATATCAGTGGCGGTTATGACTATCATGACTTTTTCCAACTCTGTGCATATCTAGCCGTTTGGAGACAAATTTAATTTGCTTAACAGAACTACACCACTGGTACTTTATGTAAGCTGCAAATTTTACATTAAATAAGTACAAATATCTTAACCAGCAGTCCAATTCACTGTGTAGAATACATAATAGTTTTTTGCAAAAAAACAACAAATTTTAAATAAATTTTGTGATTTTTCGATAAAAAAACTTGTTGAAGACCGCTGACCCACTGCAATATTAGGTTTTTATGAGCCATAATATTGTGTAGATTGCATATATTTTCCACAGCGTTGCCAGTGTTACAGCTTGTTAAAGAATAATGAAATATGTTTATGAAAATGTTCATTAAAAAGGTATGTATATGTATGTACATGAAGCTGAATTAAAAACAGATTCTCTACTTACAGTTATCCAGAATTTGATCATTATCCATTTTTATTACAACCCAAATGATTTATCATAATACTCGTTACCACTATCCTGCACTCCATGTCAACCTTTTCACTGTCTGAATAATGCGCCATATTTTACTTAATGACACTGTATTTTATCAAAAATATTAATTAAATACACAAATCGCAAAAAAAAACACTGCCCGTGAAAATAATAAAACGATTTAAATACGTTAGTACCACCCTGAAAACAGATACGGTAAACATTGCTTTATCACAAATATATTATATTTTGTTTTCACTTGTAACTTGCCTTGCAGCCTCCCTGCACCGGTATCCGCTATAGGACAATGCACTTACTGCCTGTAGATAGATAAAGGTAGAAGATGGAAAATAATCTGTTACCGGATCGTGACGTAAACCAAGCTGTCCTTGTTTACGACTTCGTTTTAGTGCGGAGCGAATTATTTTGAATTTCTATATCTTGTACAAAAAAAGT
Source organism: Monochamus alternatus (assembly GCA_037114965.1). Taxonomy (NCBI): domain Eukaryota; kingdom Metazoa; phylum Arthropoda; class Insecta; order Coleoptera; family Cerambycidae; genus Monochamus; species Monochamus alternatus. The sequence continues at coordinate 127,967,552 of CM073426.1, forward strand.
TAAAAGTATAAAATTTATGTGGCAAATACATTTTTACAATGTGATGAATTTAATATGAAAATAATAAAAATTGTTCAACTTCTTACGTTGCTTGAAGTTATGTGACGGCATAGAAAAAATAATTGTAGCAGAACATTTAATGTTTTTTTACTGTTTTAGAAAGGTATTTTAAGCTAATATAAATCAAATCTCCTACAATTCCTATCAATTGTCATATGTATGTTCTCTGATACCAAACATCTAGGTATGCTAATGAACAATTCCACAGACAAAGCTCTATTCAATAATTATCTAAAGAAAATAATCTAATTTACTCACTCTATAAAAATCTAACTCCACTTTTTTGGCAGTGGGAACACGACAAATTCAACCACAATAGATGAGATCTGACCTATTTCTGCATTTTTAGGATTGCTTCTTCAGGTGGTCTCCTTTAAGTTGAATCAAATATCTAACTATAAAAATTATTATAAAAATTAAAATTATTTGAAGTTAAGTATCGACAATGACAAAAAAGTGACATCCTGTCAATGAATTAAATATGACAATACCTACTTGAAAAATGTTCACCTTTTATGTAAAAGTTTTTATATATTTTTAGGTATTAATAATATTGTGTGAAACTAACTACTCAGTGGACAAAAGCCCCAACCTGCGTTGAATTACACCCACAATATCTACCCATATATTCCTCATTATTAGCTTTTGTAACATTTTTTTACTGTTTTAGCTAATATAAATCAAATCTCCTACAATTCCTATCGATGAAGTCATATGTATGTTCTCTGATACCAAACATCTAGGTATGCTAATGAACAATTCCACAAACAAAGCTCTATTCAATAATTATCTAAAGAAAATAATCTAATTTACTCACTCTATAAAAATCTAACTTCACTTTTTTGGCAGTGGGAACACGACAAATTCAACCACAATAGATGAGATCTGACCTATTTCTGCATTTTTAGGATTGCTTCTTCAGGTGGTCTCCTTTAAGTTGAATCAAATATCTAACTATAAAAATTATTATAAAAATTAAAATTATTTGAAGTTAAATATCGTCAAAAGCAGGAACAAAATAAATAGGAGCTAATACAAATGAGAAAAAAATACAATTAATCTAGACACACTAAAAACATAAAGCAAAATATTACATATATAACAAATGTTACAAAAGCTAATAATAAGGAATATATGGGTAGATATTGTGGGTGTAATTCAACGCAGGTTGAGGCTTTTGTCCACTGAGTAGTTAGTTTCACACAATATTATTAATACCTAAAAATATATAAAAACATTTAATGTGTTGTGTGAAAATTATAGTTTTTCGTTATTCTTCGTGAAATAATTCAAGAGAATAACTTTTTAACAGTATACAATGGTATACATTTGTGAAACTGTTTAAATACTTCGTTAGTAAGCTTTTATGACGAAATTAATTTTTTAATCGTTTATGTAGTAGTAGTAAGGTCAGTTAAGAAGTTAAAATGTGGGTTAATATTACTACGTATCGGACTTTCTACACAATTTTTACAAGTATTTTTAAATTAGAAGCAATCTTACAAAAAAATTATTTTGGAGGCGATATGGCAACCTCGCCTTCAACAGATCATTATTTATTAGGTTTGCCAGAGCTTTATCTGGTCAGCGGTCCTCCAAATGTGGATATTTTGTTTAATTAATATGTCCGTAAATATTTAAATGACGTTCACTAGACTCCTGTATGGGACGAACTACACCTACAATTAAAATATTTGTACTTCTTTAAGGTTCCCTGTGTATATTTACCAACATATCAAAAATTATGTCAAATTTTCCAAAAATATCTGAAGGGGTCTGGAAGTTATGAATACCTAATCTGATTTGTTTATCAACTTTGAAAACCCTACAGCTTGGGACTCTATGCTTATTTAACAAAATTACCTTAATTTTGACCATAGAAAACGCTCCTTGATTTTCTGTACACTCTGTATAGGGTGTTATTTCCCCCTTTACAGTTGAAAACAACAGCGAAAATGTTTGTACTATTTTCTACGAATACATAATTTAGAACATATCCAACGATGGAACTTACGCTGCATATCAAAAGAGCAGCTCAGTTTCTCTGAAACGCTTCCAAGTTTTCTTTCGCGCTGAAAAGCGCAAGCGAGGAGTGCCCTGCTTCCGGCTAACCGTACAGTGCAGGAAATAGCGTGATTTTTTATCGTCCTTGCGATATTTGGAAGATGCCCAGATACGATCGCGGAGCACTGCTTCCATTCTGAAAGAAAACATTATATTGCGGCCACGTCTCGTCTTCTAGGAAAGCGCAGATGTTACTTTAAATCTACAACTGTCTCAATCCTCCAGGCGAGTGTGAAATAGTTTTCTTTTATTTTGCCAGAGCAATAAATAGATTAACGGCACCGGTGTTACACATACAAATTGCGCCATTGGCTATCTAGGGAGAGCGCAAGAAGAGGATGTCCATTACACATGGCAAAACGATGGTAGATTTGACAGAGTTACGATTATTTAATTCCTGCTTTATAGTTGTATTATGACTCGAGGAATCCGATTTTTAATGTCCCACCTTTTATATATGAACTCTCATAGCTCGGGCTCCACTAATAGTCGTAGACTTTTGCGGTGGCTAATAAACAACGCCAAAAAAATATATTGGCTTCGTCAGATCTCACCGGCGTTGCGTTTCCTTCGCGTTATTTACGGTTCGCGCCGGTATTGCAGGACGCTGTGTGTGAGTCGTACTCGTCATTTCTTACAGGTCCATTACAAAATTTTAATTGCTAGCCATTATTGCTGCGTTTATGTCTTAATCCAGTAATTAGAAAAGTAATGGGTATTGGCTCTTACTAACGAGTTTATCGGAATATTTCCGTTCGGGCTCCTGTATCGCTTCGTCTGGAGGCGCCGACTTTATGACAAAATCTGTCTGCGCTTTATTTTGTACTCATTTTGCGATGAAACCAAGTGTCTTCAACACAAATGAGATTGACTTGGTTCTCTGAGCATTCGATTATGATGAGTAGCAATGCATCTTGGTATACTCGCGTCAAGAATTCAGACGTCTTACGTCACGACTGACGTTACACATTTGTTTTTATTGTCAACGTAATTTTCGATATTTGGTCTCGTTAAAAACCATTAGTTTTTGCAATTAGTGCAATATATAATGCAAACTTTTAGTGTAGTATATAGTTTTTTTACTATCAGTTGCAGTTTCTTAAATATTTTGATAAAAATATAATGAATTATTCATTTGTTCGTATGACGTAAGTCGTCTGAATTCTTGTCGCGAGTATAGTACGAGTTTATTTGAAACCACAAACCTATAAAAAAAATATAGACTGTCGACGACCGCTAATTCATAGCCGCCTTAGAAGCTCCAGAATCGCTACAAATTGCTTTTTACGCCAGTTTATGTTGGCTGTAGTGTAGTGTGAAGTCATTTGTTTACTGCTATATTTTTCTAGGTTATAGTTTGCAAATCTAGGCTTACGGTTTAACTGTTATTATACAGGGTGTCCGGTAAAGAATACTCCAAATTTCAGGGTTGTATTTTTCAGGCCAAAATATAGCGATTTAACCTAAGTTCAAGGTTTCTGACTTACAGGATGTCAAAGTTAAAAATATAATTTTGTTTTTTGTTAATATCTAACAGTTTTCGAGATATTTCTTTCAAAATTGGCACTGGGGGGTTTTTTGAAATGTTTTGAAATTTGAAAAATTATTTTCACCGAAATGGTATTCTATTTTCTAGGGATGCTATGTGCGGTCTATCATGTACTAATAATCGTCCAAAACTTGTTTATGTATCAAAGTATGGAAGTAATGATTATGGTAATCCTAGAAGTCATACCTCAGTAATGACTCTAAAGTTAATCGTTTTCTGTTATGTTGGAAGACTATGAAAAATATGTAAACCTTGACGATTGGATATCAATATATAGTAACAAATATCAAATAGTCTCTAGTCTTGGGATGTACCATAATTTTATTCTGCTGAGAAATAATGGCGCTAGATGGCATTATCTAAAATAGTTATTTTCAGTTTTTTCACGATATTTCAGCAACGCCAGTACATATCGTGGATATGTTTGGTTTATCTTGATGATATTTGTACATTTTATGGTTCCTGAAATGACAATGTCGAGCTATAAAAACAGCCCTACATACCTATGTTTATACAGATAGAGAATTACTCATAAAAAATTGTTAAAAATAATAAATTCTCTGTAAATACATTTCAAAAATATAAATACAGCTACAGCATACAGGTGTTGCGAACTTGTAAATTAAGATTAGGACTGAGCATAAGACCCTTTAAAGTAATTTGTTTGTAATCTTTTTTTTTTTGTATGAATATTAATGAAGCAAACAATTGAAGCATTGTTAAACATACTGCAAACATTGCAACCTATCCCATTCCCTATCCTATAACTACTAACCTTAAATTATATTCAGTAATGCATGGTAGGTACAATCGTTTGCAATAATAATGATACTCTTTAAAATTAATTTTGCGATTTCTTTTGAACTACTGACATATTCGTAATGAAATTTACTTTAAGTTCTTTGTTATTTTGTTTTGAGGGAGTGTCATTATTATTGTAAAAGCATGTACAGCTTTCACAGTATTTTAAATTCGATCAGGTTGATATTTCAATAATATGTAAACCAAATATGAATATATATTCTATTGCACTTTAACACCCTATAACTTCGTTACGGAGCCGCCAAAACACAAAACCAAAGACAAAGAAATACTTTAAAAATACAAATAAAATCAAGCGTTATTTGACATTTTCGATCCAAACATCAGTGACGTCAGAAAAGCAGAAAAGTCTCAATAAACATGAATCTGCAAAGTAACGGTTGCAGAGATATGGAATGTTTTATGTTTTTGCCTTTCTTTTATTTTGCAAAAATGTTGTGCATTTTCTTATAATAATTGATTGATGTTTAGTGAAATAAACAGTACGTACTTGACAGTTGTTCTCAGTGCACAAGTTTTCTTTCGCTATGGGTGGTTACTCTAACGAAGAATTAGCAGACATGCATTTCATGTATGGTCGTGCTAATGGGAACGCCACCGAAGCGCGACATCTTTATATTGACGCTTATCCAAATCGCCAGATTCCTTCACAACGCATGTTTGGAAGAATTTACCAAAGATTGCATGATACTGGTTTCTTGAGGAAACAGTGCCATTTATCGGGAAGACCAAGGTCGGTATCCAGTCCTAGAGCAAAAAAAGAAATTCTAGCACTGGTAGAGCAGAATCCAGGTACGAGTGTGCGGAGAATATCAGCCGAGGTGGGAATTAGTGGTCCTCTTGTTTAGAAAATCCTTCACGAGCAACTGCTTTATCCATACCATGTGCAACGAGTACAGGCCTTGAATCCAATAAATGATGATCATGAATCACGTTTGTTTTTTTGCCGCTGGTTTCCACGTCATGAAGCTAAAGACCCTCGTTTTCTTGCAAGCATTCTTTTTTTACTGATGAGGCCGGGTTCATAAGAAATGGAGTGTTTAATTTTCACAATACGCATATTTGGGCCGACGAAAATCCTCATGCTCTAATAGAATCTGGACATCAGGCACGTTTTTCATTAAACATTTGGATGGGTATTGTAGGTGACAGATTTCGAGGTCCTGTTGTTTTACCAAACCGATTAACAGGCGCTGCTTACCTCAACTTTAAAACACACAGTTTTTGGAAGACATTCCTTTGAATAAGAGGCAACAAATGTGGTTCCAGCTCATTTTTCCATGGCCGTTAGAGAGCATTTACACCAAACTTTTCCACATAGATGGGTAGGAAGGGCCGGACCTGTTTTATGGCCTCCAAGATCGCCTGATCTGAACCCTCTAGATTTCTTTGTTTGGGGATATTTGAAGACATTAGTGTATGGTACTCCTGTAAATAGCCTGAAAGAGCTGCAACTACGGATTAATCAAAAGTGTCAAGAAGTCCAAACCAAGGAAAGAGTTCGAATATCGTTGAGATGAAGATGTCGTGCCTGCTTGGAAATAGACGCAGGGCACTTTCTGAAACTTTGTTTTTTGTTTGTTAAAAGCTTCTTTTGCCGGTTTATTTCTAATAAAACAAAATGTTTGAAAAACGAATGGTGGTCCATATCTCCGCAACCGTTACTTTGCGGACCCATGTTTATTAAAGCTTTTCTGCTTATTTTGATTCATTATTACATCCTGAAATATTTTACACTCTTTTTTTAACACCCTGTATTCTAATGTTACTGGATGTAATAAATAATTTAAAGGAAGCAGTTAGTAATTCTTATTTGTTCAAAATTTTACTGAGGCACTGCCTCATCTGCCCCATCGTACTAGCCCTCACTGCTTGTGATGTTGACAATTTACAGCATAGATCGTACAATACATTGTTTATATACGTTACATAAGTTAAATATATTAAATTTTTTATTACTTTCGAAATTACTTGACGTTTTCGCATCCTCCCGAGTCGTTCACACCTCCCTGTGAAACCGAGCAGTCCATCATTCCTCCAAACCTAGCCCTAGTCGCGATCGCAAGCTCCATTCCCTGTTTATCGTTATAATAAATCATTTTAACACTTATATGGAGGCTAAGCATTCGTCAACTGTGTAAACACTTTGTATGTTTTATGTGTAACAGGATAGTTTGCCCTGCGTTTAGCACACCGCGAGTGACGTATAAAAAATATGCATGACAAAGCCGGGGGAATTAGAGCTCGGCTACTTGACTTTATGTGACCTGTTAGGCCGAATTATCTTTTTAACGAACGCTAAACGCGATGTGACATGTTTGGGTATGCAAATTCGGGTAAATACGCTTTGGAACTAGGATGCGGCGGATAATATTGGTCAGGTAATTATTTAAGTCCTGTTTGGGCACAGAAATTCGAGTAAATATTTATCGTGGATGTGGTATGGTGATAATTTAACTCATATGTAAAACGCTCTGTTATAGATGGCAAATATTTGACGTACACGTCGAATATACAGGACGCACTAAACTTTAGCGACGAAAATTGTCGAATCCATAGAAAGGCTAAAGGATTGTTAGGAATAAATTCTTTTGTACGGTCACGGTACCATCACCATATTATATTTATTTAATTATTTATACAAAAAAGGCCACCCAACAAATAAACAGAGTAATCTAATAACAGGGTAACACAATTTACAAAAAGAGATATACATAAACTAAAACAGGTTGAAAATGCGAGTTCAAAAAAAAAATGAAACAATTTAGAAACAATAAACACATAACAAAAATTACAAAAATATATTAAATAAATGTAATAAAGAAGTGCGACTAATTGTGAAGATGTTCTTCAACCTTTTTTTGAAGGAAGAACAATTTGAATAAAATAAGTCGAAATCGGTTCCCAATGCATTACAAGAACATATACACCTAATTAGAGGTGAATTTAACAAATAATTTGTATAAACATCATTATAATAAAAAAAATTCTATGCCTAGTATGATACGATCTTCAATTCAAGCAAAAGAAATTCGTGGAATATAAGTATTGAATCCACTAAATTATTAAAAATTTTATGAACAAAAAATATACCCGAGAAATTTCTTCTGAAACTTAAAGCATCCAGTTTATAAAAAGACAAATTATTTTCATAGGTAAAATATATTCCTATTATATCTATAATTGATGTAGTTAATGATTTTTTTCTGCACGAATTCCAATCACCTCACATACTTATTATACAGGAGAATCCATACGGTGGAGCTATATTCTAAAATAGGTCTAACCATTGTTGTATACATTGTAATCAAGGAAGAGTAGTAATGGAAATCTTTTGTTGTTCTAAATATAAAGTCAAAAACTATTAATGTTTTTTTAAGCATGACATCAATATGCCTATCAAAATAAGTTCTGGTCAAGAGTAACGCCCAAATCCTCGATTTCATTAACAAAATTAATTTTTGTACAATTAAGGCATTATAGGTATATGCACTGATAATAGGCGCATGCGTCAAGTTTGTATCTTTACTTGAACAGTTCACAAGTAGTTGCTACAAACTACATCTACTGATATTATCGCCGTGGTATGGCCATAATAAATAACTTACAGTTATTACTCAATGGTATGGTTAATGTTCGTCCCAACGGTAAGGAAATCGTACAATGAACGATAATTTTTAATTTGGAACAGTTTTTTCTTATTGAGCAGACTTGAAATCGTATATTGTACGGTTTTCTATACATTTGAAACAACGGTTTGTTGATAATGACAATAATACAGGTTGTTAATTTTAAAATGACAACACTGATAAAAATTGGTGAAAATTACCATGTTTTATTATGCTCTCTCTTTACATAATATTAACCGATAATTTTCAATTTACAATATACACGGTGTCTCTTAAGTAGAGATCAAAAATCCATGGGAGTATTCTGTGGTCAATGGTAAAGGTTTTTTGCTATATAAATGTGGGGTCCTAGGATAACCACTGTCTAGCTGCATTGTTAAAAATTAAAAATAAATCATTTTTAATTTTTAATTTCTAAACTGCTTGAAATAATTTAACCAAATTTGGTATGCATATTTAGTATAACAGCAGGCATCAAACAAAAAATTACCAGCTTCAGAACCTTACCAGTGACGGAATTGTAGGTATCATTTGTTATTATTTCCCATAAAAAATATATCACCCTATATAATATTACAAATAAAACAGGTCATCATATACGCCATTGCATTATCTTCGCTTTTTGTTCCTTCGCATTTTTTTGTATTCAAAACCGAAAATTGATTTAATTAATCAAGTGCATTTTTACACAGTTACTTAAATTACTTACATATAAATTAACTGCTGCTTTGTAGAAAAAAGTGACTCGTCAAATAAAGTTGGGGAGAAAAATGAGTTTTTGAAATTTTCTATTCTTCGAATATAAAAGGGAGTTTCTTCAATTATTAAACAGCATTTGACTGAATACGAATTTGTGACAATTTAGTCGTTTTCTTATATCTCATAATTTCTGAAATTCCAATGCGCCTTTTCTAATATGGAACTGTACAATTAAATTTATTGTTTCACTAAACAGTGTATGCAATGAAGGTCTACTACAAGTATTTTTATAAACTTTTATACATTTTCAAAAACCTTCCAACCATATAAATCACATATTTTATTAGTAAAATGGGGAAGTTGCATGAATTTTATATTGGTTTCAAATATACAGGGTAATCTTTCAACCATAATGAAAGATCGGAACATGTGTCTGGCGGCTGTAATTACATAATAATTATAATATTAACATGCATAAATTACCATAGAATGTAAACAAAACCACACTACAAACGCAATATCATTGGTATGACGTTACACGCCATTCAGTGCGGTTTGTGTCTACCTACAGGTGCAGGTTATGGTGTTGGTAATGTAACGGGAATTTGTTTCTTGTATTTTAGCATTTTTGTGACATTTGTGGGTCAGAAATACATAGTACAAATACTGTGTAGGTAATGCCATAATTATTAATGGTGATGTTGTGAATTTACGGTATTGTTACACGTAACTTATTTCTTTGTTTACAATGCAGATCTGCTCGTGACAATTACGGCGACAATGCTGTTGAGTAACTACCAGGTGGATGGTTTTACTTGAGGTATTTATAAAATTGTGCCATCCGTTTTCAGATTAAACTACTTGATTCAATTTGAATAATAATAAGTAATGAATAAGGTTATTTAACATTTATTAATTTTTTAAAATTAATTTAATAAATTTGTATTCCTATTTACTACTGATGTCATATCTCCTTAAATTTTTTTAAAAAATCTTTATTTGTTCTCAAATAATATTCTACATTACGTATATGGTACATGCAAATACAGAACATGTTATTTGGAAACGGAAAGGAGCGCTGAATACAATAAACGAGAAAAGACGTAAGTTTGCTTTACCATTAATTTGATAAACACCCTGTATACATTCTGGTAGATTAATAGCTAAAAATAGCTAACATTTTTCGATGAAATTAAACCTACCTGCATTTCCAATTAAACTTACATTAAAATGGTCTTTACTAACAAACAATGTTGCCATGCTTCCTTTGCATTATATTTTTTCTTTATTTCTTTTACACGATGAAATATTTTTTATTATGCGCTGTATGCTGTATTCATACATAATGGCATAATGCAATACTTCTTCCATATACCTGGTGAAATGCACTTCAATTCAATACCAATGTCTATTTAACACAATACCATTTAATAATAGCACAAATGACAAATTAGCTTTTCTACATCGTATACACGTGCGAACGGCGTCTGACGTCAGAGGTCTACGATCCTTTTGTGAAGACGTGGTCAGATTAAATTTTTGAATACCGCTTTTAGGCTCATTTTTGCACGAAATTGTCCAGGACAAACGTCATTTCGATTAAAATAATACATTCTTTCTTCTGCACGTATTTAATAAAATCATGCAATTTCCCCATTAGATATGGACATTAATTCCATTTCTACGGTCAAAATAATCATAAATATTTATACTGTGATTTTGGAAGATCAAAATGTTATCTAGATAATATAATTAACTCTAAGCTCAAGTGACTGGATGTAATAAACGGTATCAAACGTTTCCCACTAATATGAACTATTACAAAATGGTAATTATCCTGTCGCAATTATGTTAGAAACATCAGTCAGACACTAAGCAGTCCTCTATTAAAATATTCAACAATGTAGCACTTATATTTAACATCAGTCCGTTCTGGAATCACGATCGAGATCAGCTGTAAGTGTACATTAGATGACATTCGACTCTAATTGTAGGTACCGATTACCAACCTTGATATTTAGAACATCATTTTCTCACACTTAATTTTAATCGTTCTGTTGAATCGCATCAAAATTAATTATGTGTATTTTATGGATTAGGTGCACGCTCACGTTTGGATGAATCATGAAAAAAAAAACAGCGGTTCGTTTATATGTGTGGTGTGGTATAAGTATCCCAAGTGTTCCCTCTGAGACTTTCAGTGCGAATATCTCGGAAACCATCACATCCAGTGCGACAAAATTTGGTATACAGACACTAGATAGCGCATAGACTCTGATAAGAACATCAATTCTTATAGACGGTGTTCCATTTTCCAGGAATTCGATTTAATTTAGATTTTTTGGTAGTCAACCCCGCTAAAACTTATGTTTAAATTGAAATATATTTAATTAGGAACACATTCTGACAAATTTTAAAATTTAACATAAAAAACGCCTCCAAAAAGTACCCAAATTTCATTGTTTTGTCATGTAAAACGTGTATAGCCTTGAGTCAGACTTACACAAAAGAAACATCGGTAAACGTCAAAACTATGAATTGTCATTGAATTGCCAAATAATAATGGCATATAGTATTTTATTGAACATAAATAACGCTAAATAATGTATTTAATGTAGCTTACGTATGCACAATGGTGTTATTGAGACTTGTCGATAAAAATTTAGACTTGAGTGGAGGCTTTTGGAGCATTGGGGTCGCTGCGCCAGCGCAGTCTTCCGCTACAGCTCCGTTTAGCGTGAATATTGTGTAAAATATCTGTGGATATTATTAAATTGTTTCATTACAATGCAATACAACTTCAGTAAATTGTTTTTTTTATGTTACTACAGTGTACATAATAATTAGGTACCTGTATTTTTTTATCACAAAATAATTTACAAAAGTGTAAAGTAAACAATATTCCTTTTTTCCAAATGTTATAATAATTATCGATTACTTAACAACAAATAAATTCAGCGCGGTTTGTTTCCGTGGATCAGGTGCAGGTTACGGTGCTGATGATGTGAACAAATAGGTCACATATACATACTGTAAATACTATGAAGGTAATGCCATAATTATTAATGGTGATGTGATGAACTTATAGATCGGCTCGTTACAATTACGGAGACAGAGATTTGAATAAGTACCAGATATATGGTTTTACTTGAGAAATTTATAAAATTATGCCACCTGATTTCACACTAAACTACTTGTTTTAATTTGAAAACTAATAAGTAAAAGTAATAAATAATGATGATTGTTTAAAATTAATTTAATAAATTTTTATTGTTATTTACTACTGCTTTCATTTATCCTTAAACATTTTAAAAAAATTCTTATTTATTACTGTTGCGTATTATATTTTCAGAATAAAGCAAGTAATTTGATGTAGTGAAGTCTGATAGTAACATTTTATAAATGTCACGTAAATGAAACAAATACAGAACATGTTATTTGGATTCGGAATAAAGCGGTGAATACAATAAATGAGAAAATGTGACGAAGAAATACTGCGTTGTCCGAAAAAGCATGGAAATCTTATACAGATGCGAACTAAAGCACACTGCTGTATTTAGGTATAGGTAGGTAGGTAAACTCCATTTCGATTAAAATAATACATTCTTTATACTGTACGTTTTGGATGAAATAATGAAAAAATAATTAAACCTGCGCATTTGGGCGTCCTTAAAAAAACCCGGAATGCCAAATTTTATAAACATATTTCGCACCGTTTGTAATTTTCTTAAGAATAGGATAGGATAGGAGGAGATAGGAATATAGTTCGTTAGATAAAACATTGTAGGTGCTGTATTTACGTGAGGGCTTTCTGGATCACCCTGTATAAATATATACCGTTTGACCAAATAATGCGTATTGCGTTAAAATATAAAATTTATTCAAAATTCAACACCAAATTAATTCACTCATAAATGAGTTTGAACTTACTCAATATTATTTTTTACTCTGTAAGGATGTTAACTATAATGATTATAATAATAATAATAATAATAATAATAATAATATATTTATTTTCCAAAAGACAATACAGCATTGTCGTAGTCAAATGAGAATGAAATCCAACAGGATTTAAAAAAAAATGTAAATTTTTGCTCGATTTTATATAGTCCGGCAAATGGTTAAAAATTCTAGTACCACTATGAGTCGGAGAATTTTTGGCGATTTTATACCTTGCAAATAGCACATATAAGAGATCTTTATGCCGTGTGTTGACATCATGAAGGTCTTTATTAAACCGAAAGTCGCTTTTGTTAGTATATACATACACAGAAATTTATAAAATATAAAGTGAGACAAGGGTTTTATAATCATAAAATAAGTTTTTACATGTATGAGTCTTAGGAATATTTCCAATACAACGTAACACGCGCTTTTGAGCTGTAAAGACATTTTTTGCCATGGTGGAGTTGCCCCACAAGCAAACACCATATCGCAATCTAGATTCGACCTGAGCGTAATATACGCTTATTAATTGATCTTTATGTAAAACTAATCGTAAGTTTCTGAAGATATATGTTATAGAATTTAGTTTGGAAATCAAATGTGAGCAGTGTGATTTCCAGTTTAGGCATTCGTCAATGTATACACCTAAAAACTTCACATCAGAGTTTTTGTCTTGCAGGATAGTGTTGTTTATATTAATTTTAAGCGGTTCGATCGTTTTATGTGCGTTATGAAATCGCAACACCTGTGCCTTGCCAGTATTGAAATGCAGACCATGTTCATTGAAATAATTAGAAGTCGCAGTTACGATTTGTTCACATTTGATTTGAATGTTTTCAATATTCTTTTCCGAGATAAGTAACGACACATCATCTAATTGATTTATATATAATATAAAGAGAATGGGGCCTAATACAGATCCTTGTGGAACACCCATCTCAACTGGTCTTATTTCAGATATTGCATTTGATATTACATTGTCAGTTTGATATTTTAGCGAAACGTATTGTGAACGATTTGATAGGTAAGAAGAAATCCAGCCTAGAGAAACTCCTCTTAAACTACAAGATTCTAAAACACACAGCAATTTTTCATGATTTACGCAGTCAAATGCCCTGCTTAAGTCGCAGAATACAGCAGCAGGACATTCTCCTGCGTTAATAAAGTTTATTAGATCCTCATAAAAAGCAAGTAACGCTGTATGCGTTGATTTTCCTGGAAGAAAGCCATGTTGCCGCGGTGTTAAAATATTTTGTTTGTTAATAAATTTTAGAAACCGGTCCCAAAACGCATATTCAAAAACTTTGGATAAACTATCAGGAGTGACTACTCTATAATTTTCCAAGTCCGTTTTTTGAAAATAGGTGTCACCTTCCCCCTTTTTAGGTTCGTGGGAAAGACACCCGATAAAAAGGAAAAGTTAGTTAAAAATGTAAGTGGTTCAATTATTGTGTGTAACACTCTCTTTAAGACAGATACGGGCATTTCATCAGCTCCCGCCGATTTCTTATTATGCGTCATGTATTGTATATTTGGATGTGCTTAATGGTCCAAACTGAAACTGCCACCCTGTATAGTGCTTATGCCGGCCGAGATAGCAGTATTTTATTAAGCCGGCGCAAAAGCGGCGTACAAGTTAATCCAAATAGTGGGTGTAACGTAGATATAATTTGATAACGCTGAGAGAGAGAATCTCCGGGACTTGGGCCCACCCATGAGTGTGTCCAAACGTTAGAGAAATATAATTTATAGTTATTGTAAAACAAGAATAATTACCCTGGCTCCTCCTTCCCGTGTGTAATTTATTGAAGTCATGAAGTTCAATATAGGAACGCAGAGACATGCTCTGCGTGCTTAATTTTTTATTTGGGAGTAAAGTATTGGTTTGTAGTCGTATCATAAAAATGGAAAAGTATAGAATGACAGAACAAAGAAACTTGTTCCTCTGAATATAATATACAGGGTGTTCCATACAAGAACCGATACAGAGCAGGTGCATATAGGCAGAATCAAAGTAATGCAATTTTACCAAACATATAGTAGCAGCAAGAATAGAACGACTTTATTCTCAATATAATTTTTTAGAGTTTGTCGCGCTAAATCTAGGAGCAAGTTCCATGTTTAAAAATAAGAAACAATTTTATATCAACATGGGTTCAGAAGTACCTAGTTTTCGAGATACAAGTTCTTTTAAAACTTTCTGTCTTCATTTCTGGAAGACCGATCGTGATATTAAGGTGATATTTGGTACATAACAGTGTTTATTGAAGGACTACTTTTACGTGTATAAATTTCTCTTGTAATATACTAGCATTAGTGGCGTTAGTTCTGTTAAATACTCATTTTTAGCAAAAAAAAATGTACGTCACTGATTTTTGGACAAATTGGTCAACATACATTTTATATACAGAAATTTATATAAAAGATATATAGCGGTTAGATGACAGCAATTTCATCGTATTATTGTTCTATTTGGGGCTCTTTTGTTAACAGCCGTTATTTTGTTGTTTAAAGTACCTGTGGGAATAATGTAATCACAACAAGGAAACTGTTTTATATAAACTATTTAAACTATTTTCAGAACGTTCTTGTGTATGCACTTTGATATTTGAGAAGATCCTTATAGCAAAAATAAAAGTATTTTATAGAAGTTATTTAAATTACTTTAAGAAAGTTTATTCGCCGTTTACGCAGCACGTTAGTTTCAGAAAGCTGTTTAGCTGTATCATTACAGCATTTGTTTTATGCTGTATTAAAATATTTTTGCCCAACAATAAAGCAAACCTGCTTCTTAAAGGTAGTTAACATGAGCAAACGATTTTCTATAAAACATAATGCTCTTATGTTTCGCTTTTACATAACATTATAGTATATTGCACTATTAGGTTGGTAAGTGGAGTATAACATAATCGAGGAAAAGTTTTTTAGCCACTTTACAACCGTATAGTGTATAACCTTTTTCGCACAATCGCATTTATCAAATAAAATAATAAAAAATAATATATTTTGATTCAGAGACGATTCAGAGGTAGATTCGGACATTGAAGAATCGTATCAAATAGGTTGTGGGTCATTAATTCCTACAAAATCAAAGGTGAGGTATGAAAAAGTATATGATGCCTTCAGGAAATGGTTGAACGAGAAGAAAGGGGAGATATCTGAAAAAACTTTACTGGTTTAGTTTGTTCAGAGAAATTTAAGATTGAAGTCTCCGGGAAGCTTATGGGCTTATGGGCATGAACAAATTTCTGCTGGAAGCCCCGGATGAAATCTATATTATGATGAAAGCAGTGATGATAATGGAAGTCGCTGGGGTTCTTAGGCGTGATGAACTTATGAAGATGACAGTTGATGACATTACGGATGAAGGTTCAGTTGTCATTGTAAAGTGCTTGATATAACCTAAGAAGACTAGCTCTCGTCAATTTTTCTACTCAGTTCGACAGGAAAAATGTGTAAATCAACTTGTATACATTGGGACAAATACTAAAAAAAATTGCCGAATATTTAAAACTGCAAGATCCAAAATCCCATACTGGACATGCTTTTAGAAGGACGGACGGTTATTTGACTAACAGAAAATGTAATTTTAGGTCTTCTGGTGTCGCTTAAGGATATGTTGCAGAGTCTTTAACAAAGAAAATAGAGTTTGCTGACAAGATTTTATATACCAACAGCGGCAGTGATAATGAATTTGACTCCATTCCAGTGTTTGAAGACAGAACTACTGAAGTTTATTCTAATCCTAACTCAATAAGTAACACAGAAAATTCAATTACTGTAAAAGTAATAGGTAAAAACGAGGAAAAAACTATTACGTTTAAGAATTGTACAAATTGTTGGTGAAAAGAATTACTGATTTTTACTTACCGCATTAATGCTGTTATGAACTCAAACAACACTATTATTTTTTTATTTCTATGGAAACAAGCCACAGTGTTGTATATTCAACTTACAGAATGTGTTAACAATGACAGTAAGTGCATATTTCAGAACGATTGTGCGAAAAAGTATTTTAAATGCTTCTGAAGTAACCAAACTACACTTAATTCAAACAACAACTTTTACGTGAAATTTTTCATGAAAATAACTTCGGTTGTTCATTAAAAATAAGAGTTTTTATTATATGGAATTTAGAATTCGAACTGGGGACAGTTTTTAGCAGCAAATGTACATGCATTTAAATTTTTTTGTGAACGAAAATAGTATCTTTATTTTTTAGTATTATGCAGGTGCGTTATGACTTTTCGACCTACTTTAATCGTTTATCACAGTAAAATTTTATTCGTACCTGAAATACAACTGTTAATTAAATATTTTTGAGTTTATAAGTATAACATCGTATACTTAATATAAAGATACTTATAATAGACAACAAAGTCGAATAGCAGCTTTATAGTTGTGACGGGCTTGTAAATAAAGCAGAATAACTGTATAACGTTTTTATAAGACATTATCATGACATGCTTTATTGGAATCGTATAGTTTGTTGTTATTATATATAGATTTATTATTCTCAGTTGCAGGTTCTTAAATATTTGAATGAAAATATGATGGAATATTCAATTGTTCGTATGACGTAAGTCGTCTGAATTCTTGCCGCATTATATCTATAAAGTCACACAGGCGGAGTTACAAGCTTTCAAAGTATGACCAAATATTTCGAAAAAAAGTGTTATCTCTGAATTACTTGGAATAACCAAATTCGATACATGATTTAAATTTATTATTGGCATTCTTTGCTTATGAGTCCAAGTAGGTTGAAACACTTCGAGAGATGTTCATTGACTCAACCCTAAAATTATACCAAACTTTTTTCTATTGATCGAATTTAAAAAGAATGATAATATCCTTCGTAAAATTTAATTTAAAACAATGTTTTGCCATTGATAAATTTTAAAAAACTTTAAGGTTTTCAAGAAAAAAATACATTTTTCGAAACAAAATTTTTATAGTGTTTATTTGAAGAAATCAAAAGTCAGTCGTATGCTTTGACATTTAATTATGTAACCAAAACTAAAAAGTAGACAGTAGACGGAAACTACTGGGAAATATCACATTTATCAAAGTTCTACTCTGACGAGAATAAAATCCGAACGTCATAAATTACGAGTTGTTATTGCACATCGCATTCCCTTTCATTGCGTTTTTCTAATCTGGAGATAACATCACACTAATTGATATTTCTCGAACGACTCGGCAAAACGTTATATTTTCGCAGCATGATCCGAGACATTTTTGCCTTGACCAATATCACTTTTACTCTTATTCACGTTTTTCGTGTAGTGCCGGCAAATATATCGATACTGAATTACCGATACTGCCAGCTGAGTCATCCAACATCTACAGCAATTATCCAATACATAAATTAAACATTTATTTTACAATAATTGCCAATTATCCTCTTTAAATGTTTATTTATGAGACCATAAATATTTCTTCACAATGTGGGTATTTCTGTTATTTATTATTGGACCTTTACTGCAGCGCAGTAATCCGATTCAATATCGAGCTTGATGCAGGAACCACCCTAACCCTATTAGAGAAAAAAGAATAAAAATATAGAATAAAACTCGGAATAAAATCTTTACCAGTAACATGTTATTTCAACACTGAAGCTGCATTTTTGAAGTAATATAAATAAAAAACAAACAGTAAAAAGCTGAAATGGAAGAAATTGAAATTGCGAATATACATTATATCATATGAAGAATTCAATGTTCCTAAGACCTGCAGATGATTCCAAAGAGTTTTCGTTCTGTTGCTCAAGTCAAATATTTCATTAAAGGAAATTTTTGTGCAAAAGTCGTAAGTAACTAGTGCCCAATAAGTAGGACTGTCGTAAAGTAACATTCGTTACTGCACTAATGGTTAGGTTTCTTTCTTCTAACACTTTTACTAAATAGCCTGAAAACTTCAAGATAATAAACGCGACTGATTGTTTGACGTTGACAATTAAATGTATACTGAAAGAATTTAGAATTATACAGATATTTGGCAGGCATTTTCATTCTATTAATTAATAAAATGTCAAATATTATTGTATGAGAGAGAACGAGATTTATTAGGCCTGTTCGTAGAATAGTTTGAAAGTCAGAGGGACATGAAATAAGTTTTTAATGTTCACTCAAGGTTGAAAATGCATTATTTTAGTAGCTGCAATGCGCATGCACCCAACGATTGGAAACCTGATTCTAGTGTTGTGCGAACAAGCTATTATATCAGATAATGAAAACTAAATTTTTATAAATAATAATGTGAAAGGTCCAAGTAGACAAATAATCTATTTTTACATTTTATTTCTGATGTGAAATTCTTTAGGTATTTTATTTATTTGTTGTTGTTGTTTTTATTGTTTTCAATTTTTTTCTACGTCCATGCAAAAAACAAAACTTTCTTGAACTATATTTAGTGGAAAAGTGCACTAGTGCACTAGTGCAATAAAATTTGTTGCATTCATCTGTCATTCTACTGCAGCGTTTTGTGATCATGACAAACATAAACGTTCAAATGGAAATCATATTTTCCTACACTTAGTGCCATCTAAATAAAACATTTTTTAGGTTTCGCATGAACGTAGAAAAATTTTGTATGCAACTCGTACAAAAAGTGTTTATTGCACTGGAAGTGTTGTTCTTACTCGGTCTGACGGCCTCGTTGGACAATTTTACGTTGCGTGCAATAAACACTTACTTTTTGTACTAGTTGCATAAATAACTATTTAATTGTATATTTTGATTTTTTTTGCATGTTTTGACTAAATTATATGCATGTTTTTAATATTTCAACTGGTTTTATATAGCTTTTTCCCAGTTTTTCGTTGGGATTTCTTGGCACGATCTATATGAAATCATACGTCACACGATATTCATTGTTAGATACTGGCAGTAGTCCAGAACGATTGTCATTTACAACTGATTACTGGCTTTTCTGGAACATTTTAAACCATTTATGATACCTTGACCGACTCAAAACTTCATGACTATGTGAGCAATTTTATGTACTTCACACAAAACTTAATACTAATGCATAGAACTTCTGCATAGAACAGAAACTATACTACAACCATATGTGCAATAGGTTGGTCTGACAATAACCAACAAAGAGTTAGTTACTTGCTGGAAAACAATACTTTCCCAATCTGAAGCCTATAATGCGTTGTAGGCGCAAAGCTTGAGATGTCTATATTTCGATGCAAAACTTGGTGGCTTGATTGCGACACTCGAGTATAGTTTAAACAGTCCATGTGTATACAGTAAACAGCTAAAAATTGATTCATTTAATTTAGCAATATTTGTATATATCTACCTATAGATAAAATAATTATGTGTTACCATTTGTAGAACGAACATATCAAGTAGTACAACATACAAAGAATTGTTCTCGAATTAGTTTCTTGGGAGCATCCTTTCGAAGCTCGGGGTACTGAACGATACCTGCTTTATTTTCTAATACAAGAGCAATAATAAACCTTTTATGGCTCGTCGGTTAAATCTACGAAGAAGAAATAACATCCATTTGATATTTTAGCAATAAAATCTGTATCTTATACATATATCGTTATGATTTATTATTTTTCCTGTAATAGCAGGACGATATATTTCAAGGAATTTTAATAAAGCTTAGATAAAAACCAATGAGCTTTGCAAGGTATATGCAATGTCTGAAGTTGTAGATAAGCAAAATGCCGTTGGATACCAGGGTGTATCGATATTGCACACTTAGCTTGGACGTTAAGATACCTCACTTCATAGATGGACATTTAGTCAGAATGTGAAAGTGTTAAGATGGACAAATAAAGAAAATGGTATACGGAATAGAAAATATATAGGAAAAATGTATGCAAATTTATACAACATGACTGAAGCAGAAAATTATAGCGGAAATAGTATATAACAGATTTTACTGGCAGACAGAAATATATGTCTGGCGAGTCGTAGACAAGTATGTCAACTTCTGGAGTCAGAAAAAACCTTTACCTTGTGTATTGTTTTATATTTTGATATAATATAGTGGTTTTCCAGGTTGTTATGCGGTGACTGGTCGCTGCCAGTACCGGAATTAAATTGCACCTCTCTAGCTTTAGCTGGAATTCTTTGATCTGCCCTTGTTGTTCTCGGACTAGAGTCTGTGGTGGATATATTGATTTCGGAACCGTACCTGTCATCTTACGAGACATCTCGTAGCCGCTTTTGTAACTGGTCGCATTGCTTGCTTCCAAACGTTTCTTCGCTTTTCACTGTCGTCATCTTCAGTGATGACTCCGTAAAAGCTTCGCCTCGACTGAGTTGCGAGCCTGAATGTAAAGAATAAAAAAGTAACAAATCATTCGAACAGGTCTGAAGCTGTTAGTGAATTGGCAAAAAATGGTGTGCAAGAACAACAATTACTGAAAATTATTATTACCATAATAATTCAAATTTTATAATAATAGAATTGCGTGGTAACAGATCTTCTATAGTAGAAAAAGATAGCCAATTTAATGTTGCTTTGAATTTATATAACTGTACCTTTACCAGCTTTATTTTTAATAAATAAAGTTAATTTGTTGTATTGCGTCTTATTTGATTTTGTTGTAAAAACATTTTCTGATGGATATCCCTCTGACATTGACAAATGCCTCATGATTTTATGTCAAATTTCTCAAGCAAGCCTTGGGTGTCGGACTGTCACCAAGCAACTTGCTTTCGATTGTTATAAAATTATCTTGTGATGATACTATAGCTGAAAATGTTAGAAGCAATTATGAAGGAAGCCGCCAGCGTAGCTTCAAGGTTATTGCTAGAAAAATAATCTTCAATGTACAAAAACATAAAAAAAATATGTGATTAAGGTAGAAGATGTTCTGTTGGTTTACATGAATCTATCAGATTCAGTCTGAATACATTAAGCAAGGTAAACTGGTAAGCTACAATTTACATGACATAACAAATAAAAGATTAATCTTTCCTACAGTTCGTTGAAAATTTATTGAGATTCAAATGACTTCTGATGATCACAGGATTATGCTTTGGTATAGACGTGTTTTGCTGGTATATGGATATAAACATTTTGTGTTAATAAAATTCTTATAATACAGTGAAGAGCTGATGCCCAAAAGTGAAGAGAGATTAAATAGTGGTGAAGCAACTGCTATTTAGAAAAAGGTCTCCAAGTCCCCAGATCTCTTCTGTAACATGAAGTTGGAATCTTGGTAAGTTCTTTATTGTAAAATATAATTAACCTTCCATCAAGAACAATCACAATTACTTTGTAGGCACAAAGAAATTGTGATTGATTATAATACACACTGTTCTACTTTTCCGTTAGCAAATAATTTCTAAAAAAATTGATGTGGCTTTACGTCAAATCCAAAATAAGTATAGAATATTTGAACTTGTTGAAGTACATACTCAGTTTATTATTGACAATTACGTTTGTAACACATTCATAATTTAATTAGTTAAATATTTCTGATAATTTAGAATCAGTCCATAACTCTTGCTCGAACATACCTTATATTTATTTGATTGACAGCAAATAATATTTTTATTTGGTGGGTACGCTTAAGCAACTAGATGTTGGACAACCTCTGTAGATTATCTGCATTGAGAAGGACTCTTTGAAACGTATTTATCTCGTGATTTACTGTTATAGTCTTTAATGAACGATTTTGTAGGGTAAGCATCCAGCATCTTGCCGGTCGCTGAGGTTTTGTGACATTTGCGAGCTGAGTAATTTAGTATCCCTCTGTTTACGAGTGCGTTGTCGAGAAAACTCCACTTGAAAATTGTATTGTTTCTGGTTTTATATTTGTAGGTGCGTAGCTTTAAGTTATGCAGGGGAAGGTGGAATTCCAAAAACTAGTTGATTCATTCATTCAATCATTTATTTTGTTGTAGACAAATCATTGTTATACAACACAAGTTGTATAACAATGATCAAATAATAACACTAATAATAAACTACAATAAAAATTACACTTAAGTTACCTACAACAGGAGACAAACATTCAGATAACATTATTATTATTATTACATATTATTATATTATTAACACATTATGTCCTCATGAAAACGTGTCTCTGCTGAAGAATATTTCAGAGCTGGAAATGGTATCTGCGATGAAGAAGCTCAAGCCTAAGTTAACTTAGCTTTAGCAACACCATTAACAATATTATTGAATCTATCTCTGAAAACTTGTGTATATCCCGACACCTGCAAGATTTGTCCCATTCATAAGAAAGGTAAACCAAATATTGTTGATAATTATAGGCCGATAGCCATAATTTATAATTTCTCAAAAGTCTTTGAAATAATACTTCACAACACAATTTACTATAATATTCACAGACAAATTGGCTTTGCACAACATGGTTTTATGAAAAATTGGTCGACTACAACTAACCTTCTCTGTTTCACTCAATATCTTAGCGAAGCCCTGAATGTGGGTCTTCAAGTAGACGTTGTGTGTACAGACTTCAGTAAAACGTTTGATAGACTTAATCACGTAATCTTGATGAATAAAATGGGCACTATGGGGTTTCCAGATAACTTGCTTAAACTACTTAAATCTTATCTTTCATCACGCAGGCAAATTGTCGAAATTCGCAGTCTCAGATCTCCTAAGTTTTTATCATCGTCAGGGGTTCCCCAAGGATCCTGTTTAGGGCCCTTGCTTTTTATAATTTTTATCAATGATATATTTTAATCACATGATGTTAACTGTTTCATGTACGCTGATGATATAAAGATATTTACTAAAATTTATTCATATTGCGATGCCCAGAAATTGCAAACTTCGCTAGATAATATAAATACTTGGTATATAGATAACAATCTTCCTCTTAATATTAGTAAATGCCATGTTATGACATTTACTCGGAAAGTTAATTATCTGAATTAGAGTTATTCCATCGCTGTTTCCCCTTTATCTAGAGTTACTGATATCAGAGACCTAGGTGTGATTTTTACTTCGAGTCTGAGCTTTACAGAACATATTAATAAATTAACAACTGAATGTTCCAAAAGCTTGGGATTTGTTAATAGAAATTCACGTTCTTTTACCGACTGTCGTGTGTTACTTAGCTTATATCGCGCTTTTGTTCTTCCTAAGTTAGAATACGTTAGAACAGTTTGGAGTCCACATTGTTCAAATACTATTAATAAGCTGGGGAATATCCAGAGAAAATTTCTAAAGTACATGTCTTTTAAACTCCATGGATTTTACCCGGAAATTGGCACTGATCACAATATGTTGCTAAGGCGGCATGGCGTACATAGTCTTGAAAGTAGGTCAGTTATGCCCTCCCAAATCTTCCTTTTTAAGTTGATTAACAATTTAATTAATTATCCTACCTTATTAGAAACTTTAAGTTTCTATGTTCCTAGAGTGGATACGAGGAACGATCCGCTGTTTTACCTTAAAACACCAAGAACCAACTTACTCTCACATTCCCCAATGTATGCCATGTGTAACACATATAATACTTTAAAAAACAAAATTAACCTGTTTAACTCTTCAGTGGCTAATATTAGATCAGTATGTACGCAGTTTCTGTAGCTAACTTGAATTAATTTACTTTTCATTTTTTATCCTAATATTGTTTTTATTGTCTTAGTGTATGTTTATATAAGTACTGACGCCTTAAACCGCGCGGCCACTGACCGAAATTAGAACACACTTTTAAGTCTTGATTATTAACACAGAAAAAATAAAAAGTCGTTATAGAATTATTACGTGAAATGTTGGCAACTTTATTTGGAATAGTGATTTTGAACTCCTACGGCTGGTGCTGTTATTTAATCTATAGTGATTTTTCGGGTAGTTAAACTGTAACCTAGGTAACAGGTCGCTGCCTAAAACAGAATTAACTTGCACATTTCTAGTTTTGGCTTAGGTTCTTTGATCTGCCTTGTTGTTCTCGGGTTAGACTTTGTGGAGAACAGACACGTTTTCGGTATCCATGGGCCACCCCATATAATAATTTCGGTTCCTTTATTCCCACTGTCGTATTACGACACCGTCGTCTACCGGCTCGAACCTACACCGGTCTAGCCACATCGATTCCTTTAACTGCACGCCCACTGACCGACCACAATGCGACCACAGGGGCATCTCCATCTAATTTATTCATTAAGAGTTTTGAGAAAGAATTTGAAGTGAACAATATGGAAATGCCAGTCAATGCAGAAGGAAGTAAAGATCTTCAGCCTAGCTTGAGTTATGAAGTAATTGAAAATAGTAACATTGGAACTGTAGATAAAAAGGATCGCAAAAGGTCACTCGTAGATCTAAATCTTGAGGCAATAACTCTAAGACCTTTTGAATGTGATATGGATGTAGCAGATTATGTTTAACAATTCAGTGTACAGAAGTTCTTGATAATCCAGTTTCTTGTCAGCTTTCGCAAAATTATTTGAGCATATAATTTATGCATATATATATATATATATATATATATATATATATATATATATATATATATATATATATATATATATATATTTATCGCAGTTTGTTGCAATAAACGGTCATAATTAAAACACATTTTTAACAACATCAGGTGTACCGCAAGGGTCCCATCTAGGGCCTTTGTTTCTTCTGATATATGTGAATGATATAAAAGTTTCTTATGTACGCTGACGACTTAAAAATTTTCACCAAAATAAATTCGTTAAATGACTATTTACTGTTGCAATCAGATTTAAATAATTTAGTTGATTTTTCTGAAAATAATTCATTGTATCTGAATTTGTCTAAGTGCTCTGCCATTACATTTGGTAGTAGCATTAATCCAGTTGTTTTTCAGTATCATGTCTCTGATTTAATTTTAAACAAAGTATCCGTGATAAAAGATTTTGGAGCAATTTTTGATTCCAAATTAACTTTTAATGATCACATTAATTCAATTATTCTAAGTGCATCCAGGATGTTGGGGTTTATTCTTCGTAAGTGTAAAGATTTTCATAATATTAAGCCAATTAAACAATTATATTATGCTTACGTGTTTAGTAAACTAAATTTTGCGTCTTCGGTTTGGAATCCACAATACAACATTTATGTAAGTCGCTTAGAAGCTGTTCAGAATAAATTTATTAGATTTATATCTTTTAAAACTCATTTCATAATTGAAAATAGTAATTACAATGCAGCTAGAAAACAATTTAGGCTTATCTCATTGGAGAAACATCGCATCTTGAATGACATACTAATTTTATATAAAGTATTGAATAATAAACTGAACTGTCCAGATCTTTTATCTTCAATACATTTTAATGTGCTCACTCATGGTACGCGACATGATGATTTTTTCTACTTACCATTTAAAAGAACAAATTATACTGGTAATTCCCCTATATGTAGAATAATGCATTCTTCCAACAGATTTTGTTCCGATATTGATTTGTTCGCGGTTTCTGATAAATCACTGAACTCTTTGTTGACTGATTTATTTTTAGGTTTATAATTTGTTGTTTTGTCTTCTTCGATTTGTAATTGTAATTGTGCTTTTTATCACTATGGTGTTTATGTTTATTAATGTTAGTTGTGGATACTGTTCATGGAGTTAATCCCGTTTGTGTCTCTAAAGTTTTAAATAAATAAATAAATAAACGTTTAGTACTTATTTATCTCCAACTGTTTGTAAAATATTTGAACTCATAGTCAAAGAATACCAATAATAAACCTGAATCATGTACCAAATTTGGTTATTTCTAGTTAAAGTAATTCAGAGATATTTTTTTATTTGAAATATTTGCCGCCTGTGTTCAACTCTGTATATAGGTATGTTTGGTTGGGTTGCAATATTTTGGGACCCCCTACATGCACCTGCTCTGTGTCGGTTCTTATGCGGAACATTCTGTATAATGAAGACTTGGCTATAAATAGCAATTACAGATTAATCTTAGCGGAACGTCATTGGAATTTACTAGGAATACTATAAGTCCAGCAATTATAATACAACAAATAATTACATAACTAAATATTTCTAACAAATTTACTTATCTGATTAATGCAGCATAATGCCCTGTTGTTTGCTCTTCCCAATTAGCACCAGAACTAAATGCTTACATGATAAATTGTAAACAGGCCGTCTTGAATCTATCAAACTGACAA
The DNA here is from genome assembly GCA_037114965.1 of Monochamus alternatus. Classification (NCBI taxonomy): domain Eukaryota; kingdom Metazoa; phylum Arthropoda; class Insecta; order Coleoptera; family Cerambycidae; genus Monochamus; species Monochamus alternatus. The sequence goes on from CM073426.1 coordinate 127,994,417, forward strand.
CTCAATCCAACTGCTTGATTACGATGCTTCAGACAATGAACTTCTTGACCTGCACTTTAACATTTTTACCGGAAAACTGTAATGAAATTTCACGTAGTTTCATAACACACTCTTCTGGGCATTTTTAGAGAGTTTAGTCACGTTCCTATATTATTTTCATAGGTTTCTAAATTTACATTTGCAAACATATACAGGGTGTCCCATATAAAACTATCCACCTGAATATTTTGTTTAATATAAAGTTTTGAAAAAATTCCAAAAACATGTCGATTTTTAATTTGAGGGAACATCGACTTTATCATTACTTACTTTGTAGTTGCCATTCCTTCGTAGGTCGAGGTATTAACTTCACTACTATCAAATGGCACTATAGGGCGTGTTCTCTTTTGATAATGACTCTGAATCCATAAAAAATCATTATTCGTTTTCAAGAAAAAAAAAACATAAATTTTTGGAACTTTGTATTTTAACATTTAAAATTGCTTCTTCTTGATTTATAGTATGTATTAACTACTATTGTCTGTTTGGAAATGAAAGAGAGTAATAAAACCCCAAGAAAAGAACCGGCCATGGGCGTGGCAATATTTCGTTTCAGGTAATTATCGGGTAACACTAATGCTAACAGGTAATGTGTGTACATTAGTATATTTTACTGGATACATCATATGGCAGGAGCCAGTATATTGTGACAGATCAATCTAGTCTTAGAGCTGAATATACGAAGACGTGCTACTGCAGTAGAGTAAAATTCGACTTATGTTTAGTGACTATTGTGCCAGTGGATATAATACTGTTTGGGTAAATTGTCGAGCTTATCAGATTACGTACTTGATAATCGCGTGAAAAGATGTGCTCTGTCTCAGAATGAGAAGATTATTATATTAAATGTATTTAATGCATTGAAACACCAAAATCCTACCAACAGTGTTGACGACATCGTGGAAAAGTGTTCCAAAATGACAGGGATTGGAAAATCGACTATCTACAGACTTTTAAAGGAAACAACAAATGCACAAGATACTGTAAATCCCCCAAAATCATCTACAGGGAGGTCAAAAGTCGTTATAGATGATTTCTTCAAAAATGTCATTCGCAGAAATGTACACTCATTTTATTTTAAAAGAAATACCAACGCTAAACAAAATTTTAAGTGAACTTTCAGAGGACAACGATTTGCCAAAAATCAGTAGAAGCAAATTATGGACCGTCTTACGAGAGTTGAATTTTTGCTGGGAAAAGCAGAACAGGAAGTCAGTTCTTATCAATAAAGACGAAATTATTTGTTAGCGAAGATTCTACTTAAGATCAATTAGAAAATTCCGTGACGAAGGGAGGAATATTTATTATCTAGACGAGGGGTCAACGAGGGATATACTGTAACAAAAGTATGGCAAGATAAAAATGTAAAAAGTTTTCGACAAGCATTTTTGGATGGACTTTCAACAGGGTTCAAGGCACCTTTAGGTAAAGGGCGAAGATTAATAGTGACACATAGGTAGCGCCAGTGGTTTTGTAGATGGCGGTTTACTTTTATTTGAATCTAAAAATACAGGTGACTTTTTCTTTAGTTTTATTGGGGTTTTGCCACACTTAGAGCTGAATATACGAAGAAGTGCTAGTGCAGTAGAGTAAAATTCGACTTGTGTTTAGTGACTAAACAGATGTTGGATCTTATTCCTCCAGGGTCTGTAATTGTCATGGATAATGTCAGTTACCATTCACGGCAGACCGAGCGGACGCCTACGATTGCTTGGAGGAAAACCGATATAATTCAATGGTTATCCGGAAAAACATTTCTTTTGAAACAAATATGGTGAAAAAGGAACTTTTGACAATTGTCAATCTTAATAAAGATCAGAAAAAATATGTTATCGGTGAAATGGCAACAAATCGCCAAATAACGGTACTACGGTTACCACCTTATCACTGTGAACTTAACCCAATCGAATTAGTCTGGAAGCAGGTAAAAGGAGATGTAGCGCGAAATAATACGACGTTTAAATTAAGTGAAGTGAAAATTTTGTTAAAAAATTCCTTGGAACGAGTAACTGCAGATAACTGGCAAAGATGTATACATCATGCACAAAAAGAAGAGGAGAAAATGTGGGAACTCGATAATTTAATTGACGTTACTGTGGAACCTATCATTATCAATCTAGGAGACGAAGATAATTTATCAAAATATTCAGAGGATGAATTTTAATATACCTACTTTTTTATTTTCTTTATTGTACATTTATACAACACTACATTTACTCGCAATAATTTGAATTTTCGAAATACATATATTTTTGTATGGAATAAAAGTCTATTCATTAAATTTAAATAAATATTTTGATAATAATATTGATTAATTTTATTTGAATTTCTAAAAACCCTCTTAACCCGGCTGTGATGCTTAAAGTAGCCTCATGTTTTGAAATGCTGTTTTTATATTGTTTACTTACGAGAAATGGACCGAGAAATTGAAGCGGCGTAGACAAAGACGGATTGTCGGGAATTAAATTTTAGCTACCTGCTACAATTTAGTACGGTTCGATCACATAAAGTTTTTTTAACAGTACACCTAACCTATACCGATAATACATAATATAAAAATATTGAATATAAGCACCAGTACTAGATTTATTTACGATTTACATACATAATAAGCTTTTATTACTCTCTTTCATTTGTAAACAGAGTATAGTTGAAATATTTTTTCTTTATGGAAAACAAAATGAATGTGCTAAAGAAACTGCTCGAATTTTCAATTAGTTGCATCGTCATCACCAAGCAAGTCACGTACATGAGCCAGATTGTTAACAAATTTCGAGAAACTAAGTCCATAGCAAAAAGAAAAACAGTTCTCCTAACGAAACGAACGTTCATCGGATTTTGCAAAATCATAAATGGCATCCGTACAAAATACATCTTGTGCATTGTTTAAACGAGGATGATCCGGATCGAAGATTCAAAATATACTTTACAATATCTGCTTTAATGATGAGTACGTTTTTTCTCAATGGTACAGTGATTAGGCATAATATTCGTTATTGGTCGGATTTTGCAAAATCATAAATGGCATCCGTACAAAATACATCTTGTGCATTGTTTGAACGAGGATGATCCGGATCGAAGATTCAAAATATGCTTTACAATATCTGCTTTAATGATGAATGTACGTTTTTTCTCAATGGTACAGTGATTAGGCATAATATTCGTTATTGGTCGGGCGAAACCCCTCATTGTGTTAGGGAATCTCACATTCAGTACCCAGAAAAGCTGAACGTCTGGACAGGAATATTGAATATTGGGTAATTACATAGTTGATACATTTCTTTTAGATGGGACATTGACTAGAGCCAGCTATTTACGTTTAGTGGAAGATCATATTGATCTCATAATAATAATAATAATAATAATAATAATAATAATAATAATAATAATAATAATAATAATAATAATAATAATAATAATAATAATAATAATAATAATAATAATAATAATAATAATAATAATAATAATAATAATAATAATGTTTATTTACTAAATCTACAACATATTACAATACAATGTAAAATATATACTAATTTTTACTTACAAGTGATAAGTGATAAGAACATGCAAACATAAACAAACACTCTAATCACAGAAACAATAATCTCATTACTGCTTGTTAGTGATATCCAATGTATGTTTCAATCGAAGCGTTTAAATACTAGAACCATTGAAAATAATTACTACCTCCTAAAACTAAGAACTAATCAATAAGCAACTTATTGTTTGAAATAATAAGTATAATTGTAATATTGTTAATATTATTGAATTTTATTTATTTTAGGTTTACCAAATTATGAAATATCTGTCTTTCGCTACCATGAATCCATTCCTTTATTTTATATTTATATGTATTATATTTTGTAAGAATTTTTAAGTTTTCTGGTATTATATAACTTTGGGGCCAAATAATTACAATCCGTTGTCCTATGGTTTTTTCCAATTTAGGTACATAAGACATAAATTGTTTTCCCCTCGTGTCAGGTCTGTGATTAATTGGCTCCAAAGAAATATTTTTATTATGTACATTTAATAGCATTTTTAAACAGAAAAGTTGTCTAACGTCAAATATATTGCTTACTTTATATATTTGATGACTGGGGTACCTTCGATGTTTCCCGTACATTATTTTAATAATCCATTTTTGTAATATATTTAAACTTTCTAAATACGTATCGTTCACCCCACCCCATCCTAATATACCGTAGGACAACTGAGACTGTACTAATGAATAATACATAATTCTGGGCTGATCTATACTTAAAAATTCTTTCAAAAATTTTAATATTGATATTAAACCCCTAATTTTATTTGTTAAATTTTTTATGTGTAAATTCGACTTAAAGTGCCTATCAATTATAATTCCCAGATATTTTATAGAATCTGCTTCCGGTATTTTAGTTTCTATATCAATATCTAAAACTCCTAGATTGGGTAAGTTATTTGCATAGGATGTAAATGGCAGGTATTTTGTCTTTTCAACATTCAAGGTTAGTTTGTTAACTTGGAACCATGATTTAATTAGTCTTAAATCGGTTTTGACTATATTTTTTAAATGATCACAGAAATTCTGGAGAATGATGATCAGCTGGATGAAAATCTTGTGACGTTCCTACAAGACGGAGCTCCATTCCATTTTGTGTGACATGGATAGGTAGACATGGGACTATAGAATGGCCAGTTCGATCTCAAAATTTGAATCCAAACGATTTTTTTTTCTGGAGACATTTCAAGTTAGTGGTTTTTGCAAGTCAACCCGAAAATATTGAAGATTTAAGACAACATATTGTAAACGAATGTCGGAATTTAGCTCCAAAGGTTTTTACAAATGTAAAGAGATGTTTATTTATTTTTTGTTATATTAAAGTAATATTCAGGTCTTATATGTAACACCCTGTATAAGTATGTATATATTTTTATTCACTTATTAGATTACGTTGATGTTATTATTAATGATAATGGTTTCTGCGACTTTTTTATTATGACCACTATTTTCTAGTTTCACGAGAAAAAAGCGCATAGACCACATTAAAGAATTGTGTATTCAATTGGCACTTTGAATATTTATTAATTATATAGTAGTTTGTGTGGGAGCTAGTTATTCAAATTTCTTGGATACTGTTAGAACTACTTTCGTTTTAGATGAAATTATGTCCATATATAGCATTATTATAATTAAGTAAAAAAGGATGCTCTTTTATTGCTTAGAATTTCGTACATAAATAAATATAAACAAATATTAATTTGAAGCTTTCAAAAAATTATTAAATATATTTCATATTTATTAAATCAACAAGTATTTTATTTAAATTCTGAAGATAAATTTGATAATTTATTCATGTTCCTCGTCGAATATAAATTAAATAAAAGATATCCAAACTGTATGTTAGGTTTGTTAAATTTTTTGAAGAATAAAAGGAATTTCAATGCAAAGGAAGGCCATTCGTATAATATCGGGTTTGCGATATAGAGATGACTGTAGATAGTATAGGATCCCACTATAAAACGACCTTCACCGAGCTGGTTAATGGATGAAAAGTATTTTATATCCAATTATATATGTCAATAAATACATTGCAAATGGGTTGTCTAAAAAATTTCAGTCCAGAATATGATTAATTAACAATTACAATTTTTTTTAAACATTTCACTGGTTTGGTTAATAGAAAAGTTCTATACCAATCGAAAGTATGAAGCCCATATAATATGCAAACGTTAGGTTGACTATTTTCTTCCCGTCACAACTCTTGGGTAGGCAGGTATAAACAGGTAAATCGATACTAGTAACTTGCACCGCTGTGGTTAATAAATTAAAGTTAAATTAAAATAAAGTTTATTTCATTACCAACATGGTTGTAACAACAGGGTTGTCTGCGAAAAATCAGTCCTGAATTCCGGTTGTCGAGTTTTAAAAAGTGAAATATTTCCCAGCTAACTATTCCATGCGATAGAAGAGTACACAGCATTGCAGCTGTGTGCAGTTCGTCCATAGCGAAAACGAAGACGATCCGTTTATCCGTTTCTCCAAAAAATCGAATAAAGTCCGGGGGCGGTGGTACCTATTATTATTAATCTGCCTCTAGGAACCCCTAACCTCCTTCAATGACAATAAAACAACATTTTCGACCCTACTAATGATATGTCGAGATCGAAAACCCGTAAAAATTAAAATTTTCTAATAATCCATTTGCCGCCCCGAATTACGTTTATTTTTTTAAGGAAACGATACATATAATCAAAAAATTTTATTAGACTTTTCTATAGGTAAGGTGGAGAAGAAGCCACACAAAAATTTCAATGATTTTAGATAAATTTCGTGTTTTTAAGGGCCGCTCCAGGAGGGGCGGCACGAACGTCATAATATCATTTCAGGTCACTACCAGGAAATAATAGTCTATACCGAAAATGAAGACAATCCGTTCATCCGTTTCTCCAAAAAATCTAATAAAGTCCGGGGGCGGTGGCATTTTGCCACCCTACTAGTAAACCGTTGTTGTACAAAAAATTCTTTACAAGCATTTTTTTATATTTTCATAAAAAAACATTTGAATATGTATTCAAAATGAAACAGAAAAGGTCGATTTATCAAACTCGAGACTTCGAGACTCCACCCCTCAGTTATGAATTCGGGAAACCCCAGATCCCGTCCCACAGCCGCCGTTTACCTAGCCTCATGTTCCTCGTTAGGAGTAAAAAAAAATTTCCGAACATCTCACGGCCACAAATCGAATCTGATCGACCTCAAATTTTATGTACGTATACTTCGCGATAAGGCAGGTGAGCATCCGGTAATGTACCGAAAATTTTAATAAACGGGATACTGCCTCCTGAGCCGCCTCCCAATCGATCGAATCGAAATTTTAAAGACACGTACTCTTTGAGACGCGGAATCTAAAAAATTAGTCCGTCTTTGCGTTAGGGGTTCCTAGGAGCAGATTAATAATAATACCGCCGCCCCCGGACTTTATTCGATTTTTTGGAGAAACGGATAAACGGATCGTATTCATTTTCGGTATTGACGAACTACACACAGCTGCAATCCTGTATACTCTTTTATCGCATGGAATGGTTCGGTGAAGGTCGTTTTATAGTGGGATCTTAGATTAAGAGGACAGTTTGTAAAACTGGTCATATTAACTGTGCTATGGTACTTATATAATCCAATGCATTTTGTATATTAAAGTACATGAAGATATGTACACTGTCCGTAGCCACATCTATTCCATGACACAAGAAAAAAATATAACATAGACACCAACTTTCATCATTTAAGTAAAACACGCAACGGCACATCTTATCTAGGAATGCAGTTTTTTAATACATTGCCCCCTTCAGTGCGAAATTTAAATCTTACATTATTTAAGAGAATATAAAAAATTCTATTGAACAATACATTTCACACTGTAAAACAATTTTTAGATAATGATCTCACTATTTTATTAAATCTTGACTAAGGCTTTGCATATTTTATTTGCAATATTTTAATTTAATAAATTATGACGTGTATGTATGTCTTTATTTCTTATTTTAATGTGTATCTACTGTTTGTCTTTTATTATGTATGTTTATTATGCGTATTTTTAAGACTGTTTTAGTATTAAATATTTATATTTTGTATCTTACCTGAATATATTACAATAATTTCTTTTTTTCTGACGTGTGTAAACACTTTATGTGTATCTAACACTAATAAATGTCTAAATGTCTAAATGAAGTTTTATGTTTCATATAAAAACTGCCACATGTCATAGTGACTTACATTATACCAGATTTTTTAAATTTAACGTACTCGTGCGATAATGACATTGTAAATTAAATTAGGCTTTTATTAAAGAAACAAAATATATAAGATCATATAAAAACTCCTTTATTAGAAATGTTTACATTTGGATAAATTAATACCAGATGCTGACATGCCTAACAATTTACTTGAATAGGTGCAAATATTTTGAGTGTCAACATAATTTTTAGGTGTCGGAGGAATATGTCTTTTTATACTAAAAGGATCTGTCCCACAATCGGCTAAAAAGGAGATTAAAGATGGCCGAAAAGAATGCCCAGTATACGCATTTGGATTAGGCAGTTTAGGAAATCGCGCAATCAGTTTTGGTACATTGCCAATAGCATTTATATCGATAGGTTGATTGCTACACCAAAAATTTTGGTTGATTGGTGTAAGAAAGAAGCGACCGTAATCACAGTGTTCATTCCGTAACTTAAGGTATTCTCTTTCTTTAGATACATTTGTTTTGGTATTGGGTATCATGACTTGAAAGCATAGTCCTACGTATTTCATATCTTCTACAAGCAGAGTTGTGAATTCTTCCCATCGACTTGCGTCAAACCAATAATCACAAAAACCTAAAATAAAATATTGGTTACAAAAACTTGATATTCATTTGATGCAAGATCTTTCCACATAGAGCTTCTTGGTGAACAATGCAGTGTATCACAAGATAGTCATGCAAAACCAATTTCAGTTCCTATCATAGCTGTGGGTCGAGCTTTGGCTCCATCAGTGGCAATACAGAAACATTTATCGAACCCTTATAGTCTGATACCACCTTCTTTACAATTTCATAAATATCCGTTCTCTTAGTTGTACCATGTAGAGAAATAAGCTCAAGTCTTGCAACTGATTGATGCAGCACTGAGGCAGCTTCAAATTTTTCAGCAATTTTTTTTCATTGAATGGTTTTGCATTTTGATTGCATAATTCTTAATAAGCACTCCATTACTAAAATGTTTTTTCGATTACTTCGTAAGAAGCGGAAATACTGCATTTGTTACCTATGTCAGTCTTTTTGAAAAAACATGTTTGGTGATTTATTTTTTTCTTATAATCCGTAATGACAGCATTTCTAGTCTTCCCTATATACTGCTGAAACTTTTTCTCGTATAACTTAATTATTAGAAACTGATAGTACTTGCATACAAATAAATCACCGAAGTTTATAATTGTTGTTTGTGATTAAATAGTCCAACGGTCAATATAAACTTGAGGCTCGTTCATTACTTTTCTTTTTTGCAGACATATTTAATTTAAAAAACCTTAAATTGATTTACTGCGTACCGCGCACCAGAACAAAATAACTACGATTATAAACAAATAAACACTTGATTAAATATCTTGATAAAATGTTACTAAGAAGTGGCACTGGAAAGCTTACTGCTACTTTAAAGTAACGCTACAGTCTGGTTCAATACTTTATAGTAGATATTACTTGAAGGTTCCCGTTACGGATGCTAAAGTAACAATTACTTTAAAGTTACGTTTCATAGACCAAACGACTTCAAAGTAAGATTTGCGAAATGCGCCAATTTCACCGGCAAGACTTAGATCGCAATTATTACAAAATATTACTATAACTCCACAAATAAAGCTTTTGTCGTTATTTCTGCATCAAATTTAGCAAATTGATGCATGAATATTAATATAATTTTCAACAAACAAAAAAAAAATAGCCTTCGCCATGTAGAGAGACTTTTACACATAATGTTATTAGATATTTTAGACACCAGTTTTTTTGGAATATATACATTTTGAAGACGAGTGCCTGATTTGGAAGTTGTATCACTATGTTTGTCAATAAAATTTAATTCGTTTTAATTTTAGGACAGACATGTAACTATATTAACTGTCAGCAAAGTAAGTAAGTAATATACTTATCAGTGGCGCTTCGTCGTATGAAGCAACTGAGGCCGGACCTCCCTGTAAAATTTGGCTTTCACTGCATATTTTAATACCCTATAATTTCCAATCCGATTGCCTACTATATTTATCAAAAATCAATGTAACGAAATAAAACAATAGCCCTCGTATGTTATACCGTACCTCTGGTTTACATTTCAATATCCCGCCATGTCAGTTTCTACCCGCGTGGGGAGTCCGGGTTACTCACCAATCCCACCACAGTCAGGCCGAATTTTCCGAGCCTCAAATTGCATCGCACATGGCTATACGTTATGGTTTCCCCCACCACGCGAGACGATAAAAATCGATGTTTTTCGCTCCATGTCCGCTCGAGACTGAGGCCCGATTTCTGGCGCCTCAAGTTTTTGGTTCAACGGCAAATGGACGATGTGATAGTGGCTAGTGATCGCAGGTAACTTGTGAACTGTAGATTATTTACGTGGGTGATGCGATTAATCGATTGTTCAAGTGTTAATACTTTTATTTATGTGTTTTGAATTTGAATGTGACTTATTAAATGTTCTGAAGATTAGGTGGTAAGCGCGGTGATAAAGTTTTAGGAACAAGGCAGGTATGATTAATTTAAAGAAATAAAAAACAACTTCCTTAGAAGGTAAGACTAAATTTAACATAGAATAGGAACCTAATTTAAATATATATTATCGATAGGCTCGTCGATAGTTATTTATAATAAGGGATCCCTCTCACGATATTGTTTTATCTCTGTTTGAAACGCCTTTTTCAATACGCAATGAAGTAGAGAAACGACAAATTTTGAATAATCGGCCAATGCTTTAACATATCCCGAATATGCACACAAATTTTCGGAAATATCGCTTGATTGTTACTACAAATGTATCCAAACATATTTGACATAGATAAGTTGAAAAACGAACTTTATGTTTTGTACAGAGACGAACAATTTTATAATTTAGAAGTTCAGAATTTAAAATGGTATTTTCGGAAACATACAAATTATTTTGCTTGGTTTTAACAATTCCTGCAATAAGTGTTTCAGTAAAACGAAACTTTTCGTGATTTAAGCGCATTAAGACTTACTTAAGAAATACGATGACCGCCGACAAGAGCGCTTAAACAACTTATCGATGATGAATACAGAAAAAGAACTATTGCAAAGTCTTAGTGCCGATTCCCAATTTTATGAAGACATTATAAATAAATTTACGAATTTAAAAGACCGACGAATAGACTTGTTTTATAAGAAGTGAAAGTATTAAAACATTTTTGTTAATAGTGGCTTTGTTTTGTATGTAAATAGATCAGCAGTTGAAAATTGGTTTTTATATATTTTATTAATATTTCTTAGTGTTTTAAACACGTAGGAACAATTTTTTAAATTATTAAATGTTGAAACATATATTTTTTCTATTTATATTGCAAATAAAAATCGCAGTTCTAATGTTATTTAGTTTTTTATTTTATGATTATAGTAGGGCTATTGGCGAAGACCTCCATAATGAAAAATGGTTAACGCGTCAGGGAATATTACCTCAGGAGGGACGTGTAAATTTATTCCTATTTAGGTATTATTTGGGCCTCACCTCTTACAGCTACCACGAGCCGCCACTGATACTAATATGAAAGGGTGGTGGGAGAGTGTGGAGGTTCCTTAATAGTTGCGGTTTCCAAGCCGCGACGTCATCACCAAGGAACCACAATTTTCTAGAACATGGCCGTAGAAGTTCCGGAACCGTCTCCGGAACTTAGCGAGTACAAGAAACTTATTCCCCATTTTTGTCATAGGCACGCAATGGGAACGTTTCTATAACGTGCTCAACGTTTCTATAAAGTACCTGCAATAGTCGTAATTACGTTCCAACGGCTAATTGTACTAGAGGAGTTTTTATAACCATTTCCAAGATTACCATATGAGCATCCTTATGTGCATCACCCTGTTTCAGCAAAAGAACAAAATCTGCGTTTGTTATTTTAAGATTTGTATAGAAATTAAGTGCCGTTGACTGCTGGATAAACAAAAGCGTAATCGCTTATTTACAAAGCATGTATATCACCTCCCACACACCTTCATTCTTTTATGAATTCACCAGGATGTCCAGCGGTTGATGCGTACCTTCGGGCTGATTTTTTACCTCAGATTTGCGATAATTATATAGTATTTATCAGCCGTTTCATAACCGCTAAATGAAGTCATTCTGGATAAATTACGAACACAGTTTTAACATATCGAGACGGTTGGATAAATGAAGCGATTTGTCAAGATTATAACCCAAGATTTTCACTGCTTAGTTGCAGATGGTTCCGCAATTTTTTATCACAAAGGTCCCTACTTTGTACCTGTCTCAGTCGGCAAGTGACAAATAGGTGTTACACGATTTAATTTTTAAACATTTTTTAATTCGTTTTTTTAAGTACACACCTAATATGGAGTAAATTAAATGGTTATGACAGGAAAGGAAAATAGAACATTTTTTTACAAATGCTATTAAAGGTCAATTTATTTAATATTTTCTTTATTTGGCAGTGTAATCACCAATTACAGGACACATCAGGTAATACTAAACAATGACCCAAAATTAGCCAAATTGTGGTTTTAATATTGGCAGTTATTGGTGTGCCAACAATTTGCAACATTGGTCCTTCAGTATTTCACTAATACTTTACATGCATATTGGGCCTATACAGTATACGCCAAAAGTATGGAATAAATTCAATAAAAACGAAACAATTATTTTTTGGGAAAAATCCTCGAACAGATCGATAATTAATTTAAAAAATACATATTTTAGCGTAAAATGCGATTTTCAAATGTCATTTGTTTTCGAGTAATGACGTCATCGATTTTTTTAATGGCAACACTATATTTTTTTCCTTGATTCTGAAAGATCGTTTAATTCTCTATCAGACAGTATTAAAATTTGCCCTCTTACATAGGAAAGTTTTCGAGTAAATGACGATTGAATGTTAGAAAACGTAAATTTTATCCATAAAAAAGTAACAATTCTGAGGTATGTAAAATATAAAATACAATTGATTAAATTTTATACTTAAATTAAATGTTCGAATTGCCATCCACCAACTTCTTGACAATGCGTAAGTCTGTGAAGAAATTCTTCTTGCACATTATGAATGATTTCTGGGGTAACTCTGAGTATTTCGTCCCGAATGCGATTTTGAAGTTCTTCTAAATTACGTGGTCTATTAATGTACACTTTTGACTTCAAGTATCCCCATAAAAAATAGTCAAGAGGTGTAAGATCTGGCGATCTTGCAGGCCATTCTATCGGTCCGCGTCTGCCGATCCACCTCCCAGGAAAACAGTTGTCCAAAAAATCTCGTACAGGGCGCTTATAGTGAGGAGGTGCACCGTCTTGCTGAAACCGTATGGTATCATCAGGAATGTCAGGGTCATTATCGTTAGGAAAAATTACTGCATGGGCTGAAACAAGGTCATTTTCTAGAAACTCTAAATATCTTTGTCCTGTAAGGGTTCCTTCAAAGAAGAAACGCCCTACTATTCTGTCGTCAACTATTCCAGCCCACACATTTAATTTCTGAGGGTGTTGGGTATGTGCCTCTGCCATCCAATGAGGATTTTCCCGACTCCAATATCTGCAAGTTTGACGGATTACTGTACCATTCAGACAAAATGTGGCCTCATCTGAAAAAAGTATTTGTCGGTGTAAATTTCTATTTCCTTAACATAAATCCATTAGAATTTCGCAAAAGTGTAAGCGGCGATCGAGATCATTTTCATTGAGTTACTGCACAAGTTGAATTTTGTAGGGATGATATTTTTCCTTCCTCAAGATACGTAGCACTGTGCTCTGACTAGTGTCATTGTTTAATGCAACCAATCGTGAATAATTATGAGGATTATCCACCATACTTATCAAAATGTTCTGTTTCTGATTTTCATTAATGCTTGGACGTCCAGGTTTTGGAATATTTACAACATTGCCAGTTTCTCTAAATTTAGACTCTACCTTACTGACTGTTGATTGGCTGATAGGGCGATCTGGGCGATTTCATTAAATAAATCGCAAACTTCCTGCTGAGTTCTAGTCATATTCCCGCATCCGATAAGAATTAAAATTTCAATAATTTCTATGTCGCTTACAATACTTATTAGAAAGTCGGTGTGATAATGACACTTTGCAAAGATTTTCACCTACGTCATCCACAAAAGAACTATGGAATTCGAAAAACAAAACTTGATAACGTTTTTGCTTTATTTTAATTGATTTACGTTTTCTAACATTCAATCGTCATTTACTCGAAAATTTTCCTATGTAAGAGGGCAAAATTTTAGTACTGTCTGATAGAGAATTAAACGATCTTTCAGAATCAAGAAAAAAATATGGTGTTGCCATTTAAAAAAAAATCGATGACGTCATTACTCGAAAACAAATGACATTTGAAAATCACATTTTACGCTAAAATATGTATTTTTTAAATTAAAAATCGACCTGTTCGAGGATTTTTCCCAAAAAATAATTGTTTCGTTTTTATTGAATTTATTCCATACTTTTGGCGCATACTGTATATTATTGTTATTTTATTAGCCTAATATTGTGTATAAATGTTGGGCCTTTAAATTATTTCATTACTTGTTGTATATTGGGTAACTATGTAGGTGAAATAATATAAACATTATTGGTCATTCATAGTTCCACATTAAAGGCCAATGTTATATAAATGTTAGTGTTATTATTAGATCAAGTTGGTATGTATTTAATAATTCAAACAAATATTTAAATAACAAATAAATCTTTAAATAGACCTACATTGATCTCTTGTGTTTTAAGTGATATTGGCACAATGACTTTAAATAATGTTATACCAATAACATTGATAATATAATGGTGGAATATTGTAATTTAATTAAGAACCAATATTGGTTCAATGCCATAAAAATATATTTTTTACAAAGATGAATCCAATGCTATGCCAATAATTCTAACAAATGAAAGAAACAGTAATTTGTATGAAAATAATGATCTAATATTGGTTTCATATAGTTTTTGAAATATTGGTTCCCTAAATGAAACTATTAATATACCAAATTCATACAAATATTGAGCCACTGTTTAAATATTTTTTCAATATTGGTCCATTAAATGTGTGCTACCTGGGATAATATAAAGAAATAATTAAAAGTAAATTAAACTTTTCTGAACATTGTACAAAATAACTCAAATCAGTAATGTGTTTATAAGTAGACTCATATTTTGCAGTCCGTGTCAAGATGTATAAAACAACCTCATTGTTGAATAGAAAGAAACCCTTTCTGCTTGTAGAGGATAAAACGTTGCCTTTAAACTTAGATAATTTAAATTATAATATTCAAGCTTGATAACTTCCGGAATAGATAGAACAGGTTAAAATAATGTTCATTTGTGATATAAACTTATTTCCTAAAACGCATTGTTTCCAAGAAAGAGGACGTTGAAGTAGGAATTTTTTTTTCTCATTTTACACACATAACTTTTGAACCACTTATCCGATTTAAGTGAAAAAATAACCACTCCTTATGATCTTACATAAGCTTCTTAAGTTTGAACTACCTACCCCTCTTAAAAGTGTATTTTGTATGCTACCCCCCTCTTACTTTTATTTCAAAACTACAAAAATAATAATTAATTTCAATAAAACTTTTTTGTCTCCTGTTTTTTTTTTCGACGTTTGGTCTTGTTTCTAAGATATTCAAAGAAATTGGTGACAGTGTAGCGCACCAGCCGCGTAAATTTCATTTAACGTTATACCAACCCATGAAAACAAAACTCAATGATTTGTGTAAACTGACGTTTTGGGCGCCGCGATAGCCGAGGTGGCTGGGAGACGACTGCTCGTGGAACCAGTCTGGATCGGTTATGTTGGTGTGGGTTCGAATCCCACTGTAGTACCATGGATGTTTGTGCTCGTCGAGATATGCACAATAAGTCTATAGGCTGCGGTGCTTCCGGGGACACTGTCGGACGGCTCTCAAAAAAAAAAAAAAACTGACGTTTGTGAAAATCATTGTCAAAAGTATTATTTAAAGAGTGTTCTTAGTGTTAAGAAAAAATGCCAATAACCTCAAACATAAATTTAGTAACGACTACTTATTACAAGTTTTACAACAAACTTATCAACTACTAAAAAAATTACAATAATTGTTCAAAGTGCATTCCTCTAGCCTCAATACATTTTTGGCATCGACGAACTAGTGTATTAACCGCAGCTGCTATTTGAACAGGATTGTTTTTTATGTCATCACAAGCATGTCTTATCCTTTGGACCAATTCCTCACGGGTATGTACTGGCGTATCATACATAATTGCTTTTAGATGGCACCAAACGAAATAATCCGGAGCATTCAGATCTGGCGAGCGCGGAGGCCAAGCCACTGTTCCTTAGCAAGGAATCCACATATTTGGGTGGTTGTTGGGTTGCCGTCCAATCCATCGACGAGGATAATTCTCATCCAACCACTGTCGTACTTACCTTCCGTAATGTGCAGGGGCACCATCCAACTGCATCCAGTTCCCTTGGCGTAAATTTAAGGGGACATCGTCAAGCACGTCGTGGAGAGAGTTTTTCAGAAATTCATGAAATAAATCCCCATTTAAACGAGGAGGCAAAATATGCGGCCCACAGAGGTTATTACTTAAAACACCTATCCACACATTTACACTAAACTGTTGCTGAAATGAAGATTGTCTGACACATCGAGGATTGACTTTACTCCAAATGTGATTGTTGTGGTAATTCACAATTCCAGCTTTTGTGAAATTAGATTCGTCGGTCCATAAAACCTTATGCAGAAATTGTGAATTAATTTCTGTTGAGTCTAAGACCCATCTACAAAAATTTAAACGTTTTTCAGCATCTCCTGGCAACAAACCTTGAACTGGTTGGAGATGGAAAGCCCTTCGATGATCTTGTTTGAGTGCTCTCAGTACTTTTGACTGAGATAAATGGAGTTACCGAGCTGCTCGGCCTGTGCTTAAAGTTCTATCGATATCAAAAAGATTAAGAATTCTCTGATTATTTCTTGGCGGTACATTACGATTATGATCATTGTAGCGGCGCAAGCCATATTCCGAAAATTGACGACGTATGTACATCTTCAAAAACTTGTTCATTTGGAATTCTTCTATTAGGGAAGCGTGTTCGGTACTTTCGAACTGACGCGTTGGAATTTTCGTCACAGAAACCATAAACATAATGTATATCGGCATATTCAGCATTTGTAAACGTTCTTGGCATTTTTTCTTAGCACTAAAAACGCTCTTTAAATAATACTTTTGACAATGATTTTCACAAACGTCGGTTTACACAAATCACTGAGTTTTGTTTTCATGGGTTGTTATAAAGTTTAATGAAATTTACGCGGCTGGTGCGCTACATTGTCACCAATTTCTTTGAATATCTCAGAAACAAGACCAAACGTTGAAAAAAAAAACAGGAGACGAAAAAGTTTCGAAATTATTCAAAGTGGTGTGTATATGTTTTATTGAAATTATTTTTTATTTTTGTAGTTTTAAAATAAAGTAAGATGCATACAAAATACACTTCTAAGAGGGGTAGGTAGGTAGTTCAAACTTAAGAAGCTTATGTAAGAACATAAGGAGTGTTTCTGTTCCAAATTTCCCTTAAATCGGATAAGTGTTTCAAAAGTTATGAGGGAAGAACGAGAAAAAAATTCCAACTTCAACGCCCTTTATCTCGAAAACGATGCGTTTTAGGAAATAAGTTTATATCACAAATGAACATTATTTTAACCTGTTCTATCGATTTCTGAAGTTATCAAGATTAAACCTGAATCACCCTGTATATCGACATTTCGAAGGTTTTTGCAAATTGTCAAGTAAAGTAATGGACCTGGTGGTATTTTATTTATGATATTATGTTTTATGGAAGGAAATTTACAATAGTATACATTGATTCCCGGATAATTTTGCATATATATGCCAAGTAAATTTTTTGAAACATATATTTCTAATAAACATAATTCAAGAGGGAACGGTATCTCTACAAATACTTTAATGATATACAAAGTGTTCCTTTTATAGTTATCCACCACAATATTCAAAAACGAGTTGAAATAGGTAAGTATGTAAGTTCTTTTAAAAACATAGGAAACGTTGTTATACTATTGAATGTTCTGGTTAATATATTTCTGTGTACTTCTAGCGGCTTATTGGTTTTTGGAGCAGATTTGGTTTAGGATAAGTACTATTTATGTTTTTTTTGTGGTGTGCTATCACTATAAGCTCATGTTTGAAATATTTTTTGACAACGAGGTATATTATTGAAGACAAAAATGTAAGTAAATACATTTGAAGTATTAGATTATATCAAAATTGAAAGAACAGTAGTTTCCTATTTAATACACTTTAAAATCGATTTTAACTGTAATCGGGATTAAGTGTTTTCACTTCTGCTCCTAATCTAGTATAATCATATACCGGGTGATTCCTAATTGAAGGCGAACAATTCAGTGGTGTAATTAAAACTAAGAAAATTTTGTTGAATAAGCAATAAATAATAAAGCTGTTTACAGGCCTTTTAGGTCCAGAGCTGTGTTATTCTCCTCCATTGTCCTTCCCCTTTCTTTTCCAATCCGTTACATTTTCCTCCCTTAGATCTGCCACTGCCTTTCTCCCTCGCTTCCTAGGTCTACCTCTTTTTTTCTTGTAGTTAGGCTTACTCCCTACTATTTTCTTAACTGCCCTTTCATCTTCCATACGGTTTAGATGCCCTAACCACTATACTCTTCTGGTTTTTACAAATTCGTCTATTGTTGGTGCCTGGTACATTGCATATATTTCCTCATTATTTCTCCTTACATAGTCTTCCTTCGTCTTCTTACCCCCTAGAATTCTCCTTAAGATCTTCCTTTCCCACCTTAAAGGGGTTTCCCTTGACTTCTTTTTGAGAACCCAGGTTTCACTACCATACAGCGCTGTCGGTCTCAAAATTGTTTTATACATTCTAAATTTTACTCCTCTGGACAAACTTTTTGATTTCAATAACTGGTTGACTGCTGCCGAACTTCTGTTTGCTTTTATTATTCTCCTATTTATTTCTTGTTCCTCATCACAGTTAGCTGTTATTAGCGCCCCCAAATATACATATTCTTGAACTTCCTCAAACTCCATCTCTCCGTGCTCTGTTCTCAATTTAAAATTGGTATCCTTTTTTTGTTCTCCTATTCTCAAAAGCTTACTTTTCTCTTGATTTATCTGCAATCCCACTTTATGTGCTTCCTTCACAAGCTTTCCCGTTACTTCTTCTAATTCCCTACTATCTCTAGCAATAATAGCCACGTCATCTGCAAAACTTACAATTTGATGACTTTTAAACAATATGTGTCCTTCTCTGTTCAATTGACTATCTCTTATGACCTTTTCTAGTACTAAATTAAAAAGAAGCGTTGAGAGTGGGTCTCCTTGTCTCAGTCATGTATCAATAGTAAAGCCTTTCGAACATTCACCTTTTATTCGTACTTTGGATTTAGTATTTTCTAAGGTCATTTTCAATAGCCTAATCAGTTTGGTTGGTATCCCAAATTGTTTCAAAATTTTACTTAGTTTATTCCTTTTGATCGAATCATATGCTTTCCTGAAGTCCACAAATAAAACCATTGCGTTGATCCCATACTCATAGCATGTAATCAGAATTTCCTTCACCTTCTTAATTGTATCTATTTCCTTTTTTGTAGGTTCTTCTACATCCACTTCCTCTTCCCTTCCCGGTATCACCTCCTCGTGCTCCTCTCCTTCTTTTACACTCTCTTCATTCAACATATCTGCAAAGTATTGCCTCCATCTTTCTCTCACTTCTGTTTCCTATGCAATTAGATTGCCACTTTCATCCCTCACATATATTACTTCCTTCTTTATCTTTTTTCCCTTTTTTATCTCTCTGTAGAAGTTACGTATTTTCTTCCTCTTATAATGTTGCTCTATTTCATCTATTTTCTTAACCTGTTCTGCTCTCTTCTTTTGTCTAAACACTTTCTTTGCCTTTCGTCTTTGTTCCCTGTATTTTTCTTTATCTTCCTCTTGTACTGACTGAAGTGCTTTAATTCTAAGCTTATTTCTCTTCTCCGTCTCTCTTATACACTCCTCATCCCACCATCTTTTCCTCCCTGCAAACTCTTTTTTTGGTATTACTTTCTCACTTGCTGTTTGTATGACATTTTCGATCTTTATCCATTCTTCATTTATATTTGCTTCCAATATCTGTATGTTTTCTTTCCTTTTCATAGGTTTTTTTATCTTCAAATTTATTCTCACTAGATAGTGATCCGAGTCTATGTCTGCCCCTCTGCATGACTTAACATTTTTTATTATGCTTCTGTGATTCTCATGCAAACATGATCAATTTGATTCGAATATGCTCCATCTGGAGAGGTCCAGGTACCTTTGTGTATGTCTTTTCTCTTAAATAATGTGCTCATTATTTTCATTTTTTGCTCTTCTGCAAATTCAATCAACCTCCGCCCATGGTCGTTGCTCTCTAGGTGTTTACTTTCTGTCCCTACCATACTTTCATACATCCTTTCTCTCCCTATTTTCGCGTTTGCATCCCCTACCACCATTCTTACTGTGTTTTTATTCAGCTTTCCATAATTTTCTTCTAGCTTCTCTTAAAACTCATCTTTTTCTTCTTCTGTTTTTTCTTCTGTTGGCGCATATATATTTAATATCTCTATATTTATTTCTTCTCTGATATTAATCAAACATAACCTATCTGAAATTGCTTCAGAGAAATTTTGTCCCTCATATTTTTATTTATTAAGAATGCTGTTCCGTATCGCCTTGTTTCGCCTCCGCTCGTAAAGAATAAATAATTTTCTAATTCCCATGTGTTCGTTTCCTTTATATGCGTCTCCTGTATCGCTATTATGTCCATTTTGTATCTGCTTCTGTTTCTAGGATTTTTAATGATCCTTCCTCATTTAACCCTCTTACATTCCATGTTTCCATTCTTATTCCTCTTTCTTGATTTGTGCCTTCTTATTTTCTGTCTTTTCCTGTCTTCCCGCTCTCCGTCCTTCTAGCTTCGTAAAATATTTTAGTGCAGGAATACTTTCACTGGGAAGGATAACTAGTGTCCTCTCTCGATGAGCGCAAAATATATTCACTAATATTAACTGATTGGTGAAATAGTTTCCAAAATCAATTTTTTAAATTGTGATATCCGGTAGGTTACATATTAGCATTTACCAGAAATTTAGATTCATTTGAAAAGTATTACCTACCAAGAAAATCTACTTAACCATTTCAGATCACGTGAAACTTATATATTCTACGACAGCTTTAAAATAATTATTTTATCTTATGCGGACTATGCACGAAGTAGCTATTTTTTTTACAAAAACTCGTGCAAGAGATAAGGAAAGATATATAGATATGCTTCAAAACGTACTGCAAAACATGAAAGTAATGAAAATACTAGCTTTTGCAAGATAATTCCCATAACACTGAAGGTTTGTTTTTCAGTAATATTTTAAGTTGTATTTGACATTAACGTTATCGGATAGAAATATTTTTTATAGAAAATTGTTTGTTATTTATTATTAGGTACTTCAAAGTGTAGGTTGTTACGGAAATATAGATAACACTAAACTAAATAGTTTTTCTTGTTATTTACTCTTATGTATATTGAACGAGTTTTGCCACAAATGGGAATTTTTCTCAACTTTCAATTTCAAACAGCGTTTGCTAATGACAGTTTTCCGAAATAGTAAAAATAAAGTTAGTATACTCTTATGACATTTGAATATTTTTTAAATTTTTATGCACCTTGTAGATGAAATGCTTTTTCCATGACAACCTGATTATAAATACAAGCAAATCTTTTCATCAAGTGTAGTTTTTCCGTAAAATATAAAATGAAAAAGTTTTTTCGACATTTACGTCGTGTGAATCTCCAAACCCTCTAAAAATTACACATTAAAAGTACAATTGCTGTTGCTGTGTATAGGTATTATATTCCGAACGACAATTTTGATAATGCTAAGTCAAACGGTTTTTCTATTATGATGTTAACAATATTACAGTTTTCGATATTTTCAATTTTCAAAATACTGTTTACAGTTTTCATTGTTTCACATAGTCTTCTGCAAATGTCGACAACTGCCAACCGCCATCAACCATGATGTTACAAAATATCAGTCCCTTAGCCAACTAAAACCGATGCAGAAAACCTTCTAAAGCTATGGACAGTCTATTTTCAAGTTGAAGAAAGGATGCAATTAAACTTCGAATTTTTACAAAAGTATTTAGATATTCTGATTACTTGAACTGTGCATTTTTCATTCTTACGGCACAGTGACCTGTACTTTCAAGCAAATTTCTGATGGATTAAATTTATGTGTTCGTTATTTGGAACTACAAGTGTATTTTCGTTCTAGAATAAGGAATTTTAACAATTAGGATATAAAAGTATTTGTCTTCAACATCGAAGTATGGTAATTTTAGAAAGTTCGTCCTGGCGACAGGTCCTTGACAATCTCGTAATTATTTATAACTACTTTCATCAATATAACTTTTTCATCTACATCATTAAGCAAAAATATAGTTACCTTCTTTTTCGTAAAAAAGTTTCTTTTCTTAAGTGAAAACTTAAGGTTCAAACAAAGTTATGTTTAACTAAAAAAGTTATGAAAAACGTTTTTTTAAAGTTTGTAAAATCTTTCATCATGTTTAATAACGTTTTATATGTATAACGTAGTCTTCAACAGTAACAAAAACATATTATGTTACAATATTACAATATTTATTTTCAAACTGTGATAATAATGATTAGATATATAGGAATTTTGAGAAATAACTACTCTGAGGACGCGGTGTAGAACAATCTACATCTATAGGTCATTCGCTACTCCATGTCTGACTGAAATGTAGCAAACATGAAGCATTCTACATGCAGTAGACACCTTTGAAAGCTGTCGACCTTTATTGCGTTCGACGAGAAACGATATTTTCAACCACGAAATTCCAGGAAACAAATACTCTGTGGGCTAATGTCCCAACCAGCATTGAATTACACCTGGAAAACCTATTGCAAACAACTAGAATTACTCGTCAGTAGCCTACCAGACATATACCGGTTTCCAGCTTATTAACTCTCATCATAGGTGACGTATGTGACGAATAATCCTAGGTGTTTTAGTCTGTCTAACCAGATAGCCATGCAGGATAATCAGCGGTAGACATGAGATGTACCTGACGTGACAAGAATGTATTAGTTCTCGAAGGGTCTCATGAACATACACGATTAGAGGGATTTTCAGCAATCTCATCCTTTCCTTCTCTAATTAAGGGTTCCTTGATCTTCTTGGAGGCCCTTCTTTACCACGATGCGGTAAAAACCTTACTAAAATGTATTAGCTACTTTTAGTTTTTTTTTATTTCACTTGACTTTTTCTCTATTTCTCGTAAGCTACGTCGATTTAGAAATGTCTCAGACAAAATTTTTCTTGCGCAATTGCCGAGTGCTTGTCCATAAGTTAGATGCATGTCAGCATATTCGCTGTAGAAATAATGCTCCATTATATAGTCTTGTATACTCAATCAATCTAACAATGTTGTCAAATGCTGTCAATAACACATTCTTAACTACATAAAAACGACTAGTGTTTTATTACAGTATTCTGATTTATTATTTCACGACATGACATGTTATACAGAATGTAGAATATCTATTTTACAAATGACCAAAGTATTTAAAAATTCAGGTTTCATCTCTATAAAATGACACCTGTCAAAATTTAGGCCAACGAGTGCGATGGCAAGTCCGTTCCTGACTTAAATCACAGTGTAAAATATCTACTGTAGTATGGTTTTATGAGTGTTTATGGCTTACATAAAACATTAAAATTTCATTAAATTATACACTTATTCCGTCTCTACCCAAATACTTGATCTATTTGCATCTTATTTGACCGATAGAAGGCAGTATGTTAGTTGTGGAGGGAAGGACTCTACTTTACAGAGAGTAGCAAATTATGTACCCCAGGGGTCTATACTGGAACCATTACTTTTTCTCATATATATATTAATGATCTCCCTAGTGTATTTGATACTCACTGTATTTTGTTCGCAGACGATACAACAATCTTAACGAAGGCCGATCCAGGGATGGCTGCTGCAAACTTTAGCTAACGGCTAGTTTTCTGCTAATAAACTTAAGCTGAATGAAAGCAAAACACAAACCATCAATTTTAGTTCGAATATGTGGGCTGTCAAGTCTTCCTCTGTCAAATTATTAGCTTCCCAAATATTAGTATTACGTCAACTTAAAAATTGTTTGCACTACACTGCTTTGAAATCTGTGTACTACTCAATTATAAACAGTCATTTAAGTCACGGAGTTTTATTCTGGGGAAGTGCTATATTCTATTTTTAACCTAAGAGGAGCGTTTTGAATATTGCGCGCCAAAATGTTGGTTTCTTATTGGCTAGTTTCGAGACTACTTTACATAGCTAATAAATTTTACATTTTGACATTTGTTGTCACTTTGCCTCTTAGTTGTCATCAGTTCGTTGTCATTGTGTTTTTACCTACTTTTCTATCTATTTATTATCCCAGTTACGTATAAATCAGTTCTTATCGAAACTAAATAACTTATTACATCGCCGTTGTCCCCAAGGAAACGAAAACAACTCAGTTTAGGGCATTTATCTCTGGCAGAAAAACAAGCAATATTGAATATGTTCAAGAAAAGTCTAGACGATGAACCTACTCTTGAAACTGTCCGACTTGTATTCGATGACATTAGGTAAATTTATATTAACATTATCTACTGTTGAACTATATTACACATTATACTTTTAAGGTGTTGCAAAATTAACAGTAGGTATATCGAGTCATAAAACAGTATAGATATACTGGAAGGGTGGTCTACTTCCAAACACTGAGGTGGACGACCTGGGATTGTTACATGTTTGGATGAAGCAATGAAGAATTCCATAAGACGTATAGTATAGACGTATAGACGTTGTCCACTGTGGACAAAATATTAACCGCAAAAGTAGTCAGGATTTGCCACAGATGACCCGTTCACCATTATACAAATTTATCAAATAAATTAATTTAAAGTAAGGTTGAATACATATCTCAGAACAAGTATAATTGCAATAAAAACATTTTATTTGTAAAAGTGTGTGATGGAACGTGATGATATAGTGAGATGGAGACTTGACTACTTGATATCAATTAAAAAACTTAGATTTGAAGGCAGACCTAATTATTATTTAGATGAAACATGGTTAAATGAAGGTCATACAAAAGAAAGGGTATGGGTTGATACTAATATTAAAAGCAAACGTGAGGCGTTCAATGAAAGACTGTCTATGGGATTAAAAAATCCGTCCGGTAAAGGAAAGCGTCTTGTCATCTTACATGCTGGATCATAGGAAGGATTTGTTGAAGATTTGTTATTGATTTTTGAAAGCAAGAAGAGTGGGTATTATCACGAGGAAATGAATGCAAATGTATTTGAAAAGCGGTTTTCTGAATTTTTGAAAAAAGTTCCAGATAATTCTGTTATGGTAATGTACAATGCATCATACCATAGTCGAAAAGGAGAAGCTGTTCCGACAACATCAACGAGAAAAATTGAATGAACTGGGAAAAAATGTGTAGAACATGTGATTAAGGAAGAAACAATGAGAACACTCTACGGAATTATAGACGATCTCATTGAACCTTTAATCATATCAATTATAATAGCGAGAGTGATATGGATGCTGACTCATCAAATAATTCAGAAAATTGTTAAAGGCATGATTTGTCCCTCATTTTTACCAATAATATTATAAATTACACATTACACCTGCAGATGATATATTACGAACGAAGTTATCTAGGCACTACTTTTGCGCTCTATAGTACGCGACGCTAAATGCAGCCAAGATTAGATTAGAACCATTTTTTCGGACCTTGCGCCGGTGAAAGAGGCCTGATTGCATCGAAAGTAGCGGCAGTAGCGTACACGATGAAATGTGGAGTAAGCCTTACCGTTCCGTTCGTGGGAAACATGCAAATTTTTTCTGCTCCCTATCTGAATACAATCTGGGTTAGTCAGTTTATCGGCAGAAAACAAACTGCTATCAAGATGATCGTGTGTTTAACGACAATGCCCAAATTGAGATGATACATTTAAACGAGGTGGATACTTCATATTCTGCGTTCGAGTTGCTCATCATAATAAATAATAACTGTTAAGTGGGTTGGTTCGCGGAATGAAAAATGCTACGGTTGTTCGAAATTTCCGCAAAAAGGGTCAGATGTGCCGTTAAAGGCTTGGCTCTGGTAGTTAATTATTGGTACAGCTACTAAATAGTACCATGATACCCATTACTCCAATATTTTCTTAATATAATAAATTTTAAGGCTGGCGTAATAGAAAAAGAAAGTAGTAAACTGTTGCTAAAAAATCATAATAATTACCATAAATATTTTTCTGTCTAGTGTAGTTATTTTAAATATTACGCACGAGAAAAATAATTTTTCTATACATGCAGAGTGATTTAGAACTTATTTAAAAAAATGAATGTACAGAGGAATTTTGAAAAAATTAAATCAAAAAGAGCAGTTCAAAAATTATTTAAAAATACACTTCTTTACGGCACTGGAAAACCTGATAAGGTGTATAATCGGTGACCGGACAAAAAATAGTTTGACATACCTTATGTTACAAGAAAATTCTGAGCCCATCTTGTCCATTTTGAACTTGTAAGTTATTGGCAGCAGCTATGATATGTTTGCGTAAATTATCAGTAGTGCAATATACCTCATTTTTTAATATCCCCACAAAAATAAGTAATGATTTAAAATCAGGAGATTGTGGCTGCCATGGTATCGGTCCTCTTCGTTCAATCTCTTGGTGTTAATACTTGGACACGCTCTACCTGGTACAGATATAATACACCACACTTCTGCAATATGCCGTAGAGACCTTGGTCCCCTATCTCTTCCAGGATTCAGTTGCAAATTTCCTGCGTCACGCCTGCGTTTGCATTACACTTGCATTTACTGCACACCGTTGTAAAAGTGGCTAAAGAGTGACCGCAAAATCCGCCCGGTTTTGCGTAGTGTGTAGCAAGAACGGGAAAGGTTGTACAGAGGTCTCCGTGGGTTTAAATTGATCGTCATGAAAAATCTAGGTGAGCATAATTCGATTTTTCCAATATTTGCTCGACTTACCCCTACTTAAGCCACCCTTAAAGTCGGGGAAAACTGATCAGAATTTTGCAAAAGATCGAATTATGGGGCCCGTCTTTCGTATCATTTGTCGGGTAGTGGGGAAACAAAATACTTCATGAAGTGGATATCATTCCCCGTCTGCTATCGGCGATAGGGGAGGTTTTATCCCCACGCGGGAGGTGTTTTTCACTTTCAGCATTTTTAGAAGGGCATTCTTGATGTTATCCTTGCCATGTGGAATTCCGCCAATTTTTACCCAGATTTTGGTGAACATTTTTTTCCGTTTTCTTAATTTAGGGGAGGTTTCCACCCCTTCAGTAGGGGTCACTGATCAGAATCCGACAGAAGAACGAATTATGAGGGCATGTATTTCATATCAGTTGGAGTTATAAGGAAGAGTGGCACAAAAAAGGCAATTCATGAAGTGAATATCATTTTCCGCCGGTTTTCGGCAATAGGGGTGGTTTTACTCTCACGGGGGGGGGGGGTGTTTTTTACCTTGAGCATTTTTGGAAGAACATCCCTGATCTCTTCCTTGCCATTCACGTTCCCGCCAATTTTTACCAAGAATTGATCGACCATTTTCCACCCCTTAAGTAGGGGTAAATCGGACAAATATTGGAAAAATCGAATTATGCTCACCTAGATTTTTCATGGCGATCGATTTAAGCCCACGGAGACCCCTGCACGACCTTCCCCGTTCTTGCTACACACTACGCAAAAACGGGCAAAAAAATGTTTTTTTTTGCGGTTACTCTTTGGCTTTGGTTTACCGGGAAACCATACAACTCGGGGTTGATGGACATAGTTTTAATTTATTACGCTGTGAAAATGCTTTAGCAGAAATATTTCCCGGTATACATGTGCCAAATGCAGCTACTTTAGTAGCGGTGTCCAGTGCAGTGGAGTGCGAGGGAAATTTGAAACAGAATCGTGAAAGAGATGGAGGTCCAGGACTTCCACAGCCTATTGCAGTGTATCATATACGTGGCTCAATTATATCCGTACCATTTACAGCATGTCCAAGCATTAGCACCAAAGGATAGGACGAGGAGAACCGATACCATGGCCGCTACGATCTCCTGACATTAAATCATTTAGACTTATTTTTGTGGAGATATTTAAAAAATGAAGTGGATTGCACCGAAGTGGATACATTCTATTGATGATTGTAACATCACGTCTGTCAAACTATTTTATTAATTAAAACCACAAATTAAATCTATTCATAACTAATACCAATAACGGCAGAAGCAATTAAATTTGCTGTATAAAATTGGGGTTAAAAAATGTTATTTATTTATTTCCTTTAGCATTTCTTTCCATTTATTGTCCGGTCGTAGATTGCCGCCTTATCAGGTTTTACAATGGATCAGTTCCCAGTGCCGTGCAAAAATGTATTTTTAAATTATTTTCTAACTACCTTTTTTGATTTTTTTTACAAAATTGTATTTGTAAGAAAGCCCTGTACATTCAACATTTTTTTAGATAAATTCTGAATTGCCCTGTATATACTACTAATAAACGATTACAACACTAGAGGTCAGTAAAGTATTTTATAGTCGACTGTCTGGAATCTGGAATTAAGGGGAGGGTAGCAAAAAGGCTACAGCTCTTGTACCTCCTCCCATTAGGAGATCAGTTCACCTGAACCGCCAGCCAACCTAATAAGGAGAAAAAGGTTTTGACGTTGCTCAGAGCGATCTCTCTAATGTAGGCCATAGAAGGCTATCGCTCTCCCAACACGGACTCTCTTATTGACGAGATGGCAGTGCACTCACACAGTGCATGGAATATTGTCCCGTCTTCCTGTTCGCAACCCCTACAAAGAGGTGTATCACACTTCCTCATGTAATAGAAGTGCTTTCTTAGCCAGCAATGTCCAGCTTAAATACCTGTCACCAGACGAAGATTTGTCCTAAACATAGGCACTTTTTGGCTGTATTCTTGCAGGGATACTCTTGTCACAGCAAATTGATAGTCATTTGTTTCATCCCAACGTTTTATAAACTCCTTGTGGGTGTCTTCTTTGATAATTTCAACAAATGCTGACAACGGAAGCATACTGGAGGGACCAGGTTAAAAAATATTCAGATCCGATGCCCTCCTAGCCAACTTGTCAGCTACTTTATTGCCATTGCACCGGTCGTGTCCCTTTACCCAGCATACAGATACACTGTTGTTAGCTGAGACCACTAATAGTGCCTGATGACATTCCCATGCTGATCTAGTTATTATCTTATGATTACGTAAGATCAGTAATGATTGTCTACTATCTGTGTAGATTCTAATGATTTTGCCCGTTGTATGTCTGCGGGCAATTTCTTTGGCGGCTATGGTTATACCTGCTAATTCCGTTGTACTACGGTAGCATGTCTATCCATTGCCCACTGATAACGGATATGTAAGAATCTGGAATAAATCCCACATTCTGCATCTTCCTTCTTTTTTGATCCGTCTGTGTAGATGTTGATAACATCTTCACTGGCGGTCTCTTCATTCCTGATAAGTACCGTGTATGGTCTGTCAAACACAAACTTGGGAGAAATACTATCAGTGTCTGCCTGAAAAAGTGGCATCTTTCTGACGGCCCCACTCCACAGGCGACTCCTAGCTTCTCCACATCCTACATTAGGTGTAATACCAGTATTTTTGAGGCGAAGCATAGTTGTCGCAGCCACTTCTCTTAGATAAATATCCAAGGGTGGTAGACATAGCATCACCTCCATTGCTATGGTAGGTGTCGTACGCATAGCTCAAGTTATGCTTAGGCAGGCAATCCTTTGTGCCTGGCTTAGCTTTTGTTTAGCTGTCGACTGTTGGACTTTCGGCCACCAGACGACAGCTCCATAGGCTAACATTGGTCTCACAATGGCAGTGTATATCCACATGACTACCCATGGTTTCGTTCTCCGGCACTGCTCATAGGATATGTACGCCTTTTTTAGTCTTCTATCCAAGTGAATATTCCATGTTAGCTTCGAATCAAGTGTGACTTCTAGGTATTTCACATCCGATTCGAAGCTTAACGTAGTGTTTAGGAGAGTTGGTGCCTTTATGGGCCTCATTTTCCTCTTCCTCGTGAAGAGAACCATTTCAGTCTTCCTGGGGTTGACGGACAGAGCATGGTCTTCACACCACTCTACAACGGCTCTTAGGACTGTTTGCATTCTTTGGCAAAGAATCCCTTCAAACCTTCCACTAATCAGCATGGTAAGATCATCGGCATAAGCGATGGTATCGATGCCAATTTCCGAGTTGAGGTGGTGCAGGAGACTGTCCAGAACCAAGTTCCATAGCAGTGGTGATAAAACATCTCCCTGCGGGCAGCCCCTTGCAACAATGCCTCTGTCACTCTCATAATAATGTCATTAAGAACGTCAAAATCGTTAATAATCTGCCACTTTCTAGCACCCATGTTGTAATGTGACATCATGTGAATCGTGCCATAAAGTGGGCTTTATGGAACGATAGTAAATAGTAGGGTCTGGCCTTTTAAATTAAATTACCTGAGTATTGAAATTTTATATTGATATTAAATTATTAGACTTTCTATATTATAAATAAAAAAACTAAAAATGTATTACATATTTCTATTTACATTTGTATGCCACGAAGTCCAATGTGGAAGGTACTTGAACTTAAAGCACAAATTATTGATTTTTGTTAATAGTAATTCTACAGTCTGAATTTCCAAATATAGAAATTCCTAAACTAGTTTCAAGAACACTAGAAATACAAATTTGATTATTCACGTTTTAGGTGACTTGAAGATCCCAGTGTCCTAGCGATTTTATTTTTATTTTTTAGTGAATCTGCTACATATCCTTCGGCAACAGCGTCACTCTTCCAATATCCATGCCCCTTAATAGTTCTAATATCAGCACCACTATTTACTAAAGTTGTAGCGAATATTCGCCGAAATGAATGATCCGTATACTGATTACCATTAGGAATATTTAAATGTATTAATGCCAATAGGGTCATAGGTACATTTACCTGCATTGTAAAATAAAAAGAATTTTTGAATTTTTATGTTTGTAAATGTTCTGCGTCTATATGTTTTAGTATCTCTTACATACTGCAAAAACAGTGCCTTCCTCCTTAACATCATCAACACATAAATTAAAGAACTCCATACGTCACCGAACAAGCGCCAAATAAACAAAAAATAAGAACTACTTAAAATTAAAAAAAACAGTCCTGCATTATCAGATATTTGTCATCAGGAGCATTAACTGTTCCTTTGAAAATACTGGTCTTTTGGTATACTTTTTACTGTTGCTTCAAATATTCACTTAATATACGGTAATTAGCAATATTAATATTTTTATTTGTTTTTTAAAGTCTTCTTTACCATTGAATATTTGGAGCATAAAGAAGGGGGGGAAAATATTTCAGCAAGATCGCCGAAGTATTCAAGCAGCACAGTTGCACAATTTTCTGCCATACAGATTAATAATTTGTCATATTCTTTGCCCCAGTCGTCTCCTGATTCCTTCAGTATTAAGTTTTGTGTTGCAAATACAAAATTCCAGGAAACAACTACTATGCGGGCTAATGCACCGATCAGCATTGAATTACACCTAAAAAATCTATAGTAAACAGTTAAAGTCACTCGTCAGCAGCCCACCAGACATACACTGGTTTTGAGCTTATTAGCTCTCATCTGAACCTGTTTTAAATCTGGCTAACCCGACAGTAGGGACCATGAGTAACGGGGAGTAGTTGTTACCTGGAATTCCGTGTTTGCAAGATATCGCTATCGCTGAATCGCGATAGAGGTCGCTAGCTTTCAATGGTTTGTACTGCAATGTAGAACGCTTCATGTATGTGGCTTGTTAGTCCCGCATGTAGAAGCGAATGGCCGTTAGATGTAGTTTTGCTACTCCGTGTTTGTGTTTTTTTTTTCACTTTTTTATAATTTAGTCAGCAAATTCAGAATTTTATTGCAGTACTGGTATTACTGTGTTAAAAGTCTAACACAATCCACTGTATTAATATAAGAAGTAGTATGTGTAAATTTAACATATTTTTGTGTTATTTGTATCATTAAACGAAGACACAATAACATGTTAATTTATTGTATAATATATAGTACTGACAGAATTAAGGTGTTTCCAGTACAGTAAGACATTTTACTTTTTATGATTTTATTAAAAATATATAATTCAGTTCAAATGAACAACATATAGCCAAACTTTTTAAGACCCGCAAACGAGAGTTAACTGAACACAACAACGCAGTACGACCAACATGGCGTAGTGATGTGTACTGGAAAAGCTGATATACTTCAGCTGCGCAGTTGTGCTCAACCAGTCAGGAGTAGGGATATACAACACAGTATGTATGTGTGTTAAGTTTACACAGAAAGGCGTAGTTTTAACACATCTTTGGTAAATATTACACAAATTCATTATATCTCATTATAATATTAGTAATGGTATCACATTTTGTGTAAAACGAATAAAGAACTCATAGTGTGTTATTATGACGGAAATTTTACACATCCTGAATTACATACCGGAAAA
This sequence comes from Monochamus alternatus, assembly GCA_037114965.1. NCBI lineage: Eukaryota > Metazoa > Arthropoda > Insecta > Coleoptera > Cerambycidae > Monochamus > Monochamus alternatus. The sequence goes on from CM073426.1 coordinate 128,026,868, forward strand.
TATAACTTACACAACGTTTTTTACAGTATAACTACTTACCCTTCTTACATAAATAACCATTTTATTTTGGTTATTATCCAGGTCATTCTAAAGTACCTATTTACTCTTGTTTGGTGAGGTTTTTGATATTTTGTTATTAAATAAATACGTAAGTAATGAGGTTATTATTTATGGATCTACAAGAAAAAAACGATAAATTTTGTAGATGATACATTTTGCTCAACGTGGGAAGTAAAAAATGATATAAATCTCATCTTCATTAATCATTGTGGATTATTTCAGTTAATGTAAATGAGTTATGTGAAGGTTACCCTTCTCTTTGTGCGTTCTTCTTACGTGAAATTTTGACAACGAGCACTGAAAATTCTTGAATACCACAGTGGCTATTAAACTTTGTCACATCGAATCTAGTTTGTCGTTATCGAATTAAGAAAAATATCTCTCAAAAGAAATACCTAGATAATAAGTAAAATATTTCCATGTAAAAAAATGACCATGTAACTATATCCCTTGAAAATATTTTTCTTATTTTTTTTTTAATATTTTAGAACATTATACAGGGTGCTCCCGAGGTAATGGGCCAAAATTTTATAGGTAGATTCCCATATCAAAAATATTTAAGCGATTTAGCCGAACTTAGTTTAGTCGAAAAGTTGATAGTTACAGAGAGACAGGGTGTTAATTTTCATAATAATATAAACGTTATATACTGGGTGACAACGGAAAGTGGGAACACGCTGTAACTTTTTTATGACGACATGAATTTAAGATAAGTGTTTGGTGCGGAATTATCTTTTGGGTCGACATGAGCTTCCTCCAAATCTAAATGGTGACTTGTATTTAGATTTCCTGCAGCACCATTTAGTTGACTACCTCGACGATTTACCACTGAATACACGGCAAAATCTATTTTTCATGCAAGATGGAACTCCCCCTCATTATTCTGTCAGAGTTCGGAATTATCTTGACCACATTTTTCCGGATCGTTGGATCGGTCGTGGGAGTCGAATATTATGGCCTCCTCGTAGTCCTGACTTTAATCCTATGGATTTTTGTTTCTGGGGCTACATGAAATCAGTTGCCTATAGAGAAACTATAAACACCCGCGAAGAGCTATGGCAGAAAATTGTAAATGCCGCCGAATCATTTCGTAACAAGAATCTCTATTTTAAAATACGGCAGTCTTTGAACAAACGCGTTAATAAATGTATTGAAGTTGGAGGCGGACATGTTGAACATTTATTGTAATATTCTATATTCAATTGTTCATCACAATTTATAATTTGAAATAAACTCTTGTTCTTTTTGACATTCGTACCTTATTTTGATTACTCGAATTACCAAAGCTAAATATCTTGAGAACGGTGCAAGATAGCGACTATCAAAAAGTATAGATTTTTTGTGTAAAAGAAGTTGTAAAATCAGAATTTGCTATCTGAGACTTAGATTTTTGAAAGATAAAAAAGTTCTGTCGTTTTCAACGCATTCGACCTAGCGCAGGTGGCACTCTCTATGAGCTACAAGCAAACCATGGATATATTTCAATCTCTCGCCCCAGAAAACCCCTAACACCAAAATTTCATCTCGATATGAGCACTTATTATGAAATAAATAAAAAAAACTAAAATAATATTTTGCATTAAACACCCTGTATCTCTGTAAGTATCAACTTTTGGACTAAGATGAGTTTGTCTAAATCGCAATATTTTCACGTCAGGAATCTAGTCATGAATTTTGGCCCATTACATCGCGACCACCCTGTATATGGTTAGAGTTTAGCCACAATCAAATTAGGTATCTGCGTCTGGTTAGTTGGACTGTCCTGCCATTGAAGCTTAAACACCCAGTATGGGACTTGCGCCGGTTGTTCTGTCATAAAAATGCAGTTGTGTACGTAAAAGTAATAAAATGCAGTGAATCCGAACAATTCTAGATTCCTCTTATGTGTAGGAATTGCGCTGCCTCCACGTCAAAGCCGTTATCGATAAATTTAGAATCTGAAAGTTTCGCAAACTTTTAGCGATATCGCTTCCTGTTTTGCTGAATCAGAATGGCTACACTACTCTTTACACCTGTTTGGAGAACCGTATTAGTCCGAGATCATTTTTCCTCTGTACACATTAAGCGTGATGATCTAGTTCAGTAGACCAATGATGGCTTAAGTGCGAATAGCAGCACACTTCGGCATCCGTAATTGCTAGGATGACGTTTTTTCTTAGATCGCACCTCGTACGCTCTAACATTTACTATAGGTTTCTGGTTCTTGGAAGATCTGGTGGGAATTTTCTGCAATTTGTTGTAAGTTCAAGATCTGTACGACTAAATACTTATATTCTATAGGGACACCGATCTTAGTAAATCCAGTGTAAGGAATTCGAAATTTGAATTGACCAGGACAGGCCGAGTTCGTGTAACGAGTATAAAGGTATTCAAGGAGAGGATTTACAAAGCATATAAACTTTGAAACGGTCAAAGCTTTCATTAGTTTCAAATCAAATTCCATATACAGGGTGTAAAATATTTAATATTTCAGGAGGTAATAGTATGAACCAAAATAATCAGAAAAGTCTTAATAAACATGAGTCCGCAAAGTAACGGTTGCGGAGATATGGACCACTATTCGTTTTTCAAACATTTTATTTTATTAGGAATAAACCGACAAAGGAAGCTTCTAACAAACAAAAAACAAAGTTGCAGAAGATGCTCAAAGTGCCCTCCGTCCATTTCCAAGCAGGCACCATATCTTCGTCTCAACGATATTCGAATTCTTTCGAAAACACCCTCCTTGGTTTGGATTTCTTGACATTTTTAATTAATCCGTAGCTGCAGCTCTTCCAGGCTATTTACAGGAGTACCATACAGTAATGTCTTCAAATATCCCCAAACAAGGAAATCTAGAGGGTTCAGATCAGGAGATCTTGAAGGCCATAAAACAGGTCCGGCCCTTCCTACCCATCTATGTGGAAAAGTTTGGTGTAAATGCTCTCTAACGGCCATGGAAAAATGAGCTGAAGCACCACCATGCTGGAACCACATTTGTTGCCTTTGATTTAAAGGAATGTCTTCCAAAAACTCATACAGTCTGTTCTGCAGAAAGTTGAGATAAGCAGCGCCTGTTAATCGGTTTGGTTAAACAACAGGACCTAGAAACTTGTCACCTACAATACCCATCCAAATGTTTAATGAAAAACGTGCCTGATGTCCAGATTCTGAGAGTCGGCCCAATAATAGCCTATGTGAAAATTAAACACTCCATTTCTTGTAAACCCGGCCTCATCAGTAAAAAGAATGTTTGCAAGAAAACGAGGGTCTTCAGCATCATGACGTAGAAACCAGCGGCAAAAAACCAAACGTGCTTGATGATCATTTATTGGATTTAAGGCCTGTAGTCGTTGCACATGATATGGACAAAGCAGTTGCTCGTGAAGGATTCTCCAAACAAGAGGACCACTAATTCCTACCTCGGCTGATATTCTCCGCACACTCGTACCTGGATTCTGCTCTACCAGTGCTCGAATTTCTTCTTCTGCTCTAGGAGTGGATATCAGCCTTGGCCTTCCAGATAAATGGCACTAGGTATTTGCTCTAGGAACCGGTATCACGCAATCTTTGGTGAAGGAATCTGGCGATTTGGATAAGCGTCACCATAAAGACGTCGCGCTTCGGTGGCGTTCCCATTAGCACGACCGTACATGAAATGCATGTCTGTTAATTCTGCGTTAGAGTAACCAGCCATAGCGAAAGAAAACTTGTGCACTGAGAACAACTATCAAAAACGTAGTGTTTATTTCACTAAACATTCCATATCTCCGCAACCGTTACTTTGCGGATCCATGTTTATTGAGACTTTTCTGCTTATTTTGGTTCATACTATTACCTCCTTAAATACTTTTTTAACACTCTGTATACATATTATTGCAGTTTGAAAAAAATTGCTCATGAAAAAAGTGTGTTTGCGTTTGGCGCAAGGGCTTATTTAATTAATCTTTATTTATTCAGAAGTGTGGCAAAAACCCAATAAAACTAGAGAAAAAGAAGAACGTTCTCAAAAAGATCAGAGGCAATATTTCCTCTCCAACTAGAATAGTAGTCGTTGGAACGTTACTACGACTAATGTAGGTATTTTAAGGTGTTTGGCCACTAGTCATGCGTTCGTAATAGAAACGTTCCCATTAAGTGTCTGCGACGAAGAAGGGGAAATTCCGGAATTTGTTCGATCACGTTTGAGCGACGTTATCGTTCCGTCGAAGTGACGACAAGTGTGAACTTTAACACTCTCTAACCACTGTTTCATATTAGCGTTTTTTTTAAGAATATAACGCTTTATTTCCTTTAAACCATACAAAACTGTAAAGGATTAGGTCAATATACATTACAACTACTTAGCACTAAAAAAGAACGGACAAATAAAAAACACACAGTAAGTTATGTTGAAATATAAATAGATAACAATCATCTGACACCAAGACATATAATACAAACAGACATTATTATTTGATGTATTCACTAACACAATACAAATTTTTGTCCTTTAAGAAATGTTTTAAACTTTCTTAAAACATTTGCGGGTGCTTGTTCCTTTTATATCCACTGGCAGTAAATTATATGGCCTTAAACCTATATTATCTGGAGACTTCTACGTTATATCATACTTTTAAATGGCATATGAAAATAATGTTTTGCCTCGTGTTTTTATCATTAATATTCATTTTCAAACAGAATTTATCGCGGTTTTGAAAAATGTGAATACATAACTCGTATAATGTAACTACAAGCAAGGTTGTGCCAATATTTTTAAATCTTTGAAAAACAGTTTTGCAACTACTTGTACTAGATAATCCCATTATGGATCTTAAAGCTAGTGCGCAACTAACACATTTGTAGCAGAAGAAGACCAACCCCAGAAACATATATCATATCTAAGGCGTGATTCTACTTGAGAATAGTATACCATGACTGTTTTATAGTAAGAACGGTGTGTAAATTCTGAAAAACGTAGGACTGCGAGTGAAGTTTAGAAACTAGATATTCACAATGTATTCTCCAAGTTAAACACTGATCTATATATAAACCTAAAAATCGAACATGACTTTCATTATTTTACAAGTTATCATCCATTGTTAACATAAAATTATTACAAGACTATTGCCAATTATAAAACCTCAAGCAGTGAGTTTTTTCTATATTCAGATGTAGAGCATTTGTATTACGCCAATTATGTATTTTACTCAAAACGTGCTCACACTGAAATTTTAAGTGATTATCTAATTTATGTGAGGTTAAAATCGATGTATCATCTGCAAAAATGGTAAAACGGGCATTAGATACTGACTTATCAAGATCATTTATATACAGTAGAAATAATATTAGTCCCAATATTGAACCTTGCGGAACTCCTATATCTACTCTCAAAAACCTCAGACTTCGTGCTGACAATACATATTGATTACGATCTTTTAAAGATGAATCAATCCATGTCAGTGAAACGCCATGAATTTCACAATACAGCAATTAGTAGTTTATCATGATCAACGCAGTCAAATGTCCTGCTTAGATCACAAAAAAATCCGACAGAACACTCACCTGCGTCGATCATAGTAATGAGATGGTTATAGAATGAATGTATTACTGTCATGGTAGATCTTTTATAACAAAAACCATGTTGATTTCCCGAAATTATTTGTGAATCATTGATAAATTTTTCAAATCTATCAAAAAAAACAGTATTCATTTTAGAAAAAACAGTAGGCACAGTTACAGGGCGATAGTTCATTAAATTAGATGGATCTTTATTTTAAGTAAAGCGACAACTTACCCGATTTTTAAGTGATGTGGAAATATATTATTGCAAAATGATAAATTTATCAAATAAACAGTTGACCTATCTCTTTCATCACTTTTTTTGCAATGAAAGGTAGTATATCATCATAACCTTAGTTCGCATAATTTATTTTCTATGAATGATGTTGGAAGAAACTTATTATGTACAGAAGTTGTTTTTTCTATATTATGATTACTGTGACTTTTTATAATGATATTGTTTTTTATATTCTTTGGAGCATTTCTAAAAAAACCATTAACCGTTTGCTGTCACTACCGGATTTTTTTTTTTTGGGGACAATAACGAATCTCTGTTATAAATATGAAATAAAAAGAATAATATTATCAAAAAACCAACGGTAATATTTTTTTCAGGAAGGTAATGGTCAATGTTGCTTTGAATATAATGCAATTACCAACAGGCAATAATTATTCTCCCTTAGTGGTTACTAAAAACAGTAAAGTTATGTACTGAGCCACTAATAAAATTAAACACCAAATCTGCTTCATAGTAACGTTATACTTAATTTTTACTGTAGTGTAAAAGTATTTTAAGCTGATATAAATCAATTTTGATAAAATTCCTATCAATTAATTCATATGTATGCTCTTTGACACCAAACATCTAAGTATGCTAATGAAAGTTACATAAACAAAGTTGTATTCATAATTGTCTAAAACAAAAAATTAATCTAACTAAATTTACTAACCAGGTTTATTGAAAACATTCTATAACTACTTAAACCAATTTTGAAACTGTGAAAACTCAAAAATTCAATCACAATAGATGAGATCTGATCTATTTCTGCAACTATAAAAATTATTATACCTATAAATTAAAATTTTAAAGTGAAGTGAAGTTGACCTGACAAGAAATTTTAAATTAAACATGATTTTTACCTACTTATCTATCCAAAAAAATGTTCTCCTTCGTGTAATCGTTTTTAAATATTTTTAGGTATTAACAACATTGTGTGAAACTTAAAATTTTTGTAGTTAAATATTTGACTCAACAAAGCAATCATAAAAATGCAGATATAGATCAGATCTAATTTATTGTTGTTGATATTTCGAGTTCCCACAGTTTCAAGAGTGAACTTAAGTATTTATATAATGATTTCATTAAACCAGGTTAGTAAATTTAGTTAAATTAATTATTTTAGAAAATTATTGAATAGAGCGAGAGTGATGTTGGTGTCAGAGAGCATACATATGACTTCATTTATAAGAATTGTGGGAGAATCGATTTATATTATATATAAGTTACAAAAGCTAATAATAAAAAGTACAAGGGCAGATGTTGTGTGTGTACTTTAACGCTGGTCGAGGCTTTAGTCCTGAGAATAGTCAGTTTCACACAATATTGTTAATACCTAAAGATATATAAAAAAGGTTATACCTAGCCTAACCTGGACACTGGACTGAATTTCTGCAGCTCTTTTTGCAACACCAACAGAAACCATGGTTAATATCCGATTTTGTTATAATATGTTAAATTTATAATCGAAAATAGAAAAGTTGCTCTGACCTATAAATGTTGAGTTAGAAAAATACTGCGTAATATTAAAATTACTGGAACTACTTAGCAGATACTACAAATAGGAAACAAATATCTTTTCCAGTAAACTCTCTTAAGACAGACCCACATGTACTTGTATCCTGATAAACTGAAATTTATGTCTTCCTGGATTCGAAAATATTTAGGATTATTGTTTTGAATAGACCTGTCCTCGATCTAAACATAGGCAATTATCTAGAATATATCTGCCTTCAATCTAAAGGCTCTTATCTTGTCCGTGTCTTTCAAGGTGTAAAAGCGGTGAATAGCTCGAGATTAGATTAGAAAAAGAGCGGTTTATCCATGTAGGCATGCAGTTCCTGCATTTTTATGATAGCGGCTGCAGTTTGTCACGTCACTGTTTTTAAATATAATAATAAAGCTACTAACATGTTCTGCAGAAGGAAGTGGTGCATTGCTCACGTCTAATTTGAGTAGGTACGACAATGTCGCGTATTTTTATAACGCTTGATTAAATTGTCTAACGGGTAAGCATTCCTACTGATTTTCTTTTTGGAGAAACTAGTGTCGGAAGGCTTTAGTTAAATTGGCAATAGTAGCAAGTCATTTATAGTTTGTTTACTACATAAATATGTGTATCATTATGAGTGAACTCCAAGTATGACAATTGTTGAATTGTATCCACTGACCTTTACTATACAGGATATAACTTCAAGTGAGAGTCAGCTTTTATGGTAAATAGTATGTGTTCCACATAATAATAATGAAATATGAAATTTTTGACGCCGACAATAATTGGTGCAGCATACCTATATATTATCAGTGTGTCTTCTTACCTGTTTAAATCAACTGTATGCAATTAACGGAATGGCAGAGAACGTAACGGCAATGGAAAATAATTTTGTAAAATAATTTACTTCTCTATAACTTTATATGTTATTTTAAAGTCTCGGTGTGAATGACATTTGACATTGGCCTTGTTTAACTTGGAATGATGTGTGATATACCAACACGGTGTCAGATGGATAAACAAAAAACAAACAACTAACTTTAAATGAGTGAAACAAAATTGGTCGAATATGTCACCGATTCATATAATTACATTCAGTTCTCAAGTTGTCCATTTATGAGAAGGTGTCTTTAATACGTTAGGTAATTCTTTCGGAAATCATAAAATTTGTATAGAGCAGTGTTGTATTTTATTAAATTTAATTCATTTAAAATTTAAAGTATTGAAGTGTAACCTTATAAAGTTATTTATTATAACGCTTGTAATGAACATTTTACTAAATTGACTTAAATTTAATTATTTAAATGTTTGGGCATTGCTACCGGTAATGAACCATTTTTGTCAGACCCACTGACTAGCTTAAATTATTTCTCTTTTTTTGGAACAATTAAACAATCCATGTGGTTCTTACACAACACAATTTAAATAAATGATTTCTCGAGTACGTTGCAATGATGGACTGCCATATCGCCAGACCTGAGCTCAGGTAATTTTTATGGTGAAGTTATATGGAAAGTTTCGCGTTTACTACTGAAAAAGTTGATTGAACAGATAGAAAACGCCGCGGAGATAATTCGAATAAGGTCGTTGTAATTGCAAGGTATCTCGGTAAGTACAGGAAATAGAAGGATACGATTTTCACAACACTGGGGAAGTTTTTAGGGTACATGATAATTGTACCTTGTGTTTTTCTCCAGATGTGGGGCAGAAAACCTTCCAAAAATTCCACATTGCAAACACCAGAAATATTTGGAATGTAAAACTCTAAAAATGTACGACGTAAACGCGTTTCACGATCTATTTATAAAAAAAAGAATAAATTATATCAAGATATAATAATACATAAGTATTGTACTGACGACGAACCAAAGAAATCCAGGATTAGAGACAATACCAGAGGGAAGAAATCAATTACAATTAAATATAGCATTCGGAAATCGGATGGAAAAGGGGAGAAAGTTTGTCGTCAATGTTTTTTGAGTATTTTAAATATAAAAAAGGACAGAGTCCAGGGAGTAATGCGGCGATTTTTGGCAAACGGGACTCCTCCAAAAGAAGGTCGCTGTGGTGACAATAAAGAGTAAAAATGACGATAAGAAGGGTGCAATATCAACATTCATAGAGAGTCTGACTTGCTCGGAATCTCATTATTGTCGAAGTAAAACAATAGTTAGAAAATATTTACCTTGTGAGCTGAATATCCGAAAATTACACAAGATGTACAATGAGTCAGTGGATGGGAAATTACAAGTTAAAGAATGTTTCTTTAGAAATTATGTTAACAGTCAGTAAAATATAGGCTTTGGGACTCCTCAGACAGATATGTGATCAGATTGTCTAAAAACAAAAGAAAAGCTAAAGACTGAGGCCAATTCAGACTGATGGCAATAATATTCAGTGTTTCTCATTTGATTGCCAGAAAAATCTATCTCTACCCAAATTACCCGACCAGTCAGCTTATTTTTCACAACAATTCAATTTGTACAACTTTACAGTTGTAAATGGGTCATCATCTACTAAGTTAAATCCTGAAAACGTAACTTCATACTTGTGGATAGATCACCATTTACCAAAAAACTCTAGTGTTATAGCTTTTGCCCTCTTTGATGTTCTCTTAAAATTTAATTTTTCTGAAGAGATTACCATTGTTATTGGAACGCTCGCTGCGTGACTTTATAGAGTTGCTCCAAAACATATTTCAAAAATTGAATTCATTTTTCCCGTGGTCGGACATTCTTATATGCCTCCCGATCGAGTATTTGGGCTAATTGAACGAAAAGTGAAACAATCCCGCGATTACAGATCCAGAAAAACATTATAACATAATTAGTGAAGTTTCCAATATTCAGATTCTAGGAAAAGGCTGGGATGCTTATAAGTGGAAAGAAGTAACTACTTCAATTATTAAACCTCCAACAAATTCGCATTTTCAGTTTAATTGTGCCAGAAGATTTATTTTGGATAAGATGGACAGCAGTATTAAAGTACGAAGCGAAGTAAATTACAGAAGCGACTGTGGAGTTTCAAAAGGCATTTTTAAACGTGGCAAAACAGCAATTATGTTAAATCCTGATATTATGCAGGTGGGAAGAAGTGTAGATCCTCAGAAAGCGACATCAATAGCCAATTTGTTGAGTAAACATTAAGGGGATGAGTGGAGACTTTTGCCAAATTTAAGGTTCTATAAGGAAATAATTGACCAAGAACCAGTAACCATGCAATGCCCCTGGAAGATACTTATGACACTGCTTGCTGCCAAAATAATGATGCTCTTGGAATAGACATCGATTTAAGGGTTTAGATTAATAAAAAACTTTATGAACGCGTCGTTCCTTTTAAAGGAAAGTTTCTTGTATCTTAAGACATTTTGTAATGTTATTTCCAATATTTGTTTCGGTAATTTAAAAATAAACATACTTTACAAAAAGTGTTCGAATAATTTTCTATCGTTGAAATGCAAAATCCGCCAAGTCACTTTTTTAATATTGTATATTAATACATCTAATGTATCTAAATTTTTAAAAACTACTTTTTTTTACTAAGAAACTATCCGAGCATCTTATAAAAATACAAGTTATCTAATAAATAGTTTACTTTGCTTTCTGAAAGATTTTCTTGATTATCTCGAAAACGCTTCAAAGTGTGTGTCTAAATAAAAACAACACTCCTGGAGTCCTAAATAAATTCGAGTAGAAATTGATTCCACTTAAAAAAATCCTGAGTATATCATTATGTACGTATGTGTACATGTACAATTATTGAAGCTTTATATTCCTTTAGCAAAAACCATGTGAAATAATTCCCAATTTTTTATGGGAAAATCCAATGATAATGGTTAAGGATACAGATTTGTATTTTCTCATGAGAATTTACGTATTTAATTTATAACAATAATAATAATGCCGATAAAGAATATAAATTTACATTTATATTTATGAAAATTTATGAAAAAGAGAAATAACAAAATAAAGCAATGATAAATTCAGAAATAACAACATAAAAACTTCAGATAAAAAACAAAACTCATAGCAGCTCAAAAAAAGTGACTGTGCTCAATTAGAACATCTCAAACTTGATTTAACTTTGCACAATTTATATCACATAGATTTTATTCAAATTACTACGTAGTATATACAAAGGGGAATGTAAAATCATGTTAGTTTTGGCCATTGGCAGTCTAAATATTTGAACATATCGGGATGAACTTCTTGGTATTTGAAAGTATAATTCACTTATAAGATTCATACAGTCAATCTCATTATGCATTAATTTATAACCAAAAGTTGTACTAGACAAAATTCGTCTCATATGTAAAGATGACACTTTAAATGTATCCAGTAATAATTGATGATCAAAGCCCCTCTCTAGGTTCCATAATTTTTGTGATATAAAAACTTTAAAAATTTTCTCTGGACACTTTCTATTAGAAGGATATGATTATGAAAATATGGGTACCATATAATAGATGCATATTCTAATTTAGACCTGACAAAATAATTATACACAAGCATTAATGTTTGATTATTTTGAAAGCTCCGACAATTCCTAATTACAAACCCTAACATTCTTAAAGCAGATGAAACCGTTTCATTGATATGAGTATTAAAAGAAAATTTAGTGTCAAAAACTGCACCCAAATCTTTCACTGTATCACATCGTGCCAGTACCATACCATTTATTTCATAATCAAATTTGATTGGCTGTCTTTTTAATGTAAAAGATATTGTTTTACATTTTTGGCCATTTAAATTCAATCTGTTAGTAGTACACCAGTTTTCTATATTTTTTTTATTTGATTTGTATAAACTGACAGTCTTCGATGGTGTCAACTCTACGACATATTTTTAGATCGTCAGCAAATAAAAGAAAATTACAATTTATAACCTCAGTAATATAATTAATAAATAACAAGAAAAACAGCGGCCCTAAATTCGATCCCTGTGGGACTCCAGACGGAGAATAAAAATATCTAGAGTCAAAACCATTGTATGACACGAACTGCGATCAGTTACAGAAATATGATGTAAAAAACGTTAACAGAGAATCACTGAATCCATATTTTTTTAATTTGCATAAGGTTAGTCCGTGATCGATTCGGTCAAAGCCTTGGAAAAGTCGTTAAGTATTACATCAACTTGACCCTGATCATCAGTTACACCAGACACATAATGCGAAAATGTTACTAAATTGGTAATTACCGAACGATTTTCCATAAAGCCGTGTTGCATTGGACTTATATAGTTTTTAACAATTGGATAAATACGGTTGTGCAAAGATATTTCAAGCACCTTTGCAAAATTGCAAAGTATACAAATAGGTCTATAGTCAGTACAGAGCTGTCATCAGATTTCAGCACAGGTGACACTCCAGCAACTTTCCACACATCAGGAAAGGTATGACTTTTGATACTCAAATTAGACAATATTAATAAAGGCAAAAACATATCTACCTCCTTGATCAAGAAACTAGGAATCTGGTTATAATTTTAATCATCATTTTTGACCAGACCTGGATTGAATAATAATTAAAGACTTGTTTTTTATTAATACCTTCATATACCCGCATATTTCGGTTATTTTTAAGTTTTTAAAGAAACTTTGCTTGAAGGATTTGCTTAGTTTTTATTTTGGGTCTATGTCGTGGTAAAACAAAAAAACCTCTACTTGTAACACCCTGTATAGCTAGTAGTAGATAAGAAATTATCAACCACAGAGGTTCTCAGCTCAAGATTCTACTTACTTCTGCTTCAGACGGATCGATTTCGCCATCAACTCACAATTTCTACACTGATTTCCAGGCAACAGGTTGAAATTGTCAATTATATTGTCGTGACAACCCACTTTACATACGTACAAGTGTAGAGATCGCTATCGTGGTCTTTTCCAAATATCGCCTTAATCTGATATTTGTTTACGTAAAAATCAGAATTCGTGCGCACGTTCACATCTCCATATAGGGCGCGGGACCGGCTAATGCCGACTGAGCGTGATATGTATAACGCTGCCAAAATAATTGCTTATAATAGAAGGACGCAGTGGCGGAGCTCAAACGTAAGCAAGCGGAAACATAAGAAAACAGAATTAACTTGAAAGTAAATGTTTCTATAGTCTGTTTGGGAATGAAAGAGAGTAATAAAACCCCGAGATAAGAACCGGCCATGGGCGTGGAAATATTTTGTTTCAGGTAATTATCGGGTAACACTAATGCTAACAGGTAATTTGTGTACATTAGTATATTTTACTGGATATATCGGCAGGAGCCAGTGTATTGTGACAGATCAATCCAGTTTTATAGCTGAATATACGAAGACGTTCTAGTGCAGTAGAGTAAAATTCGACTTGTGTTTAGTGACTATTGTGCCAGTGGATATAATCTCGTTTGGGTAAAATGTCGAGCTTATCAGATTACGTACCCGCCCAACGCGTGAAAAGATGTGCGCTGTCTCAGAATGAGAAGATTATTATATTAAATGTATTTAATGCATTGAAACGCCAAAACCTACCAACAGTGTTGACGAAATCGTGGAAAAGTGTTCCAAAAGACAGGGATTGTAAAATCGACTATCTACAGACTTTTAAAGGAAACAAAAAATGAACAAGATACTGTAAATCTCCCAAAATCATCTACAGGGGGGTCAAAAGTCATTATAGATGATTTCTTCAAAAATGTCATTCGCAGAAAAGTACACTCATTTTATTTTAAAAAAGAAATACCAACGCTAAACAAAATTTTAAGTAAACTTTCAGAGGGTAACGATTTGCCAAAAATCAGTAGAAGCAAATTATGGGACGTCTTACGAGAGTTGAATTTTTACTAGGAAAAGCAGAACAGGAAGTCAGTTCTTATCGATAAAGATGAAATTATTTGTTGGCGAAGATCCTACTTAAGATCAATTAGAAAATTCCGTGACGAAGGGAGGAATATTTAATATCTAGACGAAACTTGGGTCAACGAGGGATATACTGTAACAAAAGTATGGCAAGATAAAAATGAAACAAGTTTTCGACAAGCATTTTTGGATGGACTTTCAACAGGGTTTAAGGCACCTTCAGGTAAAGGGCGAAGATTAATAGTGACACATATAGGTAGTGCCAGTGGTTTTGTAGATGGCGGTTTACTTTTATTTGAATCTAAAAATACAGGTGACTATCACGAAGACATGAACGCAGATGTTTTCGAAGAATATTTTACACAGATGTTGGATCTTGTTCCTTCGGGGTCTGTAATTGTCATGGATAATGCCAGTTACCATTCACGGCAGACCGAGCGGACGCCTACGACTGCTTGGAGGAAAGCCGATATAATTCAATGGTTATCCGGAAAAAAAAAACATTTCTTTTGAAACAAATATGACACTTGTCAATCTTAATAAAGATCAGAAAAAATATGTTATCGATGAAATGGCAACAAATCGCCAAATAACGGTACTATGGTTACCATCTTATCACTGTGAACTTAACCCAATTGAATTAGTCTGGGCGCATATAAAAGGAGATGTAGGCTCGAAATAGTACGGCATTTAAATTAAGTGATGTGAAAATTTTTTTAAAAAATTCCTTGGAACGAGAAAATGCAGGAATTCGATAATTTAATTGACGTTACTGTGGAACTTATCGCTATCAATCTAGAAGACGAAGATAATTCATCAGAATATTCAGAGGATGATTTTAATATACCTACTTTTTTATTTTATTTATTGTACATTTATACAACACTATATTTACTCATTTTCAAAATACATATATTTTTGTGTGGAATAAAAGTCTATTCATTAAATTTAAATAAATATTTTGATAATAACATTGAATAATTTTATTTGAATTACTAAAAACCGTCTTAACCCGGTTATGATGCTTAAAGTAGCCTCTAGTTTTGAAATGCTGTTTTTATATTGTTTACTTATAAGAGAAATGGACCGAGAAATTGAAGCGGCATAGACAAAGACGGATTGCCGGAGATTAAATTTTAGCTACCTGCTACAATTTAGTACAACCCGGTCACACAAAGTTTTTTTAAAAGTACACCTCATCTATACCGATAATACATAATATAAAAATATTGAATATAAGCACCAGTACTACATTTATTTACAATTTGCATACATAATAAGCTTTTATTACTCTCTTTCATTTCTAAACAGACTATAGATCTTCTATCTTAGAAAAACAATATGAAGACAATATTTCTAGTGAATCTTCTTTCGATCAAGTAAGGAAGTAGTAAGTAAGTAATGTACATGAATGTCCTTAATGTTCTGGCAGTTTTTGATATGAAATAACTTTTTTTTTAATTTCGGCTAATTCAGTTAACTGCAATAGTCTTAAAACCATTACGGTTTATTATGAAACTGTCATAAATTTGTCAGATTTCTACAAAAAAAGTATATTGTTTTAACCAATATATTATCAGAACTGAATTTTAAAATAGTTTCTATTGTTAATATAGAAGGAACAACAATTTAGGAAAACAGGAACTAGTTTTTTTTTGTTAAGAAAAGTTACACTATGTGTCACTATGAGCAGTGTCACTTTTTAAAAATATCTAATGTAAAGAAAAATAATTAAATAATTTTCTTTTACAAAAAAGTATCATTTTTATGGTGTGCTGTCAGTGTCTAAAATTTCATTTTAAGGCATTGCTGCTAAAAGTAATTTACTTTTAGCACTCATGCTAAACTACCTCTGTAATAAGTAATTCCACGGCGTGGTCAATCTTATTAGTAGTTGTAGCCCGCGATGCTCTTCATGTTTGTAACTAGACTTCTATATAACCCTCCGCTATTGTACTAGACTTCCATTCCCCGTGTATCCTAACTGTAGCAAGATTAGCACCAGACTCTGCTAACAAACTAGCCGAAGATCGTCGGAAGCAATGACCAGTGTAATCAAGCAAATTTAGAAATTCACCAATATTTGCATCTTACCAAATGTGTTGATTCCAACTGGAGTCGTGGCACATTCATTCTTATTGTATTTTATGTAAATTTTTGAATGATTAGTAATAGCAATATAATGTAACAATAATCGTTGCACATTAGATAGTTTTTGTATCTGGTATATGCGCAATGAGTAAAGTTCTCAAATCTTCGATATTATTGATGTCATGTTTCACAGCTTTTTGGGACGACTGGCTCCAAATACATATAAAATGACGGCAATCTTGCATTAAATATGTTTCATCCTGCACTTCTGCGAGAAATTTGTCGATTTGTTCCCTGGCCAATACTTTTTCGAAAGATATATTTCCCCCTTTTGCTTCAAAAAGCAACAAGCTTGTAATATTTGCTTATTTTCTGATTTTTTATGTTCATCATCGCCTTGAATATGGTAATTTGACCAAAGCTTTAACAATTTCCATATTTTGGACTTTTCTTCAAAGTATGCCAAAAGTACTTTTCACTGAACTTGCCACTAACATTATTCAGATCACAACATGTCAAGAAACGACTGTACGAATTTTGTTTTGTGATTTTAATTAATAAAACAGCAAATTTAAATGGCTTTTGCTTTTTTGTCGAACTGTTGCTTTGATTTACTAGGCAATAACTCGAAAGTGGCTTTATCAGCAGCTTCTTTGGGTTCAGAAAAAAATAACTTGCTTCATCACTTTCCATGTCACGAGATTTGAAGTTAATAAACGATGAAATAGGAGGCAGAGTTGTATGCTGCACTATAGCATCTGACCCAGCGTAACTTATATCACTGTTAACTCCAATTTGTCACATGACTCTGAACTGTTTAGCTCGTAAACATGTTAGTTTATTGATTTTCCCGTTAAAAGCGAGTTGCGTTAGTCGTTTTCTTCAAGCAGAAGGGGATAATGCAGCAGAGATTAATCGCAGAATGAGTCAAGTATACGGAGAAAACTTCATGAGTGACGGTGTTGTGAGAGAATGGTGCAGGAAACTTAAAGATAATGGAAGTGGTGTTGATAATGAAAACATGATGCGACTTGCGACCTTGCTCACCTGCATCATAAACGTCTACTTGACCATTTTTAAATTTCCTGCACAATTCTTCCACAACACCGTCTCTCATGAAGTACTCTCCGTATACTCGACTGATTCTGCGGTAGATACCTGCTTTCTGCAGCATTATTCTCATTTGTCTGAAGAAAACGAATGGTGGTTTGCTGACCTACAGCTCAGCTTCATGTGACAAGTCGGCGTTGACAGTGACATAAGTTATGGTGGGGAAGATGCGCTATTGTGCAGTGTGCAGCTCTGCCTTCTACTACTCGGCAGGCTATCTCTGCAGTAGGTAAGTAATTACTTTTCCTGGTCAAAATACCTTCGTGTTTTTTTTTATTAAAAAAATAATTCAATTTTCGATCACATGATTCTGGGACAGTACAAATAATGTTAAAGTTAAGCAACACAATTTCAAAACTTATACATTTATTTAGTACCGAAATATTCATAAATCAAAATATGGTTAGTCTAGCGATGAATTATGATTAGTGATGAGAAAATATCTTTCAATAATTTTTAATTTGACGTCTTGTAATTCCTCATACCAAAATTCCTCATACCAAACAAGAACGCCACTGGATCCTCCAGTTCGCGTGAACTTCAGACAATAATAGGGAAGGTGGCGGTTCTCACGCCACAGTTCCAAGTTTCTCGGTCTACTACGATAACTGCTATCATCCCAATCCTTCTCTGCAATAACATCGCGCCGCACCAACATTAAACGATTTAATTCTGAATCATGAAAGAAATAGGTCTAGTATTGACCTTTTGCTGATGTATATTAGTTTGAGTTACAATCAGAGGTCAATTTATTTAATCACTGTCAAAACTGGTTAATTCTTTTAACGGGATTTAGGGCATCAATTTTTTTTTCTGTAAATAACATTAAAGCGGTTTTTTAATGACACTTGACAGGCTTCAAAGGTGTATTTTTACTGCTTAGACACTTATTAGGTGTAGTTTTACTGCTCAGGCAGAAAAAGTGGACTTTTTACTGCCTAGACAGGAAAAATTTGTTGCTATACAACGTTCTAGGTAATAATTAGAGCGCGGAACGTATTTCTGCTAACAGGACCGCACTTAGGGGTGACCAGACAGATTTGACTGTTGTAATATGTTTTCAGTACATTTTTGTTACAATATGTTACTATGAGTATACCAATGAACTTTTGAATTTAGTAATATTTATTCACGCGCAATAAAGTAAATTGTTACCTATTTTTTAAACAGGTTTGTTAGACGCAGACAGATAATTTAATCACTATCGCGTTTTACAGTCACTATTTATTAGTCACAATGAGGGTCAAAATCAACTTAAAGTTATTACAGTTAACACGCATCAAACGAAGGTTGAAGGTCGACTCGCTAGTGCGTAATGCTAGACTCGCTGCATGCATCATTGCGGCAGCCGGCAGCGCCCGACCAGCCTGACACTGGCTGCGTATTTAATTTAATGTAGGTACTCTCCACTCTTCAGTCTCCACTGCTCACGGAGGTACAGACGGCTGTGGGGGTGGGGATAACGGCACGCGCCGCGAACAAACCCAGTGCCATGCTCCTCTTCCGTCTCACACAGTAAACGTTACCGATGACGAATACCGTCGGTGGATCCACCGGTTCGTTGTCCTTATCATTTTTTATGAGTTAAACAAAGATACACTGTTGTTAACCGGTGATTCGATCGGTGAATTAAATATCGATTAAACCAAAATCCATTTATCTAGAATTATTGAGAATTTTCCCGAGGTTTCTAGAGGATACGGTTTGGAATAATATATAAGCAAATTGCCGATTGAGCTGAAACCCAGTTTTATAGTTTGAAATGCGGAGAAGTACCTTCGCACAGATGCCAAAATGCCCAAAGAGAGAAGCACTCGAAGAAGTTTATTGCAATCGTGGATTGAAAGTGAACCTAACAGTCTTATTATAATTCGTGACAACTTTGTAAAGTGCGTGTTCTGTAAAAGATAATTTCGCCCTAACCGCAAAAATGATATTAAGAAACATATTCAAACCATACTTCATGCTGTAGCTCGAAGTGTAACATCAAGTTTAGATAAGTGGAAGTATGAATTGACTAAGGCATTTGTATCAAGCAACATACCATTAAGGAAATTAGATGATTATAATCTTCGGCGGTTTTTAGCAGAATGGACTCATCAAGAAATTCCATCAGAATCAACCTTAAGAAAAAATTACCTTGATATGGTATATGAAAATGTAGTAAAGGAGATACGGGAAGCGGTTGACAACAATTATATATGGGTGACGGTGGATGAAACAACGGATGTTTGTGGACGTTATATAGTGAATTTTGTTGTGGGAATTTTAAATGGAGAAAGTTCGCAGGCTTATTTATTGTGCACAAAAGAACTTGAATGGACAGATCACGCCCATATTGTAAATGTTGTGAACAATTCTCTTAAATTTCTTTGGAGGGAACACTATGAAAGTAACAAGAATAAATTTCTAGTATTTCTAACAGATGCGGCATCATACATGGTAAAAGCAGGCCAGTGTCTAAAAGAAGTGCATCCCAATTTATATCACATTACTTGCGTAGCCCATGGACTTAATAGAGTCACAGAAGAAGTACGAAAGCTCTTTCCCGAAGTAAACCAATTGATATCTTCTGTAAAAAAAGTGTTTCTTAAAGCTCCAACAAGCGTATTATCTTTACATAAAAAATATCCACAAGTACCATTACCTCCAGAACCTGTTATAACCAGATGGAACACTTGGCTAGAAGCGGCAATTTATTATATATCATATATAGATATACCTTCAGAAGTAATTCAAGAATTTGATCCCGATGACTCAATTCATATTAGAAGTGCCCAAAATGTTCTAAAAAATCCTAATCTCAAAGAAAATCTTCTGTTTTTAAAACAAAATTTTTAAGTTTTGCACGGCGCCACAAACAACCTTGAAACCGCTAATTTGCCTCTCAGTAGATCTCTACAAATATTGGAAAATGTAGAATCCTCAATAGAAAATTTGCAACATACACAAGGATTTCGAATTGAACAAAAATTTAGAACTGTCCTACAAAAAATTCCCAATTTATCAAAACTAAAAGATATAGTTCAAATTTTGGATAGTGGTGATATTACTGGAGTATACAAGGACGTAGCACCTTTATTCCAATATTGTCCTGTAACATCCACAGACGTAGAGAGGAGTTTCTCTTTATATAAACATTTATTAAGTGACAGAAGACAGAGTTTTACAATGTCCAATTTAGAAAAACATGTTATAATTAATTTCAGATACAAAAGTTCTAGTACAGATGTTCCTCTATGATTTCTTGTTTTTATAATAGATATTCATATTGTTTTTAGTTGTTTTTTATTTTGTAGAATTGATGTTAATTATATAAATAAAGTCTTTTCAATTATATTGAATTCACAATTTCTTTTCCCCCTAAATACGGTCCTGTTAGCAGGAATACTTTTCCGCGCTCTAGTAATAATTTAAATCAAACGGTAATTAACATTGACAATAACATTAAGTGAATACAAAACGATAGAGTTAGAAAAATATATATACAAAACTGGTTTATTACATTACAATTACAACAGGAAATTCTTGTAACTTTGGCAATATTTTGTCAAATCATATTATTCGTTATATTCAGGGTAGCTTCTAACATCGAGTAGGTAGACCATAACGTTGAAGGTTTCATTTTCTTTGAAATATCTGAGAAATAAGCAATAAGCTTATTTTCAGATTAAGATCCTTCATTTTTCTTCTGTCTATATTTCATGAATCTGCTGCATGTGAGTTCATTAAATAGTTAGACTTATCCGGTAATAGATTCAATTCCACATCTCGTGCTCTTATCTCAGATGATGTTAATGGAAATAACTCATCTATTTCGAACAGCTACTTAACAATTTTTTAAAATTAACAATGACATTAAAGTAAATACAAATAATTCCACAAATATTATCAGCGGTAAACATAGTAACGATAGTAACACTAAAGAATTTATATGTACTTCAAAAATTTGCGAAAGTACCTACTTATATTAACATGCGCTGGGTTTACTTTGCTTCGCAACAATATTTTCTTACAGTTAATTTTAGCATTTCTTCATACTGGCATTGGTTCATGTGTCCTAAACTTCTTGCCACTTGTACTCACTGTTAAGTACCTATGATTTAAATTTTGGCATATGAGTGATGACAGATGACGTACGTTAAAGAATTAACTGCCATGACATGGTGATCTGGCCATAATAATAGGCACATATAACTGGTTGTTCGATCATAGCGATATTTCCATTTCGGTTAAGAGTTCAGTTATGCCCACCCAGTTATCGTAACTTAACTGTCATCGGTTACACTAACTTGAATGTTCAATCATAGGCCTGTGTTGAATTGCAAGATGTTTTGCATGTTATGTTGCATCTGATCTATACCCGGCTTAACGTTAAAGTCATAAATAGATCTGGATCAAATTTCTGTTTACTAGAATTATTGATAGTTTTTGTACCAGGATAATCTTTCCTATTTTTAATAAAAAGTTACATAATTGAAAGAAGAAATAAAAACATTTCTTAGGATATAATAAAAGCAGGCAACACATGATTTGTTCGTTTGTTCCAACTGACGTAAAGGCACTAAATTATAATTAGAGTTCATTGCGGAACATCAAAAGTCTTTGCAAATAAATCCTCAAGACCTTTCGCATCCAGAGACCTTTGACTTGCCGGCCACGTGCTCGCGTACATTTCACTTTTATTTTATTCACTGTTCACCGTTTTAACATATTTCTCGACGTTCCTGTTGTATTAATTGCGGCTCAGAAATGTCAAGGTTGCCGGAGAAGCTCTATATAAATTATATTACAGTTTACTGTCCAGCACATTAATTAAAGATGAGCAAAACCTTGAATATGCAAACGAGTTTTAGATATTATAAATTCCAGATTTCAACATGAAGACGAGCATGATTTGTTGCAAAATTGTATATGTAATAGCAGAGGCGGGTCGTTTACAAATAGCCTCTGTAATAATAGTAATGCTAATTATACAGATGTGTTATCCTTTAGCAAAAGTCAGTGAGCAAGTATCGAATTTTACTTATTAGTTAGGTATTAGTCATTTCATCTTCAAATATAATATACTTCATTTCATTAGATTATTTATAGTTCCTTTCATACTTATAGTAAACATACAATGTTAAAGCCTGCCTAGAAGAGAAGAGTGGGACAACACAAATGTCCGTAGAAAATAAATGTTATAACAGTTAATTTATTGCACAAATCGTAATGCTCTTTCCACAAGCTAGCACCAAAGTAAGGGTACAGACAGAGTGGACGCAGGTTTTCGGCTTAATGGTAACCAATACGTACTTATAAGCTAGGAAATTTATATTTGTATATTGATATAAAAACAACAGTTGAAAGTAGGCTAAAGCGACGCAGTGCTTTACTTCAATGAGTCTGTTTCCTTGGCTACAGATATTTCTCTTCAAAAAATTTAAAAAAGCCTAAGCAGAACACCGAAATTTTACACACATATTTACCTTTTCATAGAGAGCAACTTTCCACTTAGTTATATTTTTCGGTATATTTTAACTCAAATGTTTTCTAAATTTCCAAGTCCTACTGGATTTTAAGGTTTTGATTTTTTTTTACAAATTAACGGAGCTGAACTTCAGAAGGCCATATTTCAATATTAACTTGTTGTCTGTTACATAACTTATTTCGCCTACCTACCTAATTATATTTTTTATAAATTTACAGATAAGTTTTATAGGTATTGGCTGCAATTTTAGTTATTTTTTCAATTTAATTTTTCTAGCTGCAAACAATACTAGTCATAGAGTAATAGGTTTTTTTACTGTATTAGAAAGGTATTTTAAGCTAATATAAATCAAATCTCCTACAATTCCTATCAATGAAGTCATATGTATGTTTTCTGATACCAAACATCTAGGTATGCTAATGAACAATTCCACAGTCAAAGCTCTATTCAATAATTATAAGATTATTAAGAAATTAATCTATCTAAATTTACTAACCTTGCTTTAATGAAAATACTCTATAAATATTTAACTTCACTTTTGGCAGTTGGAACACGACAATTCAATCACAATAGATGAGATATGACCTATTTCTGCATTTTTAGGATTGCTTCTTCAGGTGGCCTCCTTTAAGTTGAGTCAAATATCTAACTATGAAAATTATTATAAAAATTAAAATTATTTGAAGTTAAATATCGACAATCACAAAAGTGACAGCCTGTCAATGAATTAAATATGACATTACCTACTTGAATAATGTTTAGATATCCTTTATGTAAAAATTTTTATATATTTTTAGGTATTAACAATATTGTGTGAAACTAACTACTCAGTGGACAAAAGCCCCAACCTGCGTTGAATTACACCCAAAACATCTACCCATATATTCCTTATTATTAGCTTTTGTAACATTTTTTACTGTATTAGAAAGGTATTTTAAGCTAATATAAATCAAATCTTCTACAATTCCTATCAATGAAGTCTGTGGAATTGTTCATTAGCATACCTAGATGTTTGGTATCAGAGAACATACATATTACTTCAATGATAGGAATTGTAGGAGATTTGATTTATATTAGCTTAAAATACCTCTTTAATACAGTAAAAAATGTTACAAAAGCTAATAATAAGGAATATATGGGTAGATATTGTGGATGTAATTCAACGCTGGTTGGGGCTTTTGTCCACAAAGTAGTTAGTTTCACACAATATTATTAATACCTAAAAATATATAGAGTAATAGGTTGTCGATTAAATAAAATAATTTAGCTGATCAAAAATTTTATTTGACAATCAATCTTTTACAATCCTTATTGAAGATTTACAGTCACCGCAATATAAAGATTTCCATCCTGTCAAGTATATTACTTTTAAACGGGTGAGCTGATGAACTAGTGATATGAATTTTAGGGAGCATTAATACTTAGGTCGTGTCGATACGTATCATTAATTGTTTCTGACTGGACATATGTGTGAAGAACAAGCGGTTATATCATCATGATTGAAACAAAATGTGATACTGATTCGAGATGGAAATCTTTATGCTGCGACGAGTAAACATATAATATATAGGGAGGCCGGGAAAATGTGGGAATGTGGCTTCATTTTATCGACAATAAACAAGAGTACCTTTTTGTAGTCTAAGGTTGAAGCTACCCAAATTTATTATTTTAAAGTATTTATTATACAGGGTGTTACAAATGTTTGGTAAACTAAAAAAGATAAATATGTTTCAAGGACACTATTTTAAAAATTCCTTACTAGTTAGTATCCATCAAATTCAATTTTTAATAAATTATAATGAACACTTTAAAAGTTATTCAAGAAAAACCGATTTTTAGCGGCGTCCTTCAGGACACATATCTCCGTAGGGAGGGCTTGTAGGAAAAAAAGTTATAGGAACTTGTCATTTTAGAGAGATTTCTCACATTTTCCCGGACACCCTGAGTTTTGTAAACATGCTAGAAGTCTTACTGTTACTTTCATAAAATTGCTTCCCTTTTCGTGTCTATGTTTTTTTTTTCAATAAATACCCTTTTGACAATGAAACACGGTCACATCTATAATTTAAAATTTCAGTGAAGCTACTGAACTACTACCAAGTGTTTGTAAAAAATTGTGTTGAACTTTTAACATATTTTTATAAAGATATATTTATATTTTAGTTTATGTGGATACGTCTAGCAAAACTGAATTTAGGGAGGATTCTATATCTGACTTGTAACTGCATTTAATATTGTGGTTTAGGTTTCAACTTGTCCTGTAAGTAATTTGCAGTAAACTATGTATTTTGTTTTTGGAAAATTGCTTTAGTTACTATTCTATAACATGCTATTTTTTATTTTACATACACAGTGAAACAAATTGTGGATAAACAGTTGAAAACCCGAGCAAACTTGAAAACTGTCCCTGTAAAAACTTTAGTGGTGGCCAATCCTTTAAAGTGTATACAAAGGGTGATCTCGAGTAATATATTGTAATGGACACAAAAAAGGAAATATAAATAAAAGTTTCAATTGGTATAAAAAGGACGAATTTAAAAAGTATATTTAGTATATTTATAAATGTTTAGTTATTAGTTAGTAAATGTTTGAAGTTTATAAAGCAATATAAATAGATATCAAAATAAAATAATAAAATGTAAAGAAAAAAGTATGTTCAACTTAGTTTATAATTAGTATAGTTAGTGTAGTGTATTAAAAACTCTCTGTGAGAAAGCAAAAACGTCGCATAGGAACGAAAAGATAAAAAAAAAGAAAAAAAGAAGTTGTTAATTTGGAAAATAAATAAGATACGAGATTTTGGACAAGACAAGAAAATTTTGGAAGAATTGTAAGAAATTAGTAAGAAAGAAACCGTACCTGAATAAATAAAGTTAACCTACAAGTATAACAAACATTGTATATCGAAATCCAATCCAGCAGAGTGAAGAAAACTACATTGAGGGTTATATTCACTATTTACCACAGCACAGGGAACATATAACTAAGAAAACTACAGTAAAAGGTATTATATTTTAATGACAATCTGTTACAAGACCGAAGCAGTGAGTACTGGACATTTGCAAAGCGGGTGTCAAAGAAATCTGACAGTTAGAAGGCGCTAAATTCAAACAACAACAGTGAGCAGTTCTACAAGGCATCTACAGATAAAGACAAGTATTTAGAGACAATCACAGACGAGAAAACGACAGAAAATTGGAAGGTAAAATATTAGACTTTTATTAAATGGTGTTTCAAGACTGATTTAAGGGACTTTGAACAGGGTTATAAAAATTTTATAGTTGCTAATGATAATGTTGTTAATTATAGAAATTAAGTAGAGCAGGTTTTACGTAGGGTAATTTTAAATAATTTAAATAAATATTGGATGATATCTATTTATAATAAAATTGTCTTAATTTTTTATATATATAAAAAAAATATATAATTTTTAATACAAACTTCACTGAACCGCTCCTGAGAGAAAGGTTTCTCATGCTAATAATTAAAAATTTTGATTAACTTGTTTCATAAAATAAAAATAAATAATAATGATAATAAAGAATATTAATGTATGAAGAAAAATAAAAAAAAATACAATTCAAGAACTTTGTTGAAAATTAAACTTAAAAAGTGTTATACTTCAGACTGGTGCTTTAGAAAAGAACGGTAAGTGATATAATTCTGAGCTATCCGGGAAAACACACATACACATAAAATTTCACATTACAATATATATTATTCGGGATCACCCTGTGTTCTAACACTCTTTAACTCATTGTGTATTTTGTGTTGCAGTTCACTAAATTGAAAACATTATTGAAGTCAACTATATTTGGACTTTCCTAAATTGCAGAATAATAATTAAGTATGTAGCAAATGTGGCGAATAGGCCACATAACAACATCTGGTTTACTTGAAAGAACCTCAAGGTGATATTTTTGGAGCGAGACCTTCCTCATAGTTCGTTAGCAAAACGAGTGCTTCTCTAAGGTGGACCTTTGTCCATTTGTCCTAGTTTGTAGCAAGTTCTTACTGTATTCTGGCCATTCGTTCAACTCTATCGCATGACATAACAATACCAATTAAGCAGATCTAGAATCAAAGAAGAAAGTTACAATTGTTCATTATTTAATGCACCTAAGAAGTGTCCCCACATTTATATATTAAAAAATCCTTATTTTTAACCACAGAATACATCTCTGGATTTTTTATCTCTGCTTAAGAAACACTCTGTATTTGCAACTGTTCTTGCCGTAGCAATATTTCTTGTTTTGTCTCGTTAGACTTTTGTTTTAAATTTTGTCTGGTCTTGCAAGATCAAAACAAGACTAAGAAAAAGCAAGACAAGATTACACTATCACTTACACAAAATATCAAAGGATCCAGAAACAAGTGATTAAACTATTGTGCGCTTCGAAACTTTGGTATATTCTGCTCAAAGTCAAACAAATACCAATTAAAACTGTTCAACAGATTCATGAGCAAACAGACCAATTCTAGCGACCTACTACGTGCAAACGTGTATACAGTATGCGCCAAAAGTATGGAATAAATTCCATAAAAACGAAACAATTATTTTTTGGGATTTTTAATTTAAAAAATACATATTTTAGAGTAAAATGCAATTTTCAAATGTCATTTGTTTTCGGGTAATGACGTCATCGATTTTTTTTAAATGGCAACACTATATTTTTTTCCTTGATTCTGAAAGATCGTTTAATTCTCTATCAGACAGTACTAAAATTTTGCCCTCTTACATAGGAAAGTTTTCGAGTAAATGACGATTGAATGTTAGAAAACGTTAGAATCAATCAAAATAAAGCAAAAACGTTATCAAGTTTAGTTTTTCGAATTCCGTAGTTCTTTTATGGATCACGTAGGTGAAAATCTTTGAAAAGTGTCATTGTCACACCGACTTTTTAATAAGTATTGTAAGTGACATAGAAATTATTATTCAATTTAAAGTATTATGACACATTCAACTGTTACTCAAAGAATTGAAATTTTAATTCTTATCGGATGCGGGAACATGACTAGAACTCAGCAGGAAGTTTGCAATTTATTTAATGAAAAATATCCAGATCGCCCTATCAGCCAATCAACAGTCAGTAAGGTAGAGTCTAAATTTAGATAAACTGGGAATGTTTTAAATATTCCAAAACCTGGACGTCCAAGCATTAATGAAAATCAGAAACAGAACATTTTGATAAGTATGGTGGATAATCCTCATAATTCTTCACGATTGGTTGCATTAAACAATGACCCTAGTCAGAGCACAGTGCTACGTATCTTGAGGAAGGAAAAATATCATCCCTACAAAATTCAACTTGTGCAGTAACTCAATGAAAATGATCCCGATCGCCGCTTACACTTTTGCGAAATTCTAATGGATTTGTGTCAAGGAAATAGAAATTTACACCGGCAAATAGTTTTATCAGATGAGGCCACATTTTGTCTGAATGGTACAGTAAACCGTCAAACTTGCAGATATTGAAGTCGGGAAAATCCTCATTGGATTGCAGAGGCACATACCCAACACCCTCAGAAATTAAATGTGTGGGCTGGAATAGTTGACGACAGAATAGTAGGGTCTTTTTTCTTTAAAGGAACCCTTACAGGACAAAGATATTTAGAGTTTCTAGAAAATGACCTTGTTCCAGCCCTTGCAGTAATTTGTCCTAACGATAATGACCCTGACACTCCTGACGATACCATATGGTTTCAGCAAGACGGTGCACCTCCGCACTATGCGCGCCCTGTACGAGATTTTTTGGACAACTGTTTTCCTGGGAGGTGGATCGGCAGACGCGGACCGATAGAATGGCCTGCAAGATCGCCAGATCTTACACCTCTTGACTATTTTTTATGGGGATACTTGAAGTCAAAAGTGTACATTAATAAACCACGTAATTTAGAAGAACTTCAAAATCGCATTCGGGATGAAATACGCAGAGTTACCCCAGAAATCATTCATAATGTGCAAGAAGAATTTCTTCACAGACTTGCGCATTGTCAAGAAGTTGGTGGATGGCAATTCGAACATTTAATTTAAGTATAAAATTTAATCAATTGTATTTTATTTTACATACCTCAGAATTGTTACTTTTTTATGGATATAATTTACGTTTTCTAACATTCAATCGTCATTTTATCGAAAACTTTCCTATCTAAGAGGGCAACATTTTAGTACTGTCTGATAGAGAATTACACGATCTTTCGGAGTCAAGGAAAAAAATATGGTGTTGCCATTTAAAAAAAATCGATGACGTCATTACTCGAAAACAAATGACATTTGAAAATCACATTTGACGCCGAAATATGTATTTTTTAAATTAAAAATCGACCTGTTCGAGGATTTCTCCCAAAAAATAATTGTTTCGTTTTTATTGAATTTATTCCATACTTTTGGCGCATACTGTATTTAAAAGTATTAGAAGATCGGCGACGCAACAGGACCGCGACCGCCTAGTGCGTTTTCCTCTTTACACTACTTTTACTTACGCAGTAAATCAATGGATCAAAAATCGAAAAGCTATCATCCAAGGTGGTTATCTGGAATTTTTGCGTTCATATAAAATATAAGTTAAAAGTCTCCCAAAAATTTACCAGCAAAGTACTTAGTATGAAAAATATTTGTGCACCAAATTTGTTATTCACTTCATCCAAAACATAACTTGTTGTCCACCTGCGTTAAGGCTTCAAAATATAGTCTCCAGGTTGCGCTACTTCTTATAGCTCCATAAAAAAATAATGAAAATTGAAAGATTTTTCACAATATGTAGCATTATCTCCCCAACTATTACAGGAATATCTTTAGTTTTGTAGAACGTGTTCATTCTTGGGAAATAGAGAAACGAAGCTGCAACCAAGTATAGAATGATGAAGAGAACAACAGGACACTTCAAAACCAGATCGAACTTCGGTTGGCTTTTCAAACATAATGGAAAAATTCCAAAGTATCCGAAAAACGTGCAATACTTTCTAATAAATTCTATATCACTTCTTATAGAATTCTCAACATGCACATAGTTATTGCTTTTCACTTTCAAGTGCATGGTAAATGTACAAACGGAGTATAGACTTTGTCGATTTTCCAATATATTAAAATGATGACTGCAACATAATTATAAGTGCTGGGTGATATTGACAACTTTTTTATGGACGGAAAAATACAATTACTTTTCTGCAGTTAATATCCAGTTTTATCTATTTTTGTAGTACTAAGAAGAAAACATTACTGTGAAAACAGAGACACATGTTATAGGAAAGATTTTTATTGGACTATTGTTGAGAACAACATGAATAATAATTCAAATAAAAAATACGATGCAACATTATTATTTGGTCATACAATGTGATATTACAGTCCATTTATATTTAAACAATTTGATCATTACTATACAGGGTGTAACCGATGTATTTTTTGTTTTTAACTTTGGGAAAATATTTTATTTTCTTTATTATACAGGGTTAACTATGACTAAGTACAAAAATTTTAACCACGTACCCAGGGAGGCCTAAAAGACAATAAAAAAATACTTTGGAATTCTAGTTCGGGATTTAAAAAATGAGACAAAACTTCTTATTTCCCTCGGAAAATCGGCGCCGATAACAATCAATCAACGTCCGAGATGGCTAGATATGTCTAGGCATATGTTCTGTGCAACTAGGTACCATGCGGTCGTTTCTCACAACGTTCCAACGTTGCCGAATGTAGAAACAACGAAAGTAAACATTTTTATTAATAATAATACCTAAGTACCTGATAGATAACAGTTAATCCGGTTAGCTACAGTATTTTGCATTCGTTTTTCGTTCCTTCGTTCCAAACTGCCAAAACTTCATTTTCACTCATTACAGGTCCGTCAGAATTACTCGCCACAAAATACACACTTCGCGTAGATGCAGCTAAAAAAATTGCCCATTTATTTTAAGAAAATTGATTGAAAGAAACAGAAAACTTCGAATACACCCGTGGCAGTTTTTAATTTATAAAATTTTGGCCGATAACGGTCACTCCACTGCATTGCTCTCAACTCTAGGAAATAACTTCACGTACGTTTAAAGAAAATTGTGGAAAACTACACATGTCCCAATATATCGAAACCACCCATTATTTAATGAATAAAACGTTTAAAACTGAAACTGTCACTTAAAAACGGAAAACTAAAATTACAATGTCAACGCCACCGTTCAGTCTTCGGTCCGCCTACACCGAGAGCTTAATATTCTTCAGATAAATATTCTTATGGCAATCAATATAATCAATATTATCTTGTTTTATGTACGATCATTCATTCTAGTATTGTTTTGACAATTTCTCCGTGGCATGGGGTTACACGCACATAGCACTTGTCAGTCGATATAAACCTATACTGTGTTGTTGGTTGCATTGTTTCTAATACTCTACAAATGTCAAACAGCAGTAGTGGTCAGAAAAGTAATATTACAGAGCACTGTAAACGCCTCGGGAAATTTAAAATAATAATACTACAATATTATTATATGCAAACATGGTCGATTATTGTGTGGACAATTATTTTGTTAATAAAAATATCTTAGTTTAAGCTGTAGTAAAGTAGGCATAAATATATGTTTTGTAAAATGTAGATCAGAAAGAATGTAAGAAGAAAAAGAAGAAGAAGAAGAGGTTAATATCGTTACTATTATTAGTTTTCAGTATTTGCTTTTCGCACATTCAGATTCGTGTAATCGCGGAAATTACGGATATGGTACTAATTTATGGGAAGTGCGACGAAAGTGCATATCGTGTAGCAGCAGAATATCAAATACGTTTT
Organism: Monochamus alternatus; assembly: GCA_037114965.1. NCBI lineage: Eukaryota > Metazoa > Arthropoda > Insecta > Coleoptera > Cerambycidae > Monochamus > Monochamus alternatus. The sequence continues at coordinate 128,058,500 of CM073426.1, forward strand.
CCAAATAGACAGAATATGTCAAATCCTCGTACATTTGTACGAATTGTACAACGTCCACGAATGTTGTTTTACACGTGCTGGAGTTTTAAATACGTATGTACCTACCTAACTTCAAAATACAAAAGAACCAATTTCATACTTTTTAAAATTCCTTGAAACTTCATTTTTACTTAGTGACATAAAAATAAAGCATTGTTAAACTACAATAGATATACTTACAGAAAAAAAGGATTTTTTTATTTATGAAATGGTCGAGGGAAACCAAGAGGTCCCCAGCAAGTACAACAATTTTTACAACGACAAGTTATAATGTAAACAAGTTAGAAAACAGAAAATAATTGAACTTTCTTGAAATCTCCAAATATCAGTTCTGGAAGTATCAGTAAGGTAGGTTTTACTCTCAGTGCTACCATATCGTGTTTCTCATTACATAATCTAATATTTTGTACACAAAAATTTTTTTTTAAAAGCGCCGAAAATCGTTACACGTCGCAACGCGATGCTCTGTCACTACCATTGACAACTTTGACTTTGACAGAATATACCTAACCTCGCAGCTGACAGGCAGCATAGTCGCCGAGAAATTAGGGGTTAATAAGGTTTTGAAAAAAATTTTTTTCGCTTTATGAATAAGTTTGGAATTTTTTTGAAGGGTGATTCCGTCACCCTTCACCCTATCCCCTCTTAAAATATTTGTACTAAGTCATAGTTAACCCTGTATACATTGAACTGATATTTGTTAAAGACGCAAGATATTTTTTAAAAGAAAAAAGTAGAAAAACTGGATTGCGCACGATTTCGTAGAATTTCGCAAGGATTTCGCAAGATCTGTGACAATATGTCCAGTGGTTACCCTTTCGCTTTTACCGCCATCAATAAACTGTTATCTATAAACTAGAGTAATGTAAATTCGTTTATCTCTATTGGAGAATAAAATCGCATTATTTGAAATTATTCAGTAGATAATAGTAGAATAGTTGAGTATAACAACATACGTCGTATACAGCACTCATTATTTTTACAGTGTCACTTACCATTACATATATTAGTTGAATATATTTCATTCCATTGTCGAAGATTCTTTCTCGCACTGAGACTAAATATGCTTTTATAATTTCAGGCCCACAAACATACTCTCTTCCTTTAGAATGTATTACTTACTAAATTAATAGAATGACAAATACTTTAAGCCAAGTTTAGAAGGGTGACTCAGTTTGAGAGTATTTTCTGTGAAGATCTATTTATTTTTTATATCATATAAAGGTTTAACCAAGGTTTAGATTGAGAAGAATACTGAGACTTACTTTCAGAGGAAACTTGTGATGTGGACGGAAATATGTTTAAAAACTGATTAGCAGAACTTAAAATGTTACAACATATAAGCAGTGAACAAATCTGAAAAATAGTTGTTTAAATATTCGAGGTAACGGTGCATCTAGAATTTTTGCAGAACATGTTGGATGTAACTTTAACTTTAACTCGATGTGCATTTTGTGCTGTACTTGACGAAATTGATGATACCTCCAGATTAGACTTTTCTAAATTGAAGGATAATAATTAGATAGGTGGCAAAAGTGGCGAACAAGCCACATAAGAGCCTCTGATTAACGTGAAAGAAACCCCAGGCAGAAATTTTAGGGGCTAGGCCTTCCACATAATTTGTTAACAAAACAAGTTCCTCTCTTAGTGGGCCCTTATCCACTTGTCCTTGTAGTTTGTAGCAAGTCCTTACTATGTCCTGACCACATCGTTCAACTCTGTCGCATGACATGACAATCCCTGCTAAACAGATCTGAAACCAAAGAAAAACATTTTAGTGTTTAATTCAGAAAATCGATGCATTAAGAGATGTAAGATGAGGTATGTCTACACGGATATAATCGAATGACAAAATACAGCTTTATGTAACTTATTAATTATATAACTTTAGTTCTCACACGAACCTCCTAGTCGCGTTAAATTAGCATTTTACTTGTAACTTTTTCCGGAGAGGTCCGATTGAGATGCGGTTTTCTGCAAAATGTTCAGCGAATTTTTTATAACAAAAAATACATCTAACCTCTGTACGCTCGCAAATTTTTAATTTTTTATTTAACAAATGACCCATTTTTGTTGAACATATGGCAAATGTCACACACGATTCAACGAAAATGTCTGGAAAATGTTCTCTCGGGGGTTTTCGAGGTCCCTCTTTATCACTTTAGTGTTAGCTTTATTATTTATTGTTAAATTGTTGTAACTGGACTAATTAACAAATTAAAAACTCTACCCTCAAAATCACTACAGAACCGGAATTTTTTCCAAGATTTCTGGCTTATTAAGGGAAACCATCGGCACAAGATTTTTGCAAATATAATTGTTTATTGTTCGATTGTTGCAACCTCGCTAATTAATAAATTAATAACTCTACTCCCGGAATCGCTGGAAAACCAGATTTTTTTGCAATAACTCTGGGATCATGGGGAGAACCATCGGCACAAGGTTGTTGCACGAAATTGTTTATTTTTCTATTTTTGCAACCTGGCTAATTAACAAATTAATAACTCTACTCCCGGAATCACTAGAGACCTGAAATTTTTTCCGGGATTTCTGTCTTTTTAAGACGAACCATCGGCACAAGATTTTTGGAAATATAATTGTTTATTGTTCAATTGATCCCAGAATTATTGCAAAAAAAATCCGATTTTCTGACGATTCCGGGAGAAGAGTTATTAATTTGTAAATTAGCGAGGTTGCAACAATCGAACAATAAACAATTATATTTGCAAAAATCTTGTGCCGATGGTTTGCCTTAATAAGCCAGAAATCCTGGGAAAAATTCCGGTTCTGTAGTGATTTCGGGGGTGGAGTTTTTAATTTAATTAGCCCAGAACAATTTAGCAATAAATAATAAAGCTAACACCTAAGTGATAAAGAGGGATCTCGAAAATCCCCGAGAGAACATTTGCCATATGTTCAACAAAAATGGGTCATTTGTTAAATAAACAATTAAAAATTTGCGAGCGTACAGAGGTTAGATGTACCTTTTGTTATAAAAAATTCTCTGAACATTTTGCAGAAAACCGCATCTCAATCAGACTTCTCCGCAAAAAGTTGTCTATTTTCACATTTTTCATGCTAATTTGACGCGACTATCCAAAGGAGGAGGATTTTGAACTTTTTTGAAGACTTTTTTTGATGGTCGCGAATGAAGTGCACGAAGCACAAATTCTAAAATCGGCGTAAGTGAAATTCATTGCAAAATTACAGTAACTTAACACACATGTACAGATTTTTTTTAATTAATATTATTTTAATTATTAGCCTACTTGTTCAAATGAGATAACTTGTACTTAGCAAATCCTGTTCGCAACTTAATTGATTTTTTGAAAATTACGTAACACAGAGTGTCTCAAAGTCGATTCATTTTGAATCGAAAGTATTATCTTTGGGATTTGACAGAAGTGACTAATGACATTGTCAGTAATAATATAACAAGAGAGTGAGAATAAATTGAAAATAATTTGACAGATTTTTTGAAAACTTGTTGCCAGGCAATAGTCACGAGAGCCCGCAGGGCTCGAGTGGCTATTTCCAAATGGCAACAACTTTGAACAAAATCTGTCAAATTATTTTCTAATTTATGGAACTCGCGAGTTATATTTGACTAGATTATTTTTTGATTCACAAATTTTTACAATAAAAAAGATCATAAAACTATTGAAAAATTTAATTTAATTAATTATTACAATATACGAAAATATCGTTGACACATTGTGAATATATTAAAAGAATTAACAATTTAAATTAGTACAATGAAAAACGCAATTATTAAAAATATTTCGAGACTCATTATTTATTGAGGATTTGGAATTGCTTGTTATATTAAGTGTTTCCTCCTGCGTATTTATTATATTTGAATGATGTTCTTGGTTCAATTGTAAGTATGGTTTAATCGAACTTACAGAATTATGACCAGTGACCTTGATTAGTTCTTGTTCTCCTACACCAGCTTTTGAAAGGTTACTTACTGCACTTGATCTGGCAGAATGGTTAGTTATTTTTTTAGTAACTGTGTCTAAACCTACTTTTTCTGCGGATTCTTTCATCCATTTTGAAATGGAATTTATTCCCACAGGAACGTTTTTATACCAAGAACCATTTGCCAAGCCGGATTTGGAGTAAGAAACAAGCGTTCGGTGTTAATATTTTCTTCACGTTTACCCATTAGTTTTTCAAAAAGACGAACAAGGCAAATATCTGGGTTATTTATGTTTGGAGTCAACCATTTACTATTAGCGCACCTTTGTGCTCCACCTTGTGCAGTTTTTGTAAAGATGGGATGGTATTCAATGCGGCCAGTATTTAATCTTATTATGTCGGTTTCTTTTTTAAAATAATGAACTCAACATTTCGTAGCTTCTCCTCCCCTCCAAGCTAGTTCATACGATGCAACGTGAAAAAACTTTCTTTGCAATCCACAAGGTGTATCTTCGTCCCAATAGTTAAAAATTTGCAACAATTCTGTATTAGAAAGTGCCACAGAACTTTGTGCTTTTCAGGATGTTTTTGTAAAATTTTTCTTTTTGCATCTCTTGCATTTCGAGCATTCTATATCATGCAAAGGATCAAAGTACCTGTTATTCTTATTAAAGTAAAGTTATTGAACTAATTTTGCCGTTTTATTCAACATTGTCTTTATTACTGCTTCTTTATAATCATTTCCGTCTTTTCTTTTCATGTTATAAGCCCATTCTTTCAAAGTCAATGCCAGAGTAGCTGTTGTAGTAGAGTGATCTAGAATATAATTTCTTTCTTTGGTGAAGGTCTTAAATTGTCTCCATATAGACTGATTACTTATTAGAGCATTTTTCGAAGTAGTTTCTAAAATCTTTTTTGTTATTTCTGCATCAGAAAAGGTACTAAACCGATGATTTTCACCCATTTTATATATCGCGTTGACACAATTAGGTAATTATTTTGACAACTATCTGAAACTTGCTAGGCAAATAAAAGCCACAGTGATTATTCCCGAGAATAATCACAAGAGACTTATTCCCACTATAATAATGACATAATTGGTTGAAACTTACCCTGGTGACAAATAAAGAAGCATTTCCTTGGTTTTAAGAAACGCCAAAAAATAATCAATTATATTTTTTCCAGAAACATACCCACATTTTGTTTCCTGTTAAAAAACTTTTTTCTAAGAACTTTTATTAGAAGAATTGTTTGTATTACTTCCCGTTCAAAATAATTGAAAGTTTGTTGTTTAAAGTTACGACCCATTGGGAGAGGGGGGTGATAGTTTTATTACAAACACGGAATTCCAGGAAGCAACTACCCTGTGGACTGGGTGAGGTGATCGAATAACTGTAAAAAATGCAGGTAATTTTCCAGAACAAAATTTCTAAGAATAAAAAAAACATAAACTATAGTACTTTAAAATTACGCAATATGTATGAAATATGTTACCTGAAAGTAAAATTCCAATAAAAATATTAAATATTTCTTATAAAGTATAGGGAATTTTATATTTTATATTTTACTTGTAGGAAATATATTCCCAACTAACATTTAAGCATAATAGACTACTGCACAAGAAACATGAACCTAAATTGATCGAGATTTACTACATTTCGCCATAAAAATAGTCTTCAATGTTACAAAATCTTAGAACACCAAAATTTTAGTCAGAAATTTGTAAACTAAGAGTAATATAATGACTATGAAACAAAATATATGTCAATTTATACAGTTTGAAATTACATAGTGTTTACCTTTTCTATGTTTTCAAATGCTAATGTTCCAATAACGTGTAAGAAGAAGTTATAATTTACTTAATTTCGCCTTGAAATCTGTCTTCAATATCCAGGGATTTTTTAAATAATTATAATAGGTAAATATTTGCATATTTATTACAAAATTGTCAAACTTATTTTGTCTTCAACTATAGTGGTTAAGAATAAGGTAATAACTAGTTATTTTTGCCATATTAAATCCTTCAATTTAATAAGTTCTATTTTTATTACAATACTAAATATATTCAACTTTGTTGATAACTTCTAAGAAATATTTGATCATTTCAATTAAGAACAAGAACAATATTTCTATTAGAAATATTGTTCTATATTATGGTACAAATTTACTTATTAATAATATTTCGACGTAAATGTTTCTTAAAAAGATTTTAGGGAGCAAACTTCTTGTTATATGTATTCAGATAGATATTTTCATCCAAAAGGGTGTTGAAGCTGTTTTGTGTTTTGATGATTTGCAATAAAAACCTATTTGTGTCGTGAGTAAATCAAAAGATGAAGCCCAACAGGCGGCTTGCCACACAATATTTCAGAGTTGTAAAAAATAATTATTGGGTTCATATTTCACCTACCAAAATCGAAGCTGCAGATTATATAAATCAAGCTAATGATTATATATCGACAAACACATCATAAGTATTCCATATGATAACACTGTTATCGTCTCAAATGAATTCAGTAGTGCATGTGAATTGAAATTTGAATTGAATTCCGTTCGAAAATATTTATTTTGTTTTTGTTATTACACACACATACTATTATTGGCTTTAATTTGAATTTTCAATCACAAATAAATCCAAGAGTAGAATTTTATATGTAGGTACCTAGTAATAATTTAGTTGGTAATAAATTACCATAAAATGTCTTTATTCGAAGGAAATTTCAACCACAAAGTTAATATTTTGCTGTGACGTCAACATTGGCATAGGCAATCTGCCCTGTAGGTTACACTTCAGACAAATTGACTTCAAAGTTTATTTTATTTTAGCGGTCATGTTGTAACAAACGCTAGATGTTTTGTTTATTATTTCTAATTGATTATTCATTAAAATTACGTTAATAGAGATAATATTATTTAATACATTTATGACGAAAAATTATTAAACACATTTTATCACGAAATACATCCAGTTTTTATTTTCGGTTATTTTTCAGGATAATAATATTATTAACAAGCAATAGTAAAAATGTATATTTATATGGCGCGTTATTTTTATGAAAGATTGGTCATCACATTATACGAAAAAAAATCCTAGGTTGTACAATTTGTTGAATAGAAACCAAAAATACAGACTTTATATTATATTAAAATCTAAATATCTATAAATATTCATATACTAACTCCTACTCTACTTGTAGATTTGTAGCCTGACTTATATTCTTTCTTTCTCTTCCTATCCCTGTTCGCTATTAGAATGTATATAAGCAAACATATATTGTATATGTATATATTACATTGTATATATTGTTTATTTGTCTCTCTCTAGCAAAAGTAGGTCATATAAAGGGCATAATTAGGGAATATTTTGGTAATAATGTGTTGAAATTTTAACATAAAATTGGTCCCTATTTATTTTAGGTCCAATTATCTTATTGGAATAAAATCCTTGCCGACCAATTATTAACTTCCATATTACTTTAGTTTTTTCCCCACATAAGGAAAAAGGCCAACGAATATAGGTAAACTTTCCTTATGCGGAATTGGTCATGAAAAGTTTATGACCAATTCAGAGGTCAAGTTAACGTAATTTTAACTTTAAATGTTTGTTGAGTTCCCACCTCTTTGTTCGACTGCGTGCGCTTCCAATTACAAAGGACAGATGACAGACGCATGCATTAGCATTATGTATGTGCGCAGTGTGTAGTGCTCTGTGTTGTGAGCTAAGTTTTTATAGTGCAAATGGCTAACACTGGTAACTGAGGTATCTACTCTGTCCTCCCAGTTTTGTTTTCGCCCACATTTATTTTTTTCTTGTCGTGGTATAGTTCACTGGCAGGTCTGTTCTTGTGATAATTATGTGTCTGACATAATAGTATTTTATAGTGAACTGTATAAAATATTTAAAGACCATTTTAAGTTTGATGGTTTATATTCTGCCCCATATATTCACTATGTTTGTAGGCTATACATATTTTCATGTTTGTAGATACTATTATTTAATATGAATTGCATTTCTTTTAGTAAAAAATAAGAAATAGCAATATTTTAGTTGTATATGGAAATTTATTTAAGGAATTCTATTAATAACCATAATTCTAATAAAATGAAAACAGAAAAATTCATCCAGACTACGAATCTAAAGGGCTGTCTTGTTGGTATCAGAAAAGAAAGTTATAAATCTAATAAATATAAAATTTGCCAGAATTTAAGTAATGAGCTGACGTCATTCATTCCATTTTAGTTCTACCTAGGTAAAGTATATAATTTGTGCATTAAAAATGTATTTTTTAAGTTTGCTTTTCTTATATGATCCTTTATATATTAAATTAGGTAATAATATTTCTGCACAATTTTATCTTTATTTAATATTTACACCTTCTATGTTTTTGATATAGTAATTACTACTTTAAATAATTAAAAAGAAAATAATCTAAATATTGGAAATCGTCCAATGTGCAACTGCAAGAAATTTTAACATCACCGAAAGTACTCATTGGTGCTTACCTATCCTTTTACAAAAAAAAAAAAAAAAATAGTAAAATTATCGAAATAAATGACACCTGAAATATTTAGATTTTCAATTTTCTCATACAAATTTTAAAGTGATTCGATTTTTATAAAAAAATTTACGGGGACATTTTCAGACTTGCAAAGTAACATAGTCTTATTAGATTACGGATTTAAAAAACGCTTGCAAAAATTTACGTCCAATAAAAAAAGATGATGTAAGTTGCAGGCAGATAATTATCAATTTTGAGAAGGTTATAGTTTACAACGTAAACACAGGATTTTTTTTATGTTTAATACACAGCAATATTTGTTATGAAACAACCATGAACTGTCATCAAATGCAAAAACTGTACTATATATCAAAAAATTGCAAGAGACAAAAAACATTCTAAATTCAAAACGAACAATATTCAACAGTAAGAGTCGTAAATTATGGATCAGTGAAAATCAGATAGTTTTAATATAATTAATATACTTAATAGTTATCTTAATGAGAATGCATACCCATACACAAATACATATAGGTAAGTTAATGCTAATGGAATAATATGGTTGCAGTAATGTAACTGAATAGTTTAAGTGCAGCATTTTACTGCAACTTTATTATATTTTACAAATTATTTTGTAAATCTAGAAGGGAATATTATTGCAACAGAAATAATTGTAGCCCGTGAGCTTCCTATACCAAATCTCATAAATATTAGTAGCAAATAATCTTGAATTTTAGAATTATATACAAGATATATTTACTCACACAATAAACCAATGGATCCAAAACTGAATCGATAACTTGTAATTCCAAACGAATGCCTCCATTACTTGCCATAATATTAGAAAACGACCAGTTGAAGGTATTTAACAAATTCAATAACAAAGTACTCAATATGAAAAACATATAGGGTCCAAACTTGGCATTTACCTTCTCCATGACATTGTTCATTATTTCATATATAAACTTAATATTTCTTACCTCACTGTCTTTTTCTTTTGTTGTGCTCTTAGTCTCAAAAAATATTTTTGTTACCTCACGATCTAAATACATGTATCTCATGTAAATACTTCTCATCAATTCAACGGAGAAAATAATAACTACCATTATGTAGAATTGAACAGCTCTGTGGAAGATTTGCAAATATAAAAGGACAGTTTGTTTCCAACAGTATGATGAGAAGATGTAGAGTGACAGTACCATTGTAAAATATCCCATCACTTTCAAAGTATGCAAGGTATAGCAAAACTGTGCAGAAAATTCTCTTGATTGCAGGTTGTCGTCCACTTGTGTTAAAGCTTTGAAATACAATTTCCAGGTTTCACTATCCTTATTGGCTCCATTAAGAATGATTAAAATTGAAAAATATTTCATGATGTCTAACACTAAATCCCCCACGATTAGTGGGATATCTTTGGATTTGTAGATAACATCTATTTTTAAAAAATATGCAACAGCAGCTCCAACAGAAACTAACATAAACAACAACAAAATCAGGATTTTCGAAAGAAGTTTTGACAATGGCGATTGCTTTTTCAGGCACGGTGAAAAAATTCCAAAATAACTGAAAAACTTAAAATATCTCCTAATAAACTCTACATCATCTTTTAAAATATGTTTAGATTCCATATAGTTATTATTTTTTACATTGTTGGAATACATTATAAATATACAGGTTTTAAGGAGTGACAATTGGTTGTAAACTCCCAAATCAACTGAAGTAATCACTCAAAGGTCTGTACAAATATTAGTTTTATTGACCTAGTAACAAACGTAAAAGCATAGTTATTACAGTGCAAATTGATTTTTTGTGTAACGCATTAAACATATTGCTTGAAAATGTTATTATGACAATTGAATCAATAAGTTTAATGTAACAAGAAAAGAATGTGTGAAGAATTTTTCAATTTTCAGAATTAAGTACTAAATAGTTTACAGATGTTTCTTGAAAAAATAATACCTAAAACATTTGTACGAATACAAGACTACTATTTTTATTAGTAATAAAATAGAGATAGTGCCGCGCGGAGTTTAACAGGACCGTAATTAGATTATGAACATATTAATATATTCTCAGAAAGTATGTTGCAACATGCCTAGTACTATTACCAAATATTAAGGTTAATTCGGGGATAAATTACCTATATAAATTAAAACAACACGTAAAAATCACTACACTTACTCGACAAACTTTAGTGTCGAGACAAGGTTTCCATGGTAACTGGTTAAAATATAATATTACGTGCTTTTCTAAGTTTTTTGTATGAAACTGTGACGTTCATCACTTAATATTAACTTGTGTAGGGAAAATGACTGTTCAACGTCTACTGTTGACAACGGACAGTATGATGCATGCATTATCTTTATATTAATATATTATTACTGATTAGATTTTCTGGGAGATTGGCCAATAAAATATATATTGTTTTAAGTTAATCAAGATAAGCCACTACATAGATATGAAACCCTTAACAGAAGATTGGCAAAGAAAGAAAATAGAAAATATTTTTGATTCGTTCTAGTGCTGGAAAATTTTTATATATCATTTGCCTCCAGCTCAACTGACATGTAGTTTTTAACAATTATGATGATTGAAAAGCTGGTTGATGTTATGTGTTGCATAATACATAGAATTTTTAATAAGTATTTTTGACTGATGATTTACAAATTTTTAAGGTTAATTTTAATAATTAGTTTATAGTGTATTTTCTGAAGATGGGTTAACCTTAAACGATCGTAAAAATAAAAATATATATTGGAGGAAAATTTATTTTATCGACCAATGTCTCAGTTAAATCTACTCAGTAATAATTAATTATATGGTCAGAAAATTTGTTGTATATCAATATACAGGGTTAACTATGACTAAAAGACAAAAAAAATATTCCAGCATTTCAGCTCGATATTTAAAAAATAAGGCAAAAAACACTTTTTTTCTACGGAAAGTCAGCGCCTATGATAAGCATCGACTGAGATGGCTTAGATCCATAGATAAAGCTTATATCTGCCAATAATGTCAACTACCATGCGGTCGTCTTTTTGCAGCGTTTCTAAATGCAGAAACGACAAAAATTAATATTCTTATTAGTAATAATACCTGATAGATAAGTAACAGTTAATCCAGTTAGCTCCAGTATTTTTCATTCGTTTTTCATTATTTCGTTACAAACTATAGTCTGTTTAGAAGTGAAAGAGAGTAATAAAAGCTTATTATGTATGCAAATCGTAAATAAATGTAGTACTGGTGCTTATATTCAATATTTTTTATTATGTATTACCGGTATAAATGAGGCGTACTTTTAAAAAAAATTTGTGTGATCAAACCGTACTAAATTGTAGCAGGTAGCCAAAATTTAATCCCCGACAATCCGTCTTTGTCTATGCCGCTTCAATTTCTCGGTCCATTTCTCTTATAAGTAAACAATATAAAAACAGTATTTCAAAACTAGAGGCTGCTTTAAGCATCATAACCGGGTTAAGAGGGTTTTTAGTAATTCAAATAAAATTATTCAATATTATTATCAAAATGCTTCTTATGAATTATAAAATAGAAAATAATATGGGAAAGAAATGTCCCCAACTTTTACTGCAAATTCCAGTTTCAAAATCTAATCAGATAAGTTTTATGTAAAGTTAATGAAATATACTCATAAAATTCATTAATATTTCAAGGATAACTTGCGGGTCTCCCATGTGTTTCAGGACGCTGTAGAGTGCAAGGATGGATGCTGGGGCCAAGGTGCAACAGATCTGAGACTCGTGCTGCACTTTCACGGCTAACGGTGGTGCTACGTCGATCAAACGGTGCCGATGTCCAACGACCGGAGCACCAAGAAGTTCTCTCAAGGTAGCTGCACCAAGACAGCTGATAGACAGGACGCCGTCGTTTCCAGAAAATACGTCGCTGGCGTCGTGCTAATACAGCCACTATCGTACTAGAAACAATGTCGTGCCCGTGGGAAAAACACCCTTGGGGAAGAAAATCAAATAATTACATGTCCCCAAGAAAAGATATACAAGTATCTTCTATGAAGGGTATCTCTGTATAAAGATGTTGAAATTGTCGATCGAATACTATTGGAAGTTCTCAACAATTATGAGGATGACAAAAGAAAATATAGGTTAAAATATATGAGCCACATGGCGTTGATGTACTTACGAATTTGCTGCAATAATCCCCAAATAGGAAGTGATTTCACCAAAATCTCACTCAAATCACAAAATATAACGATAAATCTAAAAACCACTCGAAATAAAACCACACTAAGATTAATCCCGTGAAGGATGATTAACGATAAATCTTCTTTTCTTGGTGTGGATACAAGCAAACTAACCAAGAAAACATGGCTGTTTCCCCGGCCTCTCTCAGTCAAAAAACTATTAAGAAAAAACATTCAAATCTACACAAATCGATAATAAAACCTATATTCTCAAATCGGTACGATTTAGGAGTTCGGTCGCTACTCGACAGGTGGAGATATGACTATCCGAATGAACATATTAAACAGATTTCAACTTTAAAACGAAGCTCACCGAGAAAATATAATAGGAAAACTGCATCTAATGTTATCTCAAAACTGTGAATGTAACAAGAAAAGATATACTATAAAAAAAGAAAGGTTTAATGAAGTAAGTAAATAATACATCTTGGTTGAAGAAAAATTACCTTATTTATTTCAGGAACATGATACAGGATGTTGAATGTATGGTAACCTTAATAAAGATATAGAATAACTAATAATTGATAGGTGTAAAATTAATAGGTATAATAATTAGGTGAATAAATATGAACAAACAATAATATTTGCGTCATTATTTATTTTAATTAGGTCTTGCTGTTACCGCGAAAATATAACGTTACACACTGGAAAATATCTTGTCACTTTAGTTTTTCCAGAAAAATTTATAATACCTCCACACACAGTATAAAACAGGTCATTTGCTTTAATACGTATGTTCTTTAGAGATCACTGTCAAATCAGATTTGAAATAATTCCCGTATATTTCTTCTATTCCTCATGTTACTTCACTTCTCTCCACAATATCGTATTGACGTGACATCGACTATTAGGCAAGGCGTATATTGAGACGCGTATGACGCGTGTGTGGTGACACAGTACAGCACGTACGTTTGCAGCTTAAGGAAAGTAATGGGACAGCGCAAATTTGTCCACGACGTTGCACAGCAAAACTCGCGTGTGACGCAAGGTGCACGGCGCAGTGGCAGTGGCACAGTTTTCCGCGCCGTACGCGCCACGTGTTGATAATTTTGAGGTTAGTTGTGTCTTCTCCCGTGGCAATAAAAACAAAACTGATGGAGCTGGTAAGAAGGCATAGAGAGGTTTATGATACCAGACATGAGAATTATATGAAAGCGAATATAAAAAACAAGATTTGGTGTGAAATTGCAAAAGAACTGCACTTAAAAGATGGTATATTTTGTAGGTAGAAAACCGTCATTTTTTCTACATTTTCATTAATAACTAAAAAATATGATTACGAAACTACAGGCTACATATTGTCCAAGTTTTAAATTTTTTCGTCCTTACGTTTTCTTAATACTGGTTTTCAAACTCAGGGGTCTATTTCATTTATAAATCTAGTTTTCCGTTTAAATCATTCATTTTTATAATAAACAAGAAAAATTAGAACGACGTGGCTGTTCGAAAGTCGTGAGAAGAACTGTCTTGCAATATGCGAAGACAACGTTACGCGTGTCGCGCAATCGTGTCATGCTGGTCGGGTCACGTCATCTCACACGCGTCATACGCGTCTCAATATGCGCCTTGCCTTACAGCGTTTGGCCTTATTAATCTCCGCGCTTTTACTAACTCTAATAATGAGTAATTGATATTTATATTAATTTCATATCCATATTACAAGGCAGATTGAGGAACATTACAGGTTAATAATACAATGAAATCGAAACAAATAAATATAATCATACAAAAGAAATGGAGAGTTACGTATGAATTTTACACAGAACTGGTTGGCTGTTCGTCAGCTAAGTACCAGAAAATTATAAAAAATGTTTTGCAAGATATTGAAAGGTTGATATGTTTTCTTGACGACGTAATAATTGCTGGAGTAAATAGTAATCAGCATTTAGCAAGGGTTGAACAAGTTTTGAATAAGTTACAACAATTTGGATTAACAATAGCGAATAAAAGTGCCAATCCATAGTCGTAATTTTTTCTTTTCCAGTACATAACAACAATATACTTACACAGTAAATCAAGGGATCCAAAAATGAAGTAATAATATATAGTGCCCAATTAACATCTGTATTATCATTTTTAAGATGAAACAGAAACCAGTTCAAAGTATTTAGCAAGTTTATAAACAAGAAACATAATATCAAAATTATGTATGGTCCAAGCTTAGTATTCAATATTTCTGTAATATCGTCGAGTATTGCGTATACCACCCTGACTTCTTTTATTTTATTGTCGAGGGTTTCCTTTACTATTGTGATCTCACTTTTGCAAAATATTGCTACTTTATTACTTAAATATGTGTATCTTCTTGCAATGCCATCCATTAGTTCAACGGAGAAGATAATTATAACCATTATGTAGAATTGTTGAATTCTGTGATAAATGTGTAAATTGAAGAACAACACATTTTCCCTCCAACAATACGACGAGTAAGCGTATAATAAAAGTAGCACTGCTATATATCCAATGATTTTAAAAGAATTGAGAGCAAAGCGAAATTGTATGGAAAAATCTTTTAATTTCAACTTAGTGTCCACTTGCGCTAAGGTGTCTATATAAAATTTCCAGGTTACATCATCAATTAAAGCTCCTTTAAGAATAATGGAAATTAAAATATATTTTATAATATCTTGAATAACGTCCACTACTATTAGTAAAACATCCATTTGCTTGTGAATCACACTTTTTGAAAGACATGCGGTCATAGCTGAGGCCATGAAAAGAATGCTCACTAGAATGGTGGGAAATTTCAATAAGAAATGGAATCTGGATTGTTGTGCCTTTAGACATAGCGGAAAAATTCCTAAAATACCGAAAAACTGGATATATCGTTTAATAAGGTCTATGTTACTTCTGAAAGTACATTTGGTTTCTACATTGTTCTTCATATTCAAGTGCATGGTGTATGCATATATAACGAATAGATTGCTGGTGTTGACAGCAGCAGTATTCGGTATGAATAGGAGATTATGATACAAAAAGCTTTTAGTTTAATGAACAACCAATCCAATATGTGTAAATGTCATGGAAATATTTTAGATTACATGAGTTATTACAGTTTAAATCACTTTCGAAATGGTTTTAAAGTAAGTAAAATTAATAATTAGCATTGTAGTATACTACGCCATATATTTATAATTTGCTGACATATATATGTTTAAAAACGAATAAAGGTAACACAGAACATACTATTGACAAAAAATACATATGTTACTCTTGTTGTTTAGCAAAAGATTAAAAAATTACGATAAAATAAAAAAACAACAAAACTCATTTAAAATACGTAATCTCAGTTACAAGAGTTATTGCATTTTTTCATGTTGACAAGTTGACTTTATATTTTCTCTCGAAACTAGGCAAAACTATTGAATTTGGATTTATCCAATTTTACTGAAACACATGTAAAAAGTAGGGTTACTGCCAGCACGGAGTCTAACGGAGCCCAACGCGCGGGTCGTAGGCCTCGGAATGCTGTAATAGTCGGTGTCGCGTCAATACGTTTCCCTTTTACGTATGCTGTAAGTTGTATTCACCGTGTGTCTTTCAATAAGTATTTATAAATAGTAACATAATTTACAGTAACAGGTATTAGTTGAGTGGAGAAGTGAAGTAACATGCCAATGGAACGCATTATAAATTCTTCTAACAAAACTAAAGGACAAGACATTTGAAGAGTTATGCCTCGTCCAGCGCTAAAGACTGTATTTTTCTATGAACTGACAGACGCCTTTCTTATAAGCAATATTCTATTAAACAAACTAGAGTACTCCAAGATATGTATGTTTTTAAGAAAATCTATGGACAGAAAAATCAATCATGAAAGTACATTAAGCATAAGATTTGTCGATAGGGTTTTTAACAATGTGCTGACACCAATACGCGAAGACATTGGGGAGAAATTCGTCAATAGCCATTTTTTTTTAATTGATGCGTTAAAAAGTGACGCTGCTAATGACAATCACCTACTGGTTTCTAAGGTGCTGGACGAAACCAATCACGAAGCTATTAAAAATTTTCTTATTGGTTGTTTTCATTACTAATCCGATCAAGATGTTTCAGATAAAGTTCATGTATTGCTAAGTGGTGCAACCACGTAGATGTTAAGTGTAGGGCGGATTTTATATTAAAAATTTACAAAAATGATATATTTCACTTGTGCTACTCACGCACTTAATCGGGTACCTTAATCAACTGTCAAAAAAGTTTTGATTAAGGCCCCTTCAACAAGAAGGGACACTTTTAGGGAGGCTTTACCAGCCACATTTCTGCCTGGTAAGACCGAATCAGTTATAATTAGATGGAGTACATGGTTAGAAGCCATAGTGTATTATGATAAACATTTCGATGGCATAATAGTTATTTATAGTAAAAGTGGGATATGGGCATTATTATACATGAGTGAGTAATTTCACGAATGTAATAAAAAATGCCTAGGTGTTGATTGAAATAATGAGTATTTCAGAAACAGAAAACTTGACTCTTGAAATTGAAAAAGTTGTTGCAACTGCAAGAGCTTCACTTTTACTAGATCAATCGAAAACCAAGTACGAACAATATTATAAAAATGATTGATGTGCATCTAAAAATATAAAATATGAAGCAAAAGAAAAGGTGTTATTAGCATTTTTTACAGAATTATCCAACAAGTATAAATCATCTAGTCTTTGGGCGTTCTATTCTATGCTGCGGTCTAAAATCTGTATGCGGCAAAATGATGACTTCAGTAAATTCAACAATTTAGTAGGATACAAACCAAACTTGTCTTAGACAAGACTTTTTCAAACTTTCAAGATTTCCTGTCTCAGACAACAATAATTGTTATGCAACCCATACACATTTTGCACGTTTGCACGCAAAAACAAAAGCTTGATTCCAAATAAGGACAGGTAACAGTGTGGTGTCATTTAAAAAATCAAAATTGGTTGCCTTATCAATCTTAATGGAAAAGTGATCTTGCCTTTAATTTTCTTTACGGGATATGGTTAAAATAAAAATGAATGAACTCATTAGAAACAGGTAATATTTTTAACGAGGATACGATATGGCAAGAAAAAGAAGGGTATATTCCTATTAACCGTAAATTTTTGACACGATGTTTCTCTGAAATAAGTCGCTAAAAGTTTGGAAAAAGATTTGTTACTTTATAAAGATTGTGCAAGGTACGATAAAGTTTATGATGTTTTCAAGAGTTGCAAATAGTTGTTCGTTAGAAAGGGGTGCAGAAAGCTGTTTCTGAAACTATTGTGCTGACATATTTTAGCGAAATTGCCAAAATCAAAAAGTCGTCAACGCTTTGATGGTTTACTCAATGTTGGGTACTACTTTAAATATTAAAGGTAAAGTGAATATATCCAAATTTTCAAAATTATTGGCATCTTTGAGGCAACAAAATCTAGGATATGTATCCAAAAAGTCAAACACTTTCTCCAGTGAGAACATTGTGGCGTTTTTGATGAATGCACCTGATGCTACTTATAAAGATTGCATTCTAAATTGGTTTATCAATGTCGAAGTGGCGAACTGTATAAAATGAAATTGACTGATGGAAAATAAGGTTCATATCGAAATTAATTTTTTGATATATTTATAGAATATTTATAATGAGTAATGAAGAATGGGTAATTTTTTACAATTAAAATTCAGTAAAATCACTTGCCAGCCATTTGGTCACAATTCGATAAGTCAATTTCTCAAAAAATTGCAGTGTTTCTAAAGCTTCCGCATTGTGAAACATACACAGGACACTGTTTCCGAAGAACGGCAACCATGCTATAGCTAACTAGCGTTGGTGGCATTTTCCAGTTGAAGCGATTAGGGAGATGGAAATCTTCCACCATAGTGGAAGAGTACGTCAAGTCTACAGATTCTCAGGTTAAAATTGCCACAAAAATATCTGCCGAAATGCTAAATTCTAGTACTAAAAACTGTCATTTCTACGCAGGATATTCAGCATGGATTAAAAATTTCTGTTGCCGCTTATAACCAATCGAATTTTAAAAATAATTTATTTAATTTGTAATATTTAATATCAATAAAATTTGTTGATAATATTTTAATGTACAATAAAATACTTTTTGAAAGAAACATTTTGGTTATTCAATGAATGTTGACATTTATCTAGGTTGAAAGTGACAAGTAAATATTACTTTCCATCTGAAATATGTCAGGTTCAGAAATACGTTTCTTTCAAACTTACTGTAAGTTTGCAATATCAACATTACATATACGGCTGCAAATAAAATAATTTACTTATACAACTAAGAAGAAAGGAAGAAAGTAAACAGATAATCTGAAGTAATATCAAGTTCTTTACATGTTTTCCAAAATAAACTAAACAGCAGCTCATACTATTCCGTAAATCCATAAAAAAAACTGATAATACTGAATATAATCATTCACTTCCTTTATAGTCATTTAATATTTGACATATCAGCTTAATGTTTGTTGCTTCATTGTCAATGATTCTTTCTCCACTTGATAACGTAAGTTTTGAAAATGTTTTTATAATTTTAAAGTCTAAACAAATATATCTTCTTTTTAATATATTTATCACTTGATATAATACTATGAAGGCCGTTACTTTATAGAAATGCAAAATAAATAAACAAGATAAGCATAGAAGGGCTTTTGTAATTTGTACGAATAACAAAATCTCGTAATGTATATCCAAACAAGTAATAAGTAACATCCTATAATTTTTACAGTATAAAGAGTTTTGTGAAAACTTATATGAACCGCTTGATCGTAGCTTATTGTTCGTTCGAGTTAAATAGCTTAAAACACGTCTTCTCGAAGCATTGCTTTTCATGGATCTGCTTAGAACAATGAAAATTGATGCATATCTTATGAAATATTTAAGGACGTCTGCTGTTACTTGAGCCAATGGTATGTACTGGTACATATATCGAATTCTCAATTTCATTAAAAACACTTATTGCACCTATCAAAATAATACATGTCAAAAAAGTGTGACATATGGTAATAATCCTGGCACGTAGTCAGTCTTTCTTCAGACAAACTGAAAAAATCCCAAGGAAATGACAAAACTTAAAATATTATACCGTCCGTTCCGAAAAAAGGGCCTGTTCCAATATTTCTGGATATTTTTGAGGTATCGAATAGAAATTTACAGGGCGAAAATAAAGTTTTCCGCTCTATCTAATAAAGCTAATGGGAACACCAGTCAGCTTCCGGTTTAACTGGAAGTCATATCAACTTTGTTATTTTAAATAGAACATCCTGTATATTTTTACATATTTGATTACATCGTTTCCTCCCAAGTACACTCATACCAAGTTTCATGGGTTCACCTTCGACATCAACGGAGATATTTGAAAAAACATTTCTAGACATAGGCGCCTATGGAAATTAAACAAAAAACATATTTGTACGATTTAAATTTGACAGTTCCAATATTTAACTTGTGTGCGCATTATTGTTGATTAATTGTTTTATAATAGTGATAACTATAGTATTTTTCAGGATATGAAATATGTTTATCTTGGAGGAGAAAATTGACATTTATAATGTGTATTTACAATCGGGAAGAAATAGCTATCAAGCGTTGCGTTTGTATAGAGATCAATTTGGTGCAAGGCGACTTCCCAATAGAAGAATATTTAGCAAACTTGAGCAGACTTTAAGGCGAACTGGATCCTTTGTGAAGGCGAAGCGCGAGTATGAAATAAATAAACCCGACTTAGAACTTAATGTACTATTGTGTCTAGAAGAAAATCCTAGAACTTCGGTGAGAGAAATTTCATTTAATACGGGTATAGCAGCGACCACTGTTCATCGTATTTATAAAAAAAAACATAATAAAAAAGCCTATAAGGATTCCCCAGTACAACATTTGCAAGAGCAAGATGGTCCAAGAAGACTGGAATTCTGCAACTATTTCTTACAAAAACAACAACAGGATCCTTTGTTTTATAAAAAAATCTTATGGACCGATGAATGTACTTTTTCGAATAACGGAATGTTTAACCGAAATCATCACTTTTATTGGGCCTCCGAAAATCCTAGAAACGTAATTGAAACAAATGTACAAATACGTTTTTAAGTGAATGTTTGGGGCGGGCTTCTTGGCAATAAGATAATTGGCCTTATTTTCATTGATGGACAACTTAACGCAGATAAATATAAAGACCTGCTTTTAGATTTGTTGGAAAATTATATTGAGGAATTCCCTCTGGCTCAGGTACGCAGCATTATTTTTCAGCAAGACGGTGCCCCTGCGCACAACGCTGCTATTATTGTTGAATACTTAAACGAGCAGTTCCAAGGGAATTGGATGGGTACTAATGGGCCAATTCGATGGCCTGCGAGGTCACCTGACCTCACGCCTTTGGATTTTTTTTTGTGGGCTTATATTAAAGACATAGTTTTTACTACACTTCCGGAAAATGTGGACATCATGAAACCAAGAATAAGAAACGTTTGCGAAAATCTTAGTCCACAAATGGTTTTGAATGCAGCCCGAGGTGTACTAAGAAAGTGTCAAACGTGCATTAATAAAAACGGTTTGCATTTCGAACAATACTTATAGCTTTGTTATTAATGTTTAATAGTTCTTGTTTTAAGTTCTGTTCCATAGATTACTATGTTTCTTTTATTTCCTTGATGAAATGTGTTGTTTTCAAATATCTCCGTTGTTGTCGCAGATGAACCCATGAAACTTGGTATGAGTGTATTTGGGGGGAAGCACTGTATTCAAATATGTAACAATATACAGGATGTTCCATTTAAAATAACCAAGTTGAGGTGACTTCCGGTTAAACCGGAAGCTGAGTGGTGTTCCCATTGGTTTCATTGGATAGAGCAAAAAATTTTACTTTAGCTCTGTAAATTTCAATTCGATGCCTTAAAAATGTCCAGAGATATGGGAGCAGGCCCCTTTTTCGGAACGGACGGTATAGCGATTTCGAGATCACTTTCTAAATCACTTTTGGTTTGATATTTTATTTTCATAATGTTGATGTAACGATGAAGATTGAATTTATGTATAATGGAATTGCAGCCGTGGATTTAATCAAAGCGATCAGTCTAACAACTTATGAATTTTAAAGTGATGGTATTAAATGTACATAAGTAGAATACAAACATAAGTGTTACTATTAACAACATATGTCATTAGGACAAAAGTATATGATTCCAAATGCATACATCTGTTTTTAATTATATTTGTGATAATTATCTTCGGAAATCCTTAATGATTTCAAATTGATTGCAAAATGTGCAGCTATATTTTGCGGATTTCTGGTAATTTTTTTAAATTTTATATTAAGTTTAGGAAATTTTGCAACTATTTAGAAGTTATCAAGAGTTACATTCGTTTATAAAAAGAGGGGACATAATTTTTGCAAACTATAGGATACTGAGTAATTTCTGTAAAATTCTGGAAATTCATTCTTATATTATGCATCACGTCTCTAATATGATCATATATAAACAACACGGTTTTATCTTGGAAAAAGGTTTTGGTGGTACCTTTACCAAAAATAACTAATCTTTCTGATTTTAAAGATCTCAGATCGATAAGTATATTGTTCTGCCTGTTTAAAATAGTAGGAAAAGTCATGCAAAAACAACTACGTATTTTATTGATACTAATGATATTTTTCCCATTCAGCAATCAGGTTTTCGCCTGTACAGCTGAACAACTGTACAGCGCTATTGAATATTACAGATGATATAATTAGAGCTACAGGTGATGATTTGCTGACAGTTTTATCGCTGCTTGTTTTCAACAAGGCCTTTGACACTGTTAATCACACAGTTTTGCTGGCTGTCTTGAGGTCTTTTGGGCTAGACGACACAAATACAACTATTTGAACTGAGTGGTCATAATCAGGTGGTTAAATTAGGTAATACTTTATCTCAGCGAAGTATAGGGGTTCCACAGGTTTCCATACTGGGTTCCTTATTATTTATACTCTTTATACTAGTTCTTTTCCTACTCTTTCAAAACATTCAAAAATGCATATGTGTGCAGATCACACAAATAATAAATAAAGATTTAAGATTTTACATAGGGTTTCTAAGCAGCACAATTTATCACTGAATCCTTCCAAATCATCAATGTTATTATTTGGCAATAGAAATATGAGGAATACACTCAAATATAATTTTATGTAGAAATAGATGGACAATAGATAACAGTTTCGGATATAGCTAAAAATTTGGATATTATTTTGGATAGTACGCAAATAGCGTAATTCAATTATTGTTCACCACTCTGTGGGCCTTCTTTTGACGTAGGTCAATATGCTTGCTATTCATTTTTGGAATTAGAAAGTTTCAACAGAGAGTGGTCCTACTGTGCCCGTACTATGCATCTTATATGAAAAGCACAGTATAGGGAGACCAGTAGAATCACTCGGGCCGAAATAATAAGTCGCGCATAGCAGCTCGCGCATCCATTTTCAGTCTGCAAAGACCTCAGTTTACATCCAACTCTGGGAGTGCGAACATTGGTTATACAGAGCCGTATTAGAGCAATATTTTGAGTCTGAATCGAGAAACGAGTCGCTGCGCAGCAGTTAAACACATCATCTAATAGTAATGTAAGTTCTTTTAAATGTCCTAAAGACATAAATAAGTAAGTAATCTATAATGTACTGTACAAACGATAAATGATATTTTACTGCTATTGATTTACCTATTAACTTATTTCTTAAGTGTAACATTGAAATATAAATACTTCTCATGAAAGTGAGGTTTAAAATATACATATTTATATTTTCGACAAATACAAATTTTTATTTTAGAGCAAAGTTCTGTGCAGTGGCTTCTAATATAGAAGATTTATTAGAAAAGCTGCTCAGGATTAGTAATTTATTTATTTATTTAACGCATACACTACCCTATAGTACACAACCCATTACAGGGAAGGAAAAATACAATTTACCAAAAACAGAAAACAGATCATATACAGTATAAAAAATATATACATTATCAGTTACACTGAAAAAAGTAGTAAAAATTAAATTAACACTTAAAAGTACCAACGTAAGTATGTTACAGTAAATTAATAAAAATATCAAAATTTTGAGATTTAATTGAGGCCACAGTACAGTTGAAAATATCGAAGCCACCTTGCAATTTATTACAATTTTCACAAATCCGGTAAATGGGTGAATATTTAGTTGTATTAATTCTCGGCATTGATGTGTAAAACAACATATTAAGCTTAGAGCCATGTCTCGGTATCCTGAAGTTAATCAAGTTAAGTATATGAGTACAGTAAAGTAAGTTATGCAATAGTTTATACAAAAATATTTGCTGAGCCATTACACGGCGGGCCGCCAGGCTACTGATACCAAATCTGTGCCGTAAACTCTAGTAAGAATATCCAATAACTGGATAAACCCCGTCCTCCTTGTAACATAAGAACTTCAGAAAGCGTCTTTAAATGCGTTGTATATGATCTATATGAATGTTATAATAATGACACCAAATTAAAGAACAATATTCCAGTTTTGATCTGACAATAGACTGAAATAATAGTTTTTTAACATGAGTGGAAGAAAAATCACTCATATTACGAATTACAAAACCCAACTTTCTACATCCATCACAAGTAATATTTTGAATATGAGGTGTAAAGGATAATTTGCTATCAAATGTTACCCCAAGGTCACAAAATGTTAGTGATCTGGAAACAACAACATCATCCAATTTCTAATGGTATTCCATGGCGCTATTATTAGGTGTAAAAGTGAGAACATTAAATTTGTTTACATTCAGATCTAACTTATTTGCAGAACACCACGCATTCAAACTATTAAGAGAATTCCTGAGATCAATACAATCATTAAAGCAGTCGATTCTATTATATATTTTCATGTCATCTGCATACAAAAGACACTTAACATTTATTTCCGTAACTATATCATTTATAAAAATGTTAAAAAGCAATGGCCCAAGGACAGAACACTGTGGCACCCCAGATGGTGGAATGAACTGAAGCGACTTTTGATCAGAAAATTCCACATGTTGTTGACGATTTTCAAGATAAGTTTTAAAAAATAAATGGGAAAAACTAATATTATTCAATTGAGATAATAAGACTGTATGATTTAACCTGCCAAAAGCTTTGCTGAAATCGGTATATATCTACCTGGGATTTCTGGTCAAACGCAGTAGCAATAAACTTCGTTAAACAGAATAAATTGGTCGATGTTGACCTGCCTTTAAAAAAGCCATGCTGAAATTCAGTTAATCTATTCTCAACATAGGCAAACGTAATAGTAACTATGTCAAATACATTTTGAAAGTAATATGATTTCTAACCATTCGCGCAATAGATTACGCAAAGAGGCCGTTCCAACGTTTCCTGCACAAGATGGCTCATCTTCGAATTATGTAGATGATCATATTTCTTATAGTCATGAGAGAAAGTCGCAAAATAAAATAATAAAAAATATAAATATTTAGGTACTAATTTTTTTCCAAATTTACATTTTACTGCACTTTTATCTCCAATTTAACATTTTTCAATGTTAAGTAAACATAATTTTTCCGTTTTAAAAAATACTTGTCTTCTGGCTTACGTAGATCATTTAAGACAAAAAAAAATCATAAATTAATTTTCCACTAAACTTCAAACGTCAAATTTTAAATTAAAAAAAATCCCAAAAAAATGTAATTATCGCTAATAACATAAAAAGTAAGTAAGTAAATAAAAATGTTTTGTAGTGCAATATATATTTTAAACTCCTTTTTTAAGAAGCAAAGAAGAAAATTGAATTTTCACACTGTATGTTAGTAGCAGTAAATGATAGTATATCATACATGTTGAATTACATATTCATAACTGTATAATTAATTATTATATAATGTGGATAGATATAACGTAAACTTTCATGTGGAATAAATGCCTACGCTTTTACGCGTAAATAAAAAATTCTTATCCGGTCCTGATCACCGATTCTGTAAATTCCATCTGATGCGGTATCGCATTCGCGTTTCGAGGTCACCGTAGAAAACTGAAGGTAGTTCAAAGTGCCAACAACGAAGTGAAATTGCTGGATTACCTATGCTGCGTTAAAAATATTGAACAGCCTCAAAGATGTTTTGCTAAGTATATGGTTTAGGAATGACAAAAGAATTTGCTCAGGATGTATGGTTGTCGAGTTTTAAATTATCCGAATTCAAGATGCATCGTAAATATGATATAAAACACGCATTTCTTCCTTTTATTATAGAATTTGATATATTTTACATAAATAATCGTTCTTATTTTTAAATTATGTGCTTTATTTACGTTTACTTTTTTATACGTTTTAACTGATATTGTTATTTTACATTGTTGATTTATTATTATTTAATATTGCATTTGATATTATATAACTGAATTTCTGTCTGGGCAGTGTTAACAAGTAAATAAATACATTTTGTGGTTACGAAAGAACTAGAAAATCTAACTTAATTTACTTGCACAGTTAAAAAGAAGGCCAAACAAATTTTGTGGCTACGAAAAAACTAGGAAATCTAATTTAATTTACTTACACAATTAAAAACAGGGCCAATAAATGTACTGATAATCAGTCGTATTAAAAGTTCTTCAGCTTCTATTCCAAAATAAAACAGAGACCAGTTGAAATTATTCAGTAGATTCATAAAAAGATAGACAATTATACAAGCTACATGAGATCCAAAAGCAGAATCTATTTCCTTTGTTGCGTCACTTAGCATTCCGTATATTAATTTAATATGCTTTAACTCATCGTCAACGGTTCTTTCTCCTAGTGATAACGTTTGTTTGAATGTTTCGGCGATATTACGGTCTAAATAATCATATCTTCTTTTTAAAATATTTGTCGTTTCACATAATAAAGTAATTATGACCATGTGATAGAAATGCAAGATGAAGTAAACAATTTGAGACCAAAAGATCTGTGGGTTTGTGTACGAGTAATAACACCTTGAAGTATATATTAAAGCAAGCAGTAAATAATGTAACACTATTTTCAATACATTAAGGATTTTGTTATAGCATATGTATGAACCTCTCGATCGTAACTTCTTGCTCGCTTGGGATACATATTTTAAAATCAATCTCATCGAATTACTGCTCTTCATGGATCTGTTTAGAACAACCAAAATTGATAAATATCCTAGGACATACTTAAGGACGTCCACTATGACTTGGGGACTTTCCATGTTCTTTGGCATGAACTGTACTTTCAGTATCAAAATAGGTACTGCTGGAAGTATCAGTATAATATATATAATAAATAAATGACATTTGGTGATAAACTTTGCACGTAGTGATTGTTTCTTGAAGCTGATTGGAAAGATACCAAGAAAGCTGCAAAGCTTAAAATATTCTTTGATGATTCCGATATCACTTTTTAAATCACGTTTCCTTTGATAAAATTTTATTTTCGTTGTGTTGTCCATATTACGAATGTAACGATAAAGGTACAACTTCAATATGAAATAGTTGTTGTAGATTTCAGTAAAATTAATCAAAGTGATGGCACTAAGCGATTATGGATTTTAAAGCCAATCAGAGCGATGGTATTAAAAATGTTTAAATAGACAATCACAAGTGTTGCTAGTGACAACGTACCGGGTGTCCCAAACTCGACACCCAAATGATATTACGGGGTAACGAAAAATGTTACTGAAAATTTGAAGAATGGAGTTCAAACGGCACGGATTGAAGTCCATTTGTACCAAAAATTAAAGTTTTAGATATTTCAAAAATTGTGTTTATGACGTCATGAAATATTTTTTTTCCAGGAACATACCTGTCTTTTTCCATATTTTTTCGATAAATTTTATTTTAAAATTTTTTTCTATCCATTTTCATTAAAAACTTATGATCAGAAGTAAAAATAATAATTACAAACGATTAATAATAATTATTTTAGAATTCATTGCTTCGATAATAATAGGAGGCCATTGAAACCATTCGTACAAAGCTATAATACTGTTAATGATGCAAGTTGTCAGAAGTCCTTAAAATAGTAATACCAAATACATGTTTAAATCCTAAACATGTCTTTAATCAATCACAAGTAAAACAAAAAAATAACAAATATTTTAGATATATAACTACAAATATTAGTGTCTATATGTCCACCCTCCTTAGCTAAACATAAATCTAACCGACGCCTAACTTCTTTTATAGTTGCATTCCCCAGCATGTTAGGAGTAAGCTCATCAGAGGCATTTCGATTTTTTTCTTTTAAGTGTTCTACATTACGTGACATACTTTTATTGACTCTATTCTTAAGGAAACTCCATAAAAAAGTCCAAAGGGGTCATGTCGGGAGATTTTTCTCCATTTATTCCAAATACAGTATATTGAATACAGTAAGTATTTAAATAATCCTGCACAATAAGCGCTTTATGGGGTGGGGCTCCATCATCCTGGAACCACAAACCCCTTCGCAACTGCAAAGGGATATTTTCGAGAAGTTCTGGGAGTTCTTCTGGCAAGAAACGCAAGTATTCTATACTATTCAAGACACCTTCATAAAACTGCGGTCCTATGAGATGACATCCAATGACACCACACCACACATTTACACCAAAATGTTCTTGATTCTGTATAGGGTTAACAAAGTATGGATCAGTGGACCAATAATGTAATTTTTTTTTATTTGGTAAGCTATTACTTACAAAACGGCTTTCATCCATCCAAAGAACATGATGGAATATTCGTCGATCAGTAATTTCAGCAGCTACCGTGATTTGTACAAGGAAACTCAAGCTTCTTTCTAGATAGACTTCAGATAAATATTCCAAGTTATGTATTTTAAAATCATGATAACCATTAACTTTTAATATCCGTTGAATCGAATATGTTTTCAAATTTAGCTCGTGACTAGCATGCCTTATTGAATTTCGCTGGTGGTTCTCAATATATTGTACAAATTGTGCAGTGATATAGTCATCTCGAAGTATTTTTCTTACTGAATTTCCCTTTCGAAAAATGCATTTTGATTGTCTCGTAAGTTTGTTTCCAGTTTGACAAATATTTTGTGGTCAGGGATGTGATATTCAGGAAATCTTTCTCTATACAACTGAACAGCTCTTCTAGATTTTTCTGGGATTCCCCATAAATTAGTAACATATCGACTTTTTCTGCGTGTGATACCATTATTACGAATAATCGAAAAAACACTGAAAATTAGTAACTTCCATATCTGTAAATGCTTGGGAGGACTAAGCAGTATTCGTTTGACACTTGGGTGACAATGAAACATTATAATAATGTAAGTCGATCCACAGAATGTCCGATCAAGTCACGGCTAATGTAACTTTGACGTTGTAATTATTATTTTTACTTCTGATCATAACTTTTTAATGAAAATAGACAGAGAAAATTGTTTTAAATAAAAGTTTATCGAAGAAATATGTTTTTTAATATGGAAAAACACAGGTATGTTCCTAGAAAACAATATTTCATGACGTCGTAAACACAATTTTCGAAATATCTAAAATTTCAAATTTCCAGTAACAGTTTTCGTTACCCCGTAATATCATTTGGACGTCGAGTTTGGGACACCCTGTACAGGGTGATTCTTAACCTATACGCATAAACTTGTGAAATTATAGCTTAGGACAAATAATGAATAGTGAAAAAATGTAGTAAATTATTTTAAGTTTCGGAAGTTTACAAAATTTTCAGGTAATTTTTTTTTTGTTTATAAAAACTAAGAAGGAAACAATACATAAGTTTAGTATTTGTAGCAGTACTTTGTTACCAGTTGTGGACCTATTCGAATTTATTTTCACGTGATTATAAAAGTATGGCGCATAATTTCTCAAACGAAGAACTTATGATAGTGGTATACGGGGAACCACATCAAAATTCAGTGGCTGTAGTTCATCTTTTAGTCCAATGGTTTCTCCAAAAATATCATCCGATACGTGAAGCCTCTTAACGTATGATTCAGTGGAGTAGACAAACAATTTGCGGCCGAGGCCTGGGCAATATGGGGGAGTCATTAGACCTAGACAAATTATGAATCTCGTGGAAGAGATTTTAAATGCCATTGAGGAGTAGCCTGGCATAAGCAGTAGGATAATTGCCACACAATTTGGGATATCACAACTCACAGTTCGGCGAACGTTAAGACACGATTTACTCTACCGATATCTAGTGCAGCGGCTTAAACCGATATCAGAGAAAGACGTAGCTTGCCAGTAACACTAAGTCACGTAACTTTCAGCCAATGAAATTAATTGTATTGCCAGCAGCACTACGTTGTTCTCTGAACCAGACTTTATCAATATTTTTGGGGTCTACAGCCTAGTTTATGCCATGCGTGTGGCGACTCATGGATGCGGTGAGTTCAACTGTGTATTGAAATTCACAGAAATAACTTAACATTACTATAATACATTAAATGTATTTTTAATTTTATGAAATTTAATTTCTTTTATTTTGATTTGATTTTATTGGTATCTTATTTATCTTCAGCTATATTTTTTTTCAAGTTTATGCGTATAAGAATCATGCTATACAGGGTTAACTATGACTAAGTACAAAAATTTTAACCGCGTGCTCAGGAAGGCCTAAAAAGCAATAAAAAAATTATTCCAGAATTTTAGCTCGATATTTAAAAAAATGGGACAAAACCCTCTTTTCCTACGGAAAGTCGACGCCTATGATAAATGTCGACTGAGATGGCTTAGATCCATAGATAAGCTTACATCTGTCCACAATACTACCATGCGGTCGTTTTTTGCAGCAATTCTAAATGCAGAAACCACAAAAATTAACATTCGTATTAGTAATAATATCTACCTGATAGATAGGTAAGTAACAGTTAATCTAGTTAGCTCCACTATTTTGCATTCGTTTTTCATTATTTCGTTACAAACTGGCAAAACTACAACATTTTCATTCATTATAAACCACTCACTATCGATAAGACACAATTCCCGCAGGTACAGCTAGATAAAATGCCTATTTATTATAACAAAATCGAACGAAAGGAATAGATAATAGAAAACTTTTAATGTACCTGCGGCAGTCTTGTCCCATAACCTAGAAAACCAAACCGGCGAACTATATCGTGGAAAAGTATCTGCACGCAACACATATTTCTTTATTTAAGCTATGAAACGTTTAAAAATAAAAAAGGCACTAATAACTGAAGAAGAACACAAAACTACAACGTAAACACAGGAATTAAATTATAACATGACTGGAAATTTTACAGTCGTGTTGCTAGTTGCCTATGTTACCTACTCTGATTCTGTAAACGTGTGACGGACAAGTCACATAGGCGGCGTTAAATAAGGATTTAATATAATTTCGAAAAAAAAATGTTTTCGCTTTATAAATAAGTTTGGAATTTTTTTTTAAGGGTGATACTGAATTCTTAATTTTCTCTATCCCCTCTTAAAATATTTATACTTAGTCATAATTAACCCTGTATATAATTTTAACGAAACTGAATATTTTTTTCAACTTGTGCTTTATTGATGAATGGATCAAACAACAGGATTTCATATTGTGATGATGAATTTATTTAATTATTTGTTTCAATTATTCATTTGTTTGTTGTCTGTATGCATGTTTGTCTTTATGTTTTGTCCTGCTCTGTCTGTACATATGTCAGTCTACACGTTGATTTTATTTAAAAAATCGCACACCTATGGGCGACTCAGAAGTAGGTGTAAAAACTTTTACCAAATATTCTTCTCGCTAAAACAAAGTTTCTATTCAAATACATTTTTGTTCTAACAAGCCTCGTTACAAAGATACAAGGTGTTGAAATTTAGCGAAAAAATAGTTTTTTTACTGATATCGTTCAAACAAATGGAAGGATTGTTTTGAAATTTGTAGTATTGTGTAGTGAATGTCACTATTAATAGCTAATACCCCAGTGTAGAGTCAGCAAAATAGGCAAAGCCAGTGGCGTAGAATCATTACTTTGGTGAACCTTGTGAAAAAATATATGATGAGCTACTAACTAATATTAAATCTAACAACATTTCATATTAAGCCATTTTTTTACTACAAAAAAGCTTTCTTACATAATTTCAGTAAATAGCTTCCTTTTGAAGTAAATCAACTTTTTACGTTAACCAGATGGAAAAGAGCAATATGTGTTTTTATTTACTTACGCTATAATTTAAAGGATCCAAAATCAAGTCTGTAATCTGCCGCGGTATATGGATATCTGATGCATCTTTTTGAAAATCAAACAGAAACCAGTTAAAACTGTTTATCATAGCCAGTAATTGTGAGCTCAGTATCAAAAATACATTCAATCCAAATTTAGCGTTAATTCTTTCCATAAGTTTGCCAAGTGTTAAGTATATCAACTTAACGTTTTTTATTTCTCTGTCGACAAGATCTTCTCTTATAAAAAATCTCCTTTTGGCAAATATTTCCGTCACTTCATTCTCTAAACAACTGTATCTTCTTCTAATTGTAGCTGTTAGTAAGCATATGAAAACGATGACAACTTGTATGCAGAATTGCATGATTTTGTGGATTATATGAGGATAAACATATGCATCTCCCCACCAATATGACGAAATTATGCTAACAGCCAAATATATCGCGTGATACCCTACTATGCTCAACACATAGCAAGTTGAGCTAAACGTTTCGTCAGGTCTTTTCATCCTTAATTTGTCGTCTACATTTGCTAAATCATTGAAATTTAATGTCCAGGTTTTTCTGGTTCTTGTGGCATCATAAATAACTTTTATAACTGATAAATGTTCTGCAAGATGTTGCATAACATCTACCACTACTTGTATAAGATGTATGTGTTTGTAGACAGTTTTAATTCTTGGAATATAAGTAGAGACAGCTCCAACAAAAAATAGTACCAGCAGCAAGGAGACAAAACACCTCCTGACCTTCTGGCCACCACCTGACTTTTCTTCTAGATGCGATGGAAATATCCCTGCATAACTAAAGATCTTAAAATAGTTTCTACTAAATTCTACATCATTGTTGAAACCTGTTTCGGTGTGAAAATATCTGTTTTGCATTATATTAAAATATACGTGCTACTCAAGCGGCTATAAAGAATCGACTTCAATACCGATGCAGAAATTACATTTAAATATAGCAATCAACAGTAGTGAATATGCTACTCTAACGATATTGACGTTCATATTGGTTAATGGAAAAATATAATCATTACGCCCACTGTAATAATAACGATTAATCCAGCTTGTGCGAGGGAGCTGTCGGATTTTATTATATTGTAGTTTTCACTTGCTAGTTAGTTGGGTACACCAGACAAAATAAAAAAAAAACTGAAACAAACAGCCAATTATTACATTCGATTACGTTTCGGCTTTTTATTTAAAACCATCTTCAGATCTATATAAAAATATAACAACGGTAAAATACAAAATAATATAAAGTCACCAACAAATGGTTTACCTAATTTATTGCAACCTGCAATAAAATTTCTATTTATACATATAAATTTCCATATTAATATTTAACTTCTAAATTTTTGGTAATAATGTATTGCTTAGTGGTCAATGATTAAATGAAATTAAAACAGACAACGCCTGATACATTTGGTGTTAGCATGATAACAATTGTAAAAAAAAAACCATAAGAAAAAGGAAGAAAGGAAGAAGAAATTTCTATTTATACCTATAAAATTTAGTAAATGTTGGAAACAATTTTTATGTTTAATATTATAAAATTAATAAATAATTAATGCTATTAGTGCATACAATATGAAATATATTCATTACCAAAAGTAGTAAGATTAATTTTTTTATATTTTATAAATAAAATGCAGAAATTTAACCGTTATATACATGATTCAAATTTTCTATATCATTTTGGAAATAAACAAAATTACTATTTTTCTAATATGAACCATTTCTTTAGTTAGTTTAGTAGAATGTCATTTATCATCACCTACCTCGCAATAATGTTGCGTTGAGTTCTGACCAATTTTAACTTAAATTGCGTACATTTCACAAAATTTCTTGGGATTGTTGTAGACAAAAATCTTACGTGGTCAGCCCATATTGACTTGTTAAGTAAAAAACTTAATAAGGCGTATTATGCTATCTCTCGCATCAGAGATTCTTTGCCAATTTCTGCTGTTATTAATGTATACTACAGTTTTGTTTATAGTCACCTAAGTTATAATGTGGTTTTTTTTGATAATGCTGTACAGAGCGAAAGAATATTTGTTATCCAAAAACGCATTATACGTAATATGTTTATGGTTCCGGATAGAGGATCATGTAAGCCTTATTTTATTAATTATAAATTGTTTACTTTTCCTTGTATATTTATATGCAAAATATTATTATACGCAAGAGAACATGCTAATAATTTAGCAAAAAAGCAGTTCCTACCATGATTATCTTACTAGACATAGAAACCTATTGTGCATTCCAGGGCACAAAACTACAAAATTTGAGAAACCTCCATTCTACATGAAAATAAAGCTTTACAATCACCTAGCGCCGCACTATAAATTAATGACAGAAATAGTTTTTAAAAATAATGCAAAAAAATGTACTGCTTAAGAAAGCTTATTATACTATTAATGAGTATCTTGTAGACTCGTTTGTGTAATGGATTGTTTTTGTTGGTAATATTTGTTGTAATACTGACTTGTCCTATACATATTTATGTCCAAAGGATTATTAAAAAAAAGAAGAAAAGAGAAAAGAAATTTTCTCGAAAACGGTTTATCGTATCAAAAATTTTTTGAGAGCCATTTTTTTCTTAAAAATCTCTAGGTTAGCCAATACCCGCAAAATGTAGTCTCAAAATACCTATTAGGGTGTGCCAAGTTTCACTAAGTAGCTCTTACTACTCAGAAAATAGATCCAAAAATTTGATTTTTTCAAACTTAAACACCTTGTATCTGTAAAATAAGGCCGTTGCGGACTTTTTATCTTAAAATCAACCCTTAAAGTTTGTGCACATACTTCAGTAACATCCTGTATAGCTTCAATTTTGTAACAGTTTAAGTCATTTTCAAGTAGTACATTGTATTATCACATTATTTCTGAAATTTCCTAATTGTATTACATATAATTGATTTTTCCTTAATATATAATATAAATTAGAAATTACCACTAAAAGTTATGTAAAAAGAGCATAACAAAAATTTCCACCCACTTTTATCACTCGTCTACTTACAAAATAAGTTAAAGGATCCAAAAAGAAATCAATAAATTGCCTGGCCATTTGGTGCTCTGGAATCTCGTTTTCAAAATCAAAGTCGAACAAAAACCAATTGAAGCTGTTTAGCAAACTCATGAACAGAGAGCTCAGTATGAAAAATATTTGTAGTCCAATCTCCGCGTTTACACTTTTCAAAACGTTGTATAATGTTGCATATGAGACCTTAATAGCCATTACATTATGGTCGATAATGTTTCGTCCAAATATTTGTTTATTTGTAGAAAATGTTTTTATTACTTCAGTATCCAAACAAACATACTTCATTTGAACGGTGTTCGTCAGTTCACATAAAAAGATAATCATGGTTAGTATGTAATATTGGGCAACTCTGTGAAAAATGTGTCCACATAGTATGTGTGGATTATTAATCCAGTAATATGTTTTAAATGCGTTTACCAAAATGAACACCGCGTGGTACGCGATGATTTTCAGCGTACGATGAATTGCGTGAAAGTCTACAAAAGAATTCATCCATGCTAACTTCTTCTCGATATCAGCCAAATTATTAAAATTTTCACTCCAAGAATGACCGTTGCTTCGTATAGTTGTATATAAGATGAGCAAAACTGAAAAATATTCCAATATATGTTGCAAAAAATCCACTATAATGTGATTAAGCTTCATATATTTGTATATGTGGTTTAGTTTAATTGATAATGTGACCAGTTCTCCCACCAAGCAGACCACTAGTAAGAGGCAAACATGACACTTAGAGAGAAACTTGGTGAATGTTTTTTCCTTCAAATAATACGAAAATATTCCCAGAAAACAGCAATACTTGAAGTATCGTCTAGTATAGTCTACATCACTTTTTAATATTGACTTTTCTTGCATTATGTTAAAGTACTGCAGATATTTAATGCTGTAGTGTATGCATAGACCCTATGCATATTTTTACTTTTATGCATTCTAAATTGATTAATATACGAACTACTATACTACATTATTATAAGTAAACAGTAAATATTAATCAACAGAAAAGTGACTTCCGAGAAACTAATAACAGAGAGTATTGCTTTTACCTTTATGAATGTTTAACTTAAATAAAATTGAAAATGAAAATAGACAGTGAATTATAGTAACAATTTAATTCATATATAAAAAACCCACATGCCACAGTGTAATTGTCAGTTTGACAGCGGCAAAAGTTAGTAACGACAAATGCATCGCGGTGTGATTTGCCTAAATAAATATTTAGTTTGACATTTGTATCAACAGTTTATTGAATTGTTAAGCACTAACAATGATTCTGTTTGGTGAGTCTACGAACAACGAAATTAGTCAAATTGTTAATACGTGTATACCTGCTAATACAATTACGACTCATTCATCAATCTGGCGACAATTTTGTACTTTTTGCAATACGAAAGGATATAAATTTGAACCAGATACTTCCATTGAGAAATTGAATGTAATATTGCAAGATTGGGCTTATAATACGCGATAATATGATGGAAAAGACTACAAAGATGCGGTAGTTAAAACAATTTGGAACACCACCGCTAAAGTGCTACAAAGTAAATATTATAAAGAATTCAATACTGTATTTAACCCATTCACCAACGTACGTAGAACGTGCAATAGCTAAATTATATGACGAAAATGAACCGGAAGGACTTCGAAACAAATTATATTACATCTTAGCGTTTGAATTATCTTGGCGGGGCTTACTGCAAAACCACTTATTTCGTAAAGGTTCGTGAAAATAATGGAAGAAAAACTGGACGTATCGAGTATAATCCTCTTTTTTCGAAAACGAGACGACAAGGCGGTGACAATAAATTATGTGACAGCAACTGGATTACACCTAATATTTTAGAGGAAAAGGCTGGTATAAAAATGTGCCTATTGGAATTAATAAAAAGTAAAGAGTAAAGGGTAAAGGAAAAGAGTGAAGGGTAAAGGGTAAAAAATGAAGAGTGAGGACTGAGGAGTGACGAGTACGGAGTGAATAGTGAAGGGTAAAGTGTAAAGGGTAAAGGGTAAAGAGTAAGGAGTAAAGAGTAAAAAGTAAAGAATACATAGTAAAGAGTACAGGGTACAGGATAGAGAGTATATGGTAGAGGGTAGAGGGTAGGACGTAGGGAGGTGGGAGTAGGGAGGAGGAAGGAGGGAGGAGAGGGTAGGGGGAGGAGGGAGGGAGTAGAGAGTATAGAGTCGAGAGTAGAGAGTAGAGAGTAAAGAGTTAAGTGTAAAGGGTAAAGAGTAAAGGGTG
This sequence comes from Monochamus alternatus, assembly GCA_037114965.1. Classification (NCBI taxonomy): domain Eukaryota; kingdom Metazoa; phylum Arthropoda; class Insecta; order Coleoptera; family Cerambycidae; genus Monochamus; species Monochamus alternatus. The sequence goes on from CM073426.1 coordinate 128,095,555, forward strand.
TAGGGTACAGGACACAGCTTCAAGACTACAAAGTGGAGAGTAGAGAGTAGCAGAGAGCAGAGAGTAAAGGGTGAAAAGCGGTAAAAGGTTAATATTAAAGTCATAATTTGCTATACTCCAAGTTAAATTCTCATTACTGCTTCTGTTCTTTTTTCATATCACTGCAATTGTTTTATCTTATTACTGTTATGTTGTATATTTTCAATTTCAATACGTTGGTATATATTAAATTTAATTTTGCATCTCAATGACATCGGGTAGATGACGTATATAAAAGAATAAGTTAGACAGAAATATTACAAAATTGATTCGTTTCAAAAAGCTACATGCATTTTATTAAAAAAAAAATGATATATTCAAAGTGGCTATTCTGTTTACTCACACAAAAAGTCAAGGGATCCAAAACCAGGTCTATAAACTGCCGTACCAGATTGACCTCCGACTCATGTTTTTGGAATAAGAACCAATTAATGGAGTTCAGCAAGTTCATAAACAGAGTACATACCATAAAAAGTATATGTATGCTAAACTTAGTATTCACTTTTTCTGCAACATCATTAAGGAGTCCGTATACCAACTTAATCTCTGCAACCTCATAGTCAATAATTTTTTCACCCATTATGGTCTCATATTTCGAAAATGTATTTGTTATTCTACTATCTAGACAAACGTATCTTCTTCTAATGATACTCATCAGATCGATGAAGAAAATAACAACAGCTGACACATAAACCTCTAAAACTCTTTGAAAAATGTGGAAATAGAAGAATGCGCTTTCCTTCCAACAGTATATTGAGACAGAATGTATTGAAAGTAACACTGTGTAATATCCCGCTATCATGGAAGCATGAAAATTAGATCGAAACTTCATATCGACATTTGTGGATCTGAATTTAATATCCACTTGCGTTAAGGCTTCGAGGAGCGATCTCCATATTTGGTCATTTCTTAGAGCTCCATAGAAAATAATCAAAATCAGAAAATGTTCAACAAAATGTTGCACAATGTCCACCACGACCTGAGGAAGTTCTACTTGGTTGTAAATAGAACGCATTTTGAGCGGATATAAAGAAATAGCTCCAGTTAAGAATATGGTGATCAAAAGGGAAACGAAGCATTTAAAGAACAGCTTTAAATGGATTGGCGTTTCTATCTGATACGAAGGAAATATTCCAAAATAACCAAAAATCTTAAAATATCGTCTAATAAATTCTATATCAGACCCTGAACCATCTTTGGGTACCAGATTATTATTCTTCTTTACAATGAGGTACATATCAAACATGGAACTGAACGGATTCTACTTGAAAAATGACTATTGGTTTCACCACATGGATTTTAAAACCAACTCAAGTAATAAGAGTATTGACAGTTTCATCGAACTAATGGAGTGTGTTTATTCTGCCACAATCAATAGTCACTTGATTTAGATGAATATATTAATATTTAAACGCAATACATTTTTGAAATAACTATTTATTGGTAGTACCAACAGCTCTGAATAATTCTGAATATATTCAGAAAACATAGTATATTTTTAGGTCAACTTTCATTTACTTATGTAATAATTTAAGGGGTTTAGAAGCAAATCAATAAAATATCGTGCAAGTCAGACTTCAGGCATATATATTTTTAAATTAAACACAATCAACTAAAAAGTTTGACTGGATGCACCATACACTACAACCAAAATAACCATGAAATATTTGAATATTACTCTTTTCGTTAAATTTAAATGATTTTTTCAAAATTCAAAAGATAAAGATGATATATTGTACATGTCAGTAGGAATTTATAGTAAATACAACGTAGTATAACGCCACTGTATTGTATAAAATAAAAAATTTTCATAAAATTCATATTTTTTTAGAAATGACCCATACTAATTCAATTTAAAAGATTGTAGGTCTTAGGTTATTTGTACATATCTTTTTAACTTTGAAAAATACAGAAACAATGGACAACAAAATGACCCCATTTAACATCCTCTGAATGATGGGTTGGTATTTTCGAAATAAATCTTTTTTCCGCAATTTTTTTTATCAGAATTTTATTTCTATCCATCTTAAAGTTTTACTAGATATGGAATTGTTTCAGTGTTGCTGCCGTGCCGTGTTTGCTGCGTTGGTCTGAGAGATTCTTTTCCATACTTGTCGAGAAATATGGAAAGAACATTACTATGAAATATTTCTATTATTTATGAACATTACATATACCCATCAGATTTTCTTACGTTATTTTTAATAATAAAAAAGTCAATGGGAATAGACAAGTTTTTTGAGATGTTTCAAAAACGATTAGATTTATTTTCATTTTAAATGACAATACAACCAAAGTTTACTGAATAAATACAGTATGCGCCAAAAGCATGGAATAAATTCAATTATTTTTTTGAGAAAAATCCTCGAACAGGTCGATTTTTAATTTAAAAAATACATATTTTAGCGTAAAATGCGATTTTCAAATGTCATTTGTTTTCGAGTAATGACGTCATCGATTTTTTTTTAAATGGCAACACCATATTTTTTCCTTGATTCTGAAAGATCGTTTAATTCCTCGTCTATCAGACAGTACTAAAATTTTGCTCTCTTACATAGGAAAGTTTTCGAGTAAATGACGATTGAATGTTAGAAAACGTAAATCAATTGAAATAAAGCAAAAACGTTATCAAGTTTAGTTTATCGAATTCCGTAGTTCTTTTATAGATCACGTAGGTGAAAATCTTTGCAAAGTGTCATTGTCACATCGACTTTCTAATAAGTATTGTAAGCGACATAGAAATTATTATTCAATTTAAAGTATTATGGCACATTTAACTGTTACTCAGAATTGAAATTTTAATTCTTATCGGATGCGGGAATATGACTAGAACTCAGCAGGAAGTTTGCGATTTATTTAATGAAAAATATCCAGATCGCCCTATCAGCCAATCAACAGTCATTAAGGTAGAGTCTAAATTTAGAGAAACTGGCAATGTTGTAAATATTCCAAAACCTGGACGTCCAAGCATTAATGAAAATCAGAAACAGAACATTTTGATAAGTATGGTGGATAATCCTCATAATTCTTCACGATTGGTTGCATTAAACAATGACACTAGTCAGAGCACAGTGCTGTATCTTGAGGAAGGAAAAATATCATCCCTATAAAATTCAACTTGTGCAGGAACTCAATGAAGATGATCCCGATCGCCGCTTACACTTTTGCGAAATTCTAATGGATTTATGTCAAGGAAATAGAAATTTACACCGGCAAATACTTTCAGATGAGGCCACATTTTGTCTGAATGGTACAGTAAACCGTCAAACTTGCAGATATTGGAGTCGGGAAAATCCTCATTGGATGGCAGAGGCACGGACCCAACACCCTCAGGAAGTAAATGTGTGGGCTGGAATAGTTGACGGCAGAATAGTAGGGCCTTTCTTCTTTGAAGGAACCCTTACAGGACAAAGATATTTAGAGTTTCAAGAAAATGACCTTGTTCCAGCCCTTGCAGTAATTTTTCCTAACGATAATGACCCTGACATTCCTGACGATACCATACGGTTTCAGCAAGACGGTTCACCTCCGCACTGAGCGCGCCCTGTACGAGATTTTTTGAACAAATGTTTTCCTGGGAGGTGGATCGGCAGACGCGGACCGATAGAATGGTCTGCAAGATCGCCAGATCTTACACCTCTTGACTATTTTTTATGGGGATACTTGAAGTCAAAAGTGTACATTAATAAACCATGTAATTTAGAAGAACTTCAAAATCGCATTCGGGACGAAATACGCAGAGTTACCCCAGAAATCATTCATAATGTGCAAGAAGAATTTCTTCACAGACTTGCGCATTGTCAACAAGTTGGTGGATGGCAATTCGAACATTTAATTTAAGTATAAAATTTAATCAATTTTATTTTATTTTACATACCTCAGAATTGTTACTTTTTTATGGATAAAATTTACGTTTTCTAACATTCAATCGTCATTTACTCGAATCCTATCCTATGTAAGAGGGCAAAATTTTAGTACTGTCTGATAGAGAATTAAACGATCTTTCAGAATCAAGGAAAAAAATATGGTGTTGCCATTTAAAAAAAAATCGATGACGTCATTACTCGAAAACAAATGATATTTGAAAATCGCATTTTACGCTAAAATATGTATTTTTTAAATTAAAAATCGACCTGTTCTAGGATTTTTCCCAAAAAATAATTGTTTCGTTTTTATTGAATTTATTCCATACTTTTGGCGCATACTGTATATAAGCTATACCACTCTCTGTTGGCACTTTGATGTTTTGAGATCTAAGCCGTACCGCCGCACGTAAATACTGTCGCAAAAGTACGAGGGACTTAAAAAGTAGTTTCTATCCAGTTGGGAAATATTTATATACGAGGCATATTCGAAAAGTGTGATGTAAGGCTGCTTATTGTAAAATAATATAATCTATATTGTTTACAAGTTAAAAGTGCTGCGGTATAGGTCTTTTTTAATTGGTCTTTTAATGCAGCTTTTCTGTTACTACACGAAAGTATTTGTGACGTTTTTTTATATTCTTGTTTTGTAATTTAATAAACTATATATTCTTTTCAGTAAAAAAAATACTCAAATAAAAACCCAGTTTGTCCAGGTAATTTTTTAGTACTTTATATTATTTTAGTGATTTGGGTATTTCTATAAGTATATTAATTAATGTGAGACAAATTATTTTAATTTATTTAAAGATGTTACTGGACAAACTATTTTTATTATATACTGTTTGTGCACAGGTCTCACATAGAATCGGTGTACCAGTTTGAACTTCGGAATTTTGAAATTTTGGCGCCAAAATAATATTGGTATTATCAGAAACTCTGCTTGAACCAAAAATGCCTGAGTGTAAAATTTACATGACATAATTAAGTACCTACTTACATAATTATTACATATTACACTTTTTTTAATAAATACCAGTACAAATAACTTACTTGTTGGTTCATACAAAAACAATGTTTGACATTTCATTTGAAAAATATTTGCTTCAAATTCTAATTTTTTTATAGCATTGATCAGGACAATCTTTCAAATAAAGATTCTAATTTTTATCGGCGTACCGCATAAAATTTTATATCGTGACTTATTTCTTTATATTAGTTGATGAAATATAAAATACATACCTTGAACAATGGAAAAAGGAAAAACCACGTCTTGAGGGACAATTATTCACAGTACAATATATCACGGGCATTTTTAGAAGAAAAATAAACACTAACAGATATTCAAGGTTTTCTGTAAACTTTTATATAACCAACTGCACTACTACATATACAGTGCGCCCCTAAAGTCACGCACAAATTCATTATTAGGAAAATAAAAGTCATTAATCAAAATTCCGGAAAAAGGTCGATTTTTTTATTTAATTTACTTTTTTCAAATAATAATTTAATATACAGGGTGACCTACCTTAGAGTAATGACGTCATCACATTTTTTTAAATGGAACACCACATTTTCTTACAATTTCCAGATTACCCTAGCTGAGCTGTTTCCAAAAATGTATCACAAGTTGCTCCTAATACAGGGTGGGCAAAAATATCCAAATTATTTACAAATACTAAAGTTATTTAGAAATGAATAAACGTACTAAAAAGTGATTAAAATTGCCACAAGTCATTTTAAAGTGACTACTGCAATGCACTTAGTTTATAAAAACATGGTGTTACATAGAAAACCGTAGAGAAACGTGATCGATCGTAGAAAATTGTTATTATAATTGATATTGTTCAAATTGTTGACAATTTACTGCCAGACGAGAAACAAATTCTTGTTGTACATTTCCAATAACTTCAGGCGGGATGGCACAAACTTCTTGTCGAATTTGTTGAAAGCGTCAAGATTATTTGGCTTAATGACATATACTTTGCTTTTTACATATCCCCAAAGGAAAAAATCTAGCGGTGTTAAATCTGGCGATCTAGCCGGCCATTCCTTAGGTCCTCTTCTGCCAATCCACCGATGAGAAAACACGTCATTTAAGTAGCGGCGAATAGCGATGGAATAGTGGGTCGGTGCATCGTCTTGCTGTAACCAAATTGTGTCATTGGGCAAATCTAGTTCTTCTTCATTGGAGAACAGTACAACCAATGAAGGAACTAAATCAAATTGAAGAAAATCTAAATATCTTGCGCCATCTAAATCTCCTTCAAAGAAATACGGCTCCAAAATTCGATTATCAACAATTCCGGCAAAAGCATTGACCTTCCGGAGACGATGAGTGTGTGCTTCCATCGTCCAGTGTGGATTGTGATATAACCAGTACCGACATTTCTGTTTATTAACAGTGCCACTCAAATAAAAAGACGCCTCGTCCAAGAAAATTATGCGTTTGACAAAATTGGATCTGCCTGACATTCATCCATCACGATTTCGCAAAACTCTGTCCGTCTGTTGAAATCGACGTCAGACAATTCTTGCACTAAGTGAACTTTGTAGGGATACTTGCTTTTGTGAAGAAATCTACCCAATGTGCTTTTACTCACACCTAAATCACCTGCTAAGACTCTCATGAAGCGTCAAAAGGGCTTGTAACTGCACATCTTCATTTAGTATACATGGTCGACTAGATCTGGGCAGATCTTTAACGTGACCAACGTTTAAAACAGGTCGGCTTACAGTGACTCGATTATTCGGATGTATTTCATCAAACAAAACACAAACTTCCTCATCAGTTCAAATTCTATCACCAACCCGATTATCATGAGAATTTCAATCCGTTCCGTTTCACTTAGATGTGTGTTTTTACGAAACGAAAATAAGTTAATTAACTAAAAAATACTTAATACTTTAACAAAGAACTAGTTAAAATGGATTCACTCGTACAATGTTAGCATGCTGTTTAAAATTAATGGCCTGTAAAAATGCACTAGCTCGTTATATCAGACAGATACAATTAAAAAAGCATCAAAGAAATTATGACAAAAGTTTTCAATAATGTCTTTTATTTACCAAATAATAGTCGAGGCAATGAAGCATTATGATAGGAAATCTTTTAGGATAGGACGTATCGGAATGCGGTTTTTCGCATTCGCTTGCAAAAATTATGTATGTCATTCGTACCTACTTTGTACCTATTACAAACCGGAAGTTGCATTGCTGCAGCCAAAAATGCATGCAAAAAATGCATATTTTGAGAGGCCTTTTGGCAAATTTAATGACTTCGTAAATAAGAGTCAGAATTGGCTTAAGTCGGGTATCCGGGGGTTTTCGAGGTCGCTGATCACGATTATGATGTTCAAATTGACCCCCCGAACACCTGGAGCTCAGGAACGCCGACGAACGTCATCTATGGGGACTATCCCGAACTTTATGCGAGAGAGGTTGGTCTTTTTCAATTGCGTCTGGAAACCCCTCGGGGATAACGTTCAGAGCCAGGTTAGGGTGCACCAGGTGTCCGTGGGGTGTTGACCGGTGCTACATTTGATTTCAGCGAGCCAAAAAACCCCCCGTAACGATTTTCGGGTGGTTTTTTTCAATTATGTCTGCAAAACGCTCGGAGATGACGTTCAGGGCCAGGTTAGGGCGCACCAGGTGTTTGGATGGTCGTTTTCAACATAAAATTCGGATTCAACGCACACAAAAAGCCCCCATAACGATTTTCGGTTCGTTATTGTCGATTTTTCCAGAAAAATTCTCGAAGATGACGTCCGCGTCCAGGTTGGAGTCCACCGGGTGTCCGTGGGGTGTTCGCCGATGGTATATTCGAATTAAGCGACCCAAAAAACCCCCGGGTGCCCAGTTTCTCTCCTCGCATAAAGTTCAGGATAGTCCCCGGAGATGACGTTCGTCGGCGTTCCTGAGCTCCAGGTGTTCGGGGGGTCAATTTGAACATCATAATCGTGATCAGCGACCTCGAAAACCCCTGGGTACCCAACAGTTCTGACTCTTATTTACGAAGTTATTAAATTTGTCAAAAGGCCTCTCAAAAGATGCATTTTTTGCATGCATTTTTGGCTGGAGCAATGCAACTTCTGGTTTGTAACAGGTACAAAGTAGGTACGAATGATGTAAATAATTTTTGCAAGCGAATGCAAAAAACCGCATTCCGATATGTCCTATCCTAAAAGATTTCCTATCTTTGGCCTTTTTAGTGTTTCATTGCCTCGACTATAATGAATTTGTGCGTGACTTTAGGGATTCACTGTATTTTGTACTGTCTTGTATATATTGGTGTTGCATATAAAGCAGATTTAAGTAATATATAGTTTACTTACACAAAGACTCCCAGGAACCAAACAATATTGTAAAATCTGTGGTATCGGTTCAGACAACGAATCATTTTTATGAAATCCAAAAAGAAACCAATTGAAGTTATTCAGCAAATTCATAAATAAACAACATACATTGACGAGTATTTTTGGTCCAAATACGACATTAATTCTTTCTACTATTCCATTTAGCAATCCGTACATGGATTTCATGTCTTTAATTTCGTCGATGGTTTTTTCATCTGACATTATGCTACATCTGAAAAATGTATTCTCTATTTCAGCACCCAAGAGAATGTATCTTCTTCTTATGATATCTGAAAATTCCCAAAGCGAAATTATGACGACTAGTTGGTAGAAATGCACAATTCTGAGAAAAATATAGCAATAGAAGATTTGAGGCGTTTTACTCCAATAGTACACAGTAACTGAGTTTAGAAGGAAAAATGCCGCAAAGTATCCTAGAATTTTCAGTGCACAAAAATTGCCATTAAAATAAATAAACGAGTATCTGGAATGTAACTTATAATCCACTTGGTATAAGTTTTGCAGATTTAACACGCAGATGTTGCGATTTTGAATCGCTCTATTCATAATAACCAATATGAAAAGCAATTGCACCAGATGTTCAAGAAAATCGACAGCTATTTGTGGACCTGCCATCATAGCATAGGCAAATTTTATTCTTTCCAAAACTGTCAAAACTGCTCCAGCCAAGAATAAAACTAGAAGTAAAATAATGTGATATCTTGAAATACATTTTAGACGTGGTGATTTATTCTTCAAGCACAACGGGAAGATCCCTAGACAACTGCAAAACTTCAGATATTTTCGTAAAAATTCCACATCACTTTTTATGGTAGTTTGGAGAGTGTTCTTCCTCTTTATATCAAAGAGCGTACCCATGTATAATGTTAAAGATGACCTAAATAAGAACGAATGACTTCTGCTACTTTTATAGATTAATAGGTTAATCGATCAAATGTTACGCTGCATACAAACTAAAATACAAACACAAAAATATGGACATTAAAAGGTGATGCAATTACTTGAATTGGACAATAAATAGTGATTATTTAAATATTGGGGATACGTTTAATATAGGAAAGAAAAACATAAAAGTAATCGCTACACAATGTGTCATTTTAATTGGAAGTTAGTTCTTTAGGGACACAGTATACTAAGCAATCAGTACGGAATCTCAGACAATTTATGAATGAAATACGTCTGTCAGTTTTTAAATACTCCCACTCTAGAAAAAGTCGCCAAGAATATGGCGGATCCCAAAGAACATACGAAAAAATAGCTAATAATTTGGCGTAAACATAACCAAAGTTATTTCGTTTTAATACTTTTGCATTAATTCTTAATTAACTGTTGTAATCCAGTGTAGTTTCATGTAAATTGAGGTTTTGGTCACATTTTGTCTTAATTTAGGTTTCTAGCAGATATAATTTGAATTTGATTATAAAACCGGTTTGAATTTAATAAATTTATTTAAAAAAATTGCGAAAATATGGAAACTTGGTCGACTAGTAGTGTAGTTTTATTTTATATTTTGTAGTACTTTTGCCTTTATGTCAAGATGTATACGTTTACCTTATTTTGTTAGCAGATTATCAAATTTAAGCCCAGTGTAATTTTTATATTTTTGCTCATTTTTTTTAGGAAAGTACGAAATGAAATTAAAACGTGAATATTAGGTACAATTTATTTTGAGGTTTACAAAATATATATATAGGTAACATTATCAATAACCCCCGTTGCTCTATTAGGTATATGGAGTGGTTTCTTTCATTCATGTATGAAAGCAGTCTCTTTCCTATTTGGAGTTAAATCCTTTACCCCCTTTCATGTTTTAATTCTTCTTTAGGATTTTCTCAATTAAGCTATCACGTCTAACTTGGTCTCCCATATATAAAACTGTTTACAGGCCTTTTACGCCCAGAGCTGCGTTATGCCTTAGTTTTTTACAACAAATTTATTTCCTCCCATAGTTTATTTATTATTTACTGGGTATAGTTCCACTAATAAATAATCACTAATATAAAAAGACAAATAACTAAACACTCAACACATACAAAGCTGGAATATAAATACAATAACGATAACGAATGGATAACCATGTAATAATGTCAAAAATTCAAAAAATATAACTGACACACAGAAATTATAGTAATAACTGTCAGTCGCCAACAACATGGCGGATTTTTGGAAGACGCGGGAAAGCTGAGTTTCCCTACTGATTGCTTAGTATACTGTGTTTAGGGGTAATACTATGTGTTCTATAGAATTCAGATTGTTAATCTGCTTTATAATGAAATAAATAATGGAGTTATAATTTATAAGAAACAGCTGGAATTTAACGGCTACAGGATCCGGAGAAAGCAGATGGAAGGAATAACGAAGCAACTGCGGACAACGTTGTTTCTGGGTTTTTGCCCTTCATCAGCGCAGTGCAGCTTAAAAACAAGATGGAACAAGCTGTTTTCTCCGGATCCTGTGGTCGTTAAATTCCACCTGTTTCTTTTAAGATTATGATCCGTTAAGTTCTTTTCTTTCTTATTATAATTTATTTTTTAAACTGCACTGATATTATTGTTTTATTATTTTTTAAAAATTAATTTAATACATTTTTATTGCCATTGATTTTCTAATCACTCTGTATACATTCTGGTAGCTTAACATAAAAGTAATCGCTACACAATGTGTCATTTTAATTGGAAGTTAGTTCTTTAGGGGTAATACTATGTGTTCTATAGAATTCAGATTGTTAATCTGCTTTATAATGAAATAGATAATGGAGTTATAATTTATAAGAAACAGCTGGAATTTAATGGCTACAGGATCCGGAGAAAACAGATGGAAGGAATAACGAAGCAACTGCGGACAACGTTGTTTCTCGGTTTTTGCACTTCATCAGCGCAGTGCAGCTAAAAAACAAGATGGAACAAGCTGTTTTCTCCGGATCCTGTGACCGTTAAATTCCACCTGTTTCTTTTAAGATTATGATCCGTTAAGTTCCTTTCTTTCTTATTATAATTTATTTTTTAAACTGCACTGATATTATTGTTTTATTATTTTTTAAAAATTAATTTAATACATTTTTATTGCCATTGATTTTCTAATCACTCTGTATACATTCTGGTAGCTTAACATAAAAGTAATCGCTACACAATGTGTCATTTTAATTGGAAGTTAGTTCTTTAGGGGTAATACTATGTGTTCTATAGAATTCAGATTGTTAATCTGCTTTATAATGAAATAGATAATGGAGTTATAATTTATAAGAAACAGCCGGAATTTAATGGCTACAGGATCCGGAGAAAACAGATGGAAGGAATAACGAAGCAACTGCGGACAACGCTGTTTCTCGGTTTTTGCACTTCATCAGCGCAGTGCAGCTTAAAAACAAGATGGAACAAGCTGTTTTCTCCGGATCCTGTGGCCGTTAAATTCCACCTGTTTCTTTTAAGATTATGATCCGTTAAGTTCCTTTCTTTCTTATTATAATTTTTTTATTAAACTGCACTGATATTATTGTTTTATTATTTTTTAAAAATTAATTTAATACATTTTTATTGCCATTGATTTTCTAATCACTCTGTATACATTCTGGTAGCTTAATATAAAAGTTTAATTGATTAACTTTACATTTTAATTTTTCGATGAATTTAAACCTGTATTGTATTTCCAATTATAGTTACATTAAAATGGTCTTCACAAACAAACAATGTTGAAATGCGTCTTTTCGTCGCGCTTCATCATATAATCATCATATAAGGCGCTGTATTTGTACATAATGGAATAATAGCAATACTTCTTCAATTTGCCCGGTGAACTGCACTTTCTGTGGTCATTTTACGAGTTTATTATGCAACTTTTTTCAATACCAATGTCTATTTAACACAATAACACCTAATAATATCATAAATGACAAATTAACTCTTCTAAACGTACTCGTATGTACAAAGCATGGAAATCGCATACATATATGAACTAAAGCACGCTGCTGTATTTAGACATGCAAACGGTGTCTGACGTCACAGGTCTACACTGTGACAATGCCATTTTATGGGGGCGTAGCCAGATTAAATTTTTAAAAAACAGTTTTAAGCTTATTTGTCCACGAAATTGTCTAGGCAAACGCCATTTTGATTAAAATAATACATTCTTTCTTATGCACGTATTTTGAAAAAACATATAATTTCCCCATTGCATTACCGTGCTTATCAGTGTTGCCTGTTCTTACCTTTTCAAGCCAACTGTACGCAATTATCTGCAACTGCTATAGAAAATAATAAAAACAGTTCGTTTTCTAGAACATGTTATTTTAAAATTTCAGTATCAATGAACCTCTGACAATGAACTAACTTCGGTGAACATTGAAATTATTACACACAATCTACTTTTTGATTATATGCACTAGCAGACTAAACAGAGCGCAAACAGAGTAGCAAATATGCGTTACTCTACTGCGTCTTTCATTGGTGTTCGACGGTAAAAATGATTCAGGGTTTTTCATGTGAGACTTGCAAGTTAAATTAGCACAATGCAAGTATTCAAGATTCAAATCTTTGAATGTTATATTCAGGAATAAAGCAATGATGATACTTTCTTATCAGAGTACTCAGTATAGTACGGTGTATTTGTATGTAGTAGTATCTAATGGGTGCTGTGGAAATTTGTTTCTCTAATAATAAAATTTCATCTTTTCTCTCTCTTGGACTTATGGCAATGGGGTTTAATGAACCCAGATTCGAATTAAGCGACACCAAAAACATAAATGTACGATAGTCTGGTCCACTTCAATAACTATCTTTCGGTTTAACCTTAGAATCGCCTTAGAATTCCATATACTTCTTTAATAAGTTTGATGTTATTAATTATGTTTTCTCCTTCAGCATGCCCATTTTCGGTAAATATGCTTGTTACTTTCATGTTTGTACAAACATATTTATTTGTTAAGATGTTCATCACTTCGCAGAGGAAGATAATTATGACATGTGCAAAATGTGACAAGGTACTACCCAGTAATATACCGTAAAAGCAGTCACTAAAACAAATGGCAGATAGCATCCTACCATTTTCAACTTCGTATGAGTTTTGCTAAACGTTATATATGATTTGCTTAATCTAAGTTTTTCGTCGATTTGAGTTAAATATTCAAAATTCTCTAGCCATGCATTGCTGTTTCTCATGGCTCCACTTAGAACAACTAAAATGAATAAATATTCTACGATGCGCTTTATAACATCAACTACTATTTGAGGCACCCCCATGTGATAGTATATAATATTTATTCTCGTCGGATATATCACAACTGCTCCCACCAACAATAATAAGCAAATCACCAAATTGTAACATCTTGAAAGCAGCTTTAAGTGAGATGAATCTTCCCTCAGATATCACGGAAATATCCCTAAGCCACTACAGTATTTCAAATATCCCCTAATAAATTCGAGATCGGGTTTTAAATCGATTTTTATTTTATCGTTGTTCATCATAGAAAATCTGTGTTACCAATGTTACGATAAAGGATTGACTAGAATATGAAACAACTCCTGAGTTTTGAAATCCATTAAATTATTAGCGATCAATGCACTTATAATACAAACATACACCGATATTGTTATTGGCTAACTATGCTAAGCAACACAATATGTACCTTACCATCTAGGGAACTTGGTTAGAGTTATTCTAAATGAAGCAAATAATAAAATATATACAATAATTGTTCCGGTTTTTGAATAATAACTGAACTCTGAAGAAATAATATACTCTACTAAAGGATTTTTGTATATAAATTCTTATGTGAACTAAATGGAAAAAGTTAAGTATATAATTTAAAACATATTGAGACTGTATTTAACTTTACCCGACAAACTCAGGCATAAACCCAGAAATGCTGTACTCACATACCGTTCGCAAAACACAGAATCAGGCACATATTCGTATAATAAATATATCTTACGTACTCTTATAATATACAGTATGCGCCAAAAGTATGGAATAAATTCAATAAAAACGTAACAATTAATATTTGGGACCAATCTTCGAACAGGTCGATTTTTAATTTAAAAAATACATATTTTAGCGTAAAATGCGATTTTAAAATGTCATTTGTTTTCGAGTAATGACGTCATCGATTTTTTTTAAATGGCAACACCATATTTTTTCCTTGATTCTGACAGTACTAAAATTTTGCCTTCTTACATAGGAAAGTTTTCGAGTAAATGACGATTGAAAATTTCCACCTTTAGAAACTCACTAGTGGTGGAGGTGTGAATATAATCGATCGTCATTATTTGCCAAAAACAAATATATCACCCTGCATGTCACAAATAAAATAGGTCATCATATGCGTCAATGTATTATTTTTACTTCTTGTTTCTTCACACTTTTTTGTATTCCAATCCGCTTAATAACAAATTTGATGTTTTTGATCAAGTGCATTTTTACATTGTATTAAACATATCTTAGGGAGGCCGTGCAAAACAATAATCATTCTTATTTAATATTGTGTATTATCAAATTAAGTTAATTTTTTTAAATGTTTGAGTTTTTATAATGGCTTAGGTATTCTAATGCTGAAATGACCAATATGGTTTACATTTATCGCCTTGCAGATGAGAATTGGCTAGGCTAGGCGAATTTATATGGAAATATTTCCAAATCATCCAAATCCAAGAATGTTCACAAATAGTTTTCAAGTCTTTCACAGATAGGCTCATTTCAGAAAGGTCCAATTCCTGGAATACGTTTGAATGTTAGAACGCCTGAGTTGGAAGAAACTATTATACACGATGTTGAAGACCCAAATACTACTAGGAAAATTACTACAAATTACAATGTGAATCATAAATTAGTTTGGTCCGTTCTAAAGCATCAACCGTTATCGCATCATTATCGTATCACATACAAAGAGTTCAAGCCAATTTTGCCACTTTGCAAAAAATTGAACAAAATGTTGACTTTACCGACGAAGCTAATTTTTCCAGAGACGCTATAATGAACTTCCATAATAAATATGTTTGGTCTGATGAAAACCCGAATGCCATAATGGAATTTCGATTTCAACACAAGTTCTTTTGAATGTGAACTTGGTGAAATAAACCAATTTTGTTGTTGGAATACAAAAAAGTGAAGATATCATAATGGGGCATATAATGACCTATTATATTTGTGATTATACAGGGTGATATATATTTTTTCGGCGAATAATCATGCCTACCTACTATCATACTAAATATGCATAACCGAATTTGGTTAAATTATCACAAGTGGTTTAGAAAATTAATAATTAAAAACTGATTTTTCTGAAAATTTTTGACACGCTCTAGCTGAACAATGGCTGTCCTATGATCCCACATTTATGAAACAAAAAAACCCTTATTTTTGGCCACAGAATACGTCCTCGGATTTTCCCGGACCTACTTAAGAAACACATTTTAATTTATATGTTAATTTTTATAGTTAAAAGTTGTGATCAATAAAATGAATATACTTAAGATGAAAAATTGCTTGAGGTAACAATTGTTATTCTCAAAGTAAAATTAAGTTTTCTTTATTTGAACTTCTAAGTGATTTCACAGTAGTACTGCAAATATTTGAAATAATATTTAGTAATTTTGTATAAATTGAACAATAATGTGAGAAAAAATGAAACTGAGAACAATATTAGTATTTTTGTTTAAATATATATTGTATTCCAATTTAGGATAGTATTTAATTATTTATGTAAGGTAAATCACAGAAACAGATGTGTAAACACCTAAAAGACTTATAGCTAAAGCCAAAGTCATCATTAGGGGCACACCAGACATATACCGCTTTCGAACTTGTTAGCTCTCCTCAATATGCCATAGGTGAGGCAACCAACCACTTATGCAACAGAAGCGAACATGAACAGGTGTGATGCAGTATGTAGCTACATCTTGTGGCCACATTCTGAACCTGACGGTTCCACAAAAAGCATGCTCTTTTATTTTTGCACACGAACATCTGCAAGTTTTAGCAAGAAATCCGGACTGGCTTTAAAACTGTCAGAAATATACGACCAATAAAGTTATAAATTTGTTTTCAGTAAACATCGTGCAGGAAGTAGATGGACGAACGATTTTGTCAGTTTGAAGCTAGTCTCTGTTCTTTGCTTGAACAAACCTAATACTCTGTAGTTTCGGTAATGATCACCACAAGTATTGCATTAACATGATCAATAAATACTATTATTTTGCACTATAGCCGCATTTTTCCGGGTATTGTAGAGTGGAAGAATGTTAACTTGGGTCAATGTGAGAGATTGATACTGGTCGACATTTGACCACCCCTCTAATTAATGAAGTTTTCCAAGTTTCCCTCATTTCTGCACTGAATGGTGGTTAGGGTCTTCCAATGTAAGTCGTTCCAGGGCGCAAATGCGACCTGCTTATTAATAATATGCCGCCCCCTCTCCCATACAAGTCTCCGACTTCTGGACTATTCCCCGTGATTAGAATGAGGGGTTGAGATATTATTTTTATTATTATTTTAATAAAATATATTTTTTTAAGTATATCTTAAATTTATTGTCAGATAACAGTGAGTTATTGACCCCATAAATCCTACTGAATTTGCAGCGAGTGGAAATGAACATGCCCATCTTATTATATCATCTGTTAGGAAAGAAGATGTCCTGCAAAGTCTTAAAAGATTGGAAGATTCCTTCACTATGGGAGTAGATGGTATTCCAAGTTTTATCTTGAGGGATTGTGCATATGCATTTGTCGAACCCTTATGTATTTTATTTAATTGTATACTTAAACATTCCACGTCTCCATCAACTTGGAATATGTATGTCCTATACTTAAAAAGGATAAGCATAATTATGTAAAGAACTATAGAGCTATTTCCTTACTGTGTAATTTTTCTAAGAATTTTGAGTCCATGTTATACAGTGAAATATATTATTTCACTAAACAATTGATATCTGTACATCAACATGGATTTATGCAAGGAAGATCTACAATAACAAACCTTTCTATTTTTGCAATATGTATCAGATACTTTAGACGCTGGAGGACAGATCATATTTACAGATTTTCAAAAAGCTTTTGACCAAATCAACCATAATATTTTATTAGTTATACTGCGTTTGGTCAGTTTTTCGGATTCATTGGTCTTACTTCATGGTTGGATATCAAGATTTCACTTCTCGTTAATTTTTTCCCACTTCGGGTATCCCTCAAGGCTCAAATTTGGGGCCACTTTTGTTTTTACTTTTTATCAATAATATGTCAGAAGTGGTATCATGTGAAAAATTGCAATTTGCAGATGATTTCAAACTCTATTCAACGATAAATTCTCCTTTAGATTATGATCGGCTTCAGATGAACTTAAGCAATATACCATTATGGTGCGATTTAAATGAATTGTCTCTTAACATCTCCAAATGTAAGTCAATGTCCTTCATCTGTAAAATTAATTTTATCGCTCATGATTATTGTGTTAATGATTGATCGGGTTGAAAGCTTTAAGGATTTAGGATTAACTTTTGACAATAAACTGACTTTCGTTAACATATCAATAATATTGTGTCTAGTGCATTCCGTACGACGTCTGACGAACATATTTTTAAAACCTTATTTTGTTCCCTCGTTAAATCGAAAATAGAATATGGGTCAATAATCTGGTATCCCATTTATGGTGTGCACAGTCAAAGGTTGGAATCAGTTCAGCGAAGGTTCTTAAAATTTGTAGCTTATCGACAAGATGGCTTCTATCCACATATCCACCTATATTAACCATGTTGAACTCTTGAATCGCTTTAATATGAAAGCACTACAAGTACGTGGTAACGTTTCTTTAATTCGTTTTTTGTACAATCTTTTAAATAACATGCTCCATCTTGTTGGCCACAATAAAATTCCGAATTTCGCGAGGCAATTCCCGTCAGCAAGCATTGTTTTATTGTGATACGCCCAGGACAAATGTCTTAACAAAATCTCCAATTAATTTAATGTGTGGACTATACAGGGTGATTCAGGTTTAATCTTGATAACTTCAGAAATCGATAGAACAGGTTAAAATAATGTTCATTTGTGATATAAACTTATTTCCTGAAACGCATCGTTCCCGAGAAAGAGGACGTTGAAGCAGAAATTTTTTTCTTATTTTTTCCTCATAACTTATGAACCACTTATCCGATTTAAGTGAAATTCGGAACACAAACACTCCTTATAATCTTACATAAGCTTCTTAAGTTTGAAGTAACTACCCCTCTTAAAAGTGTATTTTGTATGCTACCCCCTCTTACTTTAGTTCAAAACTACAAAAAAAAATAATAATTTCAATAAAACATCTACACACCACTTTGACCTGATTAATTTCGAAACTTTTTCGTCTCCTGTTTTTTTTCGACGTTTGGTCTTGTTTCTGAGATATTCAAAGAAATTGGTGACAGTGTAGCGCACCAGCCGCGTAAATTTCATTTAACGTTATAGCCACTCATGAAAACAAAACTCAGTGATTTGTGTAAACTGTCGTTTTGGGCGCCGCGATAGCCGAGGTGGCTGGGAGACGACTGCTCGTGGAACCAGTCTGGATACAAAAATGCAAAAGTGTCGACGGCGAGCAATCCATATGCCGCTGTCAAATGGGGGATGACCTTAAGTCTATAGACTGAAGACACAATTCGTTGTAAGTTGCCAAATTATAACAACATATTGGATGCCACTACCTACATAAATGTTGGAATACAGTACCTTTTACATTGGTTCTAAATCTATGAAATTTTATAAATATTGATTTACTTACGCAATATGTGAAGGGATCCAGGAGAAAATCATTAATTTGTCGTATCAGCCGAAGTTTAGTGGTGTCATTTCCAAAATCGAACAAAACCCAACTGAAACTGTTCAACAAATTTAAAAATAGAGAGCTCAGTGCAAAAAATATATGCTGCCCAAACGCTTTATTTATCCTATCGGTGACATTACCAAGAACTCTATAAATGAGTTTTACATCTTTTATGTCGTTATTAGTAACTCTTTCATCTTCGGTTTGCTCAAATGCAGAAAAAATTCTTGAAATTTCAGTAGCTAAACCAATATACTTACTTCTTAGAGTATTCGTCATTTCGCATAAGGAAATAATAAGTGCTACTTTGTAATATTCCAGAATGCTGTGAAAAATGTAGAGATATATCAGTTGTAATTTTCCACTCCAATAATACACCCTGAAAGTATTTATCAAGATGAGTACTAGATGATAACCCACTATTTTCAAAGTATGGAAATTTGCAGAGAATTTGAGGCAGGAACCTTTTGAGGCCAGTTTATTGTCTACTAGAGCCAGATCTTGAAAATTGAGCTTGCATGAGTCATCGCTTCTTAGAGATTTGTACAGAACTACTAACACTGTAGAATATGCGAGTAAATGATGCAAACCGTCTACCACGATTTGACTGAGCATCATATAATTGTAGATATATTCCATTCTACGCGGAAAAACCATTATTTCTACAGTCAAGAAGAAAAGAAGTAGCAAAAAAATGTGGAACGTCCAAAGAAACTCGAGTGAGGAAGTATTTTTCTTTAAACAGTAGGGAAACATTCCCAGTAAGCTGTAGTACTTAAACAATCTTCTAGTAAATTCCACATCAGTGATCATTTTATCAGAAATATTCAATTAACAAGTAAACAGTACGATGAATGTAAGTAGGAGTCTGTTTTAACTATAGAACATGTACAGTTAACTGAAATAAAGTAATAGTAATTGATCGTATTTAAGTAAACTATTTCCGATAATTGACGTTTTCTATAAATGTGAGTAGCTTTTATCTTGATGAAAATAGTGACAAATATATAATTTCTATAGTGTAACTGGACAACATATTAATAAACTCGAACTTTCGATCAATAATTTATTATGTTTTTAATTTACATAATATGATATTGTAATCATGTTGCTAATTGAAACAACAATTAGCAATATGATGAAACAACATTGTCTTTATTTATATGGAGTGATTCAGAAAATCTGATTTACTGTAATGAAGTGACAATGCAAACTGGCGATGTCACATACCGCGCGAAAGAAACCTCCGACGTTCTGTGATTAAACCGAAACCGACGTAAAAAAGTTCATTTATTTTAAAGTAAACTTAAATATGCCTAGATAGATTTGACCAGTGACATATCTAATAACAAAATTTTAACCAAAATTGAAGAATTGCAGTACTTCATTACTATTAGAAACATAACTTGTACACACATTGGGACACGTCTTATACGATTTTGCCCTACTTACTAAAGTGAATGTTCTCCTGGTTGTTGTTCTTTTAAACGCAAATTATTCGCAACACCTGTGATACGCTCGCGCAAAATTTCGAGGGTTTCCATTTCAGTACGGTACATCTCATTCCTTAAATGGTCCAACAAAAAGAAGTCAAGATGGTTTAAATCGGGAGATTGCGGAGGCCATGGAGCGGTCTACTCCGTTCAATCCACCGTACTCTTGAACTTGAATATATCTAGCCGAAAATGAGGAGGTACTCCATCATATAAAAACGAGATGCATTGTCGGACAGTTAGTGGTATATTTGCAATAAGAGCGGACAGGTCATTGCGAAGAAATTCTAGATATTATAAACCATGCCAACGATATAAATAATAATAATAGCTGTACCTCTCATTCTAATCACGAGGATTAGCCCAGAAGTCTAAGACTTGTGCGGGAGAGGGGGCGGCATATTATTATTAAACAGGCCGTATTTGCACCCAGGAACGACTTACGTTGGTAGACCCTAACCACCATTCCGTCCAGGAATGAGGGAAACCTCGAAAACCTCATTAATTAGGGGGGTAGTCAAATGTCGACAAGTATCAATCTCTCACATTGACCCAAGCCAACATTCTTCCACCCTACCATACATACAGAGAGGGTGCCAATCCTCTCCAGGAATATAGTTTATATGAAGTACTGACGCCTTAAACCGCGCGACCACTGACCGATAGGACGATATATGGTCTAATTAGGCGCTCATCAAAAATTCATGCACAAAAATTCAGTGAAAACGGTATTGGAAGGGATCACTTCCGACACCGTTCATTTCCGTGCGAATTTTGGTGTTACCAATCGTGTGTATTGTGAATATTTTGCACTCTATTGATAGTAAATAAAGCTTCATCTGTATGTAACAATAAATAAAACTTGACTATGAAGTGTTAAGGTCTTTTCTTGATTAAAGTTAACTTGATACAACAAATGTTGAACAAAACTCTACTAACCCTTTTGCAGCCCATATTCTGAATTTACTTGTTAAACGTTTGGAGTAGCAAATGACCGCTAGATATAGCCTTGCTACACCACGTACTCATGGTCTCTTCTGCCGAGCTTAAAACAGCTAGGGTTATTCGTCAGTTACCTCATCTATGGCATACTGATGAGAGTTAATAAGCTCGAAACCAGTATATATCTCACGAGTTGTTGATGAATGACTTTAGCTGTTTGATTTCCAGGTGTAATTTAATGCTGGTCGGGGCATTAGCGCGCAGAATAGTTGTTTCCTGGAATTCCGTGTTTTCATTACTTGATAATAATAAGCACGACTGAATACATTTATGCATACTCACAGAAAACATCACAGGATCCAATACAATGTGTATAAATTTCCTTGCAAACAGAGATTGAGAAGAATCTTGTTCCATGTCAAATAAAAACCAGGTGAAGCTGCTGAGCGAGTAAGTGAAAAATGAAGTCAATAGAAAAAATATTTGTGGTCCACTAGTTATATCAACTCTCTCTACAACTTCTCCAAGTATTCCATATATAAACTTAATGTCATTTACCCCATCGTCTATAAGTTTCGAGTTGCCAGCTTTGAAAAATATTTTTTTTATTTCAGTTTCTAAATAAGTGTATCTTCTACTTAAGATTCCTGTTAGGTCACAAAAGAAGATGATGAGAACTATTTGAAAATATTGCACTATTCTGCTGAAAGTGTAACAATAGTGTATTGTACGTTGTCCATCCCATGCAAAAATAATGTATATATTTATCACAAAAAATAATATATGGTATACTACGATTTTGAGCAAGTGTAATATAGTGAAAATTTCTGTAGAAAAACCTTTAGAACTTAATTTGTTATTCACATCAGTCAAATTTTCAAAATTTGCTTGCCAAGTCTCGCTATTTCGAGCAGTTGAATTCAGAACTGCTACGGTGAAGGGCACTGGGCAATATGTTTCAAAAAATCTACTATGACTTGGTGAAATTGTATACCACCGTAAATAAGCTCCATCCTTACTAAAATTGTGATGAATGCTCCAATCATGAGCAAGGTTAGTAACAAAAAGACGTAGCATTTCCAAAAAAACCCTGTTGTAGATAATTGTTTGTTTAAACAATTTGGCAATATCCCTAAATAACTAAAATACTTGCAGTATTTTTTAATAAATTCCACATCATTTTTCAAAACACTTTGTTCTTGGACAAAGTTATTGATTGTTATTTTACAATCCATATTGCATTACAAACGATCATGAGGAGTTGACTGCCACGTGGCGAGTTATTTCCTGTTTTATGAATGTCATCAATTAAATTAAATAGTGAAAGGCAAATGAAAACACGTAATGCATAATCGATTGGTTAGTAAGAAAATATAATTTTCAAATGGGTTACTTACTGAGGAGTTATAGACCATAAGTACAGGATGTCAGCGGTAATAACTCGAACTTGATTTTGTTTTAAATCTATTTGACTGCTGAATTATAGTCTGTGGCGTTACTTAATATCTTTTTTACTCAATTTTCTATGAAAAGTTTAAGGGAAACTATTTTTGTTCTATTGTTACTCGTAAAATTGTTTTAAAAATACATATATCTGAAATAGCTATTATTTTTCAAACTTAAGTTCCTACTGAAAATATTCTACAAAATACATGAGGTATTAAATATCGAAGTGAAATACAAAATTTTTCTCAACGTCCAATATTAATGTTTCTTGTTATACTCCACTTATAGTCTAAGATCCCACTGCAAAGTACCTACACCCAAATGTTAATAGAAAGAATTGCATTTAACCATGTGTTTCATATACATCCTAACACGAATTGGCTAGTTCAATGCAACAAAATATATAACAATAAAAAGTTCACAGTCTGCGTTTTAAGAATACATAGAGTTGTCTGGATATTTTCGGGTCGAAAGTGTGACAATCCTTCGCAAAAAGTTTAAATTTTGGGCGCACGAAATAAAACGAAACGTGCAGCTATGCGCACAAGTACGGATTCAGTTCCAGACTGTCCGCTGTATTTTTATAATTATATAATGTGTTATTTTTATTCCCGATATACATGTTTCAAGATTAATATACTAATATCTTTAATATATTATATCTATTATTAAATGATATAATTCCTTGTCAGTATTTTTTTGCGACTAGCGGTGTCTTTCTGACCCTTTTTGTACACATTGTTGGCGAATCAATTCTCGAATTAATCTCAAACAGTAAAAATTACTGCCCATGTACGTACATGCACAATTTAATATTTTCGGCAATAGATATACGCACCTAACAACTAAGAATGGGAAAGTAATGGGAGGTGACGCGGATATAATGGCACGATGGAAACAGTATTTCAAGGAACTACTGAACATAGAACAAGTAATAGTGGAAGAAGAGGTAAATGGAAGGGAAAATACAGAGCAAGGCATATAAAGGAACGATCAAGATGAATTTAACATAGAAAAAGTAATAGATGCAATAAAAAGGTTGAAAAGAGAAAAGCAGCAGGATATGACGGGATATATACCGAAATGTTGTCGAATCTTGGGAGCAAGGGCAGGGAAATTCTGACGACCCTGTTTAACAAAGTCTGGAAAGAGTGCTGCATATCCAAAGATTGGGAAAGGGACATAATAGTACCAATACATAAAAAGGGTAACAACAGGGACTGCAATAATTACAGGGGAATAACGTTGCTGAGTATAACGGCCAAAGTATATGAAAGATTATTAGAAGAAAGAATGAAAGAATCGCAGAGCGGCCTTAGAAAAGGAAGAGGGATACCCATATTTACAATAAAGCAGATGATAGAAAAGAACTTTAATAAAAGTATATACGTAGCATTCATAGACCTAGAAAAGGCATTTGACAGTGTATCAAGAAAAATGATATGGAAGAGTTTGGAAAGAAGAGTTCATAGCCAGCTAATTAGAAATATAATATAAACACACATAAAACATAGTTAAAACTAACAACATGGAGTCGGAGAATTTTGAGACCAAAGAAGGACTGAAGCAGGGTGGGGTGCTAAGCCCAACTCTCTTCAACATAATATTGACGAAGAAGTCAAACAAGAAGTGAAGAAATTGTACGTAGGGTATAGATATTTGGAGCCAGTATACATATCGGAATGCGCATTCGCGGACGACCTGATGGTATATGCTAAAAATGAGAAAGAACTACAATACAACTTGTAAACGTGGAACACAGCACTCAAACAGAGAAACCTAAGAATTAGCATAGGCAAGACAAAGACAATGGTGATAGGAAAGAATGACATTTAGACAACAGTAAAGCTCGACAACCAAAAGATAGAATAAACAGAAAGCTTCAAGTACCTGGGAGTAAAGATATAAAAAGATGGGAAGAACGAGGCGGAAATAAATAGCAGAATTGAAAATGCAACAAAACTATATTACGCATTAAATAATACATTCATATGGAAAAAAGAAATATCAAGGAAGACAAAACTATTAGTATATAAGACAATATTCAAACCAATTTTAATGTACGGATGCGAGAGTTGGACACTAACAAAGCAACAGAAAAATAAATTACAGGCCGTAGAAATGAATTACTTAATAGGTGTCAAGGGAATAACAAGGAGCGACAAAATACGAAATGAAGACATAAGAAAAGAGTTACAAGTAGAACCAATACTCGTGAGCATAGAACGTCAACAATTAAAATGGTTTGGACATCTGCCGAGAATCGAAGAGGGAAGGCAGGCGAAAAGGATATGGCAGACAAAGGCAGTGCAGAAAAGATCCAGAGGAAGACCATGCAGAACGTGGGATGACGTTATAGCGGATAACCTGAGAAGGAAGAGCAAAGCATGGAAAGAAGGAAAAGAACTGGCAATGAACAAGAAAGACTGGGCTAGTTTTGTGAATACTTAATTGTGTTCACCTTAACACCTTCGGGTATAATAAAGTTTTTTGGAACTTTTGATAATAATTTTGACACCCTGTATCTTTGTAACGAAGCATTTTTCGAATATTGTTTATAATGCAAATTGATATTATTTTGTGGTTCTCTCTCTGACTCTAAAGTTTCCGCTTTTGGAAGTGGACCACCCCGTATATTCTGAAAACGCAGACTATGAGCTTTCGATTGGTATATATTTTGTTTCATTAAACATCCGGTGAAGTTGTACGCCAACAATATAAATATTAATGTTTTAACAACCAATGTTGAGAATCCTAAGGGGTGACAACTCTATACATTTTTACTTTACTATCAGGTTGTCAGTTTCCAAATGGTACATTATTTATTTCATTAAAACTAATTTGTAGTTCAACGTAATTAATATTTTTTATGCATAATTAATGCCTCTAGAACCCGGCTTTTATTAGCCAACCTAGCCAATTCGTCTTAGGATGCAAATCGTTCTATTAACATTTGGGTGAAGGTACTTTGCAGTGGGAGTTTGGACTATTACAAAATACTTCATATACTTTGTCGTATTTTTCCTTGGATTTTAAAGAAAGTAAGGTTGAAAATGCTTCTTGAGCGGCATTTGTCTTCAGAACAATTTTCTACTATAGATTATGGAAATCCTATACAAGTACTTAGTACGATTTTTTTTAAATTATATCGCTTTTATATCTATCACTATTTGCTTATAATTACCAACTAACACAAAATTCGATATAGCTTTCAAGATACTAGTACGCTGCGCTCGCTCTTACTCAGCAGCTATATCTGTTTTAGTAAAACTGTGCTTTTTTAAACTTGTTGTGTAATATGGTATTATAAAATTTAGAACGAGTAAATAATCTACTTACCAAAGAACTCAAGTAGTCGAGGCAAAAATGTATCACGAGTTCAAAATTCCAACTGATTTCATAATAACGGAATAAGAAAAAACTGAAGTTATTTAGCAAATTCATAAATATGCAGCACATGATAAAAAATATATGAGGCCCGAACATAACGTTAATTCTCCATACAACATCATAGAAAGTCGCGTATTTTATTTTGACATCTTTTATCCTGTCATCAGAGTTTATTTCTTGTATTAGGCTGTTGTAGTTCATAAATATTTTATTTATATCACTAGCCAGCAAATAGCATCTTCGTCTGGTGATAAGTGTAACCTCGAAAATACAAATGATCACAACAAGTAGATAGAAAAATGCAATTCTTCGAAAAATATAGCAACAAAAGAGATGAAGGGATTGTCTCCAACAATAGACATTGCATATATTTAGTAACAAGCAGGCTACATGACACATTACTGTTTTCATTATAGTAAAATTGGCCTTAAAATTTATATCAGGAATTTTCGAATTCAATGCATTCATCACTTGCTCTAAGTCTTCAAAATTTAAGCTGTAGATATGCTGGCTTCCATTTAGAACCGTTAGCATGAAACACAGTTCTACCATATATTCGAGCAAATCCACAACAACCTGTGGAGGTTCCATATTTGTATACACCAATTTTACTCTTCCTAGAAGTGTATAGGTTGCTCCTCCCAGTAGCAGAATGAGAAGCATAACAGTATGGCATCCTCGCAGAGACATTAAATAACAGGAATTTTTCTTTACATACCAGGGAAATATTCCCAGAAAACTGTAAAATTTTATGTATCTTCTTATGAATCTCACGTCACTATTCATGATGCTTTGGTGCTAGAGACCTACTAACTAGAACGTTCCGTGAATAACAACAGGATTGATTTCTGTCACAAATCGTTTCATATTTATGAATTTCAAAACCTATTACGATAATAGCATATAATGACAAGGGAAATACAAAGAAATACTACATTTACGATTTCTATAAATGCATATCCGTAATTAGAAATTATATTGTATTTTAATTTTAATAAATTTGGAAACAGGAAAACAAAGAAAAGCAATTTATATTCGTTGACATTTCGTCTCTATACTAATACAATTTTAGGACTCTAAAATAAACAAAAGATGAAGGTATAGGACACTGTGGTCGTTAACTAAATTCCATAGTTTTTGTCTTAACGTATTATTATTCTTTAAAAAAGAGAAAAATACAAAAAGATTTTAAATATTAGTGTGACTGTACCGTATAGGTATTGTTTTTTTTTAATAATTGTAATGTTGTTTAGCTATATTATTTGTATATGTAATGGTTTGCTTTGGACTTACTTACTTCTCTATTTACAAATTCTGAAGATGTATTATTAAAGATACGAAAAAACTACGAAATACATATCCAATGGCCGGTTTCTCAACTAGTAGATATCTATTAAATAAACTTATCGATTCCATAAACTGGAGATATCCCATGAATTCGGTTTCTGAACCATTCGATAATGCTTATCTATTGCATAAGTTATCGAACACATATCTAAAGAAAAATGGGAAGATATCTGTCCAATAAACATTAGCGCACGCGCGCAGCGATTTAGCTGTTGCTTGTTTACATCTTTATTGTAAGGCTTAACCCAACTTTTTTGATATTTTCGTGACGATAACTGTGCAATGGAAAATTCTGATTCGTCTCCCTCATCAGATGAAGAATATTTAAATACAGTCAGATATCTTGAACGGCCAAGACGTTATCGTGAAAAAGTAAACCAGTATGAAAAATACAGCGACTCAGAATTTCGAGAGAGGTTTCGTTTAAGGGCGCCGTATTCTTGAAATAGTGTCTTCTAGAAATACAAGTAATTTTAGACATTTAAGAGCTGAATAATACAGAGGTTAGCAAATAACAACAGTGTTATCTCATGCCACTGGCGAAGTACCGAAGTAAAATCAATATATAAGATCAGAAAGCGATCTATCCAGCAAATTTTTAGGTACTGAAATCTTTCAAAATACGTATATTTTTAAATTCAACTATAGATGTAAACTTTGTTATTACATAAACTTACATAATTCTGCATATAAGATTGTTCACTTTTGTTTATAAGTATGTGAAAATAATTGTTAAAATGTGGGGTTAGAATAGCAAAATAATGTGTGTCATACAAATGCATTTTAAAAGTTATTATATTATTTGAAAAGAGTTTAAATAGTAAAAGTAGATAAACAAAACATCAGTAATTTTATTTTTAATATTACTTTTGTTCAAATCACAAATTTGATCATTTTAAGGCGAGAAATACGGCCACCTTAACGAAAGAAACTGTAAATTTACTGATAGATTTAATAGGAGAACTAGTATTCAAATATCTAGTACCACAACAAATTCACTATCAGTATTAGAAAAGGTTTTAATAACTTCGTGTTTATGCAACAAGTTTGTATATATTTTTTGTGCTATTATTAGGTACGCGATAGTGGCGCCATCTACAATTATTTCTTGAAAGTGTCTTACTTCCATAAATGGCATCTGCAAACACTTGTGCATTTGCTAGCTCCCTCTATGATTATTGCAGATATTAAGATATCCATTCAACTGTTATGTATTAAACAAAATTTGGAAGGAATGCGTTCGGAAACCAATATAAAGTTATCGGTCTGATAAATTTATGTACTCGATAGTTATCGAATGGATTGCGCCAAATGTTGAGAAACCGGCCATATAAGTAAACGCCAACATGCCCCATTTAAACTGAAAATTAGTACCACTTTCATTAATAATAACTTATCGTCTGGAGTCTCTTTTGAAAACATAGTATCGTTTTCCATAGCCGAAGCGTCTGATTTCTTTGCTTCGTGCCATTTTGCTTTTGAAAAAGGTACGTAGTTTTTTATATTGTGACATATCCATATTTTCGTTTATTTGTATAGTAGGTACTTTCCAACATGGACCATAAACTGGATGCCTTAAGAGATTTTACGTAAAATAACGAAATAGATTAAACGCAGAACACTAAAATATGTATTAGAAATAGCTTATTTGTTGTAATTGTGTTATATGTCTTTTGTTTTGTAAATTTTGCCGCGCGAAAAAATACACCCAAAGGGAAACCATTTTTGTCGCAACTGCGCAAGAGCGAAAAAGAAGAAGTCGAAATTAAGAATAATAATCGCTAAGAGCTAGCCGCGCGGCGTGTCTACAAAATTTGTTGTTTTCGTTTATTTTTGTGTTGTTCCAATCTTTGGAGTTATGAGGAGCTGAACTGGCGAATGGTGAGTTGTGACATTTATTTAAGGTGCTTTTTGGGTGTGCGATACTTTGCAATTTTGTTGTTTGATACAAAAAATATTTACAGTTCATTTAATCATTAAAACCTTATTTGGAAAGTCGCTCTGTATACATATTTTCTTCTAAAAATACGCTAGCATCTACTCTATGTGTTTTTTCTTATGATCCACTTACAAGTTATTTCATATACCTTATCGTATTCTTCCTTGGACTTTAAAGAGAGTAAGCTCGAAAATGCTTCTCGAATGGCATTTAAAATGTCTCCAGAACAATTTTCTAAATTATTTTGAGTATGTTAATTAATATACAGGGTGTTAATTAACTATGCGCACAAACTTTAAGGGGTTTATCTATGATTGATTTTAAGACAAAAAGTTCATATAAATATGGGTCCGCAACAGCTTTGTTTTACGTATACAGGGTGTTAAAGTTTGAAAGAAAATCAAATTGTTGGATCTATCTTCTGACTAGTAAGACTTACTTAGTTGAAACTTGGTACACCCTAATACATAATTAGAGACTACATTTTGCGGGTATTAAATTATTTTTAATTTAGACGAGCGATATGGCTAACCTTCACAGAGTTTTTTAAGGAAAAAATGACACTCTAACGATATTTTCAAAATTCGATAGCTCTGTTGATCGAACTAATTAAAATACGCAAAAATTGTCTCTTGGTAATTTTTTATACGATTAATCGTTTTCGAGGAAAATTATTAATTTCATTTTTATGCACGCAATTTAAGTTAGACTTACAATTGGTCACAACTTAACGCAAAATTATTGCGAGGCAGGTCATGAAAATAAATGAAAAATATGACAGCAATTACATACCTATCAAACATATTCAGTCATGTCAAGAATATTAGAGAAAATTGTTAATGATCAGTTTAATGAATATTTAATGAAAAATAAAATTGTTTCTCTTACTCAGTCAGGTTTTCATAAATCTCACAGTACTTCTACTGCATTACTCTGTGTAACGGATATCATTGCTGCTTGCGACAGTGGTAGAGATACTTGTTTAATTTTACTGGATTATAGCAAAGCATTTGATACTTTGAATCATGCTATTCTTGCAACTAAACATAGATACTTTGATGTTAGTGATTTATCCATATATTTTTTTAATTATTTAAGTAATAGACATCAAAGAGTTCTTTTAGATAACAAGTTTTCTGAATATATTTGTTTTAATAAAGGAGTACCTCAAGGTAGTATTTTAGGTCCCTTACTGTTCTCCATATATACGTCAGATTTGTCAAGTCATCTAAAATATTGTCGATCACATCAGTATGCTGATGATACTCAAATTTATTATTCTTTTAGTTATTGTGACCTTGATAAGGCTGTTGAACATATTAATTCAGATCTTGCTGCCATCAGTAGATATTCTAATGCTCATGAATTAATTATTAATGAAAATAAGACAAAAATTTTAGTGTTTGGTAATCATCGAAATCTTATTCTCTCAAATCAATCCTTTACTATTAAATTAAATAATATAATCTTAGATCCAGTAACTACTTGTAATAATCTTGGTCTTAGATTAGATGCAGATCTTAGATTCAGTTCTCATGTATTTAATTTAGTTAAAATGTCTTTTGGAAAATTAAAACTTTTTTATATGTATAAAGATATTCTATCTACTGATGTTAAGTTGCGAATATGTGATTCAATCATTCTATCTCGAGTAACATATTGTGATGTCGTGTACTGGCCTGCGTTATTAGAAAAAGACAAACATTCTTTATAAAAAATTCAAAATGCTTGAATTCGGTTTTGTTATAATATTAGAAAGTATGATCATATTTCTACAGTTTTCTGTGACTTACATGAACGTTTTGTAATTCATCTGACAAGTCTTGTATATAAGGTCTTAACTATTAAACAGCCTCTGTTTTATATGAAAAGTTGATAAAAAACTCCGACATACATGATTATATTACTAGACATCGTGATAATTTAAATGTACCCAAACATAAGCTAACTTTATTCCATCGTGGCTTCACCTACAACTCTGCAAATGTATTTAATTTGATACCACTAAATATTAAATCATCTTCTAGTATCGTGGTATTCAGAAAAAGGGTCAAAGATTGTCTTGTGTCTAGCCGAGGTCATACATAGTGTTTTAGTATATTTAATTATTGTATATACTTTATGTTCTGTTACCTGTTTCAGGTGACAATTTTTGTATTTATTTGTATATTGCTAATATTTAAATTATATTTTTGCATTAGGGCGGTTGTACTGAGCAACACTGTTGGATACCGCCACTCATTTTGATATAAATATTTGTGTACTATTGTTGTAATGCAATAAAGATCATATTATTATTATTATTATTATTATTATTGTATTAGGGTGTGCCAAGTTTCAACTCAGTACCTCTTACTACTCAGAAAATAGATACAAAATTTTGATTTTTTTTCTAAACTTTAACACTGTAAAACAAAGCCGTTGCGGTTCCATGTTTATATTAACTTTTTGTCTTAAAATCAATCATACATTAACCACTTAAAGTTTGTGCACATACTTAATTAACATTCTGTATAACTTAGAATCAATGTCAGGTTACTAGGTTACGGAGATTCTACACAAGTACTTACTATGAAATTTTTTAAAATTCTAACCCTTTTATATATTTGCTTACTACTTGTTTAATATACTATTAAAAACAATATTACAAGTAATCTACTTATCAAAGAACTGAAGTAGTCCAGGCAATAGTGTAGCGTTTGTTCAAGATCCCAACTGATTTTATACCAAACATAACGTTAATTCTCCATACAACATCATAGAGTGTCGCGTATTTTATTTTGACATCTTTTATCCTGGCGTCACAGTCTATTTCTTCTATTAGGCTGTTGTAGTTCATAAATATTTGATTTATTTCATTAGTCAGCAAATCGCATCTTCGTCTGATGATAAGTGTAACCTCGAAAATATAAATGATCACAACAAGTAGATAGAAAAACGCAATTCTTCGAAAAATATAGCAACAAAAGAAATGAAGGGATTGTCTCCAACAATAGACATTGTATATATTTATTAGCAAGCAGGCTACATGACACGTTACTGTTTTCACCATAGTAAAATGGGTCTTAAAATTTATATAAGGAATTTTCGAATTCAATGCATTCATCACTTGCTCTAAGTCTTCAAAATTTAAGCTGCAGATATGCTGGCTTCCATTTAGAACCATTAGCATGAAA
This sequence comes from Monochamus alternatus, assembly GCA_037114965.1. Taxonomy (NCBI): domain Eukaryota; kingdom Metazoa; phylum Arthropoda; class Insecta; order Coleoptera; family Cerambycidae; genus Monochamus; species Monochamus alternatus. The sequence continues at coordinate 128,128,354 of CM073426.1, forward strand.
CACAGTTCTACCATATATTCTAGCATATCCACAGCAACCTGTGGAGGTTCCAGTTTTGTATACACCAATTTTACTCTTCCTAGAAGTGTATAGGTTGCTCCACTCAGTAGCAGAACGAGAAGCAGACAAGTGTGGCATCTTCGCAGAGACATTAAATAACAGGAATTTTTCTTTACACACCAGGGAAATATTCCCAGAAAACTGTAAAATTTTATGTATCTTCTAATGAATCTCACGTCACTATTCATAATGCTTTGGTGTTAGAGAGAGCTACTAACGAGAACGTTCCTTGAATAACGACAGGATTGATTTCTGTCAGAAATCCTTTCATATTTATGAATTTCAAAATCTATTACGATAATAGCAGATAATGACAAGATAAATACAAACAAATACTACACTGACGATTTCTATAAATGCATATCCGTAATTAAAAATTATAGTGTATTTTAATTTTAATAAATTTGGATCATTAACAGGAAAACAAAGAAAAACAATTTATAATAATAATAATAATAATAATAATAATAATAATAATAATAATAATAATAATAATAATAATAATAATAATAATATCTCTACCCCTCATTCTGATCACAGGGATTAGCCCAGAAGTCGGAGACTTGTGCGGGAGAGGGGGCAGTATTATTATTAAGCAGGCCGCATTTGCGCCCAGGAACGACTTACGTTGGTAGGTCCTAACCACTATTCAGTGCAGGAATGAAGGAAACCTGGAAAACCTCATTAATTAGGGGGGTAGTCAAATATCAACCGGTATCAATCTCTCACATTGACCCAAGCCAACATTCTTCCACCCTACCATACCCGCAGAGAGGGCGCCAAACCTCTCCACGAATATAGCTTATATACGGGCTACCGGCAGCTGGGCTCGAACCAACACCGATCTAGTCACCTCGATTCAAGTACTGACGCCTTAAACCGCACGACCACTGACCGATAATATAATTATAATCGTTAACATTTCGTCTCTATATTAATACAATATTAGGACTCTTAAAAAAACAAAAGATGAAGGCAGATCATTACCATAATTTTATAGGTATAGTTACTGCGGTTGTTAACTAAGTTCAATTCCATTGTTCTTTGAGATAACATATTATTGTAATTATTCTTTGAAAAAGAGAATATACAATAAGATTTTAAATGTTAGCGTGGCTGTAGCGTATAGATACTGTTTTTTAAATAATTGTAATGTTGCTTAGCTATATTATTTGTACATGTAATGATTTGCCATGGACTTACTTAATTCTCTCTTTACAAGTTCTGAAGACGTATCAATAAAGAGGCGATTATACAATTCTAAGTAAACTTCTAAAGATATCCGTTAACGCCATCTGACGGTTCAAAGTTTAATAAACTGCTTAATTGTGCACGCCAACATGTCCCATTCAAACCAAATATTAGTACCACTTTTCAATAATAAATTATCGCCTGGAGTCTCTTTTAAAAACATAGTATCGTTTTCCATAGCCAAAACTTTTGATTTCTTTATTTCGTATGTGTCAGTCAGTCAGACATTTTAAAAAGGTACGTAGCTGCTAATGCAAATGGCATTTAAAACGTCTTCAGAATAATTTTCTAAATTATTTTGAGTCTGTTAATTAATATACAGGGTGTTAATTAACTATGTGCACAAACTTTAAGGGGTTAATCTATGATTTTGATACAAAAAGTTCATATAAACATGGGTCCGCAACAGCTTTGTATTACACATACAGAATGTTAGAGTTCAAAAAAAAAAAAAATTAAATTTTTGGATCTATTTTCTGAGTAGAAAGAGCTACTTAGTTGAAACTTGGCACATCCTAACTACATTTTGCGGGTATTAAATTATTTTTAATTTAGACATGGCTAACCTTCACAGAGTTTTTTAAGGAAAAAATATCACTCCAACGATTTTTTCCAAATTCGATAGCTCTATCGACAAAAATTATCTCTTGGTAATTTTTGATACGATGAACCGTTTTCGAGAAAAAATATTAATTTCAGTTTTATGCACGCAATTTAAGTTTTAGAGTTACAATTGGTCTGAACTCAATGCAAAATTATTGGGGCTCTAGTCCGTAGAGTAGTTAGTTTAAGAAAATCGCAGAAAGCTGTGGAGTGGTAAAATAGCCATCGTGGTAGGTTGTAGAGCTTCACCCAAAGGATTTTTAGTTGCAAAAAAATAATTATCAAAATCGTACTATCCACTACAATTTTACAGGTGTGGAAATGTAAAATGTGAGTTCTGAAGATCTCTCAATAAAGCGACCAAAAGTCAACGATTATCAAGTTGATTTTTGCTCCTGTTTATGATCTAGCAAAATAAAATTAAATGAATATACATGGGAGTTTCAAAAAAACATGTCAATAGCGCTAGAGCTGATAAAGTATTGAAAAACTATGCGAGGTTTACTTTATAAATGTATGTCATAGAGCCACTCATTTTTGACATCGTGAAAGATAATTTAAAAAATCAAATTTTGGATGTAAGTTATTTAGTTTATTATTTAATCAAAATTTAACACAAGTGCGTTTTGGTGATATACCGAATACTCTGGTACTACCAATTTGTTTGTATGAAGTAGAGGGCGCTAGTTGCTAGCTTCCTATGACATTTTATTCAGTAACTTTTTGTAGTTTGGTTCTTCCCATTCTAGTTGACAGTTCTAAGCAGAATAAACATATAAGTTGTTTCACTCTGGAACACACCCCACCCTACCAATTCCGCTCTCCTCACCCGTCTCGGGGACCGTTCGGTACCCAGGATCCTACACGGTGGCCGCCGCTAGAACTGTAACGTGTTGAGTGCGATCGATACAGTGTGAGACAAAATACCTTGAATATCTGTTAGTGTTTATTTTATGTTTCTTCTAAAAATTCCCGTAATATATTGTACTGTGGATAATCGTCCCCCAAGACGTGGTTTTTCCTTTTTCCATTGTTCAAGGTATGTATTTTATATTTCATCAACTAATATAGACAAATAGGTCACGATATAAAATTTTACGCGGCAAAAATTAGAATCTTCATTAGAAAGATTGTCCTAATCAATGCTATAAAAAAATTATAATATAACATTTTTCAAATGCAACATCAAACATTGTTTTTATATAGACCAACAAGTAAGTTCTTTGTACTGGTATTTATTATAAAAAAGTGTAATATGCAACAAATTATGTAAGTAAGTACTTAATTGTGTCATGTAAATTTTAAACTCAAGCATTTTTGATTTATGCGGAGTTCCTGATAATATCAAAACTATTTTGACCCCAAAACTTCAAGATGCTGAAGTTCAAACAGTATATAATAAAAATGGTATGTACTATAACACTTTAAATAAATTAAAATAACTTGTCTCAAATTAATTAATATACGTATAGAAATACCCAAATAACTAAAATAATATTAAGTACTAAAAAATATATAGTTTATGTCATGTAATATAATGCATTTTTATTATATTTCAGATCAAGATTGCCAAACGTCACAAACACTTTCGTGCATTTTAAGAGCAAGTAAGAACCTATACTGCAGCATTTGTAACTTGTAAACAAAATAGATTATATTATTTCCTATTTTAGTTTATTGCAAATTTTCCTCATGGTTACATTATTTTTTATATAGTAGAGTACGTATATATTTTATTTTAAAATTTACGAGTGAATATATACTACTTCCAAGATTAACTAACAAAACTTTATAGGCTTACCTAAAATCGTTTTATAATATTTATATTTATTAAATTACAAATATTTTATTTATGCAATAAATAGCCTTACATCACACTTTTGGAATTTTCCTCGTATATAAATATTTCCTAATTGGAAAGAAACTACTTTTTAAGTCCCTCGTACTTGGCCGTTTTTTACGACAGTATTTACGTGCGGCGGTACGGCTTTGATCTCAAAACATCAAAGTGCCGACAGAGAGCGGTATAACTTATATTTATTCAGTAAACTTTGTTAATAGTTCACCCTGTATATATCAATTTTGTTTATTTCATAAACATAATGGAGTAATTAAATAGAATACTTACACAATAGCCTAAACTGTCCAGAGCAAAATGTACCAAGTCTGGTGTGATCTCAATCATTTCATCGTTTTTGGTGAAACGAAACAGGAAACAGTTGAAGTTATTCAGCAGGTTCATTAAAAAACAGCATATGATAAGAAATAGATGTGGTCCAAATATATTGTTTATTTTCTCTACAACAATATTGAGCATTCCGTACATGAATATGATATCGTTTATCTCACTGTCGTTGTTATTTCCCATTAATTTCTTACATTTTAAAAATATTTTCTTTATTTCAATATCTATCAAATCATATCTTCTTGTTACCACGTTTGTCAACTCGCAGAAGGAAATAATGGAAGTTAATTGATAAAACTGCACAATCCTAAGGAACATGTAGCAATAAATAATTTGGAGATTGTTGCTCCAACAGTACATTGTGAATGAAAATAAAAGAAAACATATAGTGTAATATGCTGCTATTTTCAGTAACCAGATATTTGCGTTAAATTTCAAACGAGAACATTTCAAATCTAACTTGCAATCCACTCTGTTTAAGTCTTCAAAATTCAATCTGTATATATTGCTAGTTCGCAAAGCTCTGTTTAAAATAATTAACATGAAAAGTAGTTGTACCATTAACTGTAATAAGTCCACAATGATTTGTGGTATCCTCATTCTAGAGTAAGCGAATATTGTCCTTTTAAAAAATGTGAAAATTGCTGCACCCAAAAATAAACTTAGGAGAAGAGAAATATGACATCTCGAAAAGAACACTGAACGGGATGATTTTTTCTTTAAAATGCATGGGAATAGCCCCAGAAAACAGCAAAAGTTGAAATATTTTCTTAATATATTCACATCGCTGCTTGTAGTGATTTGGTAATGGGTAAAATTACTTTTCATTATAATAAAAATGGTGTCAAACTACTATAAAGAGTTAACTTGAGTAAACTGTTTTATCTATTTTTATGTGTAGGAGCATTCAATGTCGAAGGGAATACAAACATTGCAGCGATGTTAACTACACAAATAGGTATTACGACGTTTATTAAACAAAAACTGCCTCTTTATTTTAAATTAATGAAGTGGCTGCTTTCACACTAATGAAATGCGGTACGATAAAGATAAAACGAAGAAAAATAAGAGAGGTTCATTTTCGCTGGTACGATTTACTGGTGATCGATTGGTATAATTAAACAGGCGATTGTTGAAATTATAAATATATCGTTAAATAATAACGAATTTTCATCAATTTCGCATTAGAAGGCTATATTTTTGGTATTCCAGTCTTTTGGTTGATTGATCTTCTTGTCTAAAACGATTATATGCGATGCAGTTAGGTGAAAATGGAAAAACATCTCGATGCATAGAGAAATTCGTACCTGAGGTGAGTTTCTTTATTTCCTTTCTTCTCAACGAATAGAAATTATTCTAGCCATATGTCATTTTAGGTGTTTTTTTGCTACTGGACTACTATATGGCTTCAATACTCGTACGCGTCATCAGAAAATTTGCGTATCAGAAGCGTCGTGTTACCGATTGTTATAGGGGATTTGTTTCTGTTTTGAAAGGTCGAGTAAAAAAAAATTATTTTAGATTTTCTGGCTTCATTCGGCCTTCCAAATGCATGGGTAAAATTAAAGACATTATGACTGAATCACTCGGTATTTTGCGTAATTCTTGAGACAGCAAATAAAAATTTAAAAAAATGCTTTTTCCATTTATAACTTTTATATTACGAAACTTAGTACCTTAACATTGTTTGACATAAGTTTTCCAAAAAGGTGGGAAATAAATTTGCGCCAAATAGATGCCCAAATTAATCTCGACAGAGAGTAGACAATCTACTGGTCTTATGTAATTATAAGATAATGACTAGATCAGCATGGGAATGCCATCAGGCACTGACAGTGCCCTCAACCGGCAACAGGGTATCTGTATGCTGGGTCAAAAGACACGAGTAGTGCGACGACAACAAAGAAGAAGACAAACTGGCTAGCAGTGCATCGCGTTTCAATATTTTTGGAGCTGGTCCCTCCAAAATGCTTCCGTTGTCAGCATTTGCTGAAATTATTAAAGAAGACACCCATAAACATTTTAGGAAACGATGGGGTAGAATAAGTTGTCAATTTGCAAAGGAATTTCTAGAATACCTGCAAGAATACAGCCAAAAAGTACTTGGTCATGTCTAGGACAAATCTTCGCCTAGTGGCAGGTATTCAGACTGGACGCTGTTGGTTAAGGAAATACTTGTACTATATGAGTGGAACACATCTTTGTAGAGGTTGCGATCAAGAAGATGTGGCAGTATTTTTGAGTGTACTCTCATCTCATCAACAAGAGCAACCGTGTTGGGAGAACGATCGCTTTCTACATCCTACATTAGATGTATCCCCCTGAGCAACGTCACCACCTTTTTCTCTTTAATAAGCTGGTTAGCAGCTCAGGTGGATTGATCTCCTAGTGGGAGCAAGTACAAGGGGCATAATGAGGCTTAACAGATATAGCGTTTTTAAGCTATTCTTCTCACAATTGCAGAGTCCTGATGCCCAAGGCATGTCTGGCTATTTCTATGTCTACAATCTACAGTTTTTCTATGACCATTTCATTATGAGACACTATATATAGAGTGTCTCAAATATTACTAGGGCATCCTTGGAAAACAGTGACTGTATTTTGATAATAAATTAGATTTGTCGAAATATCTAAAAGTTCACCACATAGAGGATGTCAAAGATTTCTAAATTTTTATTATAGGTTGGTTGAATTACCTGGTATACATACTTCTCAAAGGTCTTCGATAAGGCTATTCATAATTTACTACTCCAAAAACTTAAGTACTATGGCTTTAGTAGTAACTTACCTAGTAAATTATATGTATCTCATAACGGTTTTAATTTAAATATATTTTCAACACCGCCGGGGTCCCACAAGGGTTTAATTTAGACATATATTGTTATAGGTTCGAAAACTAAGCGAGAAACCTGACGTTCTAATCTTCCAGCGTGCAATTCTTGAGTATTATAACCAAAATCGAATAAAAACTAATTGCAATCTTTCAACAGGCTCACCATTTGTGACCCTAGAATGAAGAATATGAGTGGTCCAATTGTAACATTTATGTCTGCTGAAATATCACTGAACAATCCATATACAGGCTGTCTCATATAAAAGGGCCACTCCCATGTATCTCGCTTAATATGCGAGACACGTCAAAATTCAATGTCAAGTCAATGTTTTTTGCTGCATTTTTGGAGGCCTTTATGCTCGTAAAAACAAATTTGAACTCCATGGCCAACTTTATGAGCAATAACAAAAAAACCTGTAAAGTTACCAAAATTTAAGGCTGTCTAACTTTTTTATTTTAAGAGATAGAGAAAACTTATTGGTAATAAATTTCGATTGCAAAATTGATACCTTTCCCCTGAAATAAACAGATTTTTGAAATATTATATGTGGTTACCTGCCCTCTCTAGGCGGACAAAAAAAAAATATATCGAAGCAGGCTATGACCACAAAAAATTGCCTTCTTTTTCGTCTTTCATGCAATATATTACATGTTGCCGTTATCTTTCGTATTTATTACAGTTTTTTTAATTTTGGTATAAAAATGTACCTAAATATTTTCGTGTTGCTCAAGATAATGAAGAAACTGTTTTAAAGACGTCAACTGCAAAAAATGTCCTCAAAAAATGTAAAAAAAAACATTTAAAGATTTTTGACGTGTCTCGCATATTAAGCGAGATACGTGGGAATGGCCTCTTATGTGAGACAGCCTGTATATATTTCATTTCATTTATTTCCATCTCTGAAATATTCAATCTATTTTCATTGCAAAATATTTTAGTTATTTCGGTGACCAAATGATTATATTTCGTGAATGAAAATGATGGTTGCGATCTGGTAGTATAGTACAATTCTGTGAAAGACGTAGCATCCGGCAAGCCGTACATTGTTGAGCCATATTATTTTGTATATCCATATTGAAAAGAATACCAACCTGTGTGCTATTACTATAATTATGCATTTTTTATGAAACTGTATGCAAAAACCTTTATTTGTTAGCACACTTCGGATAAATTTTCCCAGATATTGTTCTAAGGGTATCTATTCGGTACTATTCCATATAGTAGAAATAAAACAAAAATATATTCAAGAAGTTACTCCATCAAGTCTACCACGACTTGAGGAGATTCCAAGCCACCATACACAAATTCTATTTTCGTGAAAAATGTTATGGTTTCTCCAACTAAAGACAAAGTAAGCAACATAGGCGGAAACTCTAATATTAATGACTCTCTCTTTAGACACCATGGGAATATTCCTAAGGAAGTACAGTAGTTGAACAATACATCTTTATCCATATTTTCTTGCGTTGCTAAACCACTATTAAACATGAAAAGATCAGCCAGTATTGAATACTGAGTATTCTAGAATCAACAAAAACAAATACTAATAAAAATTATTGAACATCGAATAGCCCTCACTAATAACATTGTGTAACATTAATACATTAACCCATAAAACTGATAAGAACAAATCTATTTTAATTAGTTGTTGACATATTGATAAATTTAATTTTACACACAGTTTTTGCAGTTTAAGGATAGTGAACAACTTTTTTACATTATGTTGAAATTAAGTGAAATTTTTGTTAACTTTAGATTAACTATGACAGTACAAAAATGTTAACCACGTGCTCAGAGAGGTCTAAAAGACAATAAAAAAATATTTTGAAATTCTAGCTCAATGTTTCAAAAATGGGCAAAACCCTCTTTTCATCGTCTGAGATGTCTTAGAAATGTCAACTATCTGTCGTTTTTTACAGCGTTATCAAATGTAGAAACGACAAAAATTACCATTTTTATTAATAATAGTAAATACCTGACAGATAGCAATTAATCCGGCTTCAGTATTTTCACTCATTATCGGTCTGTCAAAATTATCCACTAACAGAATACACAAACTGTATTATATAAAATACCCTTTTATTCTAAAAAGAAAACTGTAATTTAATGTAATAAATACCTGCTATTACAATGCACGCGGAAGCCAATACCTGTGTAAAATCTAAAATTATGTACGATTGCCTAACTCCGCTGGATTTACCCTTGACTTTAGAAAAACAAACAGTACACATCATAGGTCGGACCATGTTACAGGTCTCTGTACCCGACATAAATTGCTTTAAAGGCTTAAAATTAAAAATTAGTCACTAATATTGAACCAGGTTTCGATTACGTTGACATTTTGCATGGCTAGTTGCATACTCACCAAACATCAAAGAACTGATTAAAACTTAGAAGAAATATTCTAAGCGATTTTTACAATGAGCTGTTAACATCTCATGATGTTATAGTTTAAAATAGTACTAATTATTGTATGCAAACATCGTCGATTATTGTTTACATTGTTGCTATTAGCAGCATTTAATTTCCCCGCAACATAAGAGGTTTAAAGATTTATCAGCGTGAAATACATTTTGTATTAGTAGCCTACACATGGCGACTGCAGACTGCATCAGATTCTGTCAAAAATGAGATATCGTATACGGTAATTAGTTTGAAGAAATTTTCTGCAGTTCTCTTCGTAAATTTAATTGTTCGTACATCTTTTATGTAATTTATGTCGAATCCTCTTTAAACCACAATGATCAACCGCTGTAATGGTTTAGCGGTAAACGTGTGACAGTGTTTTTATGTATTTTCGTTTATATAGTCGAGGGAAGGACCAAGGAATGAGAGGTAGCACGTAAAATCTTTGCAACGACAAGTTTTAATGTAAACAAGTAAGAAACCATTCTTGAAATCCCTCCAAATATCAATCCTGGAAATACATATTAGTAAGGTAGGTGCTACTTCTCTGTGCTACTATCTTGTCATAAAATCATTAAATAATTGTCTACATTTTGCAAATAATTTGTTTTCTGTTAAAGCTGTGTAACCCGACACACGTGATAACGCGATGCCCTATTACACCTTTGACCTGTGGCATATACCTAACTTCGAGGGTGACAGAAGGTAAGAGTCGGCGAATAATAAGGGTTTAATATAGTTTCAAAAAGAATTTTTTTTTGCTTTATAAATAAGTTTAGACATTTTTTGATGGACAATTCCGTTAATTCTTCATTTTCTCTATCCCCTCTTAAAATATTTGTACTTGGTCATAGTTCATCTTGTACTTTGAATATTTATTTATTTATTTCGACATAGGTAATCAAACAGGCAATTCAATGCCCAATAACAGGATTACACAAAAGAGAAAAAAAAATACAAATTCGTGGTAAGTAACTTAATTAAACCTAAAGAAATAGTGAGTACAATTAACACTAATGTAGTAAAGAATTAACATATGATTTTAAACTTGATAATGATGAATTAAAAAGATCTAGATGAATAAAGTAATCATTATAATTCTTTCTGTAACATACGTATTGGAGAATTACTTGCATAATTAGTCCGACACGATGAAATATAAAAAAAATAACATATCTAGAAAAATATGAATGGTGATTAAAAGAAATTTGACTGACAATATAAGGAGAATCAACAATATTGGTAAGTAATTTGTACAAAAATATAACAGAAAAAATTATTTTTCTAGAGGCTAATTTTTTTAAACGGTAGTGCGACAATCTGACATCATATGGTTCATAATATAAATTTCTGTTAAATCTATAATTCAGCACATCAATAAATCTTTTCTGAACATTTTCAAGTCGATCTATGCATTTATAATACAACGGGCTCCATAAAAGACTACCATATTCCAATTTACTTCTAACTAATGCATTATACAAAATAATAATAGAAGAAGGGTTAGTGAAATGCTTTGTATTGCGTAATATAAAACCTAGAGTTCTCATAGCTTTTTGTGCTATTGAGTCAATATGTGTCTCAAAAGATAATTGGCTATCTAAAATTATACCTAAGTCCTTAACTTCACTAACGACTCTCAAAGTACGACCGCCAATGGTATAATTGTAAGTAATATTAAGTTCTTTTCTGGAAAATATTATACTATGGCATTTATTAATATTAAGGAAAAGTTTATGAGATTTGCAATAATCATTTAATCTGGACAGATCTTCCTCAAGTTTAATGCAGTCATCCTCAGACTGAAGAGGCATTGACAATTTAAGGTCATTGGCAAATAAATTATAATTTGAATAATTGAAGCAGAAACCAATGTCATTTATAAAAAGACAAAAAAGAAGAGGTCCCATGTGAGAACCTTGTGGTATTCCAGAGGTAATACTATGATACTCAGAAAAATAATTGTTCAATCTGACATATTGGCTTCTGTTAGTGATATAAGACTTCAGCCTACGAAGCAGTTCCCATGAATACCGAAATTTTCAAGTTTAATTAATAATGTCGGATGATGTACTTTGTCAAACGCTTTTGAAAAGTCGGTATACACAGCGTCCACCTGCATTTTATTAGTAAAAAAGGCATTAAATTAGTAATAATAGATCTGTCCCGAAAGAAGTCATGTTGATTATCATTTATTAAATTATTATGTTACTTTGTTGTCCACTCCTTAATATCTTCATAAAAATCAAACATGTTTAACTTAATTATTAAGATTGCAATAACAGCAATTCAGAATATCCCTTATTTTCTAAATTGTAGGATAATTATTACATACGTAGTTAACGTTCCAAAGAACCCACAAAGCAAGCTTTGATTAACTTGAAAGAAACCCCAAGCTGAAAATTTTGGTGAAAGCGCTTTTACGTATATCGTTAATAAAACAAGTTCGTGTCTTAGAGCCTTCTCATTCACTTGTCCCTGAAGTATGTAGCAAGTTTTAACAATATCCTGACCACATCGTTCAACTCTGTCGCATGACATTACAATTCCAGCTAAACAGATCTGAAATTACAAATGGGTGAGTTAATCAATGGCAGTGAATTTGATTTATAATGGTTTTCCGGGTCGTTATAGTGTGACCTGAGTATCACAATTAATGTACACATTCTTAGCTTCGCTGAGTCCTCAGCTGCAGACTCTTTAGAAAATGACGACAGTGAAGAACAGCGAACGTTTGAAACCATGGTAAAGCCACGGATCTCGTAGCAGCCTCCTGCCAACAGAAACCGAATTTACTATACACGTGGTCCCAGGGGTACTGATAATGCGTCTGCCCCAAGGTCTAGCCCGAGAACAATAAGGGCAAGTTAAAGAAATTCAGCTAAGGCTATACATTCACTTAGGCCACGGCATAGCAACCCGGAAAATTATTATAGACCAAATAAAAGCACCGCCCAAGCAGCAAAACAGTTATAATTTTTAAATTATACAACAATTATGTTTTATTGCTGTATTATTATTGCTTTCTAGATATAGAAATATTTTATAAATTTATTACAAGAACATTTTGGCAGCTATAAAATTTTATTTGAGCCCTCCCTTACGAGATAAATTCTTCTAAAAAAATGGAACAATATGAATTATTTTACTTGCATATTCCACACCTGAGGATATGTACAATCGTTTGCAATAATAATGACACACTCTTAAAACAGTTTTTGAACTTCTGGAAATTCTGAGTAGAAATTTCATTAAATCTATATCGGTGAGTGAAACAACTAATAATTAATATTAAAAATATGAAGTAGATTTCATTACAAATATGAGAAATCGCGAAATTCATTTTAATGAGTGTCATTATTATTGCAAACGATAGTACGTATGTGGATTTTATATTTTTAAAAGAAAACGCGTGTCCATTTAAATACTAAGAAATAGAAAATTTTGTAAATTGATTGTTCTATTTACCGTATTTTTTCATATCGAGAAACGTGTAGAATAAAAAGTCTAATTAAAATAAAAACAACAGAAGTTGGCGGTTACCACCCTTGTAGATATTTGGTAAAAATAAAAATAGAATTCAACAATATCACTTAAATAACTAAATGTATTCACCGATTTTCAGATTTATAAGTTTAACCGTTTTTGCGAAAAAAATTAAAACCAAAATTACAAAGTACACCTAAAATGAACACACCTTTCAAAGGAGCGCACATCATTATGGGACACCCTGTATAACTATTTTTAATTTCTTCTAATAGATCTTACAAAATCTCAGCGACTACTAAAGTACTTTATAGTATGGTACCAATTTTGGTTATACAGGGTGTCTGGAAATTAAGCGTCAAGACTTCAGGAGGTGATTCCTCATAACAATTAGGGTCACGAACTCCTATAACAATTTTTCGAAATACAGGGTGTTAAAGTTACATTTTTTTTTTGATATTTGTAAATATCTTCTTAAGAAATCCAAATATTTACATAAAATTTGTAAATCAGGGGTTTTTTGCGGACGAGAAATTCAAATTTTTTTCTAATTTTGACGTCGTTAGTAGTGTCATGTTTCTTCCAAATGGCAGAACTTTTTTGCTGCTTAGCCTATCCATCTGACTATTGAAACAATCGATTCTCCTACCTGTTATATCTGAAAAAGGTATACCTTATTGAAGTCGTTAGGAGTAATCGTTTTTTGAAATAATTCTATTTGAAATATTTAGTGCACCGAGTAAAAACTGTTTTGGTTTCAGTTAAAGTGCCTTTTCTACTGAAAATACAGCAAAATGTTACTTGAAAAAGTTGTTCATAACGGTAAATTATAAAGATGTACACAATTTTTTAAAAATCGGTCTCCTTTGATAAAATCTTTGTGCTTTGTTGAAAATTTGTTTCATCATACCTCTCCGATCTTCTTGAAAGTTTGCACTTCTTCATAATTTACGATTCTGAACAACTTTTTCAAGTAATATTTTGCTGTATTTTTAGCAGAAAAGGCACTTTACCTGAAACCAAAACAGTATTTACTCGGTGCACTAATCATTTCAAATAGGATTATTTCAAAAATGGTTACGCCTACCGACTTCAGCAAAATATACCTCCAAATAAAACAGGTAGGAGAATCGATTGTTTCGATAGTCAGATGGATACATTAAGATGCAAAAAAGTTCTGCATTTAAAAGAAACAATATGCCACAAGTGGCGCCCTCTACTAGTGACGTCAAAATTAGAAATTTGAATTTCTCGTTCGGAAAAACCTCCGATTTACAAATTTTATGTAAATATTTGAAATTCTTAAGTTATTTAGAAATATCGAAAATAAAATTTTAACTTTAACACCCTGTATCTCCGTTAATATTGAGTTTTCGAAAAATTGTTATAGAACTTTGTGACTCTAATTTTTTGTAAGGAATTACCTCCCTAAGTCTTGACGCATTATTTCCGGACACCCTGTATAGTTGATGTAAACACATTGTTAAAATGTTTTTGAGACTTATGTTGTTTTATAAAATTTTGTAACTGTTATAAAATACCACATTGCTAATTGGGCGGCCATAAAAGTCTCCAAACCACTACAATAGCAATACAATACAATTTAAATGTAAAGAGAAGATCATGCAATATGTTTACAGTAATGTGTAATTTAAAATATTAGGAACATAAAGTTAGCGTATCGTTATTTCTATGGGGGAATAAAATAAATAAAGAAGGAATAAAGGCATTAAATAGTGTTGAAAAAATATATATCTACAAGACTAAATATAGAATTTTATGACATTCTTTATGCACTTACAAAAAAATAGACTGGAAGGAAGAAATAGTGCACATCTCGTCCAGTAAGAAACTTCTCTACAGATTTGTCATATTCAAACAACATCCAGTTACAGGTATTCAACAGATTTGCCAGTATAGAGCTCAGTACAAGAAATATAGATAGTCCACAAACGGCGTTCAGTGTCTTAATAATGTCATTGAGAATTTTATAGATTAACATTATATCCTTAATTTCATTATTTACATGTTTCTCATATATTTCCAATCTATTGAGACTGTAAAATGTGTTAATAATTTGTTTACAAAAGCAGCGATACCTTCTTCTTAACGTGCTGGTCACTTCGAATAAAAACATAACGAAAATCATTTGATAGTAAAGCACAACTAAATGGAAACCATTGCTGTATAAGAAAAAATCATACAAAGCTGTCCAAACGCAGATTCCGAATATTGCAAATGAAATAAATATTCCATGAAATAATGCAACCATGATTATATGATAAGTTTTATTAAATTGGATATAAAAACCTCTTGCTCCTAATTTTCTGTCTACTTGTGCCAAACTTTCGAAGATTATGTTCCAAGAAGCAGCTTTTCTTAGAGTTCCGTATATAATAGTGACTATAAAGCAACAATCTAGAACAAATTGTAGAGCGTCTCCCACGAGCTGAGGTGTCTGTAAATCAGGATACAAAAGTTTTATTTTGGTATCGATTGAAATAACTGCCCCAGCAGAAAACAGCATAAAAATCAGTAAAGTGTGACAGCTGGAAAGAAGTAATACATGCCATGGTTTCCTCTTCAAATAAAATGGGAAAACTGCTGCGATACTACAACCTCTGAAGAAAATATTAATAAACTGTAAATCGTTATTCATGAAATTACTGCACATTATCACTACATACATATAAGTCTTACTGAGGTGTTGATGATAGTAAAGACTTTGGCGGTCAATATGGTTTATAAATGTCTGAATCAGATTATATCGGTTTCAAATGCAACGATGTAATTTAAAGATAAATTAGATACATGTTGAACGCAATTATTTCTTCACCTTAATGAAGGCTACAGTGTGATCTAACAATTTTGTTAAAATGATTACTGTTACAGAAAATAATCAGTGATATTAATGGTATTGGTATTAATTATTTGGATGTAAACCGTACTTGCAAAACTGCGAATTGTGCTATTCAGGATATTATTAATAGCATATATTTGATCTGAACTTAAATTTCTGGCTCTCAATTAGGTGATATATTTATTTACTTCAAAATTGATGAAAAAACACATGTAACGCCTTTAGAAGCAACGAACTTAAGGGCGTCGTATTTTAGACATTTAAGAACTGAAAAATATATAGCTTAGTAAATAATAGTAATGTTATCTCATGCCACCTGCAAATATTCAAAGGTATCGAAGTAAATCTAGTCACCAAACTTTTAGGTAAAGAAATCTTCGAAAATACGTGTTTTTCAATTTAACTGTAGATATAAATATTGTTATAACATAAACTTATAAGGGTGTTTTTAAATATAGTAGAAAAAATGAAACCAAAGATTCCTTAGGTGAAAATAAATCTATATAATCTAAAATAGCTATATCCCAACTCGCACAATAAAAAAGATACAGGGTGTCAAAGTTAAAATTTGATTTTCGATATTTGTAGAAACCCCAAATATATTACATAAAATTTGTAAATCAAGGGCTTTTGTGGGCGATAAATTCAAATTTGTTTCTAATTTTGACGTCACCAGTAGAGGGCACCACTTATGGCACATCATGTTGATTTTAAATGGCAGAACTCTTTTACTGCTTAGTGTATCCATTTGACTATTGAAACAATCGATTCTCTATTATAAGCAAGGACGTCACTTTGAACCTTTGATTTGAATGTTTAATTTGTATTTGTATTGTTCTAGTAACTTATGTATTTTAACCTTATGATTTTGTTAGTAAACCATTCTTTGTTAACGACGTTATTTTTTTATTATTTATCATTAACCACCATCAGCGTAACAACAAATTTGCACAAAAATTACTATCTGTCAAAACTAATTCTCCACAAACTTGTTTCCAAGGCAACTAAGCGCTTGTTTCCAAAGCGTGCTATGTTTAATGTAGAAAATAAATTAAAATGATTTCGTATTCATCACATGCAAGCAATGTTATTTTAGCGTTTTTCTCGAAAGCGGTTAGATTTATCGAAACAAATAAAGTATACCTTTTTTATGTCGAAAGGTTAGGAGAACAAAAATATTCAGTCAAAAGTTGCATAAAGTGTAGCACAAAAAAGTTGGAACCATTCAAACCAAAATAAAGGCTCTCTACAAAATACGAAAAAACGGTGGGCTTTATAATCCTCAGCCTGAAAACGAAACGAAATTTTGTCAAAATATTATGAGTATGGCAAAAGTTATTGCAAAAAACTGCAAATTAAATTTAACTTTAACACCCTGTAACTCCGTTAATAATTAATTTTGGAAAAAATGTTATAGAAAAAGGTAGCATTTATTTTCGGTCTAGAATTATCCCCTGAATTATTTGCTCATCATTCCCGGACACCCTGTATAATACAGCACATTGAAAATTTTTATCAGTTGCCAGTATTTTATTATTATTAATATTACTATACAATAAAGTTCAAGTCAAATCTAAGTTTATTATTATTATGTATGTATGTATTATAAAAACTTATTGTGCTCTAAGAACAAATAATAAATTCATCCTATAACCGAGAGCTCCAAATGGGAGCAAATATACGATTTGTATAACTTCAAAAATGTATCCAAGATCAGATTACTGAAAGATTTTCTGATCATAAAAATCGATTGATTACACTTTTTCACTGCCTTGGCAACTTTGCGCACTGCATGAGATTTTCAATTATAATAATTATTCCGAGATTATTTTGTTGTGAAACGCTTGGCAATTCTATATCATCTATATTGTATACTACTTTAGGATTAGTTCTAGGCATATGGAGTACACAACATTTAGAAGGATTTAGAGGTAGTCGGAACACCAATTACTAATAATATGTAGATCATCTTGTAGGTGATGATATGATGATGAAAATAATTTAAAATCATCTGCATATGATAACACTTGAGAAATACACGTATTCATTAGGTCAGAAACATATACTAGGAACAGAATTGGTCCAAAGACCGAACCTTGTGAAACACCACTCAATACTTGTCTTCCCTAGGAAAAACTCTCAGCGATACGAATTATAAATTCACGTCTATAGGTTGTCCAGTGTCTGCCCATAAGGTCCAAGAATTAATAGCTTGAAGTAAATTGGTAAAAACTGATCGACCAGGTAGAAAACCATATTGATGCGGTGGTATGACACCATACTTTACACGGAACAGATGTTAAGCTAATTGGGCGATAGTTAGAGCTTGACAGTTTATCACCTTTATTGACTATAGGGGTCACACTAGATAATTTCTAGTCTGCCAGTTTCCAAGGCTTTGAACATAATTTCGCAAAGTGGACTATTTATGCTATTTGCAAATTTTGGCGGAAATAGTGGGTTGATCAAATCTGTACCAGGAGATGAATCAATACGCAGTTTACACAGTTGTTCGGAAACAATTGCAGGACTAATTTGAATTTCCCCTAGTGTAGAAGATACACGAATGTTGACATCCAACTGCGGTAGCGTCTAAAGTAAATGCATTGTAGAAAGTCTCAGCAAAAGTCTCAGCGACTTCACAGTTATCACTACACACACTACCCGAAGCATTTTAAATCAGTGGTGTGGAAACTTTACTTGTGAGTCGAGAACGGGTATATTTATAAAAAGCTTTAGGTCCTTTATCAATTAACTGATTTTCAAACAATGACCTTGCACGCAGTAACTGACCTGTTAATCTATTAGCGAAATTTCGGTGTCGTCTGAAGAATTGGATCGTTTGTATCTTTGCCAAAGTGCCTTTTTTTTCTGACACATTTTAAATAATTCTCCATTGAGCCACTGATTTTTATAATTGGATGCATATTTACAAACAGGAGTATATGTAGGTATGATATTTCTGACAGTATTCAACCAACTATGCCACAAATCTTCGGGGTTATTTTTGTTTGCACAGTCTTCAAACCAATCCACCTCAGCCAAATGATGATTCATTGATATATAATCAGCCTTGAAGAAATTGAATTTTGATACATTAGTTTTGCGATAATCATAAACAAAAAATTGCATAGAAAATTCAATGCAACAATGATCAGATTTGCCCAAAGGGGGTGAATAACTAAGATAACTAAGTAGATCATCAGTGTTAGTTATAAGTAGATCAACGAGATATGGAAGCTGATTCGCTCTAAATCGCTTGTGTTTTCTGTAATATGTCAGACCTGTTGACAACAACATATTAGTAAAATCTACAGCAGCACTATTATTCTCTGATAGAATGAGTAAAGACCAAGGAATATTGGGAAAGTTGAAATCTCCAATAATAAGAAGGTTATCAAGCTGTGAACTCAAAGATTCGATTTTTTCACATAAAAGTTGGGATTCATCCCTGGTAACATCAGGAGCACGATAAATAATTAAAATATGGAAACAAATAAATTTATCTGATGTGATTTTTAATAGCAGACATTCTACATTAGAAACAAAACAATTGAATTGAGTTACATTAGAAGCTGTAACAGTTTAGTATGAAAGAAAACACAAACTCCTCCACATATTATGTCTCTTCGATCAGATTGTATTAAAAAATATCCAGGTAAATTTGCTGCAGACTCTTGTATATTCGATGAAAGCCACGTTTCCGAGAGCAAGACAATGCTAGATGAAAATTTAGCAACGTGTAATTGAAGATCATTGTATTTAGCAGGCAGTGATGCTATATATACATAACTGAAAACTGATAAATTTGTGGAAACAAATCTAGTTTTTTGGTAGCTGGTCATTTGGTTTTTGGTATTTGGTTTCTCTGGTATTAATTAAAAATTCGTACAAGCAAAGTGAATTCTGAAAGAAAAAAGATAATTATGAATCTTCCATAGCTTACCCTGTTCATCTGTTAGTATTGATTGCTATGTAACAAGATAATTGTCTCTACAAATGTTCTATTCCGTGTCATAAACGTTTACCCTTACATATAAATTAATGGGTAAACATAATTTTCACTCCATCTATCTACATCTAATTTCCTTTAACATTTCAAACATACACGAAAATGAAAAACTATTTTCAGTAATAGTATTGACCCACTAAAATATGTCGGTATTTATTAAATTTTAAGAAGCTTTCATTAAAATTCATTCCTTAGACAATATTTGTTCAATTTTTTGGAGAGATAAAGAAGTTAGGATTTTATATAATAATAAAACAAAATTAATGGCAATACTCTATTAAATATTATGTTTACAAGTAAAATTTACTGTAATTTTTATGCCTGATTTCATGGTAGAATCGTGCTGTGCATAAATTTCTGAGTACAAGAGATAATTACAATAAAAAAAAATGTTTGAATATATACGTACGTAAACAGCAGTCATCACGACGATTATAGAACTTAACAATGCAGATTCAAGTGAGGTAAATAACTATACTATCAAGGGTATCGTCAGAAATAAATCTTGACGCACTAACTTGAAAATTATTACAATCATAAGGAAGTGAGTGAAAACAAGAATAAATCCCCTCCATTTAGTATACAATTTTTGTTCAAAAAATAAGATTGTTATTCGTTTCTTAAAAATTACTTTTTTTTCATGTTTTATTGGATATATATATCGTTAGCGTATGTACAATTATTAATGAATCACCCTGTATACTATGTTTGTTCTTACAGACATGAATTGAATATTTCTCTACAAATTGTATTTTATGCCGATAATGTTAAATACTAAGATCACACAAAAACATATTCAATACCTACATAGTATGTGCTTATTACTACTTTGGTACAGATCACAGACCTTATAAATGATGAACTGACCATAGAAAGAGAGGTCCGCTGTCCTGATGTGTGCAAGAAGGATGAAGCTAGTCCGGGCAAAAACAGATGTTCTATGACAGAAAAATATATAAACATAACCTGATAAATCCTTTTCTGTTAATATTGTTAATGATTTGTGTGCCTTTTATGATTTAGTTGTGTATAGTGTGTTTATTACCAATAGTTTTTAAAGACTCATAAACTATGGTGGAGTTGGTCTGTCACACGTCTGTCACACGTCTGTCATACGTCTGTCATTTACGGTTTTTGTTTTTTTCGGCCAATGATCTGTGAGTTTTTGTCCGGACTAGCTCTATCTCTGACGCACACATTTGAGCATCAACGATTTGTATAGGCAGAAAACGGTTTTGGGCGCGACCATGATTTATAAGGTATATGGTACAGCTACACTATGTATATGAGTGTCAACTACCACTAAGTACAAAAATTTTAATTACGTGCTTAGGAAGGCCTAAAAGACAATAGAAAATCATTTGGGAATTTTAGTTCGATGTAGAAAAATGGAGCAAAACCCCTATTTCTTCCGAAAAATCGACGCCTATGATAAACATCATCTGAGACGGCTTAGATCTGTCAACTATTATTTGGTTATTTTTTAACGATATTTCCGATTGTTAGAAATGACGAAAAATGAACATTTTTAATAATACCTGGTAGGTATTATTATTATTAAAAATCGTTCCAAACTGTCAAAAACATACTCTGCGTACAGTTTAATAAAACGCCTATTTGTTTTAAGAAAAATCAGCGAAAGGAATATTAATAGATAATAGAAAACTTTGAATGCGCCAGCGGCAGTCTTTAATTGAAGAAGAATAAAATCTTGTCCATTAACCTAATAACCTGTACTCAAAATTTCTTAATGTAATTACTATAAAAAGTTTAAAATTTAAAAAATAGGCACTAAACAATGAAGAAAAATAAAAAATTACAAACTTAAACACAACAGGTTTCAATTATGACAACAAATTGTTGCTGGTTGCCTATCTCTTCAAATGTCGAACGTGTGCTCGAGGCTGACGGGCCATCAAAGTTGGAGATAAATTGGAATTTAATATGGTTTCGAAAAAAAAAATTTTTATAAATAAGACTGGAAATTCTCTGAAGGGCGATTTCGTTATTTCTTATTTTTCTCTATCCCCTCTTAGTACTTAGTCATAGTTAACCCAGCATTTAAGAAGAATGCTAAATCGCGTCCCCTGAAAGCACGGCTGCTTTGAACATATTATCCAGTTGCCTTGGGTAATACAAATTAAGTTGGCTATGTGTACAGGGTGTCCCAACCTCGTTTTAACTGCAGGGAATCTCGTAAATTACAAGAGACAGAAAGAAGTTTTCATAACAGCTTTTCGAGAAACCTAAAATGCCGCAATCAGAATTTCTATAGATTTCATCGTTTTTGAGATACAGGGTGAAATAAAAAAAACTACTTTTATTTCATACTTTCCGTTAAATGACTATTTTCCGGAGTTATTTGCGGCTGGGTATGGAACATTACAATGACTGATACCGTAATGTTTGTTGCCTAGCAACACTACTTAATTTTTTTTTAGTTTTATTGGGTTTTCGCCACACTTCTGAAAAATAATAAAAATTAATTAAATAAGCCCTTGCGCTAAACGGAACAGTCAAGGGTTATTTTTTAAACTAAGTTTGCCTAACCAAAAAATCTTACACTGAAAAAAGCAGATAAGTAAAAAATAACAAAAATTACATCACTACCTCTGTTGGAGAAACGTCTCGGCCTATGAATGTTAGAGTTGAGGAACATAAAAATTATATAAAAAGACGGGAATTTAAAAAATCCAAAATTTGCGAACACTCTTGGGAAAACGGTCATGTGATTCAATGGGGTTCAGCAAAAATTTTAGAGAAGGAAGATAACGCGACAAAAAGAAAATTAAAAGAGACCGCGATTATTTTGTTGAACGGAGATAAGTGTGTGTCAAACTGTTCAGTAAACATCGATCATTGTTGGCTACAGTTGTATCAAGAAGAAGTAAGTAAAAATAAAATAAAAATCATTTAACATCTCTGTGGAAGCAGATAAACAAATTTTAAACTGTAAATCTTGACATACGTTTAATATTTTTACTACTATTTTGAAAACGAAAACAGAGAGTTTTTCGAAACGTCAATAATACGGAAGTGCGCGATAGTGATGTAATTTTTGTTATTTTTTACTTATCTGCTTTTTTCAGTGTGAGAATTTTTGGTTAGGCAAACTTAGTTTAAAAAATAACCCTTGACTGTTCCGTTTGGCTCAAGGGCTTATTTAATTAATTTTTATTATTTTTCAGAAGTGTGGCAAAAACCCAATAAAACTAAAGAAAAACTAAAATTATGCCACAAATAAATAGCTTCAGACAACACTACTTAATATTTTGCTTAATTTTATTATAGTTGGAAATGTATTAATACTGTTAAGCATTTATCGGAATGTAAATAACTCTGTTTGTGATATGATTTTTTTTTAGATTGTAACGATGTTTCCGAAAGTTAGTTTAAAATCTCCTCCAAAATTTCCATAATATATTTACGTATACATTTTAAAAATGATTTCAAAGGCAGTATGAAATAAAATATATGATACACGTCCGTTAGATCTTAATACATCAGCTACTGAATTTATAACGTGAATTATTTACAAGGAATTCTTTGTATTTCAGAGAAAAGAGCAGATATAAAATAGCACCTGTTATAAATCATTATGAAGCAAAAAAATAATACAATTAAATTACATACAAATATACAGGGTGTTTCATTTAAAAAATTGTTTGTTTAGGCCATAATCTAAAAGACACACCCTGTAGAGAAATTACTAGTACGCTACTGATTAAGGCATCTAAAATTCCTCGAAAAAGTAGTTTAGTTTTGCGAAACCCCCATTATTCTATCTCTTGTAGTACCAGAAATACCCTGAATTGAACTTGGGACACCTGCAAACAGGGTTAACTATGACTAAGTGCAAACATTTTAACCACGTGCTCAGGGAGGCCTAAAAGACAATAAATAAATAATTCCAGAATGTTTTTTCCTGCGAAAAGTCGGCGCCTGTGATAAGCATCGACTGAGATGGCTTAGATCCATAAAGCTTATATCTGTCAACAATGTCAACTACTATGTGGCCGTTTTTTTGCAGCGTTTCTAAATGCAGAAACAACAGAAATTATTAGTAATAATACCTGATAGATAGGTAACAGTTAATCTAGCTAGCTGCAGTATTTTGCATTTGCTTTTCATTATTCCGTTACTGGCAAAACTACAGTTTCACTCATTACAACCGCCTATTTATTGTAATAAAATTGAACGAAGAGAATAGGTAGGTACTAATAGATAATAGAAAACTTTTAATGCAACCGCGGCAGTCTTGTCCCATAACCTAGACAACAAACCGGTGAACTATATTGTGGCAAAATATATCCGATACAAATTCCTTTATTTAATAACTAAAAAACGTTTAAAATTAAAAAGGACACTAAAAAGGTCACAAAACTACAAAGTAAAATACAGGAATTGAATTATGACATGACAGCGAATTTTGCCGCGGTGTTGCTGGTTGCCTACTCTGGCTCTGTAAATATAATATCGAAAAATTTTGTTTTTGCATTTGGAATTTCTTTTAAATTTGATTTCATTAGTTCTTAATTTTCCCTATCCCCTTTTAAAATATTTGTAACTAGTCATAGTTAGCCCTATATAAAACATATTACGAAAAAAGCTATATGCTAATTGTGTGAATTGTTACATTTTCAAAGCACTAACAATGCCCATATAAAATTATTGTTTTTAAGTTCTAAACTGCAGAATTATTATTATATATGTAGTCAATGTTGCGAGGAATCCGCACAGCACTCCTTGGTTGACATGAAAGAAACCCCACGCTGAGATTTTTGGAGACAGTCCTTTTACGTATTTGGTCAATAAAATAAGTTCGTCTCTTAGAACCTTCTTATCCACTTGCCCTTGAAGTATGTAGCATGTTGTGATAACGCTCTGACTGCTTTTTTCAATTCTGTCACATGACATGACAATCCCAACCAAACAAACCTAAAATTAAAATCATGTTAAGTTAATAACTAAATTAAATTGGGTTTCGTGAAGTTATCTCCACCTTTGTTGGTCAATTTGTAATAACACAAGTTTTGTAATTATTAAGTTATTTGTAAGCAAAAAATAAAGATTCGGATTAAGGAGACATTGATTGAGCTGTTTTAATAGAGTTCTTACCAGACCAAAAACGCTCTGTAAATAAATTTCGAGATCACTTTAAGAAAAAAAAACGAGCTGTCCCAAGTTATTATTTATCCATTGAGTGTCAATTTCCACCAATTGTACAAAAATCGCACTGGGAGGGATTCTTTTATAAGGTTTGCTCTAAAGAAAATGGTAAATTAATAATTTGTGTTTTTTAAGATATACTATATCTTCTTCTACATCGAAAATGAATGATAGTTTACTTTATAAACTATGGTTCAAAAATGTTCTGTTACAAAAATACTGGGTTACAGTTTTAGGGAAAAAAAAAAGGAAAACAATTAATATTCTCGAAACCGCTTTAGACATTTCCATGAAATTTGGTATATAATAACTATTAATAAAGGTGCAATATAAACATGATTTCTATATTTAACAGTGGCGTGCACACGAGCACTGACTTTAATATTTTTAAAGGAAAAAATGGTACGCCAACGGTTTTCTCCCAGATACAAATTATTTTTTAATTCCCCGCTCAATTTGAAAAATAAGAGCCTTCCTGAGTTTTTGGACTGCAATGCGCCATTTTTGAGAAAAAAAAATAAAAACCGTTGGATTGTTCGGGAGAATTCATATATCTAATTATTAAAGTATACAATTTTGCAATATATTTAGTATTTAGTGATTGCAATAAAATATTTATTGCACAGTGAAATTGTATTCATGCCATGAGTAAAAATTATTATATTTTAAAAGGGCCTTTTTACAAAAATTTGTAGAAGGAAGTGTATCTTTTCACATTGATTAAGCAAATATTTTGCAAGAGTTCCAACAATATAAAAAAATTACGAACTTATTCAACAATCAACACAATTATCTAATTACAATGTGTGGGAACAGTGTGAATTTCACATTTGGCATCCAAATTTTTATCGACGCCAACGAAGGACAGAATATATTTTTGAATAATATTTGTCGGTCAGTGTCAGTCAGTTCACCCTACCATACCTCTGCGGGTATGGTAGGGTGGAAGAATGTTGGCTTGGGTCAATGTGAAAGATTGATACCGGTTGACATTTGACCACTCCTCTAATTAATGAGATTTTCCAGGTTTCCTTCATTCCTTCACTGAACTGTGGTTAAGGCCTACCAATGTAACTCGTTCCTGGGCGCAAATGCGGCCTGCTTAATAATAATATTCCGCCCCCTCTTCTCCTACTTCTGCACTAATCCTCGTGGTTAGAATAAAAGGTAGATATATTATTTTATTCGTGATGTGATATGTTTTCTTCCATTAGTTACCAGGTTGGGAATTGAGAACTATTATTGTATATGCAGAAGGAGCAATGGAGTCTAAAAATTCAATCATATAACATAATTTTGTACATAATGTGCATGTTCTTATTCTAATCTGTGACTAATATTTTTTAATATGCTATCATTTTAGCATATTTTTGTTTATGTTTACTTGTTAAAATATACATTAATACAATTTTTGTGTCCTTTAATTTCTTAACTTTATTTAAAATTAGAGATTTCTGCGAAGTAATGATTCAGATAAAACAGACCTTTCCCTTTTATGGTCAACCAGGCTCTATACTGACTGAATATTGTGCAACTAATAATTCAGTGCAATCGTTAAATATCCTGCCTACAATTTAATTTTTTCCTCATTTGAAACTATTGGTTACCATTGTATATTATATTATTCAAAACCGTGGATAATATGTAATATTTAAATACTGATACGACAATTTTTGGTTCATGTTCTTGAATTTATCGCTACCAAAATATTAAGTATTTGTGTGTCATTCATTAGATTGATACCCGTCGACGTTCGAAGCGTATCTCAATTTATGAGGGTTTGGAGGTCAACGAATTCTGGTTTATAGCTTAGAAATACTTATAAATGGAATGAAGTATTTCTCATGTAAAATTTTTTAAATCGCCCCAAAAATGCGTGGATAACATCAAGAATTAAATATTTTCTTAATGAGAAATTGAATTGAACACGAAACATACAATTACAGCTAAATACAACGATAATGGGTCGTGCGAACAGTGCTGCTTGCTATTTTTGTCAATTGGTATATTTTTTATTTATTTACACAAGAAATCATTACCGATAAAATAAATTGTATAATACCCAGTTGCATAGGCAGTATTAATTTCATAAGTATTTAAAAGACAGTTGAAGTTATTTAGTGTGTTTACCAGCAAATAACAAAATATAAAAATTATGTGTGGTCCACAACCTAATGTTCAGCTCCCTTATTATATCATCAAGCAATGTATATGCCAGCTTAACGTCCTAAATCTCATTGTAGACATTTTTCTCATACTTTTCCCATCTGTCAGCATTAGCAAATATTCCGGTAATTTTAGCACTTATGTGAATATATCTTGTGCTTAAAGCGCTTGTCAGTTCGAATAAAAACATAACGAAAACTGTTTGACAGTAGCGTATCACCATGTGAAAGCTGTAGTAGTAAAACTTCTGTATATCCCAGTTGCTCATCAAAATTGACATTATCGATAAGTTAGTCCCAAGATACATTACCATGTTCAAAGTATGGCCTTTGTGGAATATTACACATAAACCAATTTTGCTCAACCTTGCATCCACCCGTACCAAATTTTTGAAGAAGACTCTCCATGTAAAATTTTTTTGTATAATTGCATGAAGAACGACAGATGAATAGCAATTGTCGAGGAAGAGTTGTAGGACGTCTTTTACTTTTTTATACGGTGTAATCTGTAGAAAACCAAAAGTTATCCTTGAGTAGAATGATATTACCATTCCAAATAGAAATAAAGCTACTAATATAATATATCATCTTGAAAACACGAATGAATATGTGTTACGTTTCAAGAACCAGGGACACAATCCTATAATATTACAAAATATGAAATAAGTTCTAGTAAACTGTAAATCGTTAATGGTTAAACGTTTTCCAGTATCATACGCCTTTCTTCGAAGCAGCCGTATATGCGCTGTAGAAGAGCATTGACAAATGGCATAAATGGACATAGCAATTACTAATGACCAGTCATTTATTTTTTGATTTTCTTTATTTGTAATAAATTATTATCATAACTTATCCTCATAGTTCCTTAATCTTAAATAAGGTTTGGTACACTTTTATCTTCTCGTTGATTCAATTTTCAGTGTTACATTTTTTGAAATATTCAAATATTTATGGAATAGTTTGTATTTTACTAATTTAAAAATCATAGATTATCCAATAATAATTGTGATAATATTCCTTAAAAGAGATTTAAATTGTCGAAGACTAACGAACGCTCGAAACGCTCCTATTAAAAATTACCTCTACCTTGTGATTCTGACTCTTTGATATTGATAATTACAAAAAGATCTAGAATTATTGTATTATATTATTTATTTCTGAAGAAATTAGGTGATTTAAACGTGAACAATTTTCATAAAGTGTTGAAACACATTACCATTAAAGTTGTTAAATAGACTGTGGAAGTTTTATCGTTGTAGATTAGAAGAATATGATGAATTGAATACCCGCTTACACCCAATTCTTGAACTACCATGTGATGCCAATGTCGTATCTACTACGATCAATATTCTTGTTTTGATTGAAGTTCATCGTCATGAATGAGATATGCCTCATGACAAAATATGACTCCTTGGCACGAGAAAATAATTATTGTTGCTCTACCTTCTTCAATGATGTTCTCTAGAAGAATATTGATAAATGGGATAAGTGGACGTAGCAACTACTAATGACCAGCCATTTAATTCTTGATTTTTCTATTTATAATAAATTATTATTATATCTTGTCTTCTTTAACATTAGTTCATTAATCTTAAATGAGCTTTGGTACATTTTTATGTTCTCGTTGATTCATTTTTCAAATTCCAGTGATACATTTTTTTGTCTAGAGAAGTACTCAATTATTTATGGAATAGTTTGAATTTTACTGGTAATTTAAAAAGGATAGGTCGTCCACATTGATTATGAGAATATTCTTCAGAAGAAATTTGAATTGTTGAAGACTAACAAAGATATTGCTCGATTCGTTCCCATTAAAAACTACTTCTACCTCATTAGTGATTTCGGCTCTTTGATATTGATAATTACAACACAATTATTGTATTATGTTTTGTATTTCTGAAGGAATTAAAAGATTAAAAGTGAACAATTTTCACAAAATGTTGAAGCACATTACCATTAAAGTTGTTAGATAGACAATGGAAGATTTATAGTGCAAAATCAGGAGAATAATATGGATTTGAAATAATTTTCTAACATATTCTTGAATAACCGCTTTTGTTTGCCGAGGAGCTAAACAATAATGAATCAATGAATCGAGCCAAATATGCCTTATCCGAATGTTGCTGGTTTCAAAAATATAGGACGTTCAATGCTAAACTTTTATTTTGAAATATCACAATAACTTTGAAACCTGTCGAAGTATTAAAAAAAATGGCACCATTATGTTTTTTGCCATGGCAAATAAGAATTTTTAACTAATTTTGACGTCACTAGTTTTTGAAATTTTGCACGTCTCCATAATTTACCGTTCTGAATAACTTTTTTAAGTAACATTTTGCTGTATTTTCAGTAGAAAAGGCACTTTACCTGAAACGATAACAGTTTCGAATCGCTGCACTGAATATTTCAAATACGATTATTTCAAAAATGGTAACTCCTAACGACTTCAACAAGGTATACCTTTATCAGATATAATAGGTAGGAGAATCGATTGCTTCAGACAAGATAGATACACTAAACAGCAAAAAAGTTCTGCCATTTAAAAGAAACATGCTGTGCCATAAGTGGCGCCCTCTACTAGTGACGTCAAAATTTGTTAAAAATTCTTATTTGCCGTGCCAAAAAACATTATTGTGCCAATTTTATTTTTAATACTACGGCAGGGGTCAAAGTTATTGAGATATTTCAAAATAAAATTGTAGCATTGAACGCCCTGTATTTTTGAAACCAGCAACATTCGGATAAGGCATATTTGGCTCAATCAACTTTTTTTGGTATCTCCAGCTCCGAAACCTTTCGCAGGCACCCTGTATATCACTATAAATATCATACGGAGAATCGTTCGTGGCAAAATAGCACCCTTTGAAATGAGAAAATAATTATTATTGTTACCCCACTTTCATCTCATGTTCATGTTCTCTACGCAGTTCGACTACTCTATTGAACCAATGAAAGAGAAATGCTTTCTATTTGGTATTTCATTTTCTTTTCCATAATTTGCAAATATCTACAAGTTCTAAGACTATTCAATTAAATAATAACAATTAATTTCTAAGGATTACTGATTCAAAAGAGTAGATATCAAATTTTCATTTGTAGAAGTACCATAAACACAAATTTCCATTTCTAACCTAGCAAAAATTACTTACACAAAGTATAAAGGGTTGCAAGGCACAAGACAAAAATATTTGTTCCCACATAAACGGTTCTTCAAAAGCGCGCAGCATCCAATTGAATGTGGCCAACACCATTATAAATATGTAACACAATGTAAAAAATATATGCGGTCCCACATTATCATTTAGCCTCTTCGTAACGTAGTTGAGTGTGCCATATAGTAATTTCATATTTCTTATCTCATCATCAATATTTTTCTGATACATGCAGAAATTGTTACATTGTATGAACAATCTTTCTGTTGCAGTACCAAAGTAGATATATCTTCTTCTAATTATGTTTGCTATTTCGTAAAGGGAAGTTACAAATGCTACTTGATAAAACTGTACAATTGTATACATAATGTAGCAACTATAAGTTACAAGATTTTTTCTGCTAGCATACAATAGAAATGCGTGTAATAAAATTGGTGCTGAATGATATCCTACTATCTTCAGCGTCTGAAACGTTATGTGGAATTGTATGTGAAAACCTTTTTCCCGTAACTTGTTGTCCACTTTGATCAAGTTCTTGAAACAGGTTCTCCAAAAGTTATCTCGTAGAGATCCTCGTAAAGTCATCAAAATTAATAACACCTCTATAATAAGTTGTAGAATATCTCCGATTACTTGGATCGGTTTAAAGAAAATATTATATATAAATTTAATTCTTCCCAAGAGTGTAAAAATTCCACCACATATGAACAAAATGAGTACCATACTATGATAACATTTAGAAAGACGAGTTGATTTATTCCATGGGTATATTCCCAAAACTGCACAATAATTCATGTAGCTTTTACAGAATTTTATATCGTTTTCTATACGAAAATTATTCTGGAGAGTATTCGTGTTCATTGTTGCAAGACCTATCGGAAATAGTTTTTTAATGAAACGACATTAATATGTACACTTCAATGCTGGATCGGAAGAGACTCTACTATCGTTTAACGTAGCAATCATACTAGATAGATACAAACATTTATATTGATCAAAATTGTAATACATTAACATGAATTAATGGAGCTAAAGTTAATACCATTAGAATTTCTGATGGTTGGGGTCACCTTCGATTTTTTTTTAATTTCACTAATCGAAGTATTTATCAGAAAAGCCTAAACGTAAAAAAATGATTTTTTTTGAAAACTGTCATCAAAAGTCGACTTTAAGTATTTATCAGAAAAGCCTAAACGTAAAAAATGATTTTTTTTGAAAACTGTCATCAAAAGTCGACTTTTCGTTAAATATTCAATTGACAAAGTGAGTATTTTTTGTCACCTAGCTGCGAAATACTTTTAATGTTCTAGAACGCCAAAGTTCTTTTCGTTCTAGAGCATAAAATAAAAAATGTCAAAATATTATGATTTTATTAATAAAACAATATAGGACAATTACAATTTACTTTGTACTACATGTAAATTGAAAGTGCCGATATTGGAGTGAGTGAAATTGTTTTATTTGGATACAGTGTCTTTTTAACGCATAATATATTGATCATAATGTCGAAGGTTTAATTTTCTGTTCGAAATATGCCAGTAATACCCTTAAGTATATACACCAAGAGGGTCAGTCCTTAATAAAAACCTAAATAGTTATCATAATTCCTGTTAGATGTCGTACTGTGTAACAATACGCATTTATTCAAACGAAGGAAATAAAGCGCTACTATTTTTTCTGCAAAAAGCTGCGTAGGCGTTTTGAGGGCGTGGCCGCGTGACCCTTTTTCATATACCTGCCTAAATAATAAGATTATGGTAATATATTTATATTTCAAATCACAGATCATAAAGTTTGAAACATAAGCAGTTTATTTTATTGCATTAGAGAAGTAAAAATATAAACTATTAATTAATTAAAAAAAAAACAGAAAAATAAGATTGTAAAAAAGAGTTTTCAGCGATATGCCAAAATTTACAGTTTCTATTTTATTTCCTTTAAACATATTAAGATAATTCAAATGAATTCGATATACCTACTTCTATAAAGAGACATATAGAACTATAGATTACCGTGTGGGTTTCTGTTACTGCATAAGATGCATTATTATTTTGCGAAAAATCAAATATTTTTAAGAAAAATTCTTTAGTAAAAATTCTAAAATAATAAGTATACAAATCTTTGTTCAATGTTTGGTCTAAGTATAATTTTGTGATGGTGTGAAATAAATATTATTTTGTAGTATTTTTGAAGAGTAATTTTTAAATTAAAATAAGTAGTAAAAATAATTTGTGAACTTTACAGGCTCATCAGAAAAGAATGTGTTTCAAAATGTATTTATTATTTTAAGTATTATATAGGGTGAACCATTAATAATATGACAGAGTAGGAATGACATCTTTGAAGCAAAATATGAAGATATATGCCTTACTAAAATGTTGCTGTAGAAAAAGATACAGGTTTACATTATTTTTTCATTTTTTTTTTTTTGTAATAACTATGATCGCTCAACAGATTGTCATAAAATTTTGTATATTTTAAGAAAACTAATCATAATTTATGTAGTAGGTACCTATTAAAACAAATAGACCATTAACAATGCCAGATGATGACAATTTCTCTCTTATTTTTTGTTAACAAAATTCCTACCGTTTTCCAGAAAATTGATCTAAAACAACAATCGATATTTATCGACGTAACGAAATCTCTTAAGAGCATTAGAAAATTGCATAGAAGTGAGAGGCCATATTGAAAATTTACTGTAATTAGCTGTAATAATTAGTTTAATTAATTAAGACATGTAGAGGTAGAGAGAGTTTGCTCAAGGGCTAAGTTGTTTTTACTGCTCTGTTGTTATTTATGTCAATAAAAGTAAATATGTAGGTACTTTTTTTCAAATATGAGTTTTTTTTCAGTTATTTTGGACATTTAAAAACAAACGACTTATTGATACCTACTAATTTTTTGGAATTAAATTTCAATAGCATGTCGCGTGTAAGCAGAAACCTTTAGGGCAGTTTTTTCGAAATTGGTAGGAATTATCAAGTTCTACAAAGTCTATCTTTGTACGTAGAAATGATGTTCGGATATAATTTTGTAGTCAACCGAATCAAAATGTTTTGTCAACAAAAAATAAGAGAAAAATTCATCATTAGACATTGTTAGTGCGGTGTTTTTTATTGGCAAAACTGATTTAATACTTAAATTAATTTTTTTAAATAATGTTTCCCTACCAAATTTGGTGACAATTAGTTGAGAGATACTCGTGTTATTACAAAAAAAGAAAACAAATAAAAATATATCAATTTTGACACCTTGTATCTTTTTCCACATCAATATTTTACTAAGATATATTTCGCTATATCTTCATATTTCCTCCCAATGATGTTACTCCTCCTCTATATGCCCTTATTAATGGCCCACCCCGTATTTTTAACGACACGTATTGAATGACTTCTTCACTTGAATTTACCAAAATTGTAGGAGTATGATAAAAATGTTATCTGGCGGTTAATGTATTTTAAGTTTTGACTTTCATTGATACGTGAAAGTGAATATGAACTGGATAACTGCACTTCTGTAATTTGTTTGTTTTCTGTAAATAGGAGAATATTTTTATTATTAAATCAAGTGATGGAATTACTATAATTACTTATCAGAATTCAAAATCTATCATAGTCGATTTTATGAATTTTAAGTACATACAAGCTTTCGAAATAATAATGACACTCAGTTTTTAAACTTCTCGAAGTTGAAAGTAGATTTCATTACAAATACGTCAGCTGTTCAAAAGAAATAGCAAAATTCAATTTAAAAAGTGTCATTATTATTGCAAACGATTGTACATAACATAATATATATGAACCAATCATCTTCGATGGGAAGAGCTTTCAAAATTATATATCCAAATTCAAGTTATTTTAGTACCTAATATTGCGCCATCTATTAGCAAATAGTCCAAGCGTATACGTTCTCTTTGAGTTCGTTTCCCATTACGCGAGAGTTGGTTTCCCATTCAGGCCAGCAAGGTCTCCCATTAGATTGACTAGTTTAGTGTATATAATTAAGAATAATACCGATACACCACCCTATGAATTCATTGTAGGCAATCTCGTACTGTGTCGGCGATTTTTTGGGGATTAATTATTAAACAGCAGTTTGTGCCGCTACAAATACTTCCCCTGGTAAATGGTCGTCTTTACTTTCCGGGTTTATTTTGAATTAAACACTCTTAGAATATGAATTAATATATATCATTCTGACACTATTTTTTCAAACAACAAATTTTTATTGTTTATTAGGTTACTATCGTTATGATAGCTACCGAGCATAAACCGTCTTGATTCAAACACGGGTCAAACGATTTAAAATATAAAGTAAATTGTTGTACGTAACACAGTTGTCTTATTTTATTGCAGTTTTCGAAAAAATATTGTTTGTATGTCGAACGCAAAATGCTTTTGCGTTCTCGAATGGATAACTTCCATTGTTGAACGCAAAAATACCATTTCGTTTTCTAAATAATTATTTCTGCATTCAACAAAATTTTCGGCCGTATTGCAAGCATTAAACTGCCCGGTATGCCTGTGCAGTGCTTGGAAATTTTTGTGTATTTCATAAAATTAGGTATGTATTGTATAGGACGAAAATGTGGAAATATAAATGTGCAATCACCTAATAAACACTTTATTACCATGTAAAGGGACGAGAAAAGTAGAACATTATGGTAGTGTATAATAGATTATTTTAAAGTGTCTATACAAAAACCAATGGATTCAATCTTGCAGTATTTCATTTGGTCGAAATATAAAGGCTGCTATGTCATCAAATTATTAAAATATTACATCTGACGGCTTAACTATCTTCAGCGTCTGGAACGTTGTGTCGAATTGTAAGTGGAAGCCTTTTTCCCGCAACTTATTATCAATTTTGATCAAGTTTTTGAAATAGATTCTCCAAAAATTACCTCGTAGAGATCCTCGTAAAGCCATCAAAATGAATAATAATTCTATGATAAGTTGTAGAATATATTCAGCTACTTGGATCGGTTTAAAGAAACTATATATAAATTTAATTCTTCCCAAGAGTGTAAGAATTCCACCACATATGAACAAAATGAGTAGCATACTATGATAACATTTGGAAAGACAAGATGACTTATTCCAGAATGTTATATTGTTTTCATACGAATATTATTCTGGAGTGTATTGGTGTTCATTGTTTCAAGAGCTATCGGAAATAGTTTTTTAATGAAACGACATTAATATCTACATTTCAATAACCTGATTGTTCGGAATGGGCTCTACTGTCCTTTAACGTAGCAATCGTACTAGATAGATACAAACATTTATATTGATGAAAATTTTAATATATTAACATGAATTAATGGAACTAAAATGCGACAAGTTAATACCGTTAGAATTTCTGATGAATGGGGACATCTCCGTTTTTTAAGTTTTACTAATCGAAAGTGTTTATCAGAAAAGCCTGTGTGTAAAAAATTGATTTTTTCGAAAACTGTCATCAAAAGTCGACATTTTCGTTAATTTTTTAGTTGACAAAGTGCGTCTTTTTTGTCACCTAGTTGCAAAATATTAGTACCTAAAAAAAATAACAAATGTCAAAATATTTTGCAATTCTTTAGAAACTTATTTATGATTTTATTAATTAAACAATATAGGACGATTACAATGTATTTTGCAGGACATGTAAATTAAAAAGGCCGATATTGCAGTGAGTTAAACTATTTTCTTTGGCATTCGGATGAAATTATACTGACCATAACGTCAAAGGTTCAATTTTATTAATTTTGTTTGAACATTTTTTAAATTTTCTTCGAACTATACGACCCTTGAATTCGTTGTAAGCAATCTCGTACTGTCTCTACGGTTTTTTGGGAATTAATTGTGAAACAGCACTTTGTGCCGATTCCAATATTTCCCCTGGTAAATGCTCTTCTTTACTTTCCGGGCTCATTCTGAATTAAAAACTCGTTGAATATGAATTACAATACACAGAGTGTCCCAAAATAGAAGGTCACCATTAACCACATATTCTTTGGACAAAAATAATGTGATTTTCCTTATGTCATTTTTTATTAGGGCGTTCCTGTTTTAATATACAGGGTGTTAAAGTTACATTTTAAAAAACTATTTTTGTTAATAATCTCAATGATTTGTACGATACACACTTAAAATTTTGCCCGTTATTTTATCTTATTCCGGCATACTTATCATGTAATTTTTATGGAAAAAATCGAAGGGTGAATGGGGGTAACATCGATGCACTACCCTTTATCCCCTCCAATTATTTCTAAGTACACCTATGCAGCTTTTTGTTGAAATATCAAACGTAGAATGTTCTTCTGACCATTTTGTCTGTTTTTAAATGCTCCGTTTTGGCGTGAAACTGAAATTTTGTGGATATACCTAGTATTACAATATACCTTGACGACTTAGAAAATCGTAAGACTTACTGAATGATTGCTAATTAAAACAAAATGGATAATATTAAATTTTATAAAATGTAAGTTTAACACCCTGTACATTGAAACAGGGACGCCCAAATAAAAAATGGCATAAGGAAAGTTGCATTATTTTTGTCCAAAGAATATGTGGTTAATGGTGTGGCCTTCTATTTTGAGACACCCTGTATAATTTTAACTATTTTTTCAAACAACTAATTCGTATTCTTTATTAGGTTGCTATCGTTATGACAGTCACTGCGCCTAATTCATCTTTATTCAAACAGGGTCAAACGATTTCAAATATAAAATTGTTGTATGTAATATAATTGACTTATTTTACTGCAGTTTAAAAAAAAATGTTTGTATTTCGAATGTGAAGTGCTTTTGCGCTCTCAAATGAATATTTCGCTAAGCTCGCCAAAATAACTTTCACTCTTGAAAAAAAGTACCATTTCGCGTTCAAAATGACTATTTCTCCATTCAACTTTATCCCTAAAATCGCCATTAAAATCTTCAACCACATTGTAAGAGTTAAGCTTCCCAGTACGCATGCACGGTGCTTGGCAATTCGCATATTTCATAAAATTATATATTGTATAATACGAAAATGTGGACATACAAGTGTGAAAATATCTAATAAACACTTTATTACCATGGCAAAGGACGAAAAAAGTATAACATTGCAGTAGTGTATAATAGACTATTTTAAAGTGTATACCCAACAGGCAAAAGAAGAGATAGATTTCTAAATTTAATAGAACCAAATGCACAAGTAATGAACACATTGAAGAACAGTTAGTATGACCAAATTGTATATTCGTTAAATACGGAATGCCAGGGAACACCTGTTCTGCAGCATTAAATTGCTCATGGAAAACCTATGACAAACAGCTAAAATCACTCATCAGAAACCCATCAGACATATACCGATTTCGATTTCGCTTTCATCAGAATTCCATAGATTCCATTCCACAGAGGCAACTGACGAATAACCATAGCTGTTTTAAGTCTGTCTAAGCTCGACAGAGGGGATCATAAGTACGCCATGCAATAAAGCTATATCTTGCGGTCATTTGCTACTCCATGTCAGATTGAAAAGCCACAGACGTAGGAGTAGGCACCATTTATATTTCAGGAAACAACTACTCTGGAATTCCGTGTTTGCAAAATATTGTTCTCGCCGAATCGTGAGAGGTCGATAGCTTTCAATGGTGTCTACTGCTATGTATGTGTGTGTGGTTTTTTAGTCCAGCATGGAGTAGCAAATGGACGCTAGATGTAGCTTTCCTAAACCGCGTACTTATGGTTGCTTTTGTCGGGTTAGGCTTCAGTCAGCTAAGATTATTCGTCGGTTAAGGCACACAAGATTTAAGTCGGACTACTCTATTGAACTTAAAGACTTTTACTTAAAGAAAAGTATGACTTTAAAACATTTTTGACATACAATATATTGAAATTTTCATGTTGTGAGATGTTTACTTAAAGGAGACTACTTGAAGTTACAATCCTGAAGATGCAGAAATAGGTCAAATCTCATCTGTTGCGGTTGAATTTATGGTTCTCGCATGTTCAAAAGTAAATATGAGTGTTGAATATTATAAAATGATTAAGTCGGGTATGTTTTTTTTTTTTATGTAAATTTAGTAGAATTCATTTTTATTTTAGATAATACAGCTTGGTCTATTGTAATGTTCGTTAGCATATATACACTTCCCACTGGAGAAACCTCGAAAACAATTGTGAAATTTACAAAAACAGGTAAATCGAGGGGAAAACCACTGGGGTATTTTACTGTACAAGCTGTAGGTAATTAAAGGTATTTTTTGTATTTTTTTTTGTATTTGTGCGCAATTATGGGTATTTTTTCGGAATTTTTGGGTATTTTGTGTATTTATGGGTACTATCAAGGTAATAATGGGTATTTAGTGGGTATTACGAAGGTATTTATTGGGTATTTTTGGAGAAAATTAGTATTTTCCCGCCAATTCTTAAACACAATGAATGGTTATTAAACGTGCGAAAGACCGTTCTGTATACAAAGTGTTGAAAAATTTGTTACCGTTAAAAAAACTTAATAAACTTAAAAAAATTAAGAGAGCTAAAAACTTGTTTTTGGTAAAAACGTCTAACAAGGGTTCTTTAGAATAATAATTAACCAAAAAAATGCAGGTTGTTTAAAAGACTGGGGTCTTTCCAATTTCTAAAATACCCTAAAAATTAATGGAATAAAAAATTATTTTTATCAGATATTTAACAAGGGTCTATTAGAACACTAATTAATGAAAAAATACAGGGTGTTTAAAAAAACTAAACAATCTTTAAAAACTGAAAATGAATGGATTAAAAAAAATTGTAGATGAAACTTTTAACAAAGGTCTACTACATCACTAATTAACGAAAAAATATAGGGTATTTAAAAAAAACTGAACCAATCTCTTAAAACCCTCAAAATAATAAAATTTGAAATGTAATTTTGGTTAAACTTTTAACAAAGATCTATTACAACACTAATTAATGAAAAAAATACAGGGTGTTTAAAAACTAAACAATATCTAAAACACCTAAACTTTAATGGATTTAAACAAAGATTTAGATGAAACTTTTAACAAGAGTCTATTAGATCACTAATTAACGAAAAAATAAAGGATATTAAAATAAACCTGAACTAATCTCCTAAAACCCTCAAAATAATAAAATTTGAAATGAAATTTTGATTAAACTTTTAAAAAGGGTAGGTTTTAAAAAGGATATTGCAGATGTTGAAAGAAAATATATATTTTATGGCCCGCTTGATCTAATCGGCACTGGCATATATAATTTGATGATAAGATATGACATAAATAAAATAAAAAATAATATAAATGCCTCAAAAACTCCTTAAAAAGTAAATAAAAATTGTGTCCAATATGTATCTTATTATATGTGACTATATACTTACAATTCCAAAGAACCAACATTATTTAGTTATTTTGTATATTAAATATTAGAATGTATTTATTGATTTATTTGAGTAAGGATTAGACCTTAGTTTATATAACAATTCTCTGTTTTATGTTTAATACTTATATAAATGATGTCAGTCAATAAACCCTTCTTCACAAAAAAATTACTTTACGTATATTGGAATAATTTCTAAGAAAATATTATGAGAGAGTATTGAAAAATTGAAGGTATAGTAATCAAAATCGTGGGTGTAATTTATTTTTTGTTTATTAGATATCTGGGTATTTAAGGGTATTTTTGGGTACTATTCGGTATTTTTGGGTACTTAACGATATTTTTAGGTACTTGAGGATATTATTGGGTAATACTCACAGGTATTCTTTGAGCATTTGTGGTTTTTGGGTATTTTTTAGGTATTTACTTATTTGCTGAGGTATTTTTTTGGGTATTTATGGGTAATATTTTTAAAAATTGGTATTTCGTTGTACAAATTTCAAGCAGTGGTTTACCCCTTGAGGTAAATCTTTATTTTCAGACGGCCAACTTGACTTATAAGCGCATGTAATAATGTCTATATTTTACTTATTATGTAAATACCTATTATCAATCATGTATATTTTTCAACAATCGTCCTCAAATGATGCTACAGAATACATAAAAAATAAACAAAAGTAGCAGTTCAATTTGCAATGAGTCAAGTATTCTTTTGAAATATTTCTCTACTTTATTTTTCAGTGATAAAGTATAACCCAGTTAAAGACTTGATTATGCAACAATTTGCACAGTATGTCAGGCTAGTTACTGATAAATCATAGAGACATGTTATTATTTAG
Organism: Monochamus alternatus; assembly: GCA_037114965.1. Taxonomy (NCBI): domain Eukaryota; kingdom Metazoa; phylum Arthropoda; class Insecta; order Coleoptera; family Cerambycidae; genus Monochamus; species Monochamus alternatus. Next base: position 128,168,719 of record CM073426.1, read on the forward strand.
TATTTGTGGGTCTCCTAAAATGCCATCGCTAGTCATTAAATTTCGGGTAGTACCGAGATACTAGTTTCGTGCGTCACAAAAAAAACTCACGAAAACTCTGTTAAAGGTGGACTAGTTCTCATAGACCCGAGATCATTAAATGAATGAAATATTGGGATTTAATAAATTATAATAACATAAATTTTATAGATTGGCTCGAAGGTTCCTTTCACTAATGTATAAAATCGGTATTCTTTCATGTTGCCCAGTAGTTATTAATTTGAATGGTGATGTTCTAAAATGTTTACTGTAATTAATCGCAAGGTCTATTCATTACAGCTACATTGTTGTGGTTTTACTGTGCCATTAATTATTTTTTCAACAACCACTTTGATAATTATATATTTCAATCTTCTGATTATCGGTTCTAAACGTGGATTGCGATAAATCAAATACGAAGCCAAATGCAGTCAAATTTATCACAAAACTTGATCACGCTCTGAATATAAAAAGCGGACATCATAGGTCAGGTATTTCAATTGGTTGTGCGGATAAAATCGGAAACAGCCCAACTATCAATTTGTTATTTTATAACAGCTACAAAAACGTTTTCGAAACAAATTTTATAAAAGAGGATAAGCCACGAAAACATTGTAAGAATGTTTATACGTCAACTATACAACCAAAATTGGCACCATATTATAAAGTTCTTTAGTCGCCGTTGAGATTTTGCTAGGCTTACTAGAAACAATTTAAAAATAGTTATACAGGGTGTTTCAGAATGATGGTCAAATATTTTACCAGTGTATTCCACAAGCGATTTTAGGGGGGGATGTTCATATGAAATTTTTCAGTTTGGGTCCTTTCTGTTGAGATATTCGAGTCTCTAAATGGCGGAAAAAAAATAGTTTTTTTATTTTTCCTTAAAAACGGTTACACTTAGAAATTTCAGCTTTGGTACACAATATCAGATAGTCAAAAGCTATTTTGTGGCATCTACTCCTTGGCTCATGTTTCTGGAAGGCGGGAATAAATAACTCCTAGATTTGTTTCTTTCAGAACTTTTTCCTGCACTACCCGATTTCAACAAAACTACTCTACCTAATTTGACTGCTTTTTTTCCTTCTTGTAATTTTTTCATACAACCAACAGTTTGCGCGGAAAAACATAAAAATATTTTTTCTTACTCTGAACATCTTTTCGTCACCGGTTACTGATAAACGCAGTAGGCGTTTGCTATGTTGATGTTTCTCTATTGTCTTGTCAAAAAAATCGCTATTAGGTCTATAATTGACAGTTTTTGCAAATATTTCTAAACAAAGGTATTCCTATAACTGTTTCCAGTCCTGCCGCATGCATATTCCATCAATTTATTCTAATGCTAATATTTGTACGGAAGAGACAGTTGTTTACAAATATTAGCAAAAACTGTCAAGACTGATTTGTTTCATAAGACAACAGAGAAACATCATCATAGCGACGGCCTACTGCGGTTATCAGTAATCGGTGACGAAAAGATGTTTAGAGTAAGGAAAATTATTTTTATTTTTTTTCGCGCAAACTGTTGGTTGTATGAAAAAATTACAAGAGGGAAAAGAGTATTAAAATTAGGTGAAGTATTTAAAAAAAAAGGTTTGCTGAAATCGACCATTGCAGGAAAAAGTTCTGAAAAAAATAAATCTAGGGCTTGCTTATTCCCGCCTTCTAGAAACATGAGCCAAGGAGTAGATACCAGATTTTGACTAGCTGATAATGTGTACCAAAACTGAAAGTGCAGGAAAAATAAAAAACAATTTATTTTCGCCATTTTGAGACTCGAATATCTCAACAGGGAAGACCCAAATTGAAAAATTTTAATTGAAGATCCTCCTGTGAAATGACTTGTGGAATACAATGGTAAAATATTTGACCATCATTTTGGAACACCCTGTTATTTTTAATAGCTCCATAAATCGTTTTAAACGTAACATGAGACGTATTAATTATTAATGTATTGTTAATTTAGTAATATAGTTAGAGTAACGTATTATATTATATCACTTGTAAGCACACTATGTACTATGTACTTCTTATTGCATGTGTGGTTACTGTTTTGGGCTTTTAGCCTGCTTGTATTCCATACTTTGTAAAATAAAATAAAATAAACATTCAAGACTTAAAACCGTCTCAGTTTATTTCTGTCTGAAGTACCCTTCTTTTAAGAACATAATTAAGATCATTTCTGATTTATTGCTCCAATTTTTTATCTCCTCGACTGACGCAATTTATGAGGCTGTTCGGAGCAAATAAAATAAGGATCTAAGTCGTCGCGCTGTCACTTCGCCTCAATTTGTAGATGATATTTGTCAGTGTCGCGAGGAAATCGTAAAGAAGAGCTAACAAGAAAAGACGTGCAAGAAACAGGAGCAACGATTCCATTGAAATTAATCTAGTTGCAAGTTCGCGAAAAGAAACGGATATATAACGATCGCTATTGTCGTAAATGGTAATACAGAGGCCGCGAAAAACCTTATTTATATCGCTTATTGTATATAAAGATTATTGCTACAATTATCTGCTATTAGAGCATAGTTTAATTGTAAATAATTAGATTTAACGGCCTGGTTTATTGGAATAACTTCATCTATGCCGCTGGAAATTGTAACATTTAATGGTATTTATTCGTAACGAATTGCGTATAAAAATGTTGTTAACATTTTAACACGGCATGATTATTATTTATGGGGAGGTAATTGGGAGATATGCGGTTATGATGTACACTGTAAAATAAGTTGCTGTGTAAATGAGATTTTCTAGTGTGTAATTTAGAATGTGTAAAATTTCCGTATTAAGAGTTTTGCACTCTATGGCTTTTATATACGTTTTACACAAAACGTGTTAAAATTACTATTATTATAATAAAATATACTGAATTCGTGTAATACTTACCAGTGATATGTTAAAAGTACACCATTTTGTGTAATCTTAACACGCACACAATTGTGTTCTATATCCCACTCCTGACTGGTTCAGCACAACTACGCAACTGCAGTATATCAGCTAAACTGAATCTTATTTTTTTAATAAAATGATAAAATATCTTATTTTATAATTAACAGCATAATTCTGAAAATTCTATATATTGATACGGAAGCTCATCTACCTTCTTAATTTTCTCCCTGTTTGCTTTTGAAATTATATTTGTAATACATTTTTTATTTTGACGTTTTCTAGAACATTTCAGGCTATATTCAATGTATTCTCGACGACTGGCAAAACCTCTAGAAAACGTCAAAATAAAGGTATTCCAAAAATTATATTCATTAAAAAAAATTTCGAAAGCAAACAGGAACATAAATAACAAACTAAACAAGTAGGTGACTTTTCCATATCAATACCTATTATACAATAAAATTAACATGTTAATGTGTAGAACCTACATCTATAATGATACAAATAACACTGAAATGTGTAAAAGTTACACATAACATTTGTTATATTAACACAGTGGATTGTGTTAAACCGTTAACACACTGCTACATACAGAGAAATGTGTAACAATATAGACAATCCCGTGTGGACCTCGATTAACACAGTATTGTGTTCTTTTATGTTAAAATGTGTACACTGATAAAATATTGTCTGTGATTTCACATAACTTTACGTTGGTCACAGCGCAGTTATGCAAAATTACAAAATAATTTTGTAAATGAAATAAGTACACATTACTTTATAATTTTCAGGTTACAATTGTACAATATGGATATGTAATTTTAATAAGTACCTAGATAATTTAAATTTTCTTATATTTGTTATATACTTACCTCTATAACTAGCATTGAAAAATATACATAGAGAAAACTTGTTCAATAACTATTATCCTATATAAATAAAAAATGTATTCTTTAACGTATAATACACTATAAAACAGCAACAAGTCAACTAACAGAAAACTCAATAATAAATAAATAAAAATAAATACATAATCTTTTTAGTTACGTAACTAACGTCCCCTTCTTGGAAAGATACAACACTGCACTAAACAAATTTTAATTTGATTTCAACAAAAATCCACGCAGAAAACTCGATAAATTATCTACCCTGTTAAACGTCTTCCTCCTTAAGCGACAAAAGGGAAACTAATTCTAAGTCAAAATCAAAATGAAGCTGGGGCAAATTTGGCTCACTGGCTATTTGTTATTTTGCAATATGGGAATATTTTAAGTTATACTTTCAATTTTAACTTCTTCTTTCTCTTTTTCTCATATTTGTATCTCTTTTACATAGTACATACAAAATTATTTCACATATATGACTGAATATCAATGTCTAAATAATTTAACAATATGCACGTTAAAAAATTTACTTACCAAAGAGATCATCAATCAGTTAAAATATTTACATTTTGATTAACCTGAATAGTGCAACAGAAGCGAATTTAACAATGTATAAACTTATATAAACTATATAAAATGTACAAAAGTACAGGTTTAAGCTAGTCAATAATATACAAGATATCTCTTACTTACAAATTATTAGAAATACAGTAGATTTTAATATTAGAATTCTATAATAAATACAATATGCGAGTCACATTTTTATTTCTAAATAGTTAAGAAGGCCTTGTAGTAATGACTTCTGTGCAGAAAGATATTTTTAATACATGCTCTAAATGTGAATTTATCCATCCTTCTCTGTAAAGGTGTATTGTTTATTTATCATCTAAAAATGTATTGCAATGTAGGTACTTGATTCGCATTAGAAAATATATTTTTAGATATATGTATATCTGTATAATTATTAACTTGACAAAATCAAGTGCACATAACAAAATATAATGTTATACTTACTGTTTTACGAATATCCCATTCTAAGTCCTTATTAATAAACCGTAAATGTTTGTCTACTACACGTTAATAACACATACACTTGATTATTCCTCAATATATAAAATTAAAATTTTCCAGTAAATGACATAACAAAACATGGAAATTTCCACCCATTTATATCAGTGTAGAACATATAAAAATATTTGTTTTTTAAGTATCCCCATAAGAAATAATCTAGGGGTGTCAAATCAGGCGATCTGGCTGACCACTCAATCAGTCTCCTTCTCCTTATCCAACGATGCGGGAACAGCTCATCTAAATAAGCACAGACAGATGTTGCATAATGGGGAGGTGCACAGTATTGTGAAAATTAAATTTTAAAATCTTCAAACATTATTTTCTTGAAATTTTTGTTATGTAACACAATAATTTTTCATGATGTATGTGTGTAGAATGACACGCTCTTTCAAATGGCATGGTCAAAATTGGGGGTTGCTATTTAAAAAAATTGTCGATGACGTCATATCTCGAACAACGATGACTTCACAAGTATGGGTCAAAAAGTGCCTTTTTAAAAACAAAATCGACATACCAGGGGATTTTTTTCGTTACTTTTCGAAAGTACTGTATATAACGGCTGGAAGCGGTCTAACCAGCAAATTTTTTGGTACAGAAATCTTTCAAAATACGTATTTTTTTAAATTCAACTGTAAATATTGTTATAACATAAACTTAGAATAACAAAATAATGTCTATCTTACAAGCACATTTTAAAAGATATTATTTTATTTGAGGAGAATTTAAATAGTAAAAGTGGATAAACAAAATATTAATAATTTTATTTTTCATATTACTTTTACTCTACGTGTTTTATTTTTCAATATTTCTGTATCTAGAAACACCACAAATTTGATCATTTTACAACGACAAAAAATTATACGCTAGAAGTATGTAACATTTGTTAGGTGACACCCTGTATATTAAAAAATAAGAGAATTTCTCATGAAGTATGACTATCTAATTATATCAAAGTAATGATGTGTCGTATTGAAATTTGGAAAGCATATTATGTTTCGAGAGGCGCTAAATATTCTTCAATGTTCCAATCGTAAAAATTAGCTGACCTTTTGAAATCCCTTGTTAAAGGCACGTTGACTGAATTCCTAATACAATGTAATCAAAGACGCAGCCGCCTATGTCCTCCCATATACACCATAGAAAGTGATTGATATAGACATTTAAGTCAATTGACAATACAGATAGTTTATTGTGTTTGAGTGATAAATAACATTCGCATAAGGAGGCGGATGTTAAACCAGATGAAAGTTATTAACAATGTGAGCATCTCTGCCTGATTAGAATTATAATTTAGTTTCAGTAAAGGTTGAGAAGCCTCGGACGAAGGTAATTTCTAATTTCTCACAAACAGCGGGTGTTTTCACTTTACGTTTTCTAAATGTTTTTCAAATATTTCTCATCGACGTCGCCTGCAGCTGGGCTTTTTTAGTACTGTCGAGAGCCTTGAATAGGGTCGTCTCCGTAAGCGAAAGTATGTTGACAAAATTAAAAAAACAAATTATACGGTGTGCTTATTAAATGCGTATTTCCAGCAACAAAATGTCAGTGTTATCTATTTACAAAGATGTAATCTAGAATAGTCCAGGGAAGTTAGGAAAATAGCGGACATTTTTAGGCACAGCTGATATCGAGATGCGGTTTTCTGCATTGTGTTCAGGAAAGTCCCAGGAAAAAAGTCTATATCGTCTGGTTTAGCCATTTTTTGAAATATGCCTTCTGGACGGGAAAATGCATTTTCCAATTGCATCATTACTTGCACCATTATAGGAACGACTGGAAACTCGGAAAAATCACTCGGAAATCGTTACTCGGGGGTTTTCGGGGCTACCGAACTCGATTCTGGCATTAGAATTACCCGGAGATGAACGGGGGTGGCTCTGTGGGGTTGTCTGGGGGTGATTTGGGGGAGAAATGGCAGCGTGCATGAAAATTGCTACAAACTCGTTACTCGGGGGTTTTCGGGGATGCGAAATTCAATTCTGGCATTGGAATTACCCGGGGGCACTCGGGGTCCCTCTGTGGGGTTGTCTGGGGGTGATAGGGGGGGGGGAATGGTAGCGTCCATGAAAATCACTCCAAAATCGATCGAGGGTTTTCGGGGATGCCGAAATCAATTCTGGTATTAGACTTACCCGAGGGCGCTCGAGGGTGGCTCTGTGGGAAATGGTAAAGGAGAAAGTGAAAAATCACAAATTATGAAAATAATACTTTATTCAAATAACAAATAGGAGTTTTTATTAATGTTGAATTATTTCTTCCCCAATCACCCCCAGACAACACCACAGAGGGACCCCCGAGCGCCCCTGGAGAAATCTAATGCTAAAATTGAATTCGGCATTCCCGGAAAAAACCGAGTAACGAGTTTGGAGCGCTTCCCACGGACTATGCAATCCCCCCCCCCCAGAATGGCCCCCGGATACCCCCGAGCCGCCCCGAGCGCCCCCGGTTAATTTCAATACCAAAATTGAATTCGGAATCCCCGAAAACCCCCGAGTAACGTGTTTGGAGCGATTTTCATGCACGCTGCAATTTCTCCCCCAATTCACCCCCAGACAACCCCACAGAGCCACTCCCGTGCATCCCCGGGTAATTCTAATGCCAGAATCGAGTTCAGCAGCCCCAAGAACCACCGAGTAGCAATTTCTGAGCGATTTTTCCGAGTTTCCAGTCATTCCTATAATGGTGCAAGTAATGATGCAATTGGAAAATGCATTTCCGGCCCAGAAGGCATTTTTCATAAAATGGCTAAGACAGACGATATAGACTTTTTTCATGGGACCTTCCTGAATACAATACAGAAAACCGCATCTCGATATCTGCTGTGCCTAAAAATTTCCGCTATTTCGGTCAATTTTGATCTAAATGCCCTGGACTAGAACTCAAATAGTGTCGACTTAAACAAACTTACTTAAACGAAAAATGTTGCAAAAAAAGTTACAAGTTCCTTTTCTTATTTCTTGTTTTCTCCTTAACTCAAAACTCAATTAACAGATTTGAGCAAAATTTGCAGTTGTTACTTTCTCTTCATGAAGTATGCATTGATTATGTTCCTATTAGATTAAATCATACAGGGCGTTCATTTTATTACAACCCATTGTGAATATGTAAAAAATGTTAACCTATCAAAAGTCGAAATTATACTCGTTTATGAAGATATTACAGGAATTATTCATTATTATAAACTGAAAGGTGACAGTGATAAAAGTCTACTAATTTATAATAAAATTTGTACGTGTCCCCTATTCTCTTCGACACATTGTCTTAAACGTTTTATAAAACTATTGATAATACGATAAACCGAGCATAACTTCGACTTTTGATAGGTATACATTTTATGTGTAAAATAAAATTCTCTACCTATTTTTGACAGTTGCGTGTAGTTTAACGTACAAAAAAGTCACTGAAGAATATTCACAAAGGGTTGTAGCAAATGAGCCTGTATGATTTAACTTAATGGGAACATATATAATCACTGCATTCTTCATGAAGATAAACTAAGCAACATTAAACTTTGCTCAAATCGGTTAACTGTGTTCTGAGTTAAGAAGAAAACAAGAAATAAAAAAAGAAACTTTAACACCATGTAACTATTTTTGTGACATTTTTCGTTTAAGCAAGTTTGGTTACATTGACACCATTTGGGCTGTAAATTATACCCTTGAAGTAAGTAACATTCGTTAGGTGACACCCTATACAAAGACAACTTTTTGTGACATTTTTCGTTTAAGCAAGTTTGGTTACATTGACACCATTTCGGCTGTAAATTATACCCTTGAAATAAGTATAACATTCGTTAGGTGTCACCTTATACAAAGACAACTTTATATACAAAAATGTCTCGCTTAAAAGACACAGGGTGATAATAATTTTCTCTCTATAATTGTGGAATGTCGTTCTTTTGGATGGCGATGGCCCATCACCTAACACTTAAGCTGCATGCCCACTAAGGAGAAGCAATGGGAAGCGAAGAGAAGCGTCATTTTAATCACGCGTCTACACACTGGCACAAAGCAACCAAAGAAAGAAAACCATGTGACTTTTATACATCCGCACTAATTCGGGTGAAAAGTCACTTGATATTTTTTCTTCTGCCGCTTTATTCTAGCGAGTGGCTACAAAATCAAAATTGTGCATGAGGCCCTTGAGCTCAATGGAATTCATTTCTCAGTAGTGAAAGCAAAGTACTGTAAGCTCAGGAACTGTTACCATTTCATCCGCTACATACTTGTATTGACTTTTTCTCTTTCCATAATCTTGAGTTGCTCCGGTGTATTCTATAATTTTCGATTTTAAACTAACCATAATTTTTCCTTATTGCATGCTGATGTTGACAACTTCTCTATTCATTGCATATGTTAGGGCGCATTACCTATTACAACTACAGCATCATCTGTATGTGGCAAACAGATTCAAACTATTTTTCATATGCTTCGCTATTCATACTTTTAGGATAGTCAACAAGTAAACCCTATTCCAAGAATCCTGCTCTACTTATCATATGAATTATTATTAGGTGGCGTCCTTTTCCAAAAGGTGACTTTAATTTTCTCGAAAATCCTTTAAGAAATAGGGTAAAAGTGGGAGAGATGCTGCCCGGGGATAGACGCCGCAGTTCACATGCTTAAAAGTAATGAAACTAGATGGCGCTCATAGTATCATCTATGGGAAGCAGTTGTTATTCTTGTAATAGAGGTAGCGGTGTGCAATCTATTTTTGAGGTGAAAACATAACTGAAATACAGGTAAGAACTAATTTTACGCCTGAAAATTGTACATTAAGTAGTTTACTCTCAATTTGAAAGCAGATGACGAGGTTTTCTTGGCGAGTTAGTAGTGTGTTCTAGTTAATATGAGTGTAAAGAGAAGTTAGCATAGGTTATGGCACTTTGTTCTTTACGGTGTTGATAATACAAGCATGCGGCGTCTCTCCCTAAGCTTAGGGAAAGACGCCGCTCACTTTTGATGGGAGAGATGCCGCACCAAATTCACTTTTCAATTAAATAGTGATTTAATAAAATGTATATTAATTATTTAATATGCATATAGATGCAACTATAATGCCTAGAAAATACATTAGAAAACCTATAGTCAATCTAAGGGCACATGGTTCAAAGAACATTTCATACCCCGAAAACCGCAAGGGAAAACCCTACTAGTATTGGATGGGCATACATCTCACTCAGCAGATATTAAAATTCTAGAAACCGCAGAACAAAATGACGTAATTTTATTATGTTTGCCCAGCCATTGCACCCATGCATTGCAGCCACTTGACAGAAGCTGTTTTGGTCCCTTAAAATGTACGTGCTGCTGTACCATCAAATGCCATATCAGGATTTCGAGCAACAGAGATCTACCCGCTTGATCGAAATGCGATACCCGATCACTTTTTTGTCATCTCTGATGTTTCAAACACCCCTCAGCGTACAGCAGTAGTATCTGAAGCGCCCACTGTAGATTCTTCGGTGCCTAAAGCAAGTTTTCCAAACTCTGGATCTTCAAGCATGAAACACGTCACTGCAGAGAATTAAAATCCTCAACCTGGAACATCGAAAGAACCGTCAGTTACCCCAGAAAAACACCCTGAAGATGAAATACATATTATTACACCGAGCAAATTTTTGCATGACATTCGCCCAGTTCCACAAACTCCTTTGAAGCTGTCTGCACGGAAACAGTCAGCGATTATATTAACTTCGCCAGAAGATATATCAAAGAAAAGGAAGATTGTGATCGAACAGAAAGAGAATAAAAAAGTTATAATGAAAGGAAAAGGCAAGAGTTTTAAAAAAGGGGAAACGACAGGAAAAAAAGACATGCAAAGAAATAGTGTGAAGACAACTTGGAGTGAAAGTGACGAAGAACCTTTGATAATAAAACTATCTCACAAAGAAAAATATTATTGCGTTGAATGTTATGAGGAATACAATAAAACCAGAAAACCGGATGACTGGATAAGATGTATTAAATGCAGCCAGTGGCTTCATGAGTCCTGTACTATGTACGGGGATACATGTAATCCGTGTAAAAGGAACGTTTTGAAGGAGAAAAACTTAAAATAAGCTGCGTGGCATCTCTCCCACTTACCCCCAGGCGTCTCTCCAACGGGATGTGGATAGACGCCGCAAGAATTTTTCATACAAATATGTGATATAGAAGTTTAAATGTTCTGTTTGAGAATATATTTTTTGTTATTTTTATAGCTTTTGATATGATGCTTAAATTTGTGTAAAAATTATTTTAATAAAACGTTTATTTTTACCCTAAATAAAATGTGCGGCATCTCTCCCACTTTTATTCATGCCATTATTGTTGTCGGTCATGTTTAGTCAGTTTAATATATTCTTCGATTCAGATTTCGACTTTCTAGTATTTGTTTATGTAGTTCTTCGTCATATTACTATTTTGTTTTTTCTTTCCATATACTCTTTCGATTTAATTTTATAAAATGGAAATGTATATCACGCATATTTCGGGCGATTTTTTCTTAAGAAACAGGATTTTGTTTATATTTCTCTGCGTCAATATTTTCATTAACACTGATCATATATTTCAGAATTGAATATGTACTCCATAAACATGAAGAATTTAGCAGCAGATTTCTCTTGCAGATAAGTCAATAAAATGTTTTCAGAAATACCTCGTAGCATAACTGGAAAGTAACGTATGTCTTCTCGAGCAGTTTTTTCGATTTTTGTGGTATTAAATTGACTACAACCATTGAGTAATAAGAGGCATTATTTATTATTCAATGCTATAGCACAACTTGTCGCTTCTGTTAACTCGGATGGAGTGCACGCATTCAAATAAATTAAAAAATTAAATCTCTTATAATTCAGTTACTTGACGTCATAGCAACGAAATGTACAGAAACATTTTTTTTTCTGTTAAAAAGCTCTCCATTTTTTAATAAACTGAGAATTTATTTCATATTCCTGTTTAAAAGTTATACTGTATGCGCAAAAAGTATGGAATAAATTCAATAAAAACGAAACAATTATTTTTTGGGAAAAATCCTCGAACAGGTCGATTTTTAATTTCAAAAATACATATTTTAGCGTAAAATGCAATTTTCAAATGTCATTTGTTTTCGAGTAATGACATCATCGACTTTTTTCAAATGGCAACACCATATTTTTTTCCTTGATTCTGAAAGATCGTTTAATTCTCTCTCAGACAGTACTACAATTTTGCCCTCTTACATAGGAAAGTTTTCGAGTAAATGACGATAGAATGTTAGAAAACGTAAATTTTATCCATAAAAAAGTAACAATTCTGAGGTATGTAAAATAAAATACAATTGATTAAATTTTATACTCAAATTAAATGTTCGAATTTCCATCCACCAACTTCTTGACAATGCGCAAGTCTGTGAAGAAATTCTTCTTGCACATTATGAATGATTTCTGGGGTAACTCTGCGTATTTCGTCCCGAATGCGATTTTGAAGTTCTTCTAAATTACGTGGTTTATTAATGTACATTTTTGACTTCAAGTATCCCCATCAAAAATAGTCAGTAAGATCTGGCGATCTTGCAGGCCATTCTATCGGTCCGCGTTTGCCGATCCACCTCCCGTGCACCGTCTTGCTGAAACCATATGGTATCGTCAGGAATGTCACGGTCATTATCGTTAGGAAAAATTACTGCAAGGGCTGAAACAAGGTTATTTTCTAGAAACTCTAAATATCTTTGTCCTGTAAGGGTTCCTTCAAAGAAGAAAGGCCCTACTATTCTGTGGTCAACTATTCCAGCCCACACATTTAATTTCCGAGGGTGTTGGGTATGTGCCTCTGCCATCCAATGAGGATCTTCCCAACTCCAATATCTGCAAGTTTGACGGTTTACTGTACCATTCAGACAAAATGTGGCCTCATCTGAAAAAAGTATTTGCCGGTGTAAATTTCTATTTCCTTGACATAAATCCATTAGAATTTCGCAAAAGTGCAAGCGGCGATCGTCATCATCTTCATTGAGTTCCTGCACAAGTTGAATTTTGTAGGGATGATATTTTTCCTTCCTTAAGATACTGTGCTCTGACTAGTGTCATTGTTTAATGCAACCAATCGTGAAGAATTATGAAGATTATCCACCATACTTATCAAAATGTTCTGTTTCTGATTTTTATTTATGCTTGGACGTCCAGGTTTTGGAATATTTACAACATTGCCAGTTTCTCTAAATTTAGACTCTACCTTACTGACTGTTGATTGGCTGATAGGGCGATCTGGATATTTTTCATTAAATAAATCGCAAACTTCCTGCTGAGTTCTAGTCATATTCCCGCATCCGATAAGAATTAAAATTTCAATTCTTTGAGTAACAGTTAAATGTGCCATAATACTTTAAATTGAATAATAATTTCTATGTCGCTTACAATACTTATTAGAAAGTCGGTGTGACAATGGCACTTTGCAAAGATTTTCACCTACGTGATCCATAAAAGAACTATGGAATTCGAAAAACTAAACTTGATAACGTTTTTGCTTTATTTTAATTGATTTACGTTTTCTAACATTCAATCGTCATTTACTCGAAAACTTTCCTATGTAGAGGGCAAAATTTTAGTACTGTCTGATAGAGAATTAAACGATCTTTCAGAATCAAGAAAAAAAATATGGTGTTGCTATTTAAAAAAAAATCGGTGACGACGTTACTCGAAAACAAATGACATTTGAAAATTGCATTTTACGCTAAAATATGTATTTTTTAAATTAAAAATCGACCTGTTCGAGGATTTTTCCCAAAAAATAATTGTTTCGTTTTTATTGAATTTATTCCATACTTTTGGCGCATACTGTATATCACCTAAAAATCACATTAGCCGTGGAAGGATCAAGTAGTCGTTGGAAAATAATGAATGTTCATTGTTTAAAGTGCATAAATGTCACAAAATACTTGTCTTTACTCAATACGAACATCAAACGTATAACCTTTGTCGGACGTTAAAATAGATAGTATTTCACGCTTTAGCTATACAAATAACTATGAATATGTGACAATGAAAAGACAAAATTACCGAGTCGTCGTTAAAACATGTCTTATAGAGATAATTATTCTATTAAATGAAGCTGAGGATGTTTTAGAAGAGAAAACCGCTAGACTGTTGTACCTCAGTCCTAGAAAACCTCTCTTAAGCAGGGTTCACTTTGGTAACATGTTTATGTAACATTTCTATAAACAAAGTTACATGCTAAATGTTGAAAACCCGGGTTGCGTCCACATTATAAAGTTAGTCATTTTGAATCTGTATGGCAAAAACGTCAACAGCGGCGTGCTTTTATTAAAACAGTAAAAAAAGATCTGCCTTGTTTTTGAACAAGGGACAAATTCTTATATTTCTGCTTTGTTGATTATTTTGCAGGTCTGTTCTTTAATCCACTCGATTAACAATGAATAAAAAATATAATAAAAATAAATTCAGTTTCAATTCACTGTACTATGATTTGCATTAGCCTTTGAAACTGCTGTTGGACTGAAAATATAGCAAGTGTGGACGCATTGTTGTAGCAATGTTATACAACATCGTTTGATCTTTACCGACTAGAGATGTACAACATCTAGCAGCGAAATTTACTACATTTGATTTAAAAAGATGCAACATGTTGTATAGCTTCGCTATACAGCAGTGTTATATAGCAAGTGTGATCCGTGCATTAAGCACCAAATTCTGCTACAAAACTAAATTATTACACTCTATTAGTTCTGTGGTATCTAATTTATATATCCGTCGTTCGAATCGTACAGTAATACAAAAATACCTTCTATTCGTCTCCTCTAATCTAAAATACGACGTTAGATTTATCTCTCTGCGGCTTGACCAAGTAAAAATATACGTAATTTATGCCATAACTTACAAGGCACATGTAAACTGACACCTGCTTTTATAAAAACATTAGATGTGTAGATAAATCAACTAATGAGAATGCGTGTAACTATTTTTCATCGCTTAAGATTTGCGAATAGCTCACAAAAATTTGAAATTTATTAGCTCTGCTCTTCAGAATTCGCAAAAGAGGACATACATAAAATTATGTTATAAAAAACGTCTGGTACAAATTTATGCTATATGATATGTTGCCATAGAAGTAATGTATAGCGTCAAAGAAACATACATCTATATGACACTATATACAGAAAAAAAGCTTGTTTAATTTAACAAAATAATGTTTAACTCAAGAAAAGTGTCACATAGCTAAATCTTTATTTTTATAATTAATATATTTGCTTGTTTAATGTTACAAAATTTATTGTTTTCGAATATTTTGTTGTGTTTTTATCTTAATGCGACTGATGTAAGAGATATGATAAATGTAATACATATTTTAACAAATACAGTACTATTTTGTTAAATATGGTGTTAAATAATGTTGTTATTTGATCTATAATGATTTTCCGTATTGTCATGCAGTGACCAGTCACGTCACCAGTGACCAGTCACTGGTCACTGCCAGTAACAGAATTAAAGTGCACATCTATAGCCTTTACTGGAATTGTTTGACCTGCCCTTGTTGTTCTCGGGCATGACAAATAATTATATGTTAAATTTTAAAAAAAAACTAATATCATTTTATTGTATCTAACTAAATGAATTAACAAACTAATAAGGTAGGTGAGCTTCCGTAACAATATATTTTATTGTTACACCAAAATTCTGTAAATACTATTTATTATAAAACATATTATCTTGTAATGTTTACTTACCTCTTTAATGATATAAATAACACTGTAAACTGCGTTAAACCTTTAACACGCTGCTACATACAGCAAAATGTGTAAAAATATACACAATCTCGTGTGGACCTCGATTACACAGAGAGTATGTTCTTATAATAATAATCTTTATTATTCCAACAGGAACACCCAATTACAGGAATAAGTAATAAACATAACTAAGTGGTAATAAGAAATTAAAATAAATACATATAATATACACTAATAAAGAGACAAAATCATATAACACACAAAAAATGAATAAGTTACGCTAAGTGAGAAACACAGAGACACAGAGACTTTAAACTGCCATTAAAAATATCACAATCCTTAGCAATTTTATTATACAAATTACACATTAAGTAAATAGGAGATTTTGCTAGTATATTAGTTCTAGGGGAATCACAGTAAAACAAACTTTGTTGCCTCGTGTACCCACGTGGTATACGAAAGTAAACATTACTCAATAGTATGAGGCAATCAACTCTGTTGTTTAAAAGATTATACAGAAAACGAATAAGAGATACGTTACGACGTAAATCCAACGACTCTAATCCGAAACGATTCAATAGGTTAATGTGATTACAACCCTGAAGAGGATAAACGCCATCTTGTCGATATGCAAGAAGTTTTAAAAATCTTCTTTGAACTGATTCCAGCCGGTGCTGATGCGTATTATAAATCGGGTACCATATTATGGAACCGTATTCGAGTTTAGACCTGATCAGGGAACAATATAAAGTTTTCAACGTGACCACATTTGTAAAATCTCTACAATTGCGGTATATAAAACCATAAGTCCGGAAAGCACTGGATACAATATTATTAATATGTTCGATAAAAGTAAATTTAATGTCAAAGGTAATCCCTAAATCTTTATATAGCTCAACACGACTAATGATGTAGCCGTCAATAGAATATTCATATGCAACAAAATTAATCTTGCGAGTGAAAGACATAGATTTGCACTTGGAAATATTAAGTGACAGATGATTTAATTCACACCATACAACCAAGCGATCTATACAGAACTGAAGATGTTCGCAATCTGAAACCGAATTAATTTTAGAATAAAGCTTAAAGTCATCAGCGAATAATAATTTTTCACAGGAAACAACATCAGGAAGGTCATTAATGAATAGTAAAAACAAAAGTGGACCCAAATTAGAGCCCTGCGGCACACCAGATGATGGAACAAAAGAACGAGAAGTGAAGTTTTGATATCTAACCTCAAACTGTCTATTAGCTAAATAAGACTCTAAAAGTTTAATTAATGAGTCGGAAAAACCAAACTGATGCAATTTCGCTAATAAAATATAATGATCTATCTGATCAAAAGCTTTTTAAAAGTCGGTAAATATTACATCAATCTGGCCACCACCATCTAATACTTCAGAAATGTGTTGGGAAAAAACTGTGAGATTAGAAATTGTTGATCTTTTCTGCATAAAACCATGTTGATGTATAGATATCAACTGCTTAGTAAAGTAGTAAATTTCCCTATATAAAGCAGATTCAAAAACTTTAGAGAAATTACACAACAACGAAATAGCTATATAGTTCTCTACCTCATTCTGATTACCTTTCTTAAAAATTGGACACACATAAGCCTTTTTCCAAAGTGAAGGGAAAGTACAATGCTTCAAAATAGAGTTAAATAGAAAACATAAAGGCTCAGCAAATGCGTGCGCGCAGTCTCTCAAAATAAAGCTTGGTATTCCATCTACGCCCATGGTGAAAGTGTCTTTCGAATTTTTAAGGGAACACAGAACATATTCTAGCTTGACCGATGGTACTATAAAAGGTGTACCCAAAAGTTCATTTTCTGAAAATCTAGATGAATTAAATGGTTGCGACCGTATAAAAACACTGTTAAAAAATTCTCCAAAAGCATTAACTATATCAGACGGGTTAGTGAGTTCCTTATTTTCATAAATCATGACAGATGGGATACGCGATGAACATTTTTTCTTTTGTATAAAATTCCAAAATTTTCTTGGATCAGTGGCTAAAGATTTTTCAGTATCCTTGATGAAGGATTTGTAGGCCTCATTTATAAGCCGTTTACAATTGGAACGATGATGTTTAAACAAATCACAATAAACAGTTGTTCTAAATTTTTTATACTTTTTATACTTCTTTGTCTTAAAATGTGTAATTATTTTTTTTTCAGTGTATTCATCGATGGGATCTGGTCATGTGAATATGTTCAATAAACATTTTTGTTAATTTGCCAAGTATATTCTACATTACCTTGAGCAACACGAAAATATTTAGGTACATTTTTTAATACTAAAATTGTAAAAACTGTAATAAATACAAAAGATAAGGGCGACATGTAGTATATTGTATGAAAGACGAAAAAACAGGCAATTTTTCGTGGCCATAGCCTGCTTCGATAGAATTTTTTTGTCCTCCTAGAGGGCGCAGCGAACCACATACGATATTTCAAAAACCTGTTTATATCAGGTGAAAGGTAGGCAGGTTTTGCAATCAAAATGTATTACCAATAAGTTTTCTCTATCTCTTAAAATAAAAAAGTTAGACAGCCTTAAAGTTTGGGTACTTTACAGGTTTTTTGTTACTACTCATTAAGTTGGTCATGGATCTCAAATTTCCAAAAATGCAACAAAAAACATTTAAAGATTTTTTATGTGTCTCACATATTAAGTGAGATATATAAGAGTGGCCCTTTTATGTTGTGAGACAGCCTGTATTTATTACACCATAATTCTAAAAAAGAATATCAAACATACCGATGTTATCTCGAAATAAGTTATGTAAAAATTAAAATTACAATCGGATCGTAACTTTTCTAGTCAGCTCCATATATTACCATATTCCAATTATTAATTTCAGTTCAGGTGTTGTAACCACCCACTATATCCGTAAAAATAAATAACGCGCGACAAATTTTATTGAACATCCATTCTTGACGACAAATCGAACGGAATATCGATAACATTAACATAAGTTGCCAATACCTATTAATTATATACAAAAAAGGAAAACAGCGATAAATGTGATATTAATTAATGGTAATATTTACCGGTTTTTAGAAAACGTTTTGTTCTGAACAAATTCTGGAACATTAAGGTTGATATTTACGATTATTTCTGTGATTTGACTTAATACTTGTCAGCGTCTAGGCAGATATAAATGCTATTTTCGTACAAATGAGGCGACAGATATGGACACCCATATAAGAACGTTGATATTTATGTTTATATATTTCACTTAAAATAGATAGATTTAAACAATTTAAATAAAATATGAACATTTATTGTGTTAAATTGAAAAACATTGATGGCAAATAAAGAACTCCAAGCAAATGGTATTTTAATCACTTAAATTTTAATATAAGCAAATAACATTAAAAACTAAAATTTGTATGAATTAGTTATTCTTTGTTTTATGAATATTGAATAATATATTACAATGAACACCAAATATTAATAAGAGGAAATATAAATAATAAAAGGTTCAGTCATTGCATAAAAAGGGAAGAATTAAAAAAAAATGTTTAGCATATTTAGAATACCTTCTAAAAAATATAAAAAGAGAGATTCAATGTACACGGGAATAATTTTGAAGGGATGAAACTGACAGTGTAGAAAAGATGATAAGCATTTAATTAGTAAAATTTCATAAGTTAGTAACTAGATAGATGTAAATATAAATATAAATTAAAATAATATAATACGGGACGCCAGAATTTTAGTTAGTTGAGAAATTACATAATCTCCAAGCGAAATCAACATTGTTCCTGTAAAATTTTAGCTAATTAAGCGCAACAGTATTTACGTACTGACAGCTGACAAATAAATTGACAATTGACAATTGTTCCCGCTCCCGCCAGATTTGAATATACCTAAGAACATTTGAATGAATTTACAACGTTGCGATATGGCAAATTGAACATTGACGCATCACATATACAGTATGCACCAAAAGTATGGAATAAATTCAATAAAAACGAAACATTTATTTTTTGGGAAAAATCCTCAAACAGGTCGATTTTTAATTTAAAAAATACATATTTTAGCGTAAAATGCGATTTTCAAATGTCATTTGTTTTCGAGTAATGACGTCATCGATTTTTTTTTAAATGGCAACACCATATTTTTTTTCTTAATTCTGAAAGATCGTTTAATTCTCTATCAGACAGTACTAAAATTTTGTCCTCTTATATAGGAAAGTTTTCGAGTAAATGACGATTGAATGTTAGAAAACGTATATCAATTAAAATAAAGCAAAAACGTTATCAAGTTGAGTTTTTCGAATTCCATAGTTTTTTTATGGATCACGTAGGTGAAAATCTTTGCAAAGTGCCATTGCCACACCGACTTTCTAATAAGTATTGTAAGCGACATAGAAATTATTATTCAATTTAAAGTATTATGGCATATTTAACTGTTACTCAAAGAATTGAAATTTTAATTCTTATCGGATGCGGGAATATGACTAGAACTCAGCAGGAAGTTTGCGATTTATTTAATGAAAAATATCCAGATCGCCCTATCAGCCAATCAACAGTCAGTAAGGTAGAGTCTAAATTTAGAGAAACTGGCAATGTTGTAAATATTTATAAACCTGGACGTCCAAGCATTAATGAAAATCAGAAACAGAACATTTTGATAAGTATGGTGGATAATCCTCATAATTCTTCACGATTGGTTGCATTAAACAATGACACTAAACAGAACACAGTGCTACGTATCTTGAGGAAGGAAAAATATCATCCCTACAAAATTCAACTTGTGCAGGAACTCAATGAAGATGATCCCGATCGCTGCTTACACTTACGAAATTCTAATGGATTTATGTCAAGGAAATAGAAATTTACACCGGCAAATACTTTTTTCAGATGAGGCCACATTTTGTCTGAATGGTACAAGTAAACCGTCAAACTTGCAGATATTGGAGTCGGGAAAATCCTCATTGGATGGCAGAGGCACATACCCAACACCCTCAGAAATTAAATGTGTGGGCTGGAATAGCTGACGACAGAATAGTAGGGCCTTTCTTCTTTGAAGGAACCCTTACAGGACAAAGATATTTAGAGTTTCTAGAAAATGACCTTGCTCCAGCCCTTGCAGTAATTTTTCCTAACGATAATGACCCTGACATTCCTGACGATACCATATGGTTTCAGCAAGACGGTGCATCTCCGCAATATACGCGCCCTCTACGAGATTTTTTGGACAACTGTTTTCCTGGGAGGTGGATTGGCAGACGCCGACCGATAGAATGGTCTGCAAGATCGCCAGATCTTACACCTCTTGACTATTTTTTATGGGGATACTTGAAGTCAAAAGTGTACATTAATAAACCACGTAATTTAGAAGAACTTCAAAATCGCATTCGGGACGAAATACGCAGAGTTACCCCAGAAATCATTCATAATGTGCAAGAAGAATTTCTTCACAGACTTGCGCATTGTCAAGAAGTTAGTGGATGCCAATTTGAACATTTAATTTAAGTATAAAATTTAATCAATTGTATTTTATTTTACATACCTCAGAATTATGGATAAAATTTACGTTTTCTAACATTCAATCGTCATTTACTCAAAAACTTTCCTATGTAAGAGGACAAAATTTTAGTACTGTCTGATAGAGAATTAAACGATCTTTCAGAATCAAGGAAAAAAATATGGTGTTGCCATTAAAAAAAAATCGATGACATCATTACTCAAAAACAAATGACATTTGAAAATCGCATTTTATGCTAAAACTTTTGTATATTTATTTGTTTTCTGCCTTAAATGTGGTAAACAAAATCGAAAAAAAAAGTTAATCATATTTTCAGTATTTCTATACAAATATACTATTTCGTGAGCTGATCAAATTTTTTTTTCAGTGCATGTACGAGTACTCTTAATAAGTGTTATAAAATCTTAAGAATAGATACAAAGCTAACGAACTCTGTCGGTTTCCCTGGAGGCATATTTTTTATCACTGAACATTACACTTCTGGAACGACAACTTATCCTGTAATCAGCCCATTACAGGCTTTTATCTTGTATTTTACATTTCGCAAGTGGATGAACTAGAAACCGAACACGTGTAAATTATTTCCAATTGCAAATTTATACGCCAAGAGCAGCATTAACGTAAATTATTTTAATTAAGCTCCTAAACGTATTAGAGCACGACTACTCTTCTACCATACCTGCCGTAATCAGCAATTACCGATGATAACGACCTCATCCCAACAAAACCTCATGCAGATTATCAAAAATTATTAGTGTAATTGTAGTATAGATATCGGTTAATAGACTATCAAGTAGTAAAATGTACCTAGAATAGTAAATATGGGGTAATAAAGACGTAGACGAGTTTTTATACAATGTTTCCAATGGTTTACGATAAGGCGGAGAATATAAATGCAAAATTAAGTCATCGCGGAAAGTCCTTAGAGCTATTAGTAAGATCCTGATTTCAACACGTGCGTTTATAGGGCAATATTTTATCAGAGTATGCATGTTTGCCTGCTGTATGCGAATATATACTCGTTAATAAGCGTATCTACATTAGAGACGTTTAAATATTTGTATTCATTTGTATATACATATATTTTTAACCTGCAATTTTCATCGTGGAATTTGTAATGTTTAAGGAATGGGTAGTGTAGCGTGACCGCAAGATTGTTAGTTAGATTCTTTCTGGGTTGAATATAAGTGATCCAGGTGCTTCACGATTATGAGAGTGATAATGGGGAAAAATGATGGTGATGTGAACCAATTATAGATCTCAATGGAAAATGAAAGATAATTTATTAAATTAAGTTTATAAAATAAAAATTTATCGAGACGGTATTTTAAAAATATTGCACAGAAAAATCTGTATATAAGTAGGTATAACAATATACTTAAAATTTAAAACTTCATTTAAGTGTATGTATATGCAGTAATTCAATAATAAAGTATATTTATTATAAATATTTGCATATTCTTGACATCCAACAATTCCTCTACTTATTCAACACTAAATTTAATATTTACTTAAAGAATAATATTTTGTTAAAATATGAATAAAATATTATTAACTATAGAATAGGCCATTCTTCCTTAAAATATATGATTTGCACGAATTAAAATTATTAACATTTTATAATAAATGTCAACTTGTAAAATTTAAAATGCGCCCATAATGCGTAATAATACACTATAGTCTGTTTGGAAATGAAAGAGAGTAATAAAACTCCGAGATAAGAACCGGCGATGGGCGTGGTAATATTTCGTTTCAGGTAATTATCGGGTAACACTAAAGCTAACAGGTAATGGGTGTACATTATAATAATAATAATAATAATATCTCTACCCCTCATTCTAATCACAGGGATTAGCCCAGAAGTCGGAGACTTGTGCGGGAGAGGGGGCGGCATATTATTGTTAAGCAGGCCGCATTTGCGCCCAGGAACGACTTACGTTGGTAGGCCCTAACCACTATTCAGTGCAGGAATGAGGGAAACCTGGAAAACCTCATTAATTAGGGGGGTAGTCAAATATCAACCGGTATCAATCTCTCACATTGACCCAAGCTAACATTATTCCACCCTACCATACCCGCAGAGAGGGTGCCAATCCTCTCCACGAATATAGCTTATATACGGTCTACCGGCAGCTGGGCTCGAACCAACTCCGATCTAGTCACCTCGATTCAAGTACTGACGCCTTAAACCGCGCGACCACTGACCGACCCCCCGACATTAGTATATTTTACTGGATACATTATAGGGCAGGAGCCAGTGTATTGTGACAGATCAATCCAGTCTTAGAGCTGAATATACAAAGACGTGCTAATGCAGTAGAGTAAAATTCGACTTGTGTTTAATGACTATTGTGCCAGTGGATATAATATTGTTCGGGTAAAATGTGGAGCTTATCAGATTACATACCTGCTAAACGCGTGAAAAGATGTGCGCTGTCTCAGAATGAGAAGATTATTATATTAAATGTATTTAATGCATTGAAACACCAAAATCCTACCAACAGTGTTGACGACATCGTGGAAAAGTGTTCCAAAATAACAGGGATTGGAAAATCGACTATCTACAGACTTTTAAAGGAAACAAAAAATGAACAAGATACTGTAAATCCCCTAAATTCATCTACAGGGAGGTCAAGAGTCGTTATAGATGATTTCTTCAAAAACTCGCAGGAAAGTACACTCATTTTATTTTAAAAAAGAAATACCAACGTTAAACAAAATTTAAAGTGAACTTTCAGAGGACAACGATTTGCAAAAATCAGTAGAAGCAAATTATGGGCCGTCTTACGAGAGTTTAATTTTTGCTGGGAAAAGCAGAACAGGAAATCAGTTCTTATCGCTAAAGATGAAATTATTTGTTGGCGAAGATCCTACTTAAGATCAATTAGAAAATTCCGTGACGAAGGGAGGAATATTTATTATCTAGACGAAACTTGGGTCAACAAGGGATATACTGTAACAAAAGTATGGCAAGATAAAAATGTAAAAAGTTTTCGACAAGCCTTTTTGGATGGACTTTCAACAGGGTCAAGGCATCTTCAGGTAAAGGGCGAAGATTAATAGTGACACATATAGGTAGTGCCAGTGGTTTTGTAAATGGCGGTTTACTTTTATTTGAATCTAAAAATACAGGTGACTATCACGAAGACATGAACGCAGATGTTTTCGAAGAGTATTTTACACAGATGTTGGATTTTATTCCTCCGGGGTCTGTAATTGTCATGGATAATGCCAGTTACCATTCACGACAGACCGAGCGGACGCCTACGACTGCTTGGAGGAAAGCCGATATAATTCAATGGTTATCCGGAAAAAACATTTCTTTTGAAACAAATATGGTGAAAAAGGAACTTTTGACACTTGTCAATCTTAATAAAGATCAGAAAAAATATGTTATTGATGAAATGGCAACAAATCTCCAAACAACGGTACTACGGTTACCACCTTATCACTGTGAACTTAACCCAATCGAATTAGTCTGGGCGCAGGTAAAAGGAGATGTAGCGCGAAATAATACGACGTTTAAATTAAGTGACGTGAAAATTTTGTTAAAAAATTCCTTGGAACGAGTAACTGCAGATAACTGACAAAGATACATCATGTACAAAAAGAAGAGGAGAAAATGTGGGAATTCGATAATTTAATTGACGTTACTGTGAAACCTATCGTTATCAATCTAGGAGAAGAAGACAATTCATCAATATTCAGAGGATGAATTTTAATATACCTACTTTTTATTTTCTTTATTGTACATTTATACAACACTACATTTACTCACCATAATTTGAATATTCAATATACATATATTTTTGTGTGGAATAAAAGTCCATTCATTAAATTTAAATAAATATTTTGATAATAATATTGAATAATTTTATTTGAATTACTAAAAATCCTCTTAACCCGGTTATGATGCTTAAAATAGCCTCTAGTTTTAAAATACTGTTTTATATTGTTTATTTATAAGAGAAATGGACCGAGAAATTGAAGCGGCATAGACAAAGACGGATTGTCGGGGATTAAATTTTAGCTACCTACTACAATTTAGTACGGTTCAATCACACAATGTTTTTTTAAAAGTACACCTCATCTATACCGATAATACATAATATAAAAATATTGAATATAAGCACCAGTACTACATTTATTTACGATTTGCATACATAATAAGCTTTTATTACTCTCTTTCATTTCTAAACAAACTATAGTAATGATCATTACCAAAACTATAGTGACACAATTGAAGTAGTATTATTTACTACAAACTGTATTAAAGCTGTGTGTGCAGGTGGTTCAGCATATGACCACAAGATGTAATTACTTGTTGTATAACCTCTACTCAAGTTCACATGCGGTATATGTCTGACGTGCCCCTAATAAATGACTTTAACATTTTGCTAGAAGTCTTTCTTTCCTTATACAAATAATTAAATACTACTGAGTGAGTAAGATTTAATTATTTATTGTGGATAGAGTAGCAACTATTCTAGAAAGGAATACAATATAGCAAGAATACTGAAATACTCATTATGTACTTCAGTTATATTTTTTCTTAATGCAATGTTACTGTTTGGTTTATTTATAATTGTTTAATATTATTTCAAATATGAGCAGCAATTCTTTCAAATCACTTAAAATTTTAAATAAAGAAAACATAACTTCATTTTGAGAATGACAATTGTTCACTCAAATAATTCATATTCTTTAAACAAATATAACTTTGGCTCATATATAATATACTAGTTTTCTTGATTTCAAGTAATTTTTATTCTTAAATAAAGAAAATATTAATCTTATTATACAGGAATAAGTTAATATTTCAATGGCGTATTACTTACTATACTTGAGGAGTAGTGAAACTAAGATAGCGTTGGAATAAGTTTATTAATCTTGATATTAGTATCTACGGTTTTCTTTCCGTGTAAAAAATTAAAACTATAACTGTCAATAGTTCCCGAACGAAGAACATGTGCCTATATTATTATTATATCCCTCAGCAATCTCTTTTTTCATCCACTTAGTTTTATGTCGATTATATGATTTTCTCTATTTCTAGTATTCACAAATTCATTAGTACAACCTTTATTTTTGTCTCCCGTTTGAACATTTTCAATGCGAAAACTATGGCAAGGATTTATACCAGTATAAAAGATCTCTTCCACCGTCTGATCCTCACAAACTTCTAGTTATGTTGACCATTAACCAAGCGATATGGCCTTTCTTATAACAGATCTGTTAATAACACTAAGGACTTGATATTGTAACCTCCACTTTGACTTTGCTTTGAAATACTCCACGTAGAAAAACAATCTTTATTGTCACTACTTTAATTACAACAAATGTACTTCAAACTGTCAAATCTTTACTTTGATGTTTGTCACTCGTGTTCGACTTCTGAACATAAACTTCACCGTGAAGGCGAAATTGATCCACTTATATATGGTTTTAGGGTTCTCGAAGCTTCCTAGGTTCTCGAGAACGCATCTATAACGAAATCGAATATAATCTGAAATCATCAAAACATTATAAATTCTAACAAACATAACAAACTAAAAAGGTATCTATAAAAATCTATGTGGTCAGCCATATTTTTCAAAAGGAGAAATTTGGTGAGAGAGGACTGCTGAGGATATAATTTGCCCACAGATTTACCCTGAGCCAGATCATATATTTCATAAATCCCTCTGGAGTATGTTCAGCTTGAACTATATTTTGTTTTTTAAGAAAGGAGAAGAATTATATAGAAAATGATTTTACTTGTTAATTTTTTACAAATAGCAAAGCATATAAAACCGCCGAGTGTTTGAATATTTTGTATATAGAAAATGATTTTACTTGTTAATTTTTTACAAATAGCAAAGCATATAAAACCGCCGAGTGTTTGAATATTTTGTGGTGAATAATTTGCTGAAATGAAACTTGTAGTTTTATTCCTAAAATTATTTAGATACGAATATCGTAGAAACCAGGGTAAAGACAATTCATTCTTCATTTTGTACTCTATGTATACAGTATGCGCCAAAAGTATGAAATAAATTCAATAAAAACGAAACAATTATTTTTTGGGAAAAATCCTCGAACAGGTCGATTTTTAATTTAAAAAATACATATTTCAGCGTAAAATGCGATTTTCAAATGTCATTTGATTTCGAGTAATGACGTCATCGATTTTTTTTTAAATGGCAACACCATATTTTTTCCTTGATTCTGAAAGATTGTTTAATTCTCTATCAGACAGTACTAAAATTTTGCCTTCTTACATAGGAAAGTTTTTGAGTAAATGACGATTGAATGTTAGAAAACGTAAATCAATTAAAATAAAGCAAAAACGTTATCAAGTTTAGTTTTTCGAATTCCATAGTTCTTTTATGGATCACGTAGGTGAAAATCTTTGCAGAGTGTCATTGTCACACCGACTTTCTAATAAGTATTGTAAGCGACATAGAAATTATTATTCAATTTAAAGTATTATGGCACATTTAACTGTTACTCAAAGAATTGAAATTTTAATTCTTATCGGATGCGGGAATATGACTAGAACTCAGCAGGAAGTTTGCGATTTATTTAATGAAAAATATCTAAATCGCCCAACAGTCAGTAAGGTAGAGTCTAAATTTAGAGAAACTGGCAATGTTGTAAATATTCCAAAACCTGGACGTCCAAGCATTAATGAAAATCAGAAACAGAACATTTTGATAAGTATGGTGGATAATCCTTATAATTCTTCACGATTGGTTGCATTAAACAATGACACTAGTCAGAGCACAGTGCTACGTATCTTGAGGAAGAAAAAATATCATCCCTACAAAATTCAACTTGTGCAGGAACTCAATGAAGATGATCCCGATCGCCGCTTACACTTTTGCGAAAATCAAATGAATTTATGTTAAGGAAATAGAAATTTACACCGGCAAATACTTTTTTCAGATGAGGCCACATTTTGTCTGAATGGTACAGTAAACCGTCAAACTTGCAGATATTGGAGTCGGGAAAATCCTCATTGGATGGCAGAGGCACATACCCAGCACCCTCAGAAATTAAGTGTGTGGGCTGGAATAGTTGACGACAGAATAGTAGGGCCTTTCTTCTTTGAAGGAACCCTTACTGGACAAAGATATTTAGAGTTTCTAGAAAATGCCCTTGTTCCAGCCCTTGCAATAATTTTACCTAACGATAATGACTCTGACATTCCTGACGATACCATATGGTTTCAGCAAGACGGTGCACCTCCGCACTATGCGCGCCCCGTACGAGATTTTTTGGACAACTGTTTTCGTGGGAGGTGGATCGGCAGACGCGGACCGATAAAATGGCCTGCAAGATCGCCCGATCTTACACCTCTTGACTATTTTTATGAGGATACTTGAAGTCAAAAGTGTACATTAATAAACCACGTAATTTAGAAGAACTTCAAAATCGCATTGGGGACGAAATACGCAGAGTTACCCCAGAAATCATTCATAATGTGCAAGAAGAATATCTTCACAGACTTGCGCATTGTCAAGAAGTTGGTGGATGGCAATTCAAACATTTAATTTAAGTATAAAATTTAATCAATTCTATTTTATTTTACATACCTCATAATTGTTACTTTTTTATAGATAAAATTTACGTTTTCTAACATTCAATCGTCATTTACTCGAAAACTTTCCTATGTAAGAGGGAAAAATTTCAGTACTGTCTGATAGAGAATTAAACGATCTTTCAGAATCAAGGAAAAAAATATGGTGTTGCCATTTAAAAAAAATCGATGACGTCATTATTCGAAAACAAATGACATTTGAAAATCGCATTTTACGCTAAAATATGTATTTTTTAAATTAAAAATCGACCTGTTTGAGGATTTTTCCCAAAAAATAATTGTTTCGTTTTTATTGAATTTATTCCATACTTTTGGCGCATACTGTATAAAAATGGCATACGTTATGGCATTAAACCCATTTACTATTTTTAATACACTTTGCTGACATACCTAACACTCTGTATGGCCTTAGCATAAAAGTAACATACAAATTATTTCATTCCTAAACACTTTGTAATTTATTTACATATAAAAACATAGTTCCGGGTCACAAATGAATGAATGAATGAATCACAAATAAATTACTAAAATCACGCAAATGTTAAATCATTGTTATCTACTGTATTTCTATTAATTCCTCTTTGTTCTTGGTTAGAACAGTTCCGATCAAGGCAAAAACGATGGAATTCGCATAGTTTCCCAAAGCTCAAGGCAAAAATAACATCGCTGGAAAAAGTAGGGTTTTTGAGAAGCAATTAGCAGATATCTAATTAAAGTAGCTGCACGTTCAAAAAATTAAACCTCATTATCGAAGTATAGGTAATTAAACAAAACTAAAGCAAAAAGAAACAAACTTTGACCTGCATATATACTGTTCAACAAAAAGGATGTATCACCGTGATTCGAACATTGTTACAATTACAAAAGCAAGGCTTTAGAACATCTTAAAACTTATAACTGTATTTATTTATTTACTGTTACAATATTCAG
Organism: Monochamus alternatus; assembly: GCA_037114965.1. NCBI lineage: Eukaryota > Metazoa > Arthropoda > Insecta > Coleoptera > Cerambycidae > Monochamus > Monochamus alternatus. The sequence goes on from CM073426.1 coordinate 128,198,301, forward strand.
CGAGCAGTAGGCCAATTACATAATAAGGAGGAAAATATAATATGAAAAACAAGTTTGAATATAAAAAGAACAACAAAAAAACAACAATGATAAAATAATATTTCGAAAAAAATGAATATCTCTTAATTACTTGAACTTGGAATAATCAAATGTTGGTTATTCATCATTTGGGATTATTACTTGTCTTCTTTGACTATGAGTTCCAGTAAATTGAAACACTATAAGGTGTTCATTGAGGGTGAGTCACCCTTAAAATTATACCAAACCGTTTTTCCATTGATAGAATTTAAAAAGAATGATAGTACACTCATTTTAACTTTTGTTAAATTTTAAATACTTTAAAGGTTTTCAGGAAAAACAAGATATTAGTAGTATTTATTAGAAGAAATCAAAAAGTCAGTAGCAGGGTTTAAAATTTGACAGTTTTATTTTTGCTACTGTTTGTTGTTGAAGATGTTCAAAATGATTGGGAAATTTACATTCAGCGAACAAGTTGACATGTTACTTGTGCTAGATTTCTGTAAGGAAACTGTAGAAGTGTGGAAGAATATCATAAGAGATTTCCAAATTGATTCCCCATATTCCCCATAGAGAAACAAAATTATGCGGGATTAATTTTATGCGACTTAAGTAAAGCATTTGACACCATTAGTCATGAGATTCTGCTTGACAGGCTGACATATTATTATGGCTTTGATGATCAAGGTGCAAAACTGATTAAGTCATATCTTAATAACAAAAGACAATATACATCAGCGAATGGCATTGATTCAGGCAGGAGGAATATCAAGATTGGGGTACCGCAAAGGTCCATCCTGGGACCTGTACTTTTTCTAATTTATGTAAAGGAGTTGGGAATGCAGTTCCTGGAGTGGGGACAGTTCGCTTTGCTGACGATACAACATTAATATTGCAGAATCACGATATCTTAAGCTTAAAAAAAGAAATGCAAGAAACACAAAATACAATCTCTAAATGGTTTCTAATAAATGGCTTACACTTAAACAACTCAAAGACCCATCATGTATTTCTTTCTCATAGACAGCTAGACAACAGTGATGTAACTTCATCTGTGAGGTTTCTAGGAGTATTTCTGGATAATAAATTGACCTGGGAAGGTCATGTTGATTATTTGGCCAACAAACTCAATAGGAACATCTTTGTAATCAAATCGCTGGCTAAACAAGTTGCCAGGGATGTCTTATTAACAACATAGTATGCACTTTTTAAATCGAATGTAAATTATAGTCTTTTGTGCTGGGGTCACTCGTCTCACGCGGATAGGATTTTTGGACTGCAACGTAAGGTAATTATTTTGAATGTAGGATTTAGAGATGATGTTAAGCCAGAATTTAAAAAGTTAGAAATTATGACTGTTCCTTGTATGTACATTTTCCAGTGTTTGAAATATATAAAACTAAATATTAATGTGTATAGCACAAATGAAGCGTTACATGCTTATGAAACTAGAAATGCTGATCACATAAGACCAAATTATTATAGATTTAATTCTAGCCGTAATGGTAAAAACTATTACGGTCCTATATTTTTTAATTTACTGCCGTCAAGGGTGAAAGAAATGGGTACTAATATGTTTCTAAAAGAAATTAAATGTTTTTTAATACATAATGCATTTTATTCTATTAATGAGTTTTTAACATGTGATAATATAGAAGATTACTTCCAGGTATAGGTAACGTGTAATAGCTGTATGTATAAGGTTTTTTATAAACGATGTTTGTATATTGATCTAATTATATTGTTTTAATTAATGCTTATAACGTGTTACTGTGTTTTTAATATAGGAAAAAGTGTGATAAATAATATTGCAAGTCTGTGATAGTGTTGGTTTTAAACGCAGTTTAAATGTTATGAACTTTACAGTATAAATATTTTCATTGTTGACAGGTAAAATTTCAATTAGATTTATGTTACATCTGGCGAATGTAAAACAATGTATGTTCTATTCCATTCCTTTCCGTTCCGTTCCGTTCCGTAAAGTTTCTCAATAATATCCGGGAACGTCCAAGTGTAATAAGGGTAACAAGTAACTACTAAACGTATATCTCAAGAAACTGGATGAACTTCTGTTCATTGAATTCTTAAATCGCAATCTACTACATTCATATCACATTCAAAAAGTGCAAGAGCTATCGTCTCAAGATTTGGATTGACGAATGACTTTTTGCAAGTTTATCAGGACGTTAAATTTCAAAAGAAAATTTTTTTCACTAATAGGACTTGTTTCGACCGTAGAGGAATTATAGTGTAAATCGATGCAAATCGGTATGCAATAACTACTAGACATTTTCAACGCGAGTTTAAGATAAACGTTTGTTTATTGATTGTTATTTGATTGGGATAATCGATTAAATGGCAAAAGTTACTTGGGATTTCTACAAAATACTCTCCCTGATTTAACTGAAGATTTAACGTTGAATGTTAGGACGAGGAAATAATTTGTCTTCAAAATTGACAACCACTATCGTCAAACCTCAACAAATATGATTATTTTCTTTGGGAGACATTGGAGGATTTTGTTTATTCCTCGTCAATTGAATTCAGAGAAGATTTATTTATCATTTATTAGACAGAGTAAATTTAAATTTGTTTAGAGACAGTGGCTTCTCCAGTTTTAATTTTATTTTTATTTTATATGCCTCTTGTGTCTTGGAGGGTATTGACTATCGAATGTGAACAAGAATAAAAAGGAGTCCAAACCAAAGACACATATTCCAGTTTAGACATTAAGCAATGATTTATTAGCAGTATACCAAGAATTTACTAAATTTAAGTCTCTTTGAAGATTAACCGAGTCAAGTTCATTATTTAAGGAAGAAAATGTTATTTGTCATCAGCACATAACAAGAAATGTACGTTTATATCAGATACGATATCATTAATACAAATTGAGAATATTAAGGGAGCCAGGCCAGAGCCCTGTAGACCTCCTGAGGACTGGGGAAACACTTAGCTCCTAGAATTAGGACAAACTGGGTTCTTCTCGACAAGTATGAAGTCATAAGTATCAACAATGACGGAGACGGAGTAAAGATCAAATCATACAATAAAATTTTAGCTTAATTTTGAAAACTGAAAGCGCAAAAAGCGTTTCTACCTCACTGAGAAGTTAATGAAATTCAGAGTGTTATATTGTATAAGTATTTATTACAAACATTACGTGTTTATGTAAAGCAATAGCTTGTAGAAGTTACGGAAGCTTAATTAAATTACCTAGTAATAATAAATAATTTGCGGTAGCGAATCCTTTCACTTATGTTTTCAGAGGATTGTGTCGTTGTGTCACATTAGTTATATTTCTTTGTAGATTCTGGATATAAACAAAAATAAATTGTTGTGAATTACAGGGACAACCTTTCTATACGCCTACGTAATGAGTAATTTTTTGTTATTTATATTAATGAAATTGCTTGCTGAATATTTAAATATATAATCCAGTGCCTGATGTTGCTGCATAGTACGTTTTTCTAATACGTATAGTTTATTGTGAAAAAGAAATTTAAATTATTTGACTATGTATTAAAATTCCAAACAATCAGGACCGCTCATTCGTCTCCGAACTAATATTTTTAAGGGTCATAGTGAATGAGAATTCCAGACATGTCAAAGAATCATTGAAATATGTTAATTTATGAAAATATTAACTGCCATCTCCTTCCCTTTGCCATTCCTATACATCACAAATAAATTGAAAATATAAACCAGATTCTCTACTCATAATCATAGTTCAATCTAGAATTTAGTTTGTATCCATTTTTACTACACTTCAACTTATTTATTACAATATTTTCTAGTTATCACTATCACTAATTATCACTACTTAACAATATGCTTTCAGCATGTCAACCTTTCACTGTTTGAATAATGCTCCATATTTTATTTAATCACAGTGTATTTCAGGAAAAATATTAATTAAATACAAGACACGTAAAAGAAAAACACTGCTCGTAAAAATAATAAGACGATTTAAATACGTCTTATACGTTAGTGCCGCAACTCTTAAAACAAATGCGTCAAGCAGTTCATTACTGAACCATACTAGTGCACCGGTATCAACATCAACAGGATAGGGCTTGTGCGGGACAATTCACCTACTGCTCCTGACACCTACCTGTTATCTGTGCCTACAACACCCGTTTTTTTTTGCATGTGATTGACGCTGCTTTTAAATATTTTACTTTGCTTTCTCTTGATATTGAACGCATACATCAAGCTAGTTATTTTGTTATTTCATGTTTCGTGTTTATTTTTAAAATCTGTTTCACCCACTACGAAATTACGAGGTGGGAAATGGTTAGCACTGACACGTTGTTTGAAGTTATGTGGTGGAAATTAAGTCTAAAATTTGTGAAAATCATGTTTTGTTTCCACTTGCCTTTGACATAGTTTATTCCTTTGCCCTGAACCATACCAGTGCACCGGTATTAACATCAACATAACCTCTATCAATACTAGAGGATGGCTTGTGCATAGAAATCATAAAATATATAGAACGCTAGAAATTTTTACATTAGGCACTCAGAAATAGTCAGACTATGGAGGGGCTTAGAAAGTAGAGGGAAAACTTTATGGAAGCAGTTGATTACACTGCATTTTAATTCCAGCATACAATTGAATCCAAAATGGAATGTTTGTAATTGGACCATGGAAATCACAAATTAGACGTAAAATTTTCACATTTTGAAATTCCCGCCGATTAGTGTGAAGTTGCCCCGTTAGTGTAATCAACTCATGAAAGTTAAGTTACTGCAATATTACCAGACTCGCATTTTCTCCATAGGTTGACTATTTTCGATACCTCTTTTGGCGTTCTATATATTTTATGATTTCTATGTGCTTGTGCAGAACAATTCGCCTACTGCTCGTGACACCTACCTGTTATCTACCTGCGACACCAGTCTCGTTTTTGCATGCGATTGACTCTGCCTTCCGTCTTTGCCTTCTTTTGATATTGAAGTCACACTAGTCCTATACTATCAAGTTTGAGATACCCTGTACTTGCAAATAAAAAAGAAATACAATATGCCTTTATTTCATACCAACAGAATATAATACCTTCAAGATATAATCAAAATAGTATATATATGTGAAAATGAAAATCACGGAGCGAAATTCAGATTGCAGCCAGACACTGTATCTGCTCTTCCATTTAACTCCGCTATTCTAATACAAAACAACAGTAGTGAGAGAGCAGACACAATATCTCAAATTCGATTAGCACTATATAAACATTAATTAGTTTTGCTGATTTTGCCTGTATTGAAGAAAGTTCCGATAGTAAGTTTTAAATGTAAGTAAATTGTACGACTTAAAATTTTCTGGGACTCTATTTATAAACTGCAGAAGAAACATAGGTAAAATACCTCTCATAGCGAGCGAAGACATGGGAAGGAATATCACTTACATCTTTGTTTTATTTCAGTAGATTAGCACAATTTCACTGTGGTCATATCTATGTACGAAAACCTCATCGATCTTCAAGTCATAAGATTCCCAGTTGCAGTTTTGAGTATGAAATTTTGAATGATATACAGCCTATGGTGTATTAGTAAAGCCACAACGCGCCATAGAAAAAATAGAGTCATCTCAAACGGGCAATGAATCAGTATTCAACGTCACCCAAGTGCGCCATTCGTGCCAGCCGATATTGAGCAGTGTATACGAGGCATGCGGCCGGAGGAGAGCGCGGACATTCCTGGGGTACACTCCGACGCGTATTCAGAGTTCCAACGCGGTTTCCTCAGAATGCGCCCATTTAAATATCAATGAACAGACGTGATGTCGGCGAATGCGCGCCGATACCTCATTAATTAAATAAAACATGTCTAAGGTAAATCCAATAGGGATTTAAGTATTTGTCAACAACTGAGATTATGTGACAAAAACAACGATCCGAGTTGAAACCGAGACCCGGCCAAATACGGGAGAACACTGAATACCGACAACGGCCGCTCTAGACGGTGGATTAGTCGAGATCCGGCAATAAAACGCACGGCATCGCATGAAATCGAATATAAGGGGTCGCCGAGATGGGCTTTAATTAATTCCGAGAACGCGTCCCTCGGGTCGCATTTTCATGGAGGCAAAAGCGCTCTCGAGAATTACAATAACAGAAAATATCAACGTTATCTAATGACATCATTAATTTCTTTTATTTTCACATTAAGCAGCCAAATTAAAAGAAATGTAGCACCTTAATTGAAAAGAAATATTTAAATTATTTCGTCAGAAAGCAGAAATAGTTAATTTATAGCAAAAATCAAAAGCATTTGCTATAGCCTTTGTCGTCAACTGATAGCTCGAGGCGTTGCTATTATACACCAAGGTTATAAAAGTCAATATTTATTTTAACATAATAATCTAAAATTTACTGATCAAAGGAACTTATCTGAAGTTCGATCACAATTGTTTACCATGTAGTACGCTTTTGTCCTACTACGAGCACAAGATTTAAAGAATTTCAAAGCCGGACCTGTCCAACTGTCGCTGCTGTCTCTTCACACTGTCTAGCAGTCATTGTTTAAAGTGTTTATGTTTTACGGCAGGGGAACTAAGGGACGTGCGGGTCTGTAATATTTTCAGACTGGACCCTCATATAATTATGATCGAACTTCTTTTAATCAGTAAATTATATTTCGGGTCCAGACCTCAATATTACATAATTGTTTACCATGTAGATATTCAAAGAAATTTCCCGTAAAACTTAGTAATAAGTAGTGGCTTTATTTAATTAAATAAACCAAGTATACACCATAAATATATAGATAGATAGATAGATAGATAGATAGATAGATAGATAGATAGATAGATAGATAGATAGATAGATAGATAGATAGATAGATAGATAGATAGATAGATAGATAGATAGATAGATAGATAGATAGATAGATAGATAGATAGATAGATAGATAGATAGATAGATAGATAGATAGATAGATAGATAGATAGATAGATAGATAGATAGATAGATAGATAGATAGATAGATAGATAGATAGATAGATAGATAGATAGATAGATAGATAGATAGATAGATAGATAGATAGATAGATAGATAGATAGATAGATAGATAGATAGATAGATAGATAGATAGATAGATAGATAGATAGATAGATAGATAGATAGATAGATAGATAGATAGATAGATAGATAGATAGATAGATAGATAGATAGATAGATAGATAGATAGATAGATAGATAGATAGATAGATAGATAGATAGATAGATAGATAGATAGATAGATAGATAGATAGATAGATAGATAGATAGATAGATAGATAGATAGATAGATAGATAGATAGATAGATAGATAGATAGATAGATAGATAGATAGATAGATAGATAGATAGATAGATAGATAGATAGATAGATAGATAGATAGATAGATAGATAGATAGATAGATAGATAGATAGATAGATAGATAGATAGATAGATAGATAGATAGATAGATAGATAGATAGATAGATAGATAGATAGATAGATAGATAGATAGATAGATAGATAGATAGATAGATAGATAGATAGATAGATAGATAGATAGATAGATAGATAGATAGATAGATAGATAGATAGATAGATAGATAGATAGATAGATAGATAGATAGATAGATAGATAGATAGATAGATAGATAGATAGATAGATAGATAGATAGATAGATAGATAGATAGATAGATAGATAGATAGATAGATAGATAGATAGATAGATAGATAGATAGATAGATAGATAGATAGATAGATAGATAGATAGATAGATAGATAGATAGATAGATAGATAGATAGATAGATAGATAGATAGATAGATAGATAGATAGATAGATAGATAGATAGATAGATAGATAGATAGATAGATAGATAGATAGATAGATAGATAGATAGATAGATAGATAGATAGATAGATAGATAGATAGATAGATAGATAGATAGATAGATAGATAGATAGATAGATAGATAGATAGATAGATAGATAGATAGATAGATAGATAGATAGATAGATAGATAGATAGATAGATAGATAGATAGATAGATAGATAGATAGATAGATAGATAGATAGATAGATAGATAGATAGATAGATAGATAGATAGATAGATAGATAGATAGATAGATAGATAGATAGATAGATAGATAGATAGATAGATAGATAGATAGATAGATAGATAGATAGATAGATAGATAGATAGATAGATAGATAGATAGATAGATAGATAGATAGATAGATAGATAGATAGATAGATAGATAGATAGATAGATAGATAGATAGATAGATAGATAGATAGATAGATAGATAGATAGATAGATAGATAGATAGATAGATAGATAGATAGATAGATAGATAGATAGATAGATAGATAGATAGATAGATAGATAGATAGATAGATAGATAGATAGATAGATAGATAGATAGATAGATAGATAGATAGATAGATAGATAGATAGATAGATAGATAGATAGATAGATAGATAGATAGATAGATAGATAGATAGATAGATAGATAGATAGATAGATAGATAGATAGATAGATAGATAGATAGATAGATAGATAGATAGATAGATAGATAGATAGATAGATAGATAGATAGATAGATAGATAGATAGATAGATAGATAGATAGATAGATAGATAGATAGATAGATAGATAGATAGATAGATAGATAGATAGATAGATAGATAGATAGATAGATAGATAGATAGATAGATAGATAGATAGATAGATAGATAGATAGATAGATAGATAGATAGATAGATAGATAGATAGATAGATAGATAGATAGATAGATAGATAGATAGATAGATAGATAGATAGATAGATAGATAGATAGATAGATAGATAGATAGATAGATAGATAGATAGATAGATAGATAGATAGATAGATAGATAGATAGATAGATAGATAGATAGATAGATAGATAGATAGATAGATAGATAGATAGATAGATAGATAGATAGATAGATAGATAGATAGATAGATAGATAGATAGATAGATAGATAGATAGATAGATAGATAGATAGATAGATAGATAGATAGATAGATAGATAGATAGATAGATAGATAGATAGATAGATAGATAGATAGATAGATAGATAGATAGATAGATAGATAGATAGATAGATAGATAGATAGATAGATAGATAGATAGATAGATAGATAGATAGATAGATAGATAGATAGATAGATAGATAGATAGATAGATAGATAGATAGATAGATAGATAGATAGATAGATAGATAGATAGATAGATAGATAGATAGATAGATAGATAGATAGATAGATAGATAGATAGATAGATAGATAGATAGATAGATAGATAGATAGATAGATAGATAGATAGATAGATAGATAGATAGATAGATAGATAGATAGATAGATAGATAGATAGATAGATAGATAGATAGATAGATAGATAGATAGATAGATAGATAGATAGATAGATAGATAGATAGATAGATAGATAGATAGATAGATAGATAGATAGATAGATAGATAGATAGATAGATAGATAGATAGATAGATAGATAGATAGATAGATAGATAGATAGATAGATAGATAGATAGATAGATAGATAGATAGATAGATAGATAGATAGATAGATAGATAGATAGATAGATAGATAGATAGATAGATAGATAGATAGATAGATAGATAGATAGATAGATAGATAGATAGATAGATAGATAGATAGATAGATAGATAGATAGATAGATAGATAGATAGATAGATAGATAGATAGATAGATAGATAGATAGATAGATAGATAGATAGATAGATAGATAGATAGATAGATAGATAGATAGATAGATAGATAGATAGATAGATAGATAGATAGATAGATAGATAGATAGATAGATAGATAGATAGATAGATAGATAGATAGATAGATAGATAGATAGATAGATAGATAGATAGATAGATAGATAGATAGATAGATAGATAGATAGATAGATAGATAGATAGATAGATAGATAGATAGATAGATAGATAGATAGATAGATAGATAGATAGATAGATAGATAGATAGATAGATAGATAGATAGATAGATAGATAGATAGATAGATAGATAGATAGATAGATAGATAGATAGATAGATAGATAGATAGATAGATAGATAGATAGATAGATAGATAGATAGATAGATAGATAGATAGATAGATAGATAGATAGATAGATAGATAGATAGATAGATAGATAGATAGATAGATAGATAGATAGATAGATAGATAGATAGATAGATAGATAGATAGATAGATAGATAGATAGATAGATAGATAGATAGATAGATAGATAGATAGATAGATAGATAGATAGATAGATAGATAGATAGATAGATAGATAGATAGATAGATAGATAGATAGATAGATAGATAGATAGATAGATAGATAGATAGATAGATAGATAGATAGATAGATAGATAGATAGATAGATAGATAGATAGATAGATAGATAGATAGATAGATAGATAGATAGATAGATAGATAGATAGATAGATAGATAGATAGATAGATAGATAGATAGATAGATAGATAGATAGATAGATAGATAGATAGATAGATAGATAGATAGATAGATAGATAGATAGATAGATAGATAGATAGATAGATAGATAGATAGATAGATAGATAGATAGATAGATAGATAGATAGATAGATAGATAGATAGATAGATAGATAGATAGATAGATAGATAGATAGATAGATAGATAGATAGATAGATAGATAGATAGATAGATAGATAGATAGATAGATAGATAGATAGATAGATAGATAGATAGATAGATAGATAGATAGATAGATAGATAGATAGATAGATAGATAGATAGATAGATAGATAGATAGATAGATAGATAGATAGATAGATAGATAGATAGATAGATAGATAGATAGATAGATAGATAGATAGATAGATAGATAGATAGATAGATAGATAGATAGATAGATAGATAGATAGATAGATAGATAGATAGATAGATAGATAGATAGATAGATAGATAGATAGATAGATAGATAGATAGATAGATAGATAGATAGATAGATAGATAGATAGATAGATAGATAGATAGATAGATAGATAGATAGATAGATAGATAGATAGATAGATAGATAGATAGATAGATAGATAGATAGATAGATAGATAGATAGATAGATAGATAGATAGATAGATAGATAGATAGATAGATAGATAGATAGATAGATAGATAGATAGATAGATAGATAGATAGATAGATAGATAGATAGATAGATAGATAGATAGATAGATAGATAGATAGATAGATAGATAGATAGATAGATAGATAGATAGATAGATAGATAGATAGATAGATAGATAGATAGATAGATAGATAGATAGATAGATAGATAGATAGATAGATAGATAGATAGATAGATAGATAGATAGATAGATAGATAGATAGATAGATAGATAGATAGATAGATAGATAGATAGATAGATAGATAGATAGATAGATAGATAGATAGATAGATAGATAGATAGATAGATAGATAGATAGATAGATAGATAGATAGATAGATAGATAGATAGATAGATAGATAGATAGATAGATAGATAGATAGATAGATAGATAGATAGATAGATAGATAGATAGATAGATAGATAGATAGATAGATAGATAGATAGATAGATAGATAGATAGATAGATAGATAGATAGATAGATAGATAGATAGATAGATAGATAGATAGATAGATAGATAGATAGATAGATAGATAGATAGATAGATAGATAGATAGATAGATAGATAGATAGATAGATAGATAGATAGATAGATAGATAGATAGATAGATAGATAGATAGATAGATAGATAGATAGATAGATAGATAGATAGATAGATAGATAGATAGATAGATAGATAGATAGATAGATAGATAGATAGATAGATAGATAGATAGATAGATAGATAGATAGATAGATAGATAGATAGATAGATAGATAGATAGATAGATAGATAGATAGATAGATAGATAGATAGATAGATAGATAGATAGATAGATAGATAGATAGATAGATAGATAGATAGATAGATAGATAGATAGATAGATAGATAGATAGATAGATAGATAGATAGATAGATAGATAGATAGATAGATAGATAGATAGATAGATAGATAGATAGATAGATAGATAGATAGATAGATAGATAGATAGATAGATAGATAGATAGATAGATAGATAGATAGATAGATAGATAGATAGATAGATAGATAGATAGATAGATAGATAGATAGATAGATAGATAGATAGATAGATAGATAGATAGATAGATAGATAGATAGATAGATAGATAGATAGATAGATAGATAGATAGATAGATAGATAGATAGATAGATAGATAGATAGATAGATAGATAGATAGATAGATAGATAGATAGATAGATAGATAGATAGATAGATAGATAGATAGATAGATAGATAGATAGATAGATAGATAGATAGATAGATAGATAGATAGATAGATAGATAGATAGATAGATAGATAGATAGATAGATAGATAGATAGATAGATAGATAGATAGATAGATAGATAGATAGATAGATAGATAGATAGATAGATAGATAGATAGATAGATAGATAGATAGATAGATAGATAGATAGATAGATAGATAGATAGATAGATAGATAGATAGATAGATAGATAGATAGATAGATAGATAGATAGATAGATAGATAGATAGATAGATAGATAGATAGATAGATAGATAGATAGATAGATAGATAGATAGATAGATAGATAGATAGATAGATAGATAGATAGATAGATAGATAGATAGATAGATAGATAGATAGATAGATAGATAGATAGATAGATAGATAGATAGATAGATAGATAGATAGATAGATAGATAGATAGATAGATAGATAGATAGATAGATAGATAGATAGATAGATAGATAGATAGATAGATAGATAGATAGATAGATAGATAGATAGATAGATAGATAGATAGATAGATAGATAGATAGATAGATAGATAGATAGATAGATAGATAGATAGATAGATAGATAGATAGATAGATAGATAGATAGATAGATAGATAGATAGATAGATAGATAGATAGATAGATAGATAGATAGATAGATAGATAGATAGATAGATAGATAGATAGATAGATAGATAGATAGATAGATAGATAGATAGATAGATAGATAGATAGATAGATAGATAGATAGATAGATAGATAGATAGATAGATAGATAGATAGATAGATAGATAGATAGATAGATAGATAGATAGATAGATAGATAGATAGATAGATAGATAGATAGATAGATAGATAGATAGATAGATAGATAGATAGATAGATAGATAGATAGATAGATAGATAGATAGATAGATAGATAGATAGATAGATAGATAGATAGATAGATAGATAGATAGATAGATAGATAGATAGATAGATAGATAGATAGATAGATAGATAGATAGATAGATAGATAGATAGATAGATAGATAGATAGATAGATAGATAGATAGATAGATAGATAGATAGATAGATAGATAGATAGATAGATAGATAGATAGATAGATAGATAGATAGATAGATAGATAGATAGATAGATAGATAGATAGATAGATAGATAGATAGATAGATAGATAGATAGATAGATAGATAGATAGATAGATAGATAGATAGATAGATAGATAGATAGATAGATAGATAGATAGATAGATAGATAGATAGATAGATAGATAGATAGATAGATAGATAGATAGATAGATAGATAGATAGATAGATAGATAGATAGATAGATAGATAGATAGATAGATAGATAGATAGATAGATAGATAGATAGATAGATAGATAGATAGATAGATAGATAGATAGATAGATAGATAGATAGATAGATAGATAGATAGATAGATAGATAGATAGATAGATAGATAGATAGATAGATAGATAGATAGATAGATAGATAGATAGATAGATAGATAGATAGATAGATAGATAGATAGATAGATAGATAGATAGATAGATAGATAGATAGATAGATAGATAGATAGATAGATAGATAGATAGATAGATAGATAGATAGATAGATAGATAGATAGATAGATAGATAGATAGATAGATAGATAGATAGATAGATAGATAGATAGATAGATAGATAGATAGATAGATAGATAGATAGATAGATAGATAGATAGATAGATAGATAGATAGATAGATAGATAGATAGATAGATAGATAGATAGATAGATAGATAGATAGATAGATAGATAGATAGATAGATAGATAGATAGATAGATAGATAGATAGATAGATAGATAGATAGATAGATAGATAGATAGATAGATAGATAGATAGATAGATAGATAGATAGATAGATAGATAGATAGATAGATAGATAGATAGATAGATAGATAGATAGATAGATAGATAGATAGATAGATAGATAGATAGATAGATAGATAGATAGATAGATAGATAGATAGATAGATAGATAGATAGATAGATAGATAGATAGATAGATAGATAGATAGATAGATAGATAGATAGATAGATAGATAGATAGATAGATAGATAGATAGATAGATAGATAGATAGATAGATAGATAGATAGATAGATAGATAGATAGATAGATAGATAGATAGATAGATAGATAGATAGATAGATAGATAGATAGATAGATAGATAGATAGATAGATAGATAGATAGATAGATAGATAGATAGATAGATAGATAGATAGATAGATAGATAGATAGATAGATAGATAGATAGATAGATAGATAGATAGATAGATAGATAGATAGATAGATAGATAGATAGATAGATAGATAGATAGATAGATAGATAGATAGATAGATAGATAGATAGATAGATAGATAGATAGATAGATAGATAGATAGATAGATAGATAGATAGATAGATAGATAGATAGATAGATAGATAGATAGATAGATAGATAGATAGATAGATAGATAGATAGATAGATAGATAGATAGATAGATAGATAGATAGATAGATAGATAGATAGATAGATAGATAGATAGATAGATAGATAGATAGATAGATAGATAGATAGATAGATAGATAGATAGATAGATAGATAGATAGATAGATAGATAGATAGATAGATAGATAGATAGATAGATAGATAGATAGATAGATAGATAGATAGATAGATAGATAGATAGATAGATAGATAGATAGATAGATAGATAGATAGATAGATAGATAGATAGATAGATAGATAGATAGATAGATAGATAGATAGATAGATAGATAGATAGATAGATAGATAGATAGATAGATAGATAGATAGATAGATAGATAGATAGATAGATAGATAGATAGATAGATAGATAGATAGATAGATAGATAGATAGATAGATAGATAGATAGATAGATAGATAGATAGATAGATAGATAGATAGATAGATAGATAGATAGATAGATAGATAGATAGATAGATAGATAGATAGATAGATAGATAGATAGATAGATAGATAGATAGATAGATAGATAGATAGATAGATAGATAGATAGATAGATAGATAGATAGATAGATAGATAGATAGATAGATAGATAGATAGATAGATAGATAGATAGATAGATAGATAGATAGATAGATAGATAGATAGATAGATAGATAGATAGATAGATAGATAGATAGATAGATAGATAGATAGATAGATAGATAGATAGATAGATAGATAGATAGATAGATAGATAGATAGATAGATAGATAGATAGATAGATAGATAGATAGATAGATAGATAGATAGATAGATAGATAGATAGATAGATAGATAGATAGATAGATAGATAGATAGATAGATAGATAGATAGATAGATAGATAGATAGATAGATAGATAGATAGATAGATAGATAGATAGATAGATAGATAGATAGATAGATAGATAGATAGATAGATAGATAGATAGATAGATAGATAGATAGATAGATAGATAGATAGATAGATAGATAGATAGATAGATAGATAGATAGATAGATAGATAGATAGATAGATAGATAGATAGATAGATAGATAGATAGATAGATAGATAGATAGATAGATAGATAGATAGATAGATAGATAGATAGATAGATAGATAGATAGATAGATAGATAGATAGATAGATAGATAGATAGATAGATAGATAGATAGATAGATAGATAGATAGATAGATAGATAGATAGATAGATAGATAGATAGATAGATAGATAGATAGATAGATAGATAGATAGATAGATAGATAGATAGATAGATAGATAGATAGATAGATAGATAGATAGATAGATAGATAGATAGATAGATAGATAGATAGATAGATAGATAGATAGATAGATAGATAGATAGATAGATAGATAGATAGATAGATAGATAGATAGATAGATAGATAGATAGATAGATAGATAGATAGATAGATAGATAGATAGATAGATAGATAGATAGATAGATAGATAGATAGATAGATAGATAGATAGATAGATAGATAGATAGATAGATAGATAGATAGATAGATAGATAGATAGATAGATAGATAGATAGATAGATAGATAGATAGATAGATAGATAGATAGATAGATAGATAGATAGATAGATAGATAGATAGATAGATAGATAGATAGATAGATAGATAGATAGATAGATAGATAGATAGATAGATAGATAGATAGATAGATAGATAGATAGATAGATAGATAGATAGATAGATAGATAGATAGATAGATAGATAGATAGATAGATAGATAGATAGATAGATAGATAGATAGATAGATAGATAGATAGATAGATAGATAGATAGATAGATAGATAGATAGATAGATAGATAGATAGATAGATAGATAGATAGATAGATAGATAGATAGATAGATAGATAGATAGATAGATAGATAGATAGATAGATAGATAGATAGATATAGATATATAGATAGATAGATAGATAGATAGATAGATAGATAGATAGATAGATAGATAGATAGATAGATAGATAGATAGATAGATAGATAGATAGATATAGATATATAGATAGATAGATAGATAGATAGATAGATAGATAGATAGATAGATAGATAGATAGATAGATAGATAGATAGATAGATAGATAGATAGATAGATATAGATATATAGATAGATAGATAGATAGATAGATAGATAGATAGATAGATAGATAGATAGATAGATAGATAGATAGATAGATAGATAGATAGATAGATAGATAGATAGATATAGATATATAGATAGATAGATAGATAGATAGATAGATAGATAGATAGATAGATAGATAGATAGATAGATAGATAGATAGTTTATTTGACCATGTTACATATATACATATACATTTATGGCAAGTCAAAGGAACAAATGGGTACACAGATGTGTACAGATGTGCCTCTTAATTACAGTTTTAAAATATTTCAATTTTAACAATTTTACAGCAGTTGGCAATTTATTGTAAAGTCCAACATTAAGGGCGCCCTATTCTTGAAATAGAGTTTTCTACAAATACAAGTAATTTTAGACATTTAAGAACTGAATAATATAGAGTTTAGCAAATAACATGAATGTTATCTCATGCCACCGGCGAAAATTCAAACGTACCGAAGTAAAATCAATATATAACTCCAGAAAGCGATCTATCCAGCAAATTTTTAGGTACTGAAATCTTTCAAAATACGTATTTTTTAAATTCAACTATAGATGTAAACACTGTTATAACATAAACTTACATAGTTCTACATATAAGATTGTTCACTTTTGTTTATAAGTATGTGAAAATAATTGTTAAAATGTGGGGTTAGAATAGCGAAATAATGTGCGTCATACAAATGCATTTTAAAAATTATTATATTATTTGATGAGAGTTTAAATTGTAAAAGTGGATATACAAAACATCAGTAATTTTATTGTTGATATTACTTTTGCTCTACGTGTTTTATTTTTCGAGATTTCAGTACCTAAAAAACACCACAAATTTGATCATTCTACGGCGAGAAATACGGCGACCTTAAGAGAATTGGATTGCGAACTTGAAAGTCGGAAGCGATCCGCTCTAATTGCATTAGAATTTCTTGTGTTGTATATGTGAATGTCTGACTGAAGATAAAAATTATTAAATTATTATTTTTATGTATTTCAATTAATGTGTAATATGTATATATGTGTAATATATATATATATATATATATATATATATATATATATATATATATATATATATATATATTACAAGGTAAAGGCAAGATTCCAAAATTAATAAAATGTGGTTGACAATGTTGTCTGCCGCTCAGACCAGCTAGAACTCTAATAGTCTTTTTCTGCAATGAAAAAATCTTACCCGACTGGCCAGAGTTACCCCACAAAAATACCGCATAATACAAACGGGAATGAAAAAGTGCAAAATAGGAAGAAATCAAAGTTTCGAGACCAACCACAGGTTTTAATTGACGTAATAAAAAAACAGTACTCGCGAGTGATGTATTTATATAATTTTCGTATGATCTTTTTTTGGCTGCATTAATAGCAACAGAATATTTTCTTTGCATATTAGTATAGATATTGCAGTACAATGGATTTTTTGTAACATCGCATATGTAATAGTGTTATTAAAAGCCAATAACTATGGATTAGTTATATACAGGGTGTAACTAAATAAGTGTAAATCATTTAAGGGGGTGATTCCTCATCGAAAAAAAGATAGGATCTTTCATATAAAGAAAGCGAGTCATGAAACAGTGCCAGTATTGAACGTCGAGGTTGAACGATCGGTGGTCGAATTACAAAAATACAATTCTCGACCGTACTGAATCAAATGAATTACTCAAGTGAATGATTCTCTTAGATGAATGAGACTGATAGAATGAATTCACCAAAATGAACTAAAAGTCCCATCTCTATCAACATTAAACATATCCCAATTTACGGCAATCAGTGAATTTTTTAACTTCTCTAAACCTGAATTAGAAATTTTTTTTTTTAGTACGGGCTCTGGCATGGTATATTCAAATTTAACTTTAATAAATTGACCACGATGGTCAGAAAGGCAAGGTTCCACTACACCGGCCTCATAATCATTGAAATCAAAATTAGTGACAATGTTATTAACACATGAAGATGAAAATTTTGAGACTCTTGTATAGTCAGAAATAGTTGCATGCAAACCGAATGAGTCCATTACTATAATCAAATCAATCAGTTCTACCGAGTTAGATCTGAAGTCAGGGTTGAAGTCACCCACAAGCACTATGCGTGAATTTGTTTTACAGTACTTGGTCACTATACTTTCTATATTAGTTAGAAACGTGTGTGTGTGTCAAAACGTTTATTACCTAAGGGATTGCATGGTCTATATACGGCAAAGTGTTCATTTCATACATTAACAATAACTGAAATACAACTTTAAGCAGGGTCCACACACACAGTTTTTACAATAACTGACATCCACACAATACAGTTCACACCCAATATTTAAACAGTTTCTACGCCACAGTCATGGAAAAGGTTCTTCTCTGGTCAGTTTTTGCAATGTGCAACTAATTTGCGTCTACAGACTTAGACAAGTACGTACAGATCACCCAAAACTGAAGCACCGATATCAGTCTTGTAGCACCGTGCTCAGTCAAAAACTGTGTATGTGGACCACGCTTTACATGTAGGTTATTATAAACTAGACACGAAGAAAATGTAGCATTAGTGCAGCTAATGCAAGTCAAAAACTGTTTCTAGGATTTTTCCTGGTTCTACAATGGCTCTGTTGTAGTGATTTGACTTCCGTAGGGTTTGTGTAATAGCCAGGTATTTCTCAATTAACGTGGCTACACACAAGTTGGGGTTAGATACGGTAATTCTAAGCAAAGCTGAGATGAATTAGGACTCGATGTTTTAACTGCTTGGCCGGATGTGAAGAGACAGCAGAGCCAGTTAGGCAGAGTCGGCTTTGAAATTCTTCAAACCTTATGCTCGGAGTAGGACAAACGCCTAATACATGGTAAACAATTGTGTAATATTGAGAAGTGGATCCGAAATTTAATTAAGTAATAGTTGTTAGACGCCAAGCGCTATAGAAACAGATATAGCCTTAGGCGCTAACTGAAGGCCTGAAACCTTTAGCATGTAATAATATGTCAAGGGCCATATCAAGATAGTAAATAATTTGTTGCAACTTGTAAAAAGAGACTAAATAAGGGGCATTATACACAAAAGGTTATAGAAATACTTATGTATGCATTAAGAAAATATTGCGGCCATTTACAACTCTGTATGAGTATAACTCTAGACGTTAAATAAGGATAATTTTCGAGGGCTATTATGTATAGAATGACGACGGAGATCACACAAATAGTTATTTATATATCAGAATTGCAATACTTATAGATCTATTTATGTATAGGAACATATAAAATTTATTTTTGTAGGCTGAAGGCAATAGCCTAAAATATTGAGTGTAATTAAAAGCCAATAACTATGGATTAGTTATATATATTGGTAGTATAGAGAACTCATAGTAATGATATTAGCCCAGTATCAATCACTATCTGTCCATGCCAAGGGCTATAGAGATTTGTATTTAGGTATCAGATAACATCAGTTATAAGTATAGAACTGTGAAGCCTTATATGAAGTTAATGGATGACTCAAAATTGATTAAAATATTTATCACTCAGAATTTTTTTGGTTTAGAGTATACTGTAATTATTTGTAGCCTTTGTAGT
The DNA here is from genome assembly GCA_037114965.1 of Monochamus alternatus. NCBI lineage: Eukaryota > Metazoa > Arthropoda > Insecta > Coleoptera > Cerambycidae > Monochamus > Monochamus alternatus. Next base: position 128,219,001 of record CM073426.1, read on the forward strand.
AAAAATTATGACACAGTAGGTTTTATGCCAATATCAATATAAATTGTCTATAATTTGTTAGAAATACTAGAACTTGGCATAGTCTATAGGGAAAAATTAATAGACCGAGGCGTAACTAATGGTTATTATTATATGCTAAAGGAAATGGATACTTATGAATATATTGTAGTAGTCATTTAAAACACTTAACATCCGATACTAACCCAAACAGATGTATGAAGCAAGATGTATAAGCAAGTTTAGTTGCTTGCAGGCCAAAGACTTTAGATGCTTGCTATGTATATAAATTTTTTTATTTTCCTCATGGGGTTACAAGTTCATCTGACAAAACTTGAGATATAAAATATAACAAATAAACTTGGTGTAAAATACAGGGCGATTAATTAATTTTAAGAGAAGATAGAAAAAGCAATACAAATAAGCGATGATTTTTTAAATTCAAATCTACGCTGGAAAAAATATTATTTAAACCCCCTTTTTAGACTGCCACCGACTGAGTTCTCGATTTATCTCAGTGTTGGCTTGACGCGATATTGCCAAATTTCAATAATTTCCTAGTACCCACTTATTATATTGTTAAAATGAGTGCTATAAATTATTATTTTTTAAATATGCAATTAACGTATTAAGTTTTAGTTTAAAAAATATGTAATATTGAAGTTATAAAACTCCAACGGATCAAATATGAACCAAGTACATTTCACTATTTACATAAATAGTGAGATACAAAATAATACCCACTAGGTAAATTATTAAGAGAGGCAGAAAAGTTTTTCGGATTTAAATACTGACAGTAATACAAAAAACCCTCGAGCTGTCAACAAAAAGCAGTCCGAGACATATTCAGTGATAAATATTCCGACAATCCGAATGTGTATACTTAATATGCTTATATGGAACTCTGAGAAAAATGTAATATATTGAACTTATTATATATTTTCAAATTCCAACGAGACTATTTTGATTCCCGTATATATCCTTGTAATTAATAAAATGTAGCATGCATGTTTCTTGTAGCACATTTTAATTTCTCCCACGTTTCTTCGGTTTCTGATACAGAATAATGAACGCATCACATGCTACAAACGAATTAGATGACTGAGCCATATATTTTACTTCAATATATGGTAGCCCGACAATGTAAATATTTTTATAGCCTACTGAGAGCATCCACATTCCTAGAAGTGGCATTTGGAACAAGACAAGTACGAAGCAGTTTTGTCACAGATTCATAAATTATCTGAATTTATAGTTATCACTTGTTCCACACGTAACATCTCATTATGGCTATTAGGACGCATCAAAAAATAACATATGCTTACCTGAAGGTTGTTTATTAATTGAGATACTTTATGTATGGTTTTTATTTGGCTATGGGATGGTTTTATGTATATAATGGATATTATGTTGGTTCGGGTTGACCTTAATATATTGTTTTATACAATTGTGACAGATTAAAACGGCTTTATTACTATTTATTCTAATGATTTCATTTTCAGTAGAATAAACTTGTACCTTATCTTCTCATATTTGATTAATTCTGTTACCTATTAAGTTTGTTTTTGCAGCAGTTGGAAATCATTTGAAACTATAAAAAATATTCGACTAGTTAAGTTGCCATTGAGTTTAACGCAATAGTTTCAAACCGTTTCAAACTGCTGCAAAAACAAACCTATTACTGCCTCAGGACACCCAAATGTGTCAAATGTAACCTTTTTTCGTTTTTTCAATTTTAATTTTATCTTTAATTCACTGCTCTATACAGGGCGAACCTTAAATAAGTACAAATATTTTAACTATAGGTGTAGTTCGTCATATAGATGAGTCTAGTGAAAGTCATTTTTTAACATTTCAAATATTTACGGAGATATTAATTCTTTTAAAAAATACACATCTTTTGAGGACCGCTGACCAGATAGACCACTGAAGTAACCTACTAAAATAAACCATATTATTTCCTGAAGGTAAGGTTGCCATATCATCTGTAAGATAAATAAAGTAAATTCAATTTTTGCCATTGTTTCTAATTTAAAAACACTTATTTTTAGCAATAAGTAAAGTAAAATTATCATAAACGATTAAAATATGAATTTCCGCAAGTTGGATACTATCAATTAAAGTGTTTAGGCAGTTACTTTGCTCAATGATTCCAAAAAATATCCATAAACGTGCATAAAAGCTCACCTACTTACTGAAAAATCCACTATTGGAACAGTTATCCACATTTCACAAGTTAATACCATTGTACACTGTTAGAAAGATTATCACAAATTATCTCCATAAATTATTTTATGAAGAATAACAAAAAACTATGATTTTCACTCAACATCTTAGGTTTTAACTTTCGCCACATAACCTCAAACAACGTGCCAGTGCTAACCATTTCGTCCTTCGTAGTTTCGTAGTGGGTAAAACAGATTTTAAAAATAAACACAAAACATAAAATAACTAGCTTGATGTATGCGTTCAATATCAAGAGACGGCAAAGTAAAATATTTCAGAAACAGTCAATGGCATGCAAAAAAGAAACTGGTGTCGTAGGCACATATAATAGGTAGGTGTCACGAGCAGTAGACGAATTGTCCCGCACAAACCCCATCCTCTAGGATTGATAGAGGTTATGTTGATGTTGATACCGGTGCACTAGTATGATTCAGGGCAAATGAATAAGCTGTGGCAAAGGCAAGTGGAAACAAAACATGTAATATTTGTGGAAAGGGGTTTGATAATTTCAATACACGTAAATTGAAAGTTAATATAAGATACTTTTGCATCTTCTGTAACCGAACTAAGCTAATGGTTTATTTAAGTAATGCACTACTTGACGCATCTATTTTAAGAGTTGCGGCACTAACGTATATAACGTATTTAAATCGTCTTATTATTTTCACGGTCAGTGTTTTTCTTCTAAGTGCCTTGTGTATTTAATTAATATTTTTTGTGAAATACAGTGTGATTAAATAAAATATAGCGCATTATTCAATTAGTGAAAAGGTTGACATGCTTCAAGCATATTTGTTAAGTAATGTTAATCAGTGATAATGATAACGATAAAGTATTGTGATAAATCAGTTGGAGTGTAGTAAAAATGAATAATAACCAAATTCTAGATTGAACTATGATTGCGAATAGAGAATCTTTATATTTTCAATTTATTGGTGATGTATAGGAATGGCAAAGGGGAGGAAATGGCAGTTAATATTTTCATAAATTAACATATTTCAATGATTCTTTGATATGTCTAAAAATTCGAGTTAACATTGTTAAAGCCTATTCGAAGACATTAGTGTAACACTGGCAACGCTGTGGAATTTTCATTCACCATGACCCTTAAAAATATTAGTTCGTAGTCGGATCAGCGGTCTTCAACAAGTTTTCGATTGAAAAATCACGAAATTTATTTAAAATTTAACTTCTTCATTCCTGATTTTTTTTTTGTAAAAAATCTATGGTTAAAAATATTTGTACTTATTTAAGGTTCACCCTGTATAGTCTTCTGCAACAGGATCAGAGCGCCATCCACCATATCTTTTCATTACTGACAAATCATCACATCCTTCAGCAAGTAAATATAATCAAATTTACAGGTTACACTGTACATTTTTTATTTTTATAGGTAAAAAAAGAATCGTCAATGTGGTATATTTCTTACTCTAGTTCCATATATTTTCGAAATACGTCAAATACATGTATAACGTTACTTCCATTGACAACAGTGAATATTATTTATGTATAAGACTTAGTATCTGGAATTGTGACAACCAATACACTTCCTCTGTCTTCAATATCGTCGACACACATAGCTACGGGGAACCTGTACCTAATTATGGGTATAGTTAAGATTACCTTTAGCAAGAAATAGTTGATGTCAGGGACCGTATCTAAGAATTTTTCGAGATTTTCTGTGATAAACACACGTAACTTTTTTAGCGTATAACCCATTGATGTATACTTTAAAAAGGCCATCACTTGGTGAAATATACAAAAAGTACAACTATATAAGTACAGAAACCACAAAAATATGTTTTTTTATATAGATAAAATGTGATCCTACCTGCTTATAATCATATTTCTGAATGACATGAATCACACTTGAATTCAACTAATAAACTATTAATTGTTATTGTGTATCCAAGTAACATCTAATACAATCTCGCAGATCACTCAGTTAGCTCTTTTGTTCCAAATTAGTTCGCGTCTCTGTCAAAATTAGATAATACATTATACTGTTATGTGTTATTTGTTTGTGAAAATGTTTATGTGCCCTTCGTTTGTATTAATGTGTCTCTTATTTTCTTAAGCGCCAGTCCGAAGCAACACTAATATTTTATTTATTAAACAGTTTTTAAGTTATTTATGTTGCTTCAGACACTTTTAAAAATTTTAAAACAAGATAATCAACAATGTTATATTGGCATGAAAAACCTTTTTCTCAGGAGCGGTTCAGTGAAGTTTTGATTTCAAAGTAAAGACATTTTTCTTTATTAATTTATCTGTTTTTTAATAATGATACTCAAATTATTATTATTATTATTTTATATAAAAAACTTTAACAAATAGATAGCTTTCATTTTTAAATTAACATTACCCTACGCAACCTGCGTAAATTGATAATTAACAAAAACAATATCATTATTATTAGAATTATTAATTTTTAGGTCTCATAAACCAACCTTTTAAAACGCTAATTAGTCAAATTATTTACCTTGTCAATCTTCAGTTTTGATGCTTCTGTGCTTGCCCTTATTTGCTCGTCGTCGTTTGCAAACACCTTCCCGTACTGCTAACTGCTACTTTTTAAATTATGCGCCTCCAAATCAGCTGAATTGGCAGATTTCCTCTCGATCAATTTTCCGAATGGTCAGCACATTGTTTTAATTTGTTTCTGGGAGATTATTATTAAAGTTTTTACATTTTTGTGATGTTTTCTCTGTGATGTATCTGCAGGGATATGGGAAATACTGGTTATACCACCTAATTTACTTTTTCTTCGGCCCTGGGATATTAGATTTTTCAGGAACAACGTTGATTTCGTTTGGAGGTTATGTCTGTTAACTCAGGTACACGTTCTATTTCTATTCTTTTTTCAAAATCAACAATCTTTTTCGTTTTTGTCCTTGTTACTACGCAACGTCCACAGTGTATCGATGAGAGTTTTTAATGCGCTTCACATAAATCCACTTTACTTACATACTAGATTTAACTTTTTTTTATATTTTATATTTTGACATCTATCTATCTATCTATATTACTAATTAAATGCTTATCATCTTGTCCACACTGTCAGTTTCATCCCTTCAAAATGATTCTCATGTACATTGATTTTATTACTTCTTTTTAGTAGGTATTCTAAATATGCTAAACATTTTTTTATACTTCTTCCCTTTTTATGCATTGACTGAACCTTTTATTTTTTATATTTCCTCTTATTCATATTTTGTGTTCATTCAATCTGAATTTTGTGGTACGACAATTTTTAAAATCCCTCAAAAAGAAAACAATTTCTGCCAGTCGCTGCCTTCTAGTTTTATTTTTAAAAATTAAAAAAAAAATCTCAAGAATAAATATTCATTTAAGTCACTTGATGTATAAATATCTTTTATCGTATCATCAATAGACGAATTATTGATATTTGAAATGGAAGTAACCAAAAGTGGCAAATGAGTATTTATGTAACATATTTCATTAACATTTATATTCAAATTTTTGGAATCGGTTGTAATAGTTACATATCCCGTACCTAGATAATATAAAAAAAAGAGGTGTGTAGACAAGTGTCAAAGAAAATTGTATAATTATTTAAATATTTTTATAACTTCTTGAGATGATTATACATTTTATTGTGTTGTGGGTGGATATAGTCGATTTAAAGTTATAGTAATGATAAAAAAAACTGGAGTCAGATATATTTATTGTATTATTCATGTTTCTGGAATTTTGGGATTGGCACAATGAGTTTTGAAAATGTTATGTTATTTAAATAATAAAAATTATTTTAATGATTGGATCTGAGAGACCAAGGCATCACTGTGCAACAATAGGCACTAAATAATTTAAACCGACATAAGCAGCATCTCACAGACGTAATTAATAAATTTACTGCGGAAAATAAGCGTCTGTTGCTAGCCAATTAAGAGACTGTAAAATGCAAACGCTTTTCAAATGCCGCCGTAAAATAGTGCTAAAAGGATGGAAAGTAGCATTTTCAGGACTTTAGTTCTACAAATCTGTGAGTAGAATTTCGCAATAACCGTAAATATGTTTCGAAGATGGAAGTCTAATGTATGACTGTCGTTCTGGAAGTGTAATTTTAAATAGTGCAATAAACTAGTTCGTAGAATTCTATTCTTGTATCTTCTCAGTTTTGTATTGAATCCTTTTCTTGTTTGGCATGTATTATTTCCTTGGTATTTTTTTAAAGCAAACATCGCTTTCTTAACACTAGCCTTTATTGCCACAAACCCAGTAAACACGCATACGTTATTTAAACGTATTGTCAACGTACCATTGGTTGATAATTCGTGTTACGTTACAAAATCAACCATTATTTTATGGTTAGAAACGTAACGGTCTAACATAACGTTTAAACTACGTACTTTTTTAACAAAAAATGTTAGCAAACCTATTGTAACGTTAAATGAACGTTATTTAAAATATTTAAATAAAACTTATTTATTAAAACCTTTATAAAACGTCTGTGTCAACTGATTAATATATTGACATTGAACAAAAACGTGTTTGTAACACTTTAGAGTAACAGGCATTAGTAATGCTTACAAAACGTATCAAACGTTTTGCACGTAATAAATATTTCGGAACGATACCAATCCAAAGTAAATTTTATACAATATAATTTAATAAAAAGATATTGCATTAAGAATATATACAAATAACTAGATAGTCATTATTTTTTAATAAACCTCACAAGTGTTAAAAACAGTACAATTTAAACGTGTATTATACGTTATAATCATTTATTGAAATAAGGAAGCGAATTGTCGTTTTTTACACGTGTCAATTATAATGCCGTTAAACGTTCTATACAAATTTAATGATCTTATTGGTAGATAAAAATCACGTGTTACACACATACCATTTCGAGTTCTTTTTTTGTAAAAGTTTGTCAATTGCATATTCATCACTGTACGTACCTACTGTGATCCGTGAAATATTTCCTTATTTGATTTTGGTAAGTATACCTACTTCTATAAGTATTTAATTTTATTTTATTAATATAGGAGTATTAGTTTTTTTTACATTACATGTTACAAATAATTATATAATGGAATCTGAATTTATTCCAGTATAACTTTTCCTACTTATGTTTCAAAATACTTACAAAGGCGATAACAAAATTAATAAAAGTAGGCGCGTGAATTTTGTACCCGTACATGCCTACTTTAAATTACTTTGTAAAACAATTATTACGACTTGGCAATTTTTTTACTTTATATTAATTATTTAAGATGCAGTGACATATTTCTAATCAATATTGGGAATGATTTAAACTTTTTTATTTCCTTTCTTGACTATCTGCTTCGTGGTCATATTAAATTTATATTAGGTTATTATTATTAGCATTATTATTACATATATTTATAACTATAGTAGATTAAACTTAGACATGTTTAAAGTTTAGACTTTCTTTAAATAATCTATATTATCCAATGTAAGTGAAGTTAATAATATGAAACTTGTTCAATCAGTAGCATAAATAAGATATATTATTTTGGTATTTTTATATTTTGTTTATATTATGTACGTATTATTATTTATTTAATAAACTATTACTGATATTAAAACCAATTATTTATTATTACCTACCTAAATTTGAAATTAAACAACAGGTATTGATATTTTTTAGTACTCTTATTTATAGGCATATAGTGAGTTCAACATTCGAGCCACACTATTGAAGTATCGATAATAATTATTAATAGGAACAAGATTAAATGATAGAAGATTTTGTAACTATTTTATTTATATTATATTAATTCCCTGATAATTATTTATTTAATACAGGGTGGTCAAGAATGTACCGTAAATACTCCTCAACAAGAGGTGCAAGTGTAAAAATTTTGGGTATATATCTTGATGACAGATTAAACTGGGCGTCTCATGTTGACCATTTAAACTCTAGGTTAGCAAGTTCTCTCTTCCTACTTAGAAGGCTAAGAAATTTTTTAGACCTTAGTACTCTGAGATTGGCTTACTTCTCACTTTTTCATTCCCATCTTACGTACGCTACTGTGATTTGGGGAAATTCACAACATGCAATTAAATCATTTCGGTTGCAGAAAAAGGCTGTTAGAATAATTTTTGGTGCTAATTACAGAACACACTGTCAACCTATATTTAAAGAATTGGGCATAATGCCTCTTCTCTCATTATATATCTATCACAATCTACTTGAGGTCCATAGGAGTGCTCTGGGTCTCGCTATTCAGGCTGATATTCACCAATATAATACTCGTAAAGCTAACTCTCTTAGAACACCTCGTTACAATTTAACTCTGAGTTCAAAAAATTCCCTTAATTTTAATTTGTTCCATCACTTACCTTACGAGCTTAGACTTAAATTCGGTGTTGTTTAAAAATGCTATTAAAAAAATTATTCTCAAATATTGCTTCTATTCTATAGAAGAGTTTCTGGAAATGCCACTTATTTAAGTTACTGTGTGTTGACATGTACATACAAATTCATCTATATACAATACCTTGACATTTATTTATTCGTAAGAATTGTGTTGCTACATTGATATTTTCTTTTATTTTTTATTATTGTTTTATTATTATTTTTTTTCTTGTTCAGTTGTTTATCACATTTTATTTGTGCTGTATGCGTATATTTACACTTATATTGTGTTTCTAATTATTACTTTTATAAATTCAGTGTTTTTTTGTAGTTTTTTACATTAAAATTGTGACCTGCTTCAAATGCTTATGTAAAGCATAATGTTAATAAACACTATACTATACTATACTATACTATAAAGAATTTTATAAATTATGGTGTAATTATAAAATAAAAAATATTTCCCTTTTTATGATTTTATTAAAAAAATAAAATTCTGTTCAAATGAACAACAACCAAGTCTGCTAACAAAATATGTATGTATTAAAATTAAAATGTATAATAGTACATATTCTAATAAGGGACTAATAATGTCCTAGTAAATCATAAACAATGAAACAACAAACAATGATGTATTTAGGCACTACATAATAGTAGTTTACGAACATTAACTGATAGTGATTTAAACATATAATTTTCTTTCTTTAAAGTTGCAAAAAGTTAGATTACAGAGTAATCTAAAATGTCAGAGTAAACTGCTAATATTTTTAATAGTTTTATTCTCATTAGCTTTAGCTTTATTACAATTATCAGTAATATTTGTTATAGTTAGGTAAGTACTTACCATTTTCCTTGATTAAACCTCAATTTAAATTTAAATATTCTCCATTTGAACACAGTGAACGATAGGTAACTGTACACAACACCGCTACATGACCAATATGGCGTAGTGACGTGTGTTGGATCAGCTGATATGCTGCAGCTGCGCAGTTGTGCTCAACCAGTCAGGAGTAGGAATATAGTCCACAATTAAGTTGTGTGCGTGTTAAGTTTACACAAAATGGTGTACTTTTAACACATCACTGGTAAATATTACATAAATTCAGTATATTTTATTAGAATACTAGTAATTTTAACACATTTTGTGTAAAGCATATAAAAAAGCCTTAGTGTGTAAAACTATTAACACGGAAATTTTACACATCCTAAATTACACACTGGAAAATTTCGCTTGCACAGCAACTTTTTTTACAGTGTACTAATTCAGTACAATAATTAATATTAATCTGACAGGCTTTTAATCAAATTCTATCTAATTTAAGCGTACAAGGTCAGTTTGACAAGTGATAACTTGATTGAATTAGAAAATTAATTTCTATTTTAATGTGCGAAACTTATCAAATGCGTTTTTACCGAAAACTGTGCATTTTATCAACATGGGACAAGTATATCTTTTCTACGCAAAATTAATTTCTCCATAATAATTTTCAGTCAAGTGTATCAAATAAGGACCAACAAAAAAGATACGATAAAAATTAATTACAAAAAAACTGCCAAGAGCGCCCTCTACAATATGCGGCACTACGTACTACTTCACAATTCTTGTACTTATCTAAAACATAACTGTACCAAATTTAAACATAATTGGCCGTTTCGTTTATTAATTGATCGAAATTTACTACATTTCGCCATAAAAATAGTCTTCAATGTTACAAAATCTTATAATACCAAAATTTTAGTCAGAAATTTGTAATATAATGACTTCCAAGTAAAACGAAATATATGTCAATTTATACAGTTCGAAATTACATATTGTTTACCTTTTCTGTGTTTTCAAATGATAACATTCTAATAACATGTAAGAAGAAGTTATAATTTACTTAATTTCGCCTTGAAATCTGTCTTCAATATCCAGGGATTTTTTAAATAATTATAATAGGTAAATATTTGCATATTTATTACAAAATTGTAAAACTTATTTTGTCTTCAACTACAGTGGTTAGGAATAAGGTAATAACTAGTTATTTTTGCCATATTAAATCCTTCAATTTAATAAGTTCTATTTTTATTACAATATTAAATATATTCAACTTTGTTGATAACTTATATTGTTCTATATTATGGTACAAATTTACTTATTAATAATACTTCGACGTAAATGTTTCTTAAAAGGATCTTTTAGGGAGCAAGCTTCTTGTTATATGTATTCAGATATTTTCATAATAGGATGTTGAAGTTGTTTTGTGTTTTGATGATCTGCAATAAAAACCTACTTGTGTCGTACGAGTAAATCAAAAGATAAAGCCCAACAGGCAGCTTACCACAAAATATTTCAGAGTTGTAAAAAATAATTATTGGATTCATATTTCGCCTACCAAAATCGAAGCCAATACTGCAGATGATAATATATCGATAACCACATCATAAGTATTCCATATGATAACACTATTATCGTCGCAAATGAATTCAGTAGTGTTTGTGAATTGAATTCCGTTCGAAAATATTTACTTTGTTTTTGTTATTACACACACATAAAATTATTGGCTTTAATTTGAATTTTCAATCACAAATAAATGCAAGAGTAGAATTTTATATGTAGGTACCCAGTAATAATTTAGTTGGTAATAAATTACCATAAAATGTCTTTATTTGGAGGAAATTTCAACCACAAAGTTAATATTTTGCTGTGACGTCAACATTAGCCCTATAGGTTAAACTTCAGACAAATTGACTTCAAAGTTGATTTTATTTGAGCGGCCATGTTGTAACAAACGCTAGATGTTGTGTTTATTATTTCTAATTGATTACTCATTAAAATTACGTTAATAGAGATAATATTATTTAATACATTTATGACGAAAAATTATTAAACACATTTTATCACGAAATACATCCAGTTTTTATTTTAGGTTATTTTTCAGGATAATAATATTATTAAGAAGCAATAGTAAAAATGTATATTTATAAGAAGCGTTATTTTTATGAAGGTTTGGTCATCACATTATACGAACAAATTTCCTGGGTTGTACAATTTGTTGAATAGAAACCAAATATACAGACTTTATATTATATTAAAACCTAAATATCTATAAATACTCATATACTAACTCCCACTCTACTTGTAGCTTTGTAGCCTGACTTATATTCTTTCTTTCTCTTCCTATCCCTGTTCGATATTAGAATGTATATAAGCAAACATATAATGTTGTCTCTCTCTAGCAAAAGTAGGTCATATAAAGGGCATAATTATGGCATATTTTGGTAATAATGTGTTGAAATTTTAACATAAAATTGGTCCGTATTTCTTTTAGGTCCAATTATCTTATTGGAATAAAATCCTTGCCGACCAATTATTAACTTCAAGGCTTACTTTTTTCGATGCTATATTATTTTAGTTTTTTCCTCACGTAAGGGAAAAGGCCAACGAATATAGGTAAACTTTCCTTATGCGGAATTGGTCATGAAAAGTTTATGACCAATTCAGAGGTCAAGTTAACATAATTTTAACTTTAAATGTTTGTTGGGACAGGGTGATAATTATTTTGGCAAAAAATGATCTATAGTACCCATACATCCGCCACTGGTAAGTTTATAAAGCTGGTAGTTCTTTGTTTCATACGTACTGTAATACAAAACATGCACACCGAATTTGGCTAATTTAGCTCAAGCGGTTTAGAAATTAAAAACTGTTTTTTTTTTAATTTTTGACACGCTGTAGCTGGACAATGGCTGTCCTAAGACCCCACATTTATATAACAAAAAACCCTTATTTTTGGCTACAGAGTACGCCCCTGGATTTTTTACCGCTACTTAAGAGACACCTTCTATTATATTCTCCATCTGGTTCCCAAATCTATGTGTAAGGTATCTGTTATCGTGAATATAAAAACTTCGGTTAATATTCTATTCATAAATATAACACATGAACCTTATTTAAACACCTTAAGCAGTAATTTGCATAAACAAATTCATGAGTGAAGATTATTTGCTTGTCAGTGTATTAACACATGTAGTGGGTGTACCCCATTGCTTCAAAAGGCGTTCATTATTTGTAGACAACCTGTTTGGATTTGTTCAATCACGGTATATGTAAACGCATGAAATTCTCTGTAAACATTTTATTCGGACTGTTATGGTTGGCTAAAGCTATGTCTCTGCTAATATAAAACATTAAACACTCATTTTGGAATATTTAGAAACATTTTAAATTTCTGTAACTGTGATTTGTTCACTACATCGCCAATGTTCAGTAAAATATTCAATGGTAAATACAAACTGAGGAAATATTAATGTCAAAATTTCTCTTAAAATTTTTTTTTTTTTAATTTTGGAATTCATTTACCTGAAAAACCTTATTTGATATTCCATTTCAAAATATTTTTTTGCATTCTTGAACATTCTTTGTTTGCTGATATTAGAAAACAAAAATCTTTTGTTCTGAAAGTCATAAAATGAGGGCTTTTGTAATTTAGAATAAAAAAATTACTGTCATTATGATATAAAATATTTATAATATATAAAATTATAAATTTTATTTAAAATATCATAGAAAAATAGAAATCACATTGAACTAAATTCAGAACTAGAAAAATAATTGTTGGTTAGTTGGGAACATGAGTCAAAATCATAAAATAAAACAACTGGGTAATTATCGCATTGGAAAACGTTTCGGTTTTTTATTTATAAAACCATCTTCAGGTCTGTCGCTGATTCATTACAACTTGCAATAAATATGAGATAATTTCTTATTTGTATGGAGAGTCCCTAAGAGGTCTTTACAAAGCTCCACCAGATATACTGCGGCTCAAAATAAGTCGTTCGAAATTTTAGACCTAGATTGCTTTTAGGATAAAATGTATACTTGTCATTAGTATCAGAAATTGGCCATTTTGCAAAAAATAGCTTTTCAACAATCAGCTGCAAGGTTCATTTTACAATATCTTAAAGTAGTAGGCTCCAAAATTTCCTTGTAAATTGGATATGTTGTAGGTAGGTAGATCGACAAGCAATAAAATTTGCATTGGTATAAAATGGTACCGATAGTATTTTTCAACATGTAACGCCACAGATAGCCGTCCTGAATTAATTTGTGGATAATCCGCAATGTTAAGAAATTATTATTCTTTTTTTTCTCTCTAAATTACTATGCAGATTTTTTAAATTGTTGATTATCAGAATGTAATCTATTTCGAAATTCTCCCAAATATTCTCGCTGTCCAGCACGTCCATTGAAATTTAATTGCCAGTCATATGGCTCATATCTGAATATGAAAAATTGTGTCTCGGAATTTTTGGGCTCTCTAAAATAATTGATTTTAACCAAAGCCGGATACATTTAGAAATATTTATTAACTTTAACATTGCTGAAAAACTATTTTCTCCAAAATGGTCGATTTCTAAGATTAATGACTAATGACTAGTATACCTTCTTTCCTCAAAACAATGTAGGTTTAAGATTTTTTAATAAAAAACGTAATAACGTAAGAACCAAAAAAGTTATTCTCACATTTACGTTACAAATATGGCGGATGTGGCGCCCTCTAAAGAATTACGAAATATAATAATAATAATAATAATATAATAATAATGTTTATTTGGTATTAGCATTTGAAATATATAAATCATGCGACAATAGACAACCAATAAACATAGTGACGTCAACTTAAGTTTAAACATAAACTTGTTGTGACCTACATAGCTAAAAGGTAAGTAGCAATTAAATTTACTCATTATAAAAAAAAACAAACATAAATAAATCAATAATTATACAATTTATGCAAATTACATTATCATATCCTACACCGATATAATAAATACATATATTAAGACAAATATATAGATATAATAAAAAAAAATATATATATATATATATATAATTAGAATCTCCCTATACATATATTAACTAAAATCTATTAGTTTATGTATTTCATTTCTAGAAGTATTTTGAAGAAATATTTTGACATTCCTCTTGAATGATATTTTATTATTTATATTTGCTATTGTTTCAGGCAAGAAATTAAAAATTTTTGGAGCTAGAAATATATGAGATCGCTGCCCTGCACACTTATGCATTCCTTTGACAGGTACTAACTTAGATTTGTTCCTAGTGTTATATTCATGTTGTAAGCGTCTCTTTATTTCAGAATGTTGCATAATTGCCAGTGCACAGAAAAATATTTGACGTGAGTCCATAATTGATGTTTCTTTATATAGCAAATCAGTTGGATAGGTAAGTTTTTTATTATACATAATTTTTATAATTCTTTTTTGAGTAACTTCTAATTTATTCAAATAAACGTTTCTTACACCCCCCCATCCAATTATACCATACCGTATATGCAGTTCTACTAATGCATTATAAATTATGTTTAAACTCTTGCTATCCATAATATTATTCAAAAACTTAAACAGGTGAATGTGTACTCTGAGTTTTTGTGTTACATAATTTATATGTTGGTTCCATCTTAAGTGACTATCATTATTCCTAAATATTTTGTAAAAGATTTTGACGTTATTTTGAAGGTATTATTATCTGTTATTATTTCTAAAGATGTAAATGATGGTAATGTAGATTTATACGAAGCAAAAGGCACATATACTGTCTTATCCGTATTCAAGGATAGTAACTTGTAATCAAGCCATTCTTTAATATTCAGCATATCATTTTGCACTGTTTCTTTTAAATTATCCCAGTTATCACTTTCATAAAATATTCCAGTATCGTCTGCAAAACTGATAATTTTACCTTTTGTTTTAATGCCGTAAAAGTTATTTATATAAATTAAAAATAAAAGTGGACCAAGTATTGTCCCCTGTGGTACTCCATATTCTATAGTCTCAAAATTACTCCTTACACCATTTATACACACTGCTTCCTGTTTGTTAGATAACTGCGAATTAAATAAAGTGCATTTCCTCTAATTCCAATATCCTCTAAATTTTCTAATAATAATGTGTGACTAATAGTGTCAAAAGCCTTAGCTAGGTCTAAAAATATACAGAGGGAAGATTTTGAATCATCTAATGCTTCATATACATATTTGGTGAGTAATTCAATAGCATTTTCAGTTGATTTACCTTGCCTAAAACCAAACTGTTGCGTCGAAAGAATATTATGTATGTTAAGAAATTTTAAAATTCTAATTTTTAGAAACTTTTCAAATATTTTTGCTACATTTGAAATTAAAGAAATTGGTCTATAATTTAATGGCAGGTTTTTATCACCCCCTTTGTATATAGGTTTAATTATGGATATTTTAAAAACATCGGGACAAATTCCTAGACAAAAGGATTTATTTATTAAATAAGTCAATGGTATAGAAATATTCCTAGCTATGGCTTTAAGAGTTTCTGATTTTATTTTATCACACCCAGGAGCTTTACCGTTCTTTAATTCGTATATGCAATTTTCTACTTCATTTTTTTGACAAGGGTATAGAAATAACGTGTAAGGATTTTGTACCTTGTTTTCTTTATAACCTTGATTTCTTTTTATTTTAGCTGCTAATAACCTTCCTACACTTACAAATCTACTATTAAACTCATTTGCTATTTGTACGTTATCTTCCAAAAGCCCGTTTTTACCATTTAAAGTTTTTATAATATTGTCTTGTTTGTTAGAATTTTTAATTTTATTATTTACTATGTTCCACATGTTTTTAATATCACCGTTAGCGCGTTTAATTAGGTTTCTATAAAAAGTGTGTTTTGCTTTTTTTATCATTTGATTTAATTTATTTCGATAAGAACTATATTCTTTTTTAATACTGTCATTACCAGGATTTTCCTTCATTTTCTTATACATTGCTTCCCTTTTCTTTATAGAGGTCAAGATACCTTTCGTTATCCATTCTTTACGCTTACATTCGCCTTTTTTTATTTTAATTATTTTAGTGTGTTTACATATAAGTGATTGCAATTTACTAACAAATTTTTTTGTTTCAGCATGAATATCTTATCCTGTAGTTACGTCCTCCCAATTATAATTGTACAATTCACTAGTTAAAGTTTTGTAATTTATATAATTTTTAAATTTTGCTTTGTTGGTGTTACTTATTTTCTTTTTATCTAATACTATTTGAAGCAGCACTGTAAAGTGTTCACTTATGCCAGACTCTATTATCATTGGTAATATTCTTTGTTCTATGTGGGGATCTTTAGCATTTAGAAAAATATGATCTAGACATGATTTAGATTCACCCACAATTCTGGTGAATTCATTTATTACTGATACATACTGATATTCACTTAGAGTATTCAAAAATTCACTTGTAACATCATTATCTTTTTTAAGGTCAATATACAACAGCTTATTATTTTTCATATTCTAAAACATCTATTCTCAAATTTTTAAGTTAATACATTTAAACACAGTGTAATTATTACAAAAAAAAAAAAACTATTTTTAAATTCCAATTTTGACATCTTGTATCTTTTTTATTATCAACATTTCATTAAGGCATACTGGCTTAAATCGTAATATTTTGAAGTGAAAAATATAGTATGGACCACTAATTACGGACCATCCTGTATAGTGGATTGTTCTGTCTTGGTCTGGTCACAAAATCCCGAAGAAATAAGTATTCCGCTGCCAAATAAAAGATTAAAATGCAAATCAAACTTCCCCGAACCGCTGCCGCCAAATCAAGTAAATAGATTTGGTTTTCAGCCCGTAAGTCGGCGCGCAAAAAATCGGGTACAACATCGGCGAGTGCTAAATAGCTTTTTAGGGGTCTTGTCAGGATCTGGACCGCTCTGTTTATGGTTCCAAGTTGTTAAATGTTTGGACAAGACCGCT
The DNA here is from genome assembly GCA_037114965.1 of Monochamus alternatus. Taxonomy (NCBI): domain Eukaryota; kingdom Metazoa; phylum Arthropoda; class Insecta; order Coleoptera; family Cerambycidae; genus Monochamus; species Monochamus alternatus. The sequence goes on from CM073426.1 coordinate 128,236,373, forward strand.
TTGCAAGCTGTTTTATCTAGCGCTGCTTAGAACTCTTGTGTGGTCTCCGCGACTGCCAGAAAAAATATCATCGGTTCTCGAAATACCTAAAAAACGTTTTAGTTGGACCGAAATCACTCGATTCGATTGTCCTTTTTAGATAGGCGTTTGGGCGGAACTGGAACCTTACCGCTATCGCTGCACGATTGACGATGGACGTCATGCGAAGTGAGGATGAAATAAAACTGTGTCATCGACTTGGTGGTTGAGATAAGAACATTAATAAAACTTTTATAGTATTTTTTTAAGTTTTATCAACACTGGCCTCGTACAAAAGAACATAAAGTGCTTTGTAGTAATGAAATAGGTATTCATTCAAGTCAAACACATGGTGGATTAATTCTAAGCTGAACACAATATGAAAAACATTATGAAAAAAAATTATAACAAAAAAATCTTGTTTAACTGGCTCTAAGTTATAAATACATAGAGATAATATTAGAAAGATAATTGATGTCAATATTTTTTGAAACATATTGACTCATGGGCGCACACAGGGGGGGGGGCAGTAGGGGCCGTATATGAAAAATTTACACATAACGCTTCAATAAAATATGGCCCCTTACGGAGTTCCAGAGTGTTTTATTTAAAAAAATTTAAATGAGTTTTGCCCATTACTTTTTGTTAGAATTATTTTCTTCTAAAAACATTTCTAGGAATGGAATTTGAAACAATCGATAATGGGATAATGATTACACAAAAAAATAAAATCTTAAAATTATTGGAAGAAATCAATATGATAGAAGCAAGATCAGTAGCAACCCCAATGGAACAAAATATTCAAAGACAGCGAAGAAATACTAGAAAATATCCCATATAGAAGACTAGTGTGCTGTCTAATTTATTTGTCATTAATAACAAGACCAGATATTTGATATTCTGTCACATATCTAAGCAGATTCTTGGGCAAACCAACAAAAGGTTTATGGGAAGCTGGTAAAAGAATATTGCGATATCTAAATCAAACTAAAGATCTCGGACTGATGTTTACAAAAGGAAATAGCGAATTAATTGGATTCAGCGATGCAGACTGGGGAGGCGACCGAACAACAAGGAAAAGTGTTAGTGGTTTCGTATGCTTTTATGGAAATAATCCAATTGCGTGGCATTCACGTAAACTAAATTGTGTTGCTCAATCATCAATGGAATCAGAATATATAAGTGCTGGAGTTGCAGTTCAAGAACTTGTAAATATAAAAGGTCTTTTTAGTGAATTTAAACTTGACAAGACAATACTTTTAAAAATGGACAATTTGAGTGCTATTTCGTTAATCAAAACTTTTGAAAACTCGAAACGCAGCAAACACATTGAAATAAAATATCATTTTATCAAAGATTTGGTTTTGCGAAAAGAAGTTATCCTAAACTATGTCAGTTCAAATGAGAATAAGGCTGATATCTTTACCAAATCTTTAGGAAAAGAAAAATTTGTTAAACAGAAGTACAATTGTTAGCAAATGTCAATTTTAATGTATTTTATTTATATCGTGTAGTTTAATACATTTAAATTGAAGGGGTGTGTTAGAATTACTTTGTTCTCTAAAATAGAAATCTAATGTCACTTGAATTATAATCATTATCTAGTAATAATGTGTAAGTTTTGTTTTTAGACATATAAATAAGTTTTTGTTTATGACAGAACAATTTGTAATCAAAAGTAATTTTCAATAAACGAAATCGTTGAAGAACTGTTTTATTCGCCGCATTAATTATAAAACTTTTATCCTGTTTGATATTTCTCTATCATACTTGGCATAAAGTTTTAGATACTTTAGAATATATTAAAAACCGCTACAAAACCGTTCACGGCTACTAACAAAAGCGTACGACAGGGGTAGAGGGGCAGTTTCTTAACCTCAACGCCACTGGCAAAATTTTATTTTGGTACAATTATTCAATACTTATATGCAATGAACCTACTATTTCTTCATAGCGGTACAGTCATTATTCCTTGAGATTTTCAAACATATGGCTGTACAGTCTTTTTATTTTATTATATAGATAATTTATTGGTCATATTATTATTATTTAAGTCGGTGTTTCTTGTCATGGGATTACATTGCATTAGTTGAATTAGGTTTTACAGATGAGTTAATTAGTAAAAATTAACAATTTAATATCAATAATAAATAAATTGAGAAACAACAAATAGTTGTGAGAAATCAAAAACATTTTTAAAAATCTCGAAAAATAACTACATTACCGCTATGAACGAATGGTAGGTTAATTGCAAAGAAAGTGTTGAACTTTTAAAGATTCTAAAATAAAATTTCCGCCATTGGCGTAAAAGTTAGGAATAGTAAACTGCCCCTATGCCCCTGCCGTACGCCTCTGGTAGTTGCCATAAAAAAATGGTAGCATTTTTTAATATGTTCTAAAGTATCTAAACTTTATGCCAAGTATGGTAGGGAAATATCAAACAGGGCAAGGTAAAGGGCAAAAATCATTTAAAATTTAAAACACCTTGTAACTCCATAAGGAGCCCATTTTTTATCTATGTGCCAATTCTTCATATTTTCAGTCCAGGATTATCCAGTAAACGTATATACAATTATTAATTAATCACCCTATATAGACACAATAATAAATGTTATAATCGAAAATGTTTTTTTTTTTATTTTTTACTGTATTAGAAAGGTATTTTAAGCTAATATAAATCAAATATTGTACAATTCTTATCAGTGAAGTAGTATGTATGCTCTCTGATACCAAACATCTAAGTATACTAATGAACAATTCCACAGACGAAGCTCTATTCAATAACTATCCTAAATAAAAATTAATCTAAGTAAATTTACTAACCTGGTTTAATAAAAACATTCTATAAATATCTAAGTTCACTTTTGAAACTGTGGGAACTCGAAAATTCAAAATTCAACCAAAATAGATGAAATTTGACCTAGTTCTGCATTTTTAGGATTGCTTCTTCAGGTGGCCTCCTTTTTTATTTTTTCATTACAGCACTAGTGCTGCAATAGATGTCCTTGCGAAACTATTTATATAACTGTAAAATTCATATTACTAAATTAAAGTAAATACTTTTTATTTACTTTTACATCCTGTAACTCCCATAATATTAACATTCGCTCCCACACAAAGACGTGTGTTTTTAATATTTTGGCTTAAATTAACGCTAGGTGGTCTGAGATGCATTACTTATGAAACACCCTGTAGATAAAAGAACAAACATACATGCAGGGTCTTTAATAATTTCTACAAATTTCTTGATATTTGATAATTTTGCTGAAAACGTAATACTAGATTTTTTTAGACGATATAATCGTAAATATAAAAAAGTGGCGATCAATTAAATTTTTTCTCAGTAATGGAATTTAACTTAATTAGGTATTTTGAAAAAATGGCTATTTCATCAGTTATGTTAATTTTATTCTTTTGAATGCCAAAGAGTTATATAGAAAAACAAATATATAAGCAACTGTGCCAGTCGGTCGTCAAAATTTACGATATCTACCGGTGGACCAGTCATTACAACAAACCATAGACGTTACAAAAGTATCGTTACTGGCGCCATTAAGAAAAACGATATCCCTATAACGACATTCATCGATTCACTTACAAAACAGCCGCTAGTGGTAAATAAGCGAGGAACAACCAATAAAGAACACCTCACAGGTTCGAAGATGCCTCAAATTATATAATGCTATACAGTTATAATAAAATAAATTTTTTTAAAGGACGAGCTGGCTCAAATGGGGTAATTTTAAATTTGTTATTTAAATTAATACAAATTGGACCATTATGGGTTATTTATTTAATAGCAACATTTGAACTGAGCTCGGCCCCAGGTCAGGTCAAAGTACGACTCGTTGCAGGGCCGCACTGGCTTAGCATAGCTATATTTTTCTGTGACGTTTGATGTGGGTAATGCTGCAAGCTTTGTATATTACGGGCTTCAAGGAGCTGTATAATGTACAGGGTGTTTCAGAACTTATCTAAAGAAAAACATTTTTGAATGTACAGGGGACTGTTATAAATAAAATTTTGTATAAATAAAATCAAAAGAGGCAGTTCAAAAATGATTTAAAAATACACTTCCGCACGGCAGTAGAAACTGGTCTATTGTAAAACCTGATAAGGCGTATAATCGGCAACCGGACAAAAAATTTAAAGAAATTTTCAAGGAAATAAATAAATTACATTTTACATCTCCTATTTTTATACAGCATATTCAAATACTTTTGCGGCTATTGTTATTAATTATTAATAGAATTAATTTATGGTTTTAAGTAGTAAACTAGTTTGACATGCTTAATGTTAAAACAACATTTTGGACACGTCGTACATGGTACGGATATAATTGAGCCTCGTGTATGATAAGTCACACTGACTGCTGCAATACGCCGTAGACGCTTTCCACGATTCGATTGCAAATTACCCGTCACTTCAGCGTTTGTACTACACCTGGATCAATTGCATACCATTGTAAAAGTAGCTGCATTTGGAGCATGTCTACCGGAAAATCGTTCTGCCAAAGCATTCTCACTTCATAAATTAAAACGATATCCATCAACTGCTAGTTGCTATAGACGTAGCCACTTTTGATATTTGAAAAACTAAAGTAAATACTTGCATCACAAAAAAGTTAATACGATAAGTAATCGGATATTTGAAATCATCTGGTTATAAACAGTAGCCTAGCGATGTAAAGGTTGAAACTACTAGAACTTTTAACAATAATTTATTTCCCAGAAACTATAAGGAATTTACAAATACTTTTTTTACGATATTGACTCTACAATTTCATAACGCATCTATTGCCAAATTCTTTTTGATATTTTCTGAATCACCCAGTATAATTTTAAAATATACGTTGTAACATCAGGTGTCATACTATTTTGCTAATTAAAACCATCAATTAATTGTATTAATAATTAATAACAATAGCGGCAAAAGCAGTTGAGTTTCCTGTATTAAAATATATGTTGTGGAATGTAATTTGTTTATTTTCTTGGGAATTTCTTTAATTTTTTTGTCCGGTAGCCGATTATACGCCTTATCAGATTTTACAGTAGAACAGTTTTCAGTGTCGTGCGGAAGTGTATTTTTAAATAATTTTTGAGCTGCTATTTTTAAGTATATTGTTACAAAATTATATTTTTAGGAATCTCCTGTACATTTAAATTTTTTTTAGTCAAGAAGAGAAGAAGAAATATATTTATTGGCTACGTAAATATATTTAACAAAATTATAGTAGCAAACACAAACATTGGGATTAATGCAAAAATCGCAAGTCACACTATATTACATTTAAAAAAATACATTTAAGGGACTTAAAACAATTTAAGAACAATGATAATTAAGCCAAATGAATTGCATAATTATATTATTGAAACTAAAACACGGCATAAAAACTAAACAAACAAGGACTGAAAACTGGTAACAATTATATTTAACTTACGAAGTCAATTTGTATATTGTCACGGAATTTGCCCTGCTCACACCCAATTCGACGACTGCGGTATCGCGAAACGCGAGATTGCCCCGACCGCCCCTACGCGATTCTGGTAAACAAACAAATAATGCAGTGTATCGAGGCGCAATTGGAAAAATGGAGAATCGACGAGAAGCGTTCGAGTCGTTCGGGACATGGATCTAGAGATGCTAGAAAATACCTGGAATATTCGTGTAGTCTATAAAAGAAGAATAAACGGCCGAGTTAGTCAAAAAAAAACACAACCCGAAACAAAATTTTAAATCAAACAGGCAGTGTTCATATATCTTCCTGCACTGAGTAGAAACAATGATTGTGCATAATTTTGTAAATAAAATTTTGTGGTGCATAGTGTTTTTACTTTCAAAGGATCTTTGTTGTATAATCTCGAGTCGAGAGAATGATTTGTTGATCTCTGTAATCGAAATCTTTGACTTCTGATTAAATTGGCAGATATCGTTGGGTAATTGTGGAAACTGGAAATCGTGTTAAATTTTAAATAATTACTATGTATTTCGATCAATGAATGATATACAATATATAAATAGAGAGCAATGGCATGATTTTAAACTTTTTAAAAAGTGGCTTGCAGTGTCCCTGGGTCCAACCCGTGTTATTATACGAACAATCTTTTTTTGAAGTTTGAAAACTCTAAATGCTGATGACGCGTTCCCCCATAGGATCCCCCCCGTAAGGTAAACATGAAAGAACAACACCATAATATGCGTTCAAAAGTATATCATCGTTAAACAGCTTTCTAAGTTGTCGCAAGAGATAAATATACTTAGAAATCTTCCTACAGATATTATCAATTTGAGTCCATATGAGAGAGCCATCAAAAGTAATATCTAAAAGTTCTGCATCCTCCTGTATATAGTGCAATGTATTCTAAAGTTTTCTATTCTTATGAATGTAAAATTTGTGAATATTTATTCTATTTTTTTAATTGTGGGAAAATTTCTGCTTTTGACGAATTTTGTCAACTATAAATTATGGTGGTAAATTGTCAAGACGCTTAAAACAAACTTAATATCACCACATAATAATGAAAGTAGCAATAATATTTTTGTTTTACTGTTTTGCAAAATTTGTCAAAAATTGATATTTTTGCGCTATAAATAATTAAAACAGAAATTCGTGCAAAAATCCGTGAATTTCGCATCCACGAGGACAAGGCTTAAGTGTTAAAATGTGATAGCCGTGGAGTGCGCTTCAGGTAGATGTAACTTGGTAATGGTGGACCATCGCCGTCCAAAAGGACACAATTCTAGTTTGTGGATAGTATGCCACGGAAGGGGGGAGGGTACATTTAAAGTAAACTGTTATTATGCTAGGTTCACTCGACGTCAACTTATTTTGATAATTTTGTGTGCTTTGAATTTTTCTCAAGTGGCACGCCTAAGTAATCCTATCCCTTGCAACTCTCACCTCCCGTGTTGTGAGTTAGTCATTCTATTATTTTCGGCCTTGTGTAATTGATAATATATGATAAAAACTTGGAAAAACTCAATCATTTTTATTATCTAACGCCTCAAAATTGGCAAAAACTGTAATACAATTATTTTTGTATATTTTTTATATCTGATTGCCTTCAAATTTAGTACGGCTATAAACTGTTGCTCCGTCGCGCTAATTTGCAAGCTAGCGATGAGTCACTTTCTAGATTTTCGGCGGTCATGTGTATGTGATTATACAACAGCATACGACTTCATCGTACAAACATATGCGTCACTCCACCGTGAACAGGTCAAAGTAGGTCATTCATTGCATTTTGACGGCTAATGTTATTATGCGTATTCCGGTCAGTTGTATTGGAAAAGAGATTAAAACATATATTTTCAAAATTATGGAGAATTGTAATAAAGTGTAAATTGCGGCATATATGTATATCTATTATGCAACAAAAAAGGCAAAAAAGATGGTGGTAGATACGTTTGTATTCTAGAAGAATGAAGTACAGTAAGGCTGTAAGTTCCTGATTGATTTAAAATTCCATCATATCAGTGGTCTTTACAAAAAATGTACAAGGCTGTCTTCAACTCATTTTGAGTTACTGATTAGTTTGATCGGACTAAAAGTAGCAAAAAGGATACACACATGAGAAAGTAATGCAATATTTTTATAATATTCCATGTAATTTTCACTGAAGATTTCCGTACTTTTTTTTTAAATATACTCAAACAGACTTCGGCAGAAGGAAATTCATTATTATCTATTTGTATATCCTCATTATCCATAATTTGGAAATTCGTATTACCTATATTCGAGGGGTAAACCACTGCTTGAAATTTGTACAACAAAATATCCATTTTTAAAAATATTACCTATAAATACCCAAAAAAATACATCAGCAAATAAGTAAATACCTAAAAAATACCCAAAAACCACAAATGCTTAAAGAATACCTGAGTATTACCCAATAATATCCTCAAGTACCTAAAAATATCGTTAAGTACCCAAAAATACCGAATAGTACCCAAAAATACCCTTAAATACTCAGATATTTAATAAACAAAAAATAAATTACACCCACGATTTTGCTTACTATACCTTCAATTTTTCAATACTCTCTCATAATATTTTCTTAGAAATTATTCCAATATACGTAAATAATATAGAACTATCAGTAATTTCATTAACAATAAGTAATTTTTTGTGAGGAAGAGTTTATTGACAGACATCACATTTATATAAGTATTAAACATAAAACAGATAATTGTTATATAAATTAAGGTCTAATCCTTACTCAAATAAATCAATAAATACATTCTAATATTTAATATACAAAATAACTAAATAATGTTGGTTTTTTGGAAATGTAAGTATATAGTTACATATAATAAGATACATATTGGACACAATTTTTATTTCCTTTTTAAGGAGTTTTTGAGGCATTTATATAATTTTTTATTTTATTTATGTCATATCTTATCATCAAATTATATACGCCAGTGCCGATTAGATCAAGCGGGCCATAAAATATATATTTTCTTTCAATATCTGCAATATCCTTTTTAAAACCTACCCTTTTTAAAAGTTTAATCAAAATTTTATTTGAAATTTTATTATTTTGAGAGTTTTAGGAGATTGGTTCAGTTTTTTTTAAATACCCTGTATTTTTTCGTTAATTAGTTATCTAATAGACTCTTGTTAAAAGTTTCATCTAAATATTTGCTTAAATCCATTAAAGTTTAGAGGTTTTAGATATTGTTTAGTTTTTTAAACACCCTGTATTTTTTCATTAATTAGTGTTGTAATAGATCCTTGTTAAAAGTTTAATTAAAATCTTATTTCAAATTTTATTATTTTGAGGGTTTTAAGAGATTGGTTCAGTTTTTTTTAAATACCCTGTAGTTTTTCGTTAATTAGTGATGTAGTAGACCTTTGTTAAAAGTTTCATCTATAACTTTTTTTAAATCCATTAATTTTCAGTTTTTAAAGATTGTTTAGTTTTTTTTAAACACCCTGTATTTTTTCATTAATTAGTGTTCTAATAGACCCTTGTTAAATATCTGATAAAAATAATTTTTTATTCCATTAATTTTTAGGGTTTTTTTAGAAATTGGAAAGACCCCAGTCTTTTAAACACTCTGCATTTTTTTGGTTAATTATTATTCTAAAGAACCCTTGTTAGACGTTTTTACCAAAAACAAGTTTTTAGCTCTCTTAATTTTTTTGAGTTTATTAAGTTTTTTTAACGGTAACAAATTTTTCAACACTTTGTATACAGAACGGTCTTCCGCACGTTTAATAACCATTCCGAAGTTAAATCTTCAAAAATAAAATTTTCTCGAAATTGAAAATTTTATTTTCTCATTATCAATTTTTATATTAACACCCTGTCTATCACGCTATTAAATTATAGGAGTAACATCTTCGAATTTTATTAATGAATTGTGACGTGTTAAAGGCGGAGCTTTATTGCAAGTTCCACCCAAACGTGTCACGTACCAAATTAAAATTTCAGTAAATTTAAGAAATTATTGGAAAATTTGGACCCATTTTTCTGTCATTTTTGTATATATTGGAATGGGACCAACATGAAAAATCATTAAAAAAAATTATCTATAACTTGCTCGTGGCCGAATTTCCGCTTATAAGGGAAACAAAAATCGAAAATTATTTTTTTGCTGTATTTTGCTGTCAAAATTCTAACGCGAGGAAGTAATAGATAATTGTTAAATAGAACTACAGTTAAAAAATGAAATTATTGTCGGAAAATAAAGGAGAAAAATGGGTTACGGCTTATTCAGGCACTGCGAAACCCATTGATTCGTCATTCAACAGCCGACAAACACGTCTTTCACGAGTTTACTCTTTACACTGACTTATGCTATGCTAGCCTAAGATAGACTGTGGCCTGAACCTATGTATCCACGGGCTAACACCATCATCAAAACGCATGCCCCATCGCCATTGTGTTTAAGAATTGGCGGGAAAATACTAATTTTCTCCAAAAATACCCAATAAATACCTTCGTAATACCCACTAAATACCCATTATTACCTTGATAGTACCCAAAAATACACAAAATACCCAAAAATTCCGAAAAAATACCCATAATTACGCACAAATACCCAAAAATTACAAAAAATACCTTTAATTACCTACAGCTTGTACAGTAAAATACCCCAGTGGTTTTCCCCTCGCCTATATTATATACTCCACTTTTCTTTTGCAACATCAATTTTGGACCGTATATGTACTTCATTGATTTCACTTCGTTCATTAAATAAAATTCTCGAAAGTATTTGGGTAATGTGACATATTGCAAAGTATGCGTTAAGAGCTCTCGGATCGTAATTACTTATGTTCTTGTAAATCGCTTTACAAGAACATAAGTATGATCCGCCTTTTTTAGGTTGGTGAGCCTCATTTCCTTGTAGGTACTTGACGAAAATATGAAGACGATTTAGAAGGTTTTTTTTATATTCACTGTGTTTAGAAATTTTTCCAGATATCGATAAGAATCGGATATAGGCCTAAATAATTTACTAATAATTGCTTGTTATTCGTCAGCTAAACCATACTTTATCAAATTCTGCTTTATACACTGTTAGCAGTTTCAATTAATTTCTTCTTCACTTCTATTGAATGATGTGACATGAAAAACATTAAAGTGTAAGAAATTAAAAATTTGATATATAAACATTGTTTTAATGCGAATATAACCTCAGATATGAACTTCAAAGATTATATATGAAAATTTTTATTTTTGATATTAAGTTTAAATGATTCCGTTCTAGTTTCTTGATATCTTTGCCATCTCCTGTTATTAAACTTTCTCATTAATTCTCGAACACAATTTATTAAGACGTCAAGTTCTGCATATTTTTTATTGAGAAGTTGAATTGCATGTCGATTAGATATTTCACTTATACCGTGGCATTTATCTAAATAAATTCGTTGCCGTAAGGTCAACATTATGGAAGAATTTTGCCTACGAGATTTGAGGTTTTGTTGTTGTGAAACTGTCATGTTTAATTATTAAATAAAAGTTTGTACAAACACAAACATCGAAATATTTAAAACAATAAAAAAAGTTAATTTCTTCTTAAAATGTAGCACTATTGAAACAATTTTACATTTTTTTATGTTTTTCACCCTGCATTTTTCAAAACCATTTTTACAGTTGCTATGCACATTTCAAGACAAATAAAATATGAAATAAAACACAGACACAACTGTCTGTTCTGCACTGAAAGAGTATGAAAAGATATACTCCATGATAAGCCGAAACATTATTTTGTTTCCAGGAATATATGGTCAATCATCTTCCTAACTGCCTAGAACGTCCACAACGAAGTAATGCCTCTTCTGAAAACTATTCTCCTGAATTTAGCGCATTCGACTTGTCGTACCCCCATTCAGCAAAACTGTATAAGTTGAGTTTTTTTCAGCGTGTTTAACGAACTGGCACTGAATAAGAACGCTTAATGCGTCCTCGTGTCAGCGCCAGAGGTCGCACAGGGACTACGGCGATGACAGTGGCATGGCACTCTCTGCACATGGGAGGCATACTTGTCAAACGTTACAGTTTAGTGCCTCTCAAAGCACCTTTGCAAATGCCGACCACTGCCGTTTGCCAGTCCGAGTCCGTTTTATGGTTTTTATTGCGTGTAATCTTCTAAGGCCGCGGAAAGACGTGCGGGTCGTTTGCTTCATTCGGTTTATCAGCGTTTAATAAACCGCGATCTCGGTGGTTAAGCGACCACTTAGGCGCTTTTTCGAATGTTTCGAATTCACACGGAACTGTTAGGAATATAAAACGGACAATAAAATTATGTAGTATCTAGCAGCTTCAGATATGTAGTTTATGTTTCCCCTTGCTATATGTTTTAGGAAAGTTTACAGAATAAATATATAAGTGTTTCACTCTCGAACACGCCCCGCCCTACCAGTTCCGCTCTCATCACCCGTCTCGGGGACCGATAGTATAATTGTAAGAAAAAAAGTGTTGAATTGTTATAAAAAAAGTTATATTTTTTAAATAACTCCTAAACACGTTTATTTATTTATTTACGATTATCAACCATTTACAATGAATGATATAAAATATAAAAAAGTAAACACATAATATACATGATAATAGTAAAATAATACATAAAATACTCAAGTAATTTAAAACTACACATAAGTCTACATCTAAAAGAAAAATAATTTAAAGAAGTTTCGAACGGGTCAAGATTACATTATATTAAAATTACAGATAATTCTAGTAAAAGGATTATGACGACTATAGTTAGTTTGTACTGTAAGTTTCTTATTTGCAGAGGATGATGATTTCAGTAAATAAGATTTAAAATTAACTTGAATCAAATCGGTGCAATATACTTCATTTTTTAAATATACCCACAAAAATAAGTCTAAATGATTTAAAGTTAGGAGCTCGTGGCGGCTATGGTACCGATCCTCCTCATCCAATCCCCTGGTATAAATGCTTATACACACTGTACATGATACGGATATAAATAAGCCTCGTGTATGATACGCCACACTGCTGCAATACGTCCTGGACGCCCTAGACCTCCATCTCTTCCATTTGCACTCACTGTACACCGTTGTAAAAGTAGCTGCATATGGCACATGTTTACCGTGAAATCAGTCTGCTAAAGCATTTTCACTTTACCGTAAATCAACTGCGAGTTGGTATAAGTAAGCCATTTTTGATATTTGAAACACTAATGTAAATACGTGCATCACAAAAAGTTAATACCATAAGTAATCGGAAATTTGAAATCGTCTGGCTAGAGACTACAGCAGCCCAGCGATGTATAGGTTGAAACTAGTATAACTTCTTTTTTTCTTGGAAACTATAAGGATTTTACAAAAAAAAAAAATTGTACGATTTTGACTCCTTTTTTCATGACGCGTCTATTCCCAAATTCTTTTAGATAAGTTCTAAATCACTGTGTATAGACACCGTTAACTTGTAAGCTCTTTTTAAATGCGTTGAACGTTTCTTGAAATTTGGTGAATTCAATAAGCACATTTAAAAAGTACATACAACACTTTCTTCAATTTTGCCAGTGGCGTCAGTACTGAATTTTGGTTTCTTTTTTTTTGTCAAAATTATGTTACACCACTGACATTCTTAAAACTTATGGCAACAATCACCTCTTGAAGCTCGTCAAAGTACTTTCGAATCACCCTGTATAGGAAACACTGGTGAGTGCAAGACTTTTAAAAGGAAATTCTCGTATACGCCTCGTGGTTTTGATGTGAGAGAGTCATTTCTATGACGGATGCGTTATGCGCGTCCTCCATTGAATAGGAGCAGGAAAGAAATGAGAAAGTGTAGTTGTATAACAAGTTGTAGTTGTATAAAAGGATCAAGGATAAATCTCCGAAACTACAAAAGTCTTGGGAAGGCCGTTATACTATTGTGACGAGATTGAATGCTGTGGTGTATAGAATCAACACAAATCCTCAGGCAAAGATGAAGATTGTCCACATTGATCGATTGACACCTTACCAATAAGGCCATGCGGACGTTTTCTAAAATATTCCAGGTCATATTTCATTCTTGCCATGTTCTGGAGACCGCGGCAACTTCTAGAACCTAGTCGCGTCAAATTAGCATTTCACTTGTAACTTTTTGCAGAGAGGTCTGAATGAGATGCGGTTTTCTGCAAAATGTTCAGCGCATTTTTTATAACAAAAGGTACATCTAACCTCTGTACGCTCGCAAATTTTTAATTTTTTATTTAACAAATGACCCATTTTTGTTGAACATATGGCAAATTTCACACACGATTCAACGAAAATGTCTGGAAAATGTTCTCTCGGGGGTTTTCGAGGTCCCTATTTATCACTTTGGTGTCAGCTTTATTATTTATTGCTAAATTGTTGTAACTGGGCTAATTAACAAATTAAAAACTCCACCCCCGAAATCATTAGAGAACCGGAATTTTTTCCAGAATTTCTGGCTTATTAAGGCAAACCATCGGCACAAGATTTTTGCAAATATAATTGTTTATTGTTCGATTGTTGCAACCCCGCTAATTAACAAATTAATAACTCTACTCCCGGAATCGTTAGAGAACCAGATTTTTTTGCAATAACTCTGGGATCATGGGGAGAACCATCGGCACAAGGTTGTTGCACGAAATTGTTTATTTTTCTATTTTTGCAACCTGGCTAATTAACAACTCTACTCCCGGAATCACTAGAGACCCGAATTTTTTTTCGGGATTTGTCTTTTTAAGGCGAACTATCGGCACAAGATTTTTGCAAATATAATTGTTTATTGTTCAATTGATCCCAGAATTATTGCAAAAAAATCCGATTTTCTAACGATTCCGGGAGAAGAGTTATTAATTTGTTAATTAACGAGGTTGCAACAATCGAACAATAAACAATTATATTTGCAAAAATCTTGTGCCGATGGTTTGCCTTAATAAGCCAGAAATCCTGGAAAAAATTCCGGTTCTCTAGTGATTTCGGGGGTGGAGTTTTTAATTTGTTAATTAGCTCAGTTACAATAATTTAGCAATAAATAATAAAGCTAACACCAAAGTGATAAAGAGGGACCTCGAAAACCCCCGAGAGAACATTTTTTAGACATTTTCATTGAATCGTGTGTGACATTTGCCATATGTTCAACAAAAATGGGTCATTTGTTAAATAAACAATTAAAAATTTGCAAGTGTACAGAGGTTAGATGTACCTTTTGTTATAAAAAATTCCATGAACATTTTGCAGAAAACCGCATCTCAATCGGACTTCTCCGCAAAAAGTTGTCTATTTTCACATTTTTCATGCTAATTTGACGCGACTAACCATAAAAATATATATAAGCTTCACCTTCTCAGTTCAGTTTATGTCAGTTCTAATTTCAGAAGACGAACATGATTGACAAACGTCAAAATAAAGAGTTGACACTTATGAAATTTGTTTGAAGGATATTTGTTGTGTAATCAAGTAGTAAAATTTCTTAATATTTGTAAAATTACATGAGATAACTATAAAATTATCATAACTAACATGGTAAGAATTATGTAAATATAAATGATATATTAGACATTTTAATGACATTTTTTAGAGCGTATACACTACCAGTGGAGTCGGTACTTAATTTTACTTTCATATTTCTTGTAAAACCTATGCTACACCACTGACACTTAAAATTATGCCAACAATCACCTCCTGCAGCTTGTCAAAGTTCTTACAATCACCCTGTATAGGAAAGACTGCTGAGTGAGTGATTTTTAAAAGGAAATTCTCATATATGCCTCGTGGTTTGATGTGAGAGAGTCATTTCTATGACGGATGCGTTATGCGCGTCCGCCATTCTATAAGGAGCAGCCTCGACAAGTCTTCGACGGCCACGTGCACGCGCTGCCGCAAAAACCAGTGCGTGCGGCGGTAATCCTTCTGTGCCCAGCGAGGCGACCACTGGTGGTACATAAATTAAACTTATTCCTGAACTACCTGGAACCAATAAAAGTTTTTCTATGCAGCCGCCGTTAGCGAAACTGGGAAATGGAGTAAATCGACGATATTCGCTTAGTATGCAGCGTATGAGTCCCGAGGAATTTTAGACGGACGCGGAGACTGATGAAAATTCAATTTCCGCGAATTCGTTTCTTGGCACTTGCCTCGCAGTTTACATGCCGTGTATCTTAATGACTTTGGTTGGGTCTGGAGACTTTTTCGACCTTCTTAAAGAGGTTTTAATAGCTCGAGAAATCAGTGGTGCATCTTAATTACAAAAAACGCGGGAAATAAAAGCAGCTTTTTGTACCTGGCTGGCTATACCTAGACTTGAGGTTTCTAACTCTTTAAGACTTCTCCCCTTTTTTTCCCTGTTATAACAAACTACAACTGCAAGCACATTATTGAAAAAGCAAACTTATAAAATGGCATTTGCCAACGGAATTTATTTAGATTTAGTAAGAATGTTTTCCAAGTATTCCTTTATATTCTTTGCTCCCTAGAATGAGAAAAAAATTCACTAATGGCAAGTAAAAATACACTTGCTCCAATAAAAAACAGATAAACAATTCAATTGTAGCAGCTAAATCAAGTTTTCTCAAAAATCAATTACTAGTCACAAGTGAACAGGTCATTTAACTGTAGCTACCAGCAATGACTAAAATTTATGCTGGAGTACCTAAACTGTGTCGCTATAGTTATTAATTTTTTTAACTAAATGTATATCTGATACATTAAGGACAAGTGAACTGTACTTTACAGGTTAGTTCACTGTAATGTAGTATTTTAGACAATGTAAGTATAAATTTTATATTTACCTTAAACTGTATATTCATTTGAAAATCAATAATTAGGTTATAATTACAAAAAGTAAGCATATTATGCAGTGTAGGTATACAATGGAAACTAGAACTATGATATTATTAAAACATATTTTTATATACAGATCACATACCAAGATGACACTTTTTACTAGTTAATTTTCTTTGAAAGCTAGATATACATTTTTTTCTGATTACATAAATCTACTACATTATAGTTCAGAAACCACAAATGTCTTTTAACAATTTTTTTGTTGTATACAATTCAAAGATAAAGGCATATCTATAATAAAAATGCAACTACATAACAGTTTAGTTTACAACAAATACAGGGTTAACTATGACTAAGTACAAATATTTTAAGAGGTAATAGAAAAAAAATAAGAATTAACAGAATTTGCTTTCAAAAAATTTCCAAACTTATTTATAAAACGAAAAAATTTTTTTTTTGATATTATATTAAATCCTTATTTAACGCCGCCAATGCGAGAATCAGAGTATGCAACCAGCAAGCTACCATCATGCAACAGTCGGCCACAGTCGGTAGTCGGTCAAGTCGAGTCGGTTCGCTGTCATGTTATAATTTAATTCCTGTGTTTACGTTGTAGTTTTGTGTTCTTCTTCAGTTTTTAGTGCCTTATTTTAATTTAAAACGTTTTATAGTTAATAAATAAAGGAATATGTGTCGGGTACAGATTTTCTCACAATATAGTTCGCCGGTTTGTTTTTCTAGGTTATGGGACAAGACTGCCGCGGGTGTTAAACGTTTTCTGTTATCTATTAGAACCTACCTACCACCCTTTTCTTCGATTTTGTTATAATACATAGACATTGTATCTAACAACTGTACCTACGGGAAATGTGTTTATCGGTAGTGAGTGAAAATGTAGTTTTACCAGTTTGTAACCAAATAATGAAAAACGAATGCGAAATACTGGAGCTAACTGGGTTAACTGTTACCTACCTATCAGGTATTATTACTAATAAGAATGTTAATTTTTGTCGTTTCTGCATTTAGAAATACTGCAAACGACCGCATGGTAGTTGTTGACAGATGTAATGCCAACTATGTATCTAAGCCATAAGCCATCTCAGTCTATACTCATCATAGGCGCCGACTTTCCGTAGGAAAAAAGGGTTTTGCCCCATTTTTTAAATATCGAGCTAAAATTCTGGAATAACTTTTTTATTGTCTTTTAGGGCTCCATGAGCACGTGGTTAAAATTTTTGTACTTAGTCATAGTTAACCCTGTATATGAAAACATTTTACATGTAGAATAAACTATGAGTTGTGAAACTAACAAATTTAAAATATGTTTTATAATCAGAATTTAACTCGTTATATTTAAACTCTTTAATTAATATATTATATTAATTTGACAAAGTCTATTATGCCAATAGATAGATAAATACAAAAAGAGTCCAATTGCTAATATGAAAACAAAACATACAAATACATTCATACAGAAACTATATACCTACTTGTATTGTATTATTGGTCTTTAAAATTCGTTGAACGGTTGATTTATCCAAATTCAATTTCCGACAAGAGAGCTTTTTAACAGGAAAAAATTTGGGTATATTTCTGGAAAAAGTATAATTGATGTCATTCCTGTCAAATCCCAAAGATAGTACTCTAATACCTCATCCCATTTAACATCACGTGTCCCAAATTTTATTTAAATTTTTTGTATCCTCACCTCAATAGACCGAGACTATCGAGTTTGAAACATGGAAGTATACATGGAAGTTTGTGTTTGGGTGCCCATAAATGACAAGAAGGGCCATCAGTGATATCAGCCAACTTATTATAAGACGTCTCTAATGTGAGAGTATTAAGTAACTGTTTTTCTTCAGAGCCGTGCATCAGTGACGTAGTGGAAGGCTTCCATAAGCCTTATCGGATCCCCGGGAACGGCCACCGAGATAATCGTGTGGAAGCGAAGTACGGTAACAAGGCAAAAAAGCTGAGATAGCGGAGGTAGCTGCGGCCTTATCTTAACGGCGTGAAATTTTTTACTATCGCACACCTAGGCGCTCCATAACGTAATGAGTCAATTACCGTATCCCATCAGATAAGACAATGCGGTCCAGAACACTACTTTCATAATTACCAGGCGTTGCTCTGATACTCGCGGAATTTACATAGACACGATTCCATTCTTCAGATTCGTTATCGGTGCACGGCCGAACATGTCTCTATTGCCGCTTTAGTCCAGGCAGTAGACTCGAATTAGGAAGTCGGTATTCACCACATCTAATAGCACAAGTTCAACTAAACAATTGGGACAAATGGGTTATGAGATCATCGTTGTTACAGTCTCTCTACATTTTCCTAGCAATTAAATCAGCTTCAGCAAAGCTTCGATCCAGAAGAACTGAGTTTGATAGTTGTATTATTAATAGTAGAAAAATAGTAACAATAAATCCTTGGACAAATGGTAACAATAACAGAGGACATAGGCAAATGAAGAAGATATCAAAATATCTGTCGTCGATGGACAACCTACTAAAGTCGCAGACTGATAAGGATAACAACTGCTGATAATTGATTCAAGAAACGTCTGAAGAAGACAACCAGATTTATGGAATTTTGTAATTAGTTAGTTAGTCACAAAAAATGTTCCAATATCCAATATCTTTAACTAGAATATTATCGAAAAATAAAGCTCGATTTACTACAGACGGTATTAATAACATTCATAATTACCATTTATAGAATATTTAAAATCTACATGCTACTTGGACTAATATCTGATAAAAGAGAATTGCTTGACTTAGAATTTTTACCACTTAGGCTAAATGGAAAACGCTATTTAAGTGTTCTAAATGAAACGCTTAATGAAAAGGTCGAATATATTTCGCTTATTTATCGTCACCTAATAACTTAATAGATGCATGTTTAAATTGAATTTACTAGTTCTACTTTACTAGTCTCGAAATAAACATACGAACAAGTACTTGACCAAATTACAATAGGGTCAATTGGTCAAACCTGAAATTACAATATACGCCAATTTTTATGAAACATTTATAATATATCGTCATCCCGAAAAAAATTATTTCAATCTGATAAGTAGTTTTAGAAATATACGAAGTTAAATTACGTCATTGCCTCCTACAGCTTTTATTGTCCGCCTCGAACTTGGGTAAGTGTCTTTCTATGTTAAATTAAAATAGATAAGAAAAATCCACTGCATGTTATTTAAAAGCATATTCATCTAATCGACTGATGGTATATTCAATTGTCAGAGGTTATTTTAATACAAACCACCAATTTATAAGTGAGAGGTGTAAAAATGAAATAGTAAGTTCTATAATAAAATCGTTAATAGCAGCTAGATTTTTCAAATAATGTAGATATGTACTGAAGTTATTTAAAATATGTATATATTATGTTACAAAATTAATAATAAAGTGGAAAGTTTTGGTTGTAAAAAAAAGTTTTATGTAGGTACCTAAAACAAAATAAAACATTGTTTTTGTTATATACTTATTCCAACCTTTTTAAATTTTAGTTAATTAAAAGTTTGTTTACTAATTATATGGGGTGTGGAAACAAACCTTCAAATGTATTCCTTTTGTCTTTAAATATTTAAAATTGTATATGAAAATATATAATATATAAAAAAACTATTCTGCTAAAGTCGCAGATCAATAAGGATCAGCTGCTGATAACTGATTCAAGAAAGGTTTGAAGAAGACAAGCAGGCAGTCTACAAGCTCCTTTACCGCAATACATGCTGTTGTAAAGGTATAGCAAAAATGTGCTGCCCCAAAAAATAACAATAGCAACTATGTGAAGAAGTTCTTACCAAATCTGTGGAGTGATTAGAAAACTGAAGTTCAGTACAGATCATGGATTTCCATAATGATTACTCCATATATTTACAATTTGCAATATACAAGTAGTATTTTGATATAGAAGAAGTATTCTTGCATTTGACTGAGATGTACATTTACAGTTACCTTTTAGTTTCTTCCAAGTTTCCTTACTTAATAAAAGACGAATTATTGCTTTAAACATTTTTAAAGAATAGTTTTTTAGTATCTTGCCGCAGTTCAACTACCAGTGATATTTGAATTTTATCAGATAGATGACTAGATTCAAATTTGTGGAAATATTTAGTCTGTTCAAGTTAGGAATCTGATATGGTTTCAAACTGTTATAAATATTCGACCAATAAAGTTATGTATTTATAAACAGTAATCATGGTGCAAGAAGTAGTTGGACGAATTTTTTTGTCAGTTTGGAAGCAGTCTGGATTCCTGGCTAGAACAGACCTAATTAAGAAATGATCTGCGAATTGGGTTTTGTATGTCAGTACCTTTTTGGTGTCACTGTCTCATGTTGAATAAAAAGGTTCTACCAGAAGAACATTTCTGATACTGTATAATTCATTTTGCATGGTAAAATCGAAATATCTAATTGACACCTAACAAAAAAAATATAATTTAGAATCTATTGATTTCATTTTTAGTTAATTATTTAATGAGTTTAAGTGCAAATCATCCACATAATTTTGCATATGTTGCCTTGCAACAGCATGCCAGTAGACATATGTAAAAAGAACGTTATAAATCTTCCTTGCTCAGATTTATAGTCCACCGTCTGAGCTACATCAGACCTATTAGGCCGCGGATGGTCTTTAGTGTTTGTTGCATGGCCATCTACGTGTTATAATTAGCTGATTATGCGCATGAACTACTGCACCCTTTGTTCAACACTGGCTAACGGCCACTATTTGCATGCACTTAACGCTTCTTTTATGGTGCGAGGAAATTCTTTGGGCACCATTATGATTTTATTAATTTTCAGATAATGGCGAGAGGTGAACGAGTGCTCACTAAAAGTTAATCAAATTACGCCCGTAAAGGAAACTTTAATGAGACACCATGGGCAATTTACATGGCAATTAAGGTAGAGTGGCAAAATGCAGAGAATTCTTGGATTCTTTATGGGCCATTCAATAAAATGTTCTAATGTTTATAGTGATTTGTTTTCTATTAGCTTGGAAAATAATTCGTAGATTAACAAAAAAATTATATATTTTTAGGTATTAATAATATTGTGTGAAACTAACTACTCAGTGGACAAAAGCCCCAACCTGCGTTGAATTACACCCACAATATCTACCCATATATTCCTTAATATTAGCTTTTTTAACATTGTTTTACTATTTTAGAAAGCTGAACATTTTTCAAGTAGGTATTGTCATATTTAATTCATTGACAGGATGTCAATTTTTGTCATTGTCGATATTTAACTTCAAATAATTTTAATTTTTATAATAATTTTTATAGTTAGATATTTCATTCAACTTAAAGGAGACCACCTGAAGAAGCAATCCTAAAAATGCAGAAATAGGTCAGATCTCATCTGTTGTGGTTGAATTTGTCGTGTTCCCACTGCCAAAAAGTGAAGTTAGATATTTATAGAGTGTTTCATTGGAAGGTTAGTAAATTATATTATTTTCTTTAGATAATTATTGAATAGAGCTTTGTCTGTGGAATTGTTCATTAGCATACCTAGATGTTTGGTATCAGAGAGCATACATATGACTTCATTGATAGGAATTGTAGGAGATTTGATTTATATTAGCTTAAAATACTTTTCTAAAACAGTAAAAAAATGTTACAAAAGCTAATAACAAGGAATATATGGGTAGATATTGTGGGTGTAATTCAACGCAGGTTGGGGCTTTTGTTCACTGAGTAGTTAGTTTCACACAATATTATTAATACCTAAAAATATATAAAAACAAATTATACATGATTATTTAATTTTTGACATTACATAATGGTAATCATTGCTTTAAATACAGAACAGAACAATATCAAATTGACTTTATTTAGACGATATATTTATTATTTGCAATCCTGAGTTTAACATTAAAGTTGTTAGTAGATTCTTCTTTTATTGATTCTTCTATTTATTATAAAATTTTTCAAATCCTTTGTTGGAACGTAGCTACCTCCAAAAAGTCTCACCTCTACGTAATAGAACCATTTCTATCATGTGGTATTAATTTTGGTAATACACTGTAAAGTTTTCAGTATCGTGACTTAATTAAGGTTATCGTATTTCTCACCGTAAAATGGTCAAATTTGTGATAGTTTTTAGTTACAGAAATCTTAAAAAATAAGACACGTAGAGCAAAAGCAATATTAAAAATAAAATTATTGATTGAGACGGCAACCACGTCTCCCCGTTTTCTCCACGTAGTCACAACGGACTTAAACGTATTTGTATGAGATGCAAAAATACCGTTGGACATAGCTGCCTCAAAAAAAAGTGTCAGCTCCAGGTAATAGAACCATTTCTATATTGTGGTAGTAATTTTCGCAATACACTTTGAAGTTTTAGTGTCGCGGATGCTAAGTTCTATTCACTAAAAATGCTATTTGGCTATAATGCTCCTTTTTGTTTCAAATACAATTTATTTCGCATCATTTCTAATGGATGTTATTAAATATTCATAAACTGCAAAAGGTAAAAGTAGTACTATACAGAGAAACTCTTATAGACAGTGTCTTACTAAGCTTAACGTGATATCCGCATAATTGAACAAACTAAATCCGTTTGATTTTTTTTTTCATTGCAATCATGTTCTTGAAGGAACTAGTTTGCAAAGTTCGCAATCGTTGAAACAATAATATAATCGTCACCAATACCTTTCTATAATTACAGGCATCAGATAAAGTCATCGTGATCGTGTGCAGCCCAGTCGCACGATGTCACGGCAAAGATTGATCTAAATACTGCAAAATCGTGAGAGAACTTCTTGAGGCATCGGTGCCGACCTTGACAATTACCAATGAGAATATCAGCCGGCTGCGAAAGGTTGAGTTTTTACGGTCATTTTTTTTATTAATTACTTCAATTTGCCATGTTTACATTAGAAAAACTAATAACTTTAATTATTGTAACACTAGAGCTCACGATTTAGATGGAATCCTGGCGCTGCTTCACGAAGACGTCCGCCGAAGCGGTTTTTAAACAGTCTAAATGGTAGTATAATGTTGCATAACGTACTTTTCGACGAAAAAACAGTCCGACCGTGAGGATTGCCCGTGTGAAACTGTCGGACGATGGAAATGAGGAAGCTTTTAAAATCACGAAGTAAAAATAAAAAAAATTGTTTATAAAGTACCTATGTATGACAAAAACGCTATCTATACGTCGGTAAAAAAAGAAAAAGGGATTATCTGTAAATTATGTTGCAAAAATTTCATAAATCTCCCAGTAGATCGGTATTTATTTTAATGCTCTTTAAACAACAAACATGCAATTATTTTCCAATGACTACTTGATCTTTCTACCGTTAATGTGAATTTTAGGTGGTATTTCTTTTGAGACTCCTTTTAGCACAATATCGCTAATAACTTTTAAACGGGAAGTAATTTAGAAAAAAATTTCTAATAAAAGTTTATTCTGGAAAGAATATGATTGATGACGGCATTAGTCGGTTCTGTCAAATCCCAAATCACATTAGGTACATACTACCAAATTCGGAATAACAAAATACCTACATATAACACAGCTCCACAAAAAAAGCATTCGGACTTGTGGGTCGGACCCATGTATTTTTCGACGCTGAATAAGATCCCGAGCTCAGAAATGGCCCTCTACGTCTGGAATTGGCCCCAGGGGACAAAAATGGCCTCTATAGGGCCTGAAAGATGGATTCCGGGATCAGGCAAGGTCGAAGGTGCACTCTCCAGCCAAAGCCGGATTTGTGACCGGGAAAATGACCCCTTACGGACCGGAAAATCGTATTTCGGACGCCGCAATCGCAACAGTGGTATTTTTATGTACTTTTAAATTCTGGAACTCAGACTGTGCTCGAAAAGTTTATTAGTCCATTGGAATGTTACATTATTTTGGCCTTAGCGTGTATTTTTTTGGGGACGCAATTTTATTGTTTGGATGTGAGGGGGAGGTCAAAAAAGCTTAACTTGAAGTTTGTGGGGTCGCAACTTCGTCCGTCATCTTGGAAAAAGGGGGTTAATTGTTTTTAGCATTTATCAGGTAAATTATTGGTTGCGACCCCATAAACTTCAAGTTAAGCTTTTTTTGACCACCCCCTCACATCTAAACAATAAAATTGCGTCCTCTAAAAAATGCAACCCCAAATGTAACGTTTCAATGGACTATAGAAAAAATTAGTGTTCACAGCGCTGTAAAACCCAAACCTTAATGAACATAATAAAAAAAATATATAATAAAAATTCTTCGTTGAAAACCACTCTACAGAAATGCTCTGATGTCATTTTTTTTTAAAATAAGAAAATAAATAAATTATAGCGTCCAAAAGAAAATTTGTACATAAATTTTGATTGTTTTTCTTTAATATCTTTGTTATTTTTGATTTTACAACAAAAAGTTACTGGACGCAATTTTATTGTTTAGATGTGAGGGGGTGGGGTCAAAAAAAGCTTAACTTGAAGTTTGTGGGGTCGCAACCCTCCAACTTCGGCCGCCATCTTGAAAAAAGGGGGTTAATTGTTTTTAGCATTTATTAGGTAAACTATTGGTCATACATAATTTTTTTAAAAACATATTTTATTGCAAATTGAATTCTCTACAATTTTAGTCTAGTAACTTTTTGTTGTAAAATCAAAAATAACAAAGGTATTAAAGAAAAACAATCAAAATTCTGATTTATTTTTTATTTAAAAAAAATGACATCAGAGCATAACAATATTGAAATGTCTATAATAAAAAACATTATTATAAAAATATTTAAAAACTATGCCATATCATTGATATAAATGTATACTTATCAGTAGGGAAAATTAGTGTTCACTTCACAGCGATGTAAAACCCAAACTAATGAATATAATAAAAAAGTATATAATAAAAATTCTTCGTTGAAAACCACTCTACAAAAATGGCCTGATGTCATTTTATTTTTAAATAAGAGATAAATAAATTATGGCGTCCAAAAGAAAATTTGTCCAAAAATTTTAATTGTTTTTCTTTAATATCTTTGTTATTTTTGATTTTACAACAAAAAGTTACTAGACTAAATTAATTGTAGAGGATTCAATTTGCAATAAAAAATGTTTTTAAAAAAATTTTTGTATGACCAATAGTTTACCTGATAAATGCTAAAGACAATTTCACGCCCTTTTACAAGATGGCGGCTAAACCTCGAGGGTTGTGACCCCACAAACTTCAAGTTAAGCTTTTTTTGACCCCCCCCCCCTTACATCTAAACAATAAAATGCGTCCTCTAAAAAATGCAATCCCAAATGTAACTTTTCAATGGACTATATGGCCAAATGGAATTCCCCATTTGGGACCGGGAAAATGACCCCTTAGGGGCCGGAAAATCGTGTTTCGGACGCCGCAATCGCAACATCATTTTAATATTTTATCGATAAATGCTCAGAACCTCCATTTACACTAACCCACACGGAAAAAATCGAATCTTTAAGTATCTTATTATGTTGAAAATTTTAAACTCCATCCAAGTGTACATGCATAAATTCAATAATAAAGTATATTTGACATAAATATTTACATATTTTTGGCATCCAAGCATTCTTATAAGTACTTAATTTTACATTTTTTTTACAATGGCACTAAATTTAAATTTACTTAAAGAATAATATGAATAAAATATTACTAAATATAGAATAGGTTATTCTTCCTTAAATTATGAGTTTATAGATTTGTATGAATTAAAATTACTTATTAATATTTTGTAGTAGATATATGTATATTGTAAAATTTAAAACGCGGCTGTAGTGCAAAATAATAATATTTATACATGGTATGTGATGATCATTATCAAAACTACAGAAAAAATTGTAGTAAACTAGTATGTGCAGATAATTGTGTGCAAAAATAAAAAACCTATGGCATACTGAGAAAGCTAACGAGCTCAAAAACGGTATATGTCTGGCGTTCCGATAATGAATGACTGATAGTTTACTATAATATGTTTTTCAGGTGTTTATACATAATTATTTTACAAACTGTGACTCACCTTATATAAATAAATAAAGACTACTCTAGAAAGAAATACAATATTTAAAGCAAAAATATTAATTATGTACATCAGTTTTATCCTTTCCTAATGTAATATTATTCACTTTACACAAAATTATTTAATATTTATTACAAATATTTACAGCATTTTTTTCAAATCACTTATAAGTTCAAATAAAGAAAACATAATTTTACATTGAAAATAACAGTTATCTCAAGTAATTTTTATTGTTAAAAGAAAAATATATGTTCTTATTATACAAGAATAAATTAATATTTCAATAAAGTATACTTGAGGAATAATGAAACTTAGTGTTCGAATAAGTGTATTACCCTTGATACTAGTATAACTTTTTTCCGTGCAGTCGTAACATCTTTTTAGTAACGAAAATGAAAAAAATATACAGGGCAAACATTTTTAAACTTTTTAAATTCTATAACTATAACAGTTAATTAAATTCATGCTATTTTTAATTTGTGTTTCACATCAGTGACAAACCAAATTCATAGGCTTAATCAAGGAATGCTAGAATTCTTTTCCAGCTATCCCGCTGATGCGAAGCTATCTTAGAAAATGCGCGGCAAAACCCATTAACCTTCGAAAGAATACAACCGGCAATAGGCCGAGCCAAACATAAATCAAAGAATATAAACGTTTGTCTCTCCCAGATGGGCCGTGTTGTGATATATGTTGTAAGGCAATTATATTTCCCGCAAAAAATATACGATTCTTGCCTCGAAAAGGCATTCCGAGAAGGCATATCTGTCCGAGATGATATTTATATTGTCCGTGTGACATGAGGTTTGTCATACATGACAGGATTATCACAGGAATACATCGATCCGTCAGGCTAAGTACGTCCGGCGGGCAAAAAACCGGCCTGGCCAACCGACAGGCTCGTGCGTGTAATGCAAAGCGAGGCCTTCTTTGATCAGTAGCTGCGTAAGACCGCATTGACGTTCTATGCTGATTTATAACGATATTGTGGGTTTTTATAAATAAAGCGCAAAGCGTTCCACCGTTTTTGCTGGACGTACGTTCTATATTTTGCTACTCAAAAGACGGCGATCTCTCCTTTTATAGGTTTATGGTAGTGATTTATGCTAACTGTGACATTTTATATTCAGATATACCAGTACCGGCCGTGTTAAATACCGAATGAGGCTCTGACTCTGCCGCGCGCGTACAGGTGGCGCTATAATCGTTATCTAACGGAATGGAGTCCTAATCACAAATTAACAAAAGAAAAGATGCTGTAACTGTAAATTAATTCCTCAACGAAACATATTTGATGCCATTTAACACTGACTTAAGAGCTAAGATAAACTACTAGATAGATTCTAATGTTATAGCCTCAATATTATAGTATCTTTATCTAACATAATTGAGTCCTGCTCATAAATTTACAATAAGAAAAGATGTAAATGTAAATTAATACATCCCTCAATAAAACATCTTTGATGCCATTTAACAGTGACTGAGAGCTAAGATCTAAACCTATTTTAGTTTTAACTTCAATATTATAGTATATTAGTATTCTGAAATAATTAAGTGTATTGAGGCGGGCAAGGGCCCTGCAGAAATTTTGTCTGATCTCAGCACGGCATTCGACAACATCAATCATGATACTTACAGCCGTATTCACCATTCTTGTATTAATTGACCGATAACTTAACAGAGGTATATTCTTAAACAGAGTATTAAGTAAAAGTCTGTATACTTGTGTCAAGAATTCAGACGTCTTACGTCACGGCTGATGATACACATTTGTTTTTGTTGTGAACGTAATTTTCGATATTTGGTCGCGTTAAAAACAATCATTTTTTGCAATTTAGTGCAATATATAATGCAAACTCTTAGTGTAGTATATAGTTTTATTACTATCAGTTGCAGTTTCTTAAATATTTTGATAAAAATATAACGAATTATTCATTTGTTCGTATGACGTAAGTCGTCTGAATTCTTGTCGCGAGTATATTCACCAAAAATAATCATAGGTGGGTAGACAGACAGTCTGTTAAATAAAAGTCACTAGATTTTTATGTTGGCAACAGCAGATTTTAAAGAGAAATATTGCTCTCATTTGATGAAACGTATGTACATACATGTGATTGAAAACAAAAAAAAACAATGCTGTATATAACAATAATATTTATAAATTCAATGTCATTTAATTGTTCATATAAATTATTACGCACTATAGGGTTTCTAACAACTCCAGAGGGTTCTTCCTTATTACCTAATGATACATCTGACAAAATATTTAAATTAATTTCTTCAAGTCTATCCATTTGAATTACAAAATTAAACTTCAGGTTCAAAATGTGAAGATGCTTTACAACCAAAATTCTAGGTTTGTGCTTACAACCAACGAGTTTTGCTAACAAAATCACTGCTTTTAATAATAAAAACAAATTCAGGAAAACGAGGCAAAGTATGGATTCCAAGTTACAAATTATCATAACATAATTTTAAAGATTTAACCCTCCGTTAAAATTTTAACAGGCCAAATTTCTTCTGTTACTTTAACAGTCGTTTTAACAGTTTGATAAAGATGGTGAATACCAACAATTAATTTAATTTTGTTGGTGAATACGGCTGTAAACTGTATTCGAGAAATAAAATCAGATTTGGTAGAGTTTGACATGGGTGTGCCTCACGGCTCAGTTCTTGGGCTTGTCTTATTTTTGATGTATTTAGACGAACTGGAAAAGGATACAAGCGATACATTTTCACAATGTATGCGGATGACCTCTATTTAATTGTATAAATCAAAAACGAGAATTTGACCGATAATTGTGTTAATATTCTTTATAAACTATGCGAGTGGTTCAACCAAAACCAATTTTTTTTAATGATTCAAAGACTCATATCTATTATTAGATTTTATAATTACCAGAAAATATTCCCCTCTTTAGAGATAAACGTGAATGGTTCAGCAATAAAAAATGGTGAAAATGGTGAAAATACTGTAAGCTTTTTGGGAATTAGAACTGATGAATATTGTCAATATATTATCAGTAAATTAACTTTGTATTAAAAAATTTAAAACATGTTATTGAAATGGAGCAACTACTCTCTGTCTATTATGCTTTGACAGAATCACAGATGCGTTATGGTATTTGTTTTTGGGGTAGTTTCACTCTTTGTAAGTCTGTTTTTATTTCGCGTATTTTGCATAATCTAGCTAATGTATGTACTACATATTCATGTCGCGATATTTTTAGGCTATTAAAAACTGTGGCTTCATTGTAGATATTTGAGATATGTGTTTATGTTTTTAGAAACAAGAATAAGTTTATGTTAAATAAGGATGGCTAATACTAGACATAAAAATGATATTTATATACACTTTCACTAAAGTCTTCAGATGCGCAAAAAAACGATTTTTTTTACAATTTCAACACCCTGTATCTCGAAAATTGTGCATTTTAGAAGGTAAGTCAATACAAACTTTTTTCAAATTTTTGGACGAGCTATCACATCCTGAAGTCCTGCGCATATATTATGAAACACACACACATGCGTATAAGTGTCTGTATGCATAATATGTGTGTGTATTAATTTATTTGTTTCTAGCGTTAGTTAGCTTGTTAGTAGTTTGTAGATTTCCTCTTTATTGAGAGTACTGGCTAAAACCGTAGGTCTACCCTTTCTTCCTCGGGTTGATTGTACTCTTGTTGCAATGATACAACATTTGGACTAACATATTGAGATTGGTTTCGATTAACACATTGGGATTGTTATCGACAGATGTATTAGAATTGTTTCCTATTGGGTTTACATTTACAGTAGCATCTTCAGACAAGAGATCATGGTCCTGAAAAATGTCTATTTTTGGGCTGCAAAATTGCAGCATTTTCTGAAGATTTTTTGATAAAATCTTTAAACCATTTAGTGAATGTTTCCATTTATATCCAACTAGATTTGTAGCAAATCAAAAGGCAATGCCAGTTTTATTTTTAATGAAATGTTAACTGCTTTATCTATGAACATCATATCATAAATTTACTTTATATTTGAAAGTAGAATCGAGAAGGCAAATATACTGGAGAGAAATTAAATCGAAGAATTTAAAAAAAAGCCCCGTATGAGGAAGTTACAAAGTAACATAGCGGCAACAGTGTTCTTTAAATCACTAAATACCATTTAAAATGGAAATGTATCGAGACGTAACTTCTCAAAACTACACGGTGTTTTTAAATAAAGTAGCAAAAATGAGAAATCGATTTATTTTCAGCTAAGGAATTTGTGGTCCCGTGTTTGTTACTTCATTTAAAAACACCCTGTATAATTTTTGATGGGTTTCTTGGAATGGTAACTAATGCAACAACTAGATAGCGCCACTTGTCTCAGTAAATAGTTGTTTCATATTAAGTGCCTATTCTATAATACGTACCTCTATTCTAGTAATATTCATATGCAAGTGATAGTACTGATAGCATTATGTCGAAGGCAGGGAACATTTCTCAGTGCAGACATGATCCTCTCAATACAATAGAACTCGTTCTTCCTGACGGCCTGTGCGGATAGCGCTTTTCAGTGAAATCGCATTAAGAAATTGAAGGCATCGGCGGCGTGCCATCGCATGATGTGTAGCGGAAACGGAGGTGCTCACGGCACGCCGAAGCATGCGGTTTCTCCTTAGCAGTCCAGAGCCGTTTCCTATCATCTGGTTCACAGGACGACCCGCCGCCGCCTTGACTATATGTGACACGGGCGCTCCATATAGGCGATCTATCGATTCCTGACGGGAATGCTCACATTCGCGGCGGATTTATTGCCTTGGAAAAAATCAGTACTAGGAAAGAGCTTATTAGCAGCAGATTAGATATCCGTTTATAATAAAATGTGTTTGTAACTATTCAAAGACAGCTGAAGATTCTAGAGAGGATTGTAGGTTGTTCGCATTAAAAAAAAATTGGAAATCATTTTAAACTTTCAAATTCGTCTGGTAAATAAACATTGAAATTAATGATTCAAGACGATCTCAATTTAACAACTGTCAAAAAACTGAGTCTATAAGTCTGTTTAGAAACGAAAGACAGTAATAAAAGCTTATTATGTATGCAAATCGTAAATAAATGTAGTACTGGTGCTTATATACAATATTTTATATTATGTATTATCGGTATAGATGAGGTGTACATTTAAAAAACTTTGTGTGATCGAACCGTACAAAATTGTAGCAGGTAGCTAAAATTTAATCCCCGACAATCCGTCTTTGCCTATGTCGCTTCAATTTCTCGGTCCATTTCTCTTATAAGTAAATAATATAAAAACAGCGTTTCAAAAGTAGAGGCTACTTTAAGCTTCATAACCGGGTTAAGAGGGTTTTTAGTAATTCAGATAAAGTTATTCAATATTATTATCAAAATATTTATTTAAATTTAATGAATAGACTTTTATTCTACACAAAAATATATGTATTTTGAAAATTCAAATTATGGTGAGTAAATGTAGTGTTGTATAAATGTACAATAAAGAAAATAAAAAAGAAGATATATTCATCCTCTGAATATTTTGATGAATTATCTTCGTCTCCTAGATTGATAACGATAGGTTCCACAGTAACATCAATTAAATTATCGAGTTCCCACATTTTCTCCTCATCTTTTTGTACATGATGTATACATCTTTGCCAGTTATCTACAGTTATTCGTTCTAAGGAATTTTTTAACAAAATTTTCACGTCACTTAATTTAAACGTCGTATTATTTCGCACTACATTTCCTTTTACCTGCGCCCAGACTAATTCGATTGGGTTAAGTTTACAGTGATACGGTGGTAATCGTAGTACCGTTATTTAGAGATTTGTTGCCATTTCATCGATAACATATTTTTTCTGATCTTTTTTAAGATTGACAAGTGTCAAAAGTTCCTTTTTCACCATATTTGTTTCAAAAGAAATGTTTTTTTCGGATAACCATTGAATTATATCGACTTTCCTCCAAGCAGTCGTAGGCATCCGTTCGGTCTGACGTGAATGGTAACTGGCATTATCCATGACAATTACAGACCCCGGAGGAATAAGATCCAACATCTGTGTAAAATACTCTTCGAAAACATCTGCCTTCATGTCTTCGTGATAGTCACCTGTATTTTTAGAATCAAATAAAAGTAAACCGCCATCTACAAAACCACTGGCACTACCTATATGTATCACTATTAATCTTCGCCCTTCCCACCTGAAGGTGCCTTGAACCCTGTTGAAAGTCCATCCAAAAATGCTTGTCGAAAACTTTTTACATTTTTATCTTGCCATACTTTTGTTACAGTATATCCCTCGTTGACCTAAGTTTCGTCTAGATAATAAATATTCCTCCCTTCGTCACGAAATTTTCTAATTGATCTTAAGTAGGATCTTCGCCAACAAATAATTTCAGCTTTATCGATAAGAACTGACTTCCTGTTCTGCTTTTCCCAGCAAAAATTCAACTCTCGTAAGACGACCCATAATTTGCTTCTACTGATTCTTGGCAAATCGTTGTCCTCTGAAAGTTTACTTAAAATTTTGTTTAACGTTGCTATTTCTTTTTTAAAATAAAATGAGTGTACTTTTCTGCAAATGACATTTTTGAAGAAACCATCTATAACGACTTTTGACCTCCCTGTAGATGATTTTGGGGGATTTACAGTATCTTGTTCATTTTTTGTTTCTTTTAAAAGTCTGTAGATAGTCGATTTTCTAATCCCTGTCATTTTGGAGCACTTTTCCACGATGTCGTCAACACTGTTGGTAGGATTTTAGTGTTTCAATGCATTAAATACATTTAATATAATAATCTTCTCATTCTGAGACAGCGCACATCCTTTCACGCATTTAGCAGGTACGTAATCTGATAAGCTCGATATTTTACCCAAACAATATCATATCCACTGGCACAATAGTCACTAAGCACAAGTAGAATTTTACTCTACTACACTAGCACGTCTTCGTATATTCAGCTCTAAGACTGGATTGATCTCTCACAATACACTGGCTCCTGCCCTATGATGTATCCAGTAAAATATACTAATGTACACCCGTTACCTGTTAGCATTAGTGTTACCCGATAATTACCTGAAACGAAATATTACCACGCCCATGGCCGGTTTTTATCTCGGGGTTTTATTACTCTCTTTCATTTTCAAACAGACTATAATTGTAGTTACAAACCTTTACTTTACAGGCTTTTTCTAATTTTTAAATGATATTAGCAATAAAGAATCAACAATAAAATTAACTTTTGAAATAGAAAATAATAATGCCTATGCTACCATTTTTAGATGTTTTAATTTAAAAAATGGAAATTCTGTAGAAACAAGTGTTTATAGCACACAAACTCACACCAATATATATTTAAATTTTAGATCTAACCATGACATTGATATTAAGAAACGTGTTGTTAAATGTTAATATGATAGAGCAAAATTAATTTTATCAAACAACAAAATTTTACTTTAACATATAATGAATACCCTGCAAATTTTGTTGATAAAACATTCAAATATATTACGGATAAAACGAACACTTTAAGACAAATAAGAGAAACTAATCATACAATAAAAGTTCCATACATTCCTATATTATCAGAAAAGTTAAGAAGAATCGGTAATAAATTTGATATTCGAACAGTTTCTCAGACAACTTATACTTAACTATAATTTTTGTGTGAAGCACGTCCAAAAAATGACATACAAAATTGAAAAATTTGCATTATGTTGGAGAAACGCCTCGGTCTATGAATGTTAAAGTTGAGGAACATAAAAATTATATAAAAAGACGGGAATTTGAAAAATAACAAATTTACGAACACGCTTGGGAAAGTGGTTATTTGATACAATGTGGTTCGGCAAAAGTTTTAGAGAAGTAAGACAATGGAACAAAAAGAATTAAAAGAAACCGCGATAATTTTGTTAAACAGAGATAAGTGTGTGTCAAACTGTTCAGTAAACATTAATCATTGTTGGCTACAGTTGTATCTAGAAGAAGTAAGTAAAACCATTTAACATCTCTATGGAAGCTGATTAACAAATTTTAAACTGTCAAACTTGACATACTTTTAATGCATTTCGCAGTTTTTCAAGACGTCAATAATACGGAAGGGCGCGATTTTTGTTGATTTTTACTTATCTTTTTCAGTGTGAGATTTTTTGGTTAGGCAAACTTAGCTCCAAAAATAACCCTTGACTGATTCGTTTGGCGCAAGGACCTATTTAATTAATCTTAATTTTTTTCAAAAGTGTGGCAAAACCCAATCTAGCAAAAGAAAAACAAACATCAATAGTAACAAAAGAACAACATATTTAAAATGTTACAATTAAGTAAATAGGTATTTGAAACTGAAATTATTACAAAAACGAAAAGAAATGGTAAGAAATTATAATTGAATACTGTTAGATACAATTGATTTTAATGAATGAATACCCGTTTGGTTAATGTCACATTGATCAGATATCATGTTAAAATTAAAAACGTTGGCTACCGCTGTGTGAGTCTGCTTAGAACAAGAAAATTTGATATTCTCATATAGTGCGAGATACGGGATTAGAAATATATAGCCTCATCTGTTATTTAATGATGACAAAGATTATATATGTTAGATAATAATTAGACAGATAAATCGCGAATGGGTTGCCTAAATCGCGTACCGATGGTATTAAATAATATTAATTAAAATTAATTTTCTTTCATCAACCTCCCACTTGTTATTCATATAAATCAAGCATTAGATGAGAGAATACGAGACAAGTAATTAGAAAAACTTAGGTTGCCTACTTGCTCCCAATAGAACTATGAAGTTGCCAGGTATAAACAGGTAAGCAAGCGTTATTAATATACTCTCATCAGTTATTTAATGATTTTTTTAAAATAAAAGGTTGTTTTAGTACATATCATACGGTATTAGGTTACCTTAACAAAAGTTTGTCACATCCATGGTAGCCTAGATTTTACGCGAGCGTTGATAGTGACAGAGAAGTGTTGCGCGCGCTACTTCATGTGACAGACAGGATGCCAATAGTTCTTCTGTAAGAACATTTTTCCGATTATGTATGTGCGCTCCATTGATCAAATACTGAATTCGAGTCAGGTTATATATGAACTAAGAATTTTACATTTAGAAGGATTAAGATACAATGTGTTTTTTAAGCACCAAGAATTTATATGATCAAGATCAATTTGTAACTTCAAGCAATCCTCTAAACTATTTATAACAGAATACAATTTCAAATCATCAGCATAAAAGAGTCTACAAGAACTAATTGCATCATTTAAATCATTAATATATAAAAGAAAAAAAAGGGGTCCAAGTATGGAACCCTGAGGAACCCCTGAGGTAGCAACATAATGAGTCGACTCAAAACCATTATAATATACAAACTGCTCTCTCTTACTTAAATAAGATTCAATAAATTGAATCATATCAAGGCTAAAACCAAAATTTGTAAATTTATGAAGCAGTGTCTTATGGCTAATCTTATCAAACGCCTTTGAAAAATCGGCATAAATCACATCCACTTGTCCCTTATTATCTAATATACATGTAATGTACTCTGTTATTACAGCTAAGTTTGTGGATGTAGATCTACCTTTTACAAAACCATGCTGATATGGAGAAATTAAATTACAGACCGACGGATATATACGGTTATATAAGACTCTTTCAAAGACCTTAGAAAAATTTGATATTATGGATATTGGCCTATAATTCTGGACTTCTGATTTATCCCCGTTCTTAAAAACTGGACAAATTCTGGCTTCCTTCCAACGACTTGGAAAAATCTTTGTTCTTATAGCCAAATTAAATAACGTACAAAGCGGGGCTGCTAGTACAGCAGCACAATCTTTTATTATGAAAGAGGGGATGTCGTCCGAGCCAGATGTCATTTTGTTTTTTAATTCTTTCAATGCATTAAAAGCTTCACTTTCAGTGATCTCATTAAAAACGATATTATTGTTATAAGAGCAAGGCAAGGATAACTCAGAGACATCCTCTGAATCAGACTGCAAAAAGACACTACCAAAAAATTCAGAGAAAGCATTTACAACATCAGTAGGGTTCTTAAACCTTCGATCATTATATAAAACCTCCCCAGGAATCCTTGAAGTTCCCATTTTCTTTTGAACAAACGACCAAAAAAGTTGTGGATTAGTAGAAATACCAGACTCTGCTTCTCTAATATAGTTAGAAAATAATGTATCAATTTGATTTTTAATTATCCTACGTAGTCGTTTAAATTCTTCATAAAACCAATTGCTTTTTGTCTTTTTATATTTATCAAAAAATTTAGCCTTCAATTTAATGTTTTTAATGACACAGGAATCAAACCACGGTGGATATCTATGCTTAAAGTTTTTGTAGACAGGCACATGAGCGTCGCAAATCGCATACAGTTGACTATAAAATTTATCCACAGCTAAATTAACATCACTAAAATCTAACAAAAAAGACCAATCAACAAAAAGAAATGAATTATAAAGTGATATATAATCGGCTCTTTTAAAATTGTATTTTTTACTATCTAAATTTGGAGCAAACTGTGGCAACTTATCAACGTCATTACGAAAGTTAAAAGATAATGCTGGATGGTAAATATCCTCACGTACAAATGGAGTATGGTCTCTTCGAACATCACATTTTATCTTACTAACTATTAGATCTAATAATCTTCCCATGTCATTATGAATATTGTTAAACTGGCTAAAATTAAAATTGAAAATAATCATGGATTTCCTATCAACTGCATTACTGACAAAATTAGAAATATCAAAGTCCCCTACGATTATAACATTGCATTCCTGAAGAAACTGTAATTGTTCAAGAGAATCAAAAAATAATTCAAATTGATTTACAGGAATAGATGGTGGAATATATAAATTAACTATTATGAATGACTGATGACTAATAAAGCATCTAATAGCTAATAAATCTATGCAAGGAAAATTAATATCAAAATATGACACATCTAAAATTTCGCATCGCATGTAGTTTCTTAGGGCAATCAAAACACCACCACCGCTACTTTGGCCAACAATATGATACTTGCGATCCTTTCTGTGTACCACATAGGAGTCATCAAACAGTTCACTATTAAGTACATCGCTATGAAGCCAAGTTTCAGTCATGAAAATAATGTCATATTCGCCCAATGTAGAGAAAACCTCACACACCTTAGTATTAAGGCCTCGAACATTTTGGTAATAACACAAAAAATTATTATCTGTAGAAATAGATCTACTGGGCTTCTTCAGTTTAAAGAAACAATTTTTGGAATACCTTTAAAGTACTTAATTCTAATATCAGATTCCCCACTTTCCTGACGCCTCACCAATTCCTTTCTTACATCCTTGTAATATTCAATTTGACGGGGAGTGCGATCAAACGAACAGTATACCTTCTGGAACGCCCTATTCTTCTTCAAAGCTGCAGATTTCATAATATAATTTTTGACCAGTTTCTCATCTTCCAGGAACAGCTTAATTGGACGACATTTACTATTATTATAAACACCCATTCTTTTGATATTTAGATATAAAAGATGATTTTGATATAAAAGAATAACACGTAGATGGAACATGTTATGAAGCTGATTTAACATCAAACATGACACATTGTTGAATTAAGTAGAAAGTTGTCAATATATATATATATTTTTTTTGTTAATTTAAATAGTCAGTGTAATTTTATTTTAATCATCCTTGTTTTATTTCAAGATAAATGTTCTTGTGGCAACAATCAATTGACATCAAGATAACTGTTTCATAATTGTGATTCCACGTTAATTAACATTTTATTTGAACATGCTTCTAACAAAAAGTTGCAACTGTACAAGCCTTTTTCATACTCTCGCAATAATAATTGAAGGATGTACTCAAATGTACAAAAACCATGCCGTAAATTTAATGTGAATGTGAATAACACGATGAATAAAATCAGTCAAGTTTCAAAATCCGATTCAGCTTTATTGAACTTGTTCCAGAATCTAGCCGTTCACTATGCAATAAAGAGCGTAATAATTTGTTTATAAATGTGAATAAGGAATTTTGATGGGCTAATTATTGAAGCGAGCGTATTTTCCATACGCTCCTATTAGTCCTCAAACTGGTCTAATGACTCTGACACGCCACTCCAATAACGTAGAAAAAATTCAACTTTTACTATTACTGTTAATTTGTAAGCGTTAGTTATTACTTGTTACGTAAAATATTGGTGCATCTTCGGTATAATTAAACGACAGCTATGGGAAACATTTAGTATTTCTCGATGAAAGATTACGACCATTACTCTGTTAGCACTTGCAGATCGTGTTACTCTCGTTTCACCTGATGAGCACTCATTGTAACTCTAAAACGAATACCGATTTAGTCTTAATGGTTTGTCTCAGCAAAGGTAGTAATTTGTTATAATGTAATTTTAATTGGCTCAATTCATCTGATCATCAATAATCGCATTCACAGTTTCATGATTTGTTATTATAATTTGAATAATCTGTATAATGTTGATGTAATTGCTAAACGACCTTGTTTTCCTGTATTCCTTTTAAAAAGCGACCGCTTATTTTATTCCGTTGGAGAGACTCTTCAGGAGATTGATTCGTACGATTAAAAATAAGACAACATTTATGTAACCCTTGGTATTTGGAGCTCCTGGGTAATTAACTTTTGATTCTACATTGAATTTCATAATTTACGGAATGTTTGTTTTTATAGATTATTTAATGAATATAAATTATTATTGCAAACGATTTCTTTTACACATCCCAATCTCAAATGATGTAATTATACGTCACACTGTTCATCACTTTGAAGCAGGTTGCTTCAACAGAAGATCCCTAAACAGTGGAAGTTGCCTACGAGCTTTCGTCCAATAGTATCAGTCATTTTAATAATTTCTATGTGGATATATGTTGCTAAACAGTACTAATACAATATTGTTAACTGTTTAGCACATATGACAAAGAATTTCCAACCGAGTTTATTCTGTAACTTATAATTAAGTGATATGACTCAAGATTTCGATTCAGATGCGTTTACCTTACAAATTATAACTTTATTATTTACTTCCAGTATGGGCAAGTTATTCTTACTAGGGGAGCACACTGCAGTAGGTTACTAGAAGGAACATATTTTATCCCTCCTACGTCGATTGCATATATAGCAGCACAATTAGCATTACTAACCAGTATGTATCCCTGAAATATTATTAACACGCTTTTATTAGCTTCACCTGTATGTATATATGTATGCATGTATGTATGTAATGGAATCTTTCAGAGCAATTTTCACTAATTTCAAGAAGTCTGATCAGCTTGAAAATTTGCACAGGGGTCAAGGTCTGATGACAATACAATGATTTAATAAACTTTGTTCTAATGTCCTGACTAGGATCATCAGAATAAAAAAAAAGAAACTATTTAGATTAGTTTGCAGGTTAAATGTATACAATCCATAGAACGATGGTAAATGACATTCTTCTTTACCGATATAAGTAAAAAGAATTCTTACCACTGGAGTATATTTAATGAAAATTCATGGTCAATGGGTTAATTAATTATGATACGATAGATGTCGTTACGGAACTTTTCTACATATATATTGCAAATTATTGAATTATTAAGTAACTTATTATAATGGACCACTTCTAAGTTTTTTTAAAATGATTTGAGATTTTGAGAAAAAAATAATAGGAACAGTTAAAAAATAAGTTTCTGAATTAATTTCAAATCAATAAACTTCAAGATAAATTGAAAAAAATTACATTGCAAAGCTTGGAACGGAAACGAAACTGAACTTTAACAGAAATTTTGAATTTAAACATTAAAAAAAAATGAAAAATTGTCAATAAAAATTGTATTTCGACTCAAAAAAATTTTTGGTATTCAAAAAAATTTTTGGAATTCAAAAATTTTTGAAACGATAAATTGTGTCATAATTTAAAAAAGTTCCAAAATTCAAAATTTATAATTTTGAAAAGTTTTGAAATACAAATTTTTGAAAAAAATTTACATTTTAAAACAAAAAAAAATTGAAATACAAAATTTTGTAAATAATTTTGGATTTTGGAATTATATAATAAAATCAAAATGAAGAAATTTTAAAATAAATAAAAATTTGATAATTTCAAAAAAAATCTAATAAATATTTTCGGAAAGTTTTCAATCCAAAAATTTTAAAATTCAAAAATTTTGGAAAAATTTTGAAAAAAGAATTGAATTTAAAAATTTTGAAAAACATGTTTCAAATTCATAGACATTTTAATTTGAAAATTTTGGCAAAAATTTTGAGTTTTGAATCTGAGATTTTGTAAAACTATAAAGTAAAAAATTCAAAAATTCTATAATTCGGAAAAAGATTTTGATTCGAGAACGTTGAAAACAATTTTAATTTGCATATTTTATACAACCATATATTTGAACGCTATCAATATTATACTGTCAATCATTGTTATTTTGGTCTACTTCCTACTTCGCAACGTAGGAAAGTGCTTGCACGTATTGTGTCAGTAGTTAGTTGAAGTGTTATGCGCATATACCTATGCGAATGAAGTACACACATGCGCAATGGCCTGCGCAGAAATCTGCGCCATGAAATCAGATTAAAAATTAAGAAATTAAATTACAGTTTAAAAAAACAGCACATGACAAGAATGTATACCTGTAGGTTATAATTTCCTTTGAAGCTGCGTTAATTTTTGTTCTACAACAGATATCTTTAAATTCTATTAAATGTACAAACAACATTGTTAGAAATAGTTATTCTAGAAACTTGAAACTCCAATTCGACATTATTATTCGTAGTTTACAAACGTATAATGGATTAAAATGTTTGCATTTTGGCGGTAATATTTGCTTGGAAATATTATTTGTTTTCCATGGAGTTCTTATCCCTCGGTCACCGTCGAAGATCACCAGTTACCGTGCCTTTTCAAAACACTTATAATAGCCCCAGTATTGTCGAGTAAAGTTGCAGAAGTTGGTCTAGTGCCTGGTAAACTCTTCAGAGTTATTCAGTCCAAGATATTTGACGATCAGCTTTGGAATTTCACCAATTTTGTAAATTCCAACTTGGCAAGTACAATTGCTCTTCTGATACCCTAAAAACAACTTGCAGCTTGCCATGTTGGTCGGCTGAAAAGTTACATACTTCCTATACACAGACATGTAATCAAGTGTAAAATTACATTTAACATGTGTTTCAAATCAGCAACTCTTACAATTAGCGTTGAGATTACATCTTCAACATCATCCACAGATATTTTGTAAATTTCATCCCTCCGTAAACCAGAAAATCTCAAAATCAATACCCTTTACATCCTAAAGTAAATGAAAGTAATATCCTTAATTTAAATTCAACAATCAATAATCAACGTCTGGGGTATTCTTCAGGAAATAATTTATTTATTGTCTATTAAACCCTCGGGACTTTTTTGGGCGGTAACAAACCGATTTTCTCTTAAGAAACGGGACAGCTTTTTGATACTTCTTTATGCCAATGTTTTCGTTAACACTGATCGTACATTTCAGCATTGATATTTCCCTTGTGGGTAAGCCAATAAAATGTTTTCGGAAATACCTCCTGCTTTTTTCTTCTCGCTGTATAACTTGAATGCAATTTCTGTCATATCTTACAGCGGACAAAAAATGTTGTGTACACCTCGGCAGTGATATATTTATATATTTTAACGTCTTCCATATTGTCCAAACTTTCTTTTGGATGTTAAAACAGTTCACAGCCTGTGTATACAAATAATTATTTTACGTTTGTTTATGTAGACAAGCAGTAACCACTGTCAGTGTGAAATTAAACACTCAATTTTTTACTCTATTATGTCACAATTAAGTAGTAATTATAATTGAGACACACATTCTGTAAAGACCTGTGCATGCCATTTATGGACCTCATTATCAGGAGGAATTAGGTATTAGGTATTATATAATTAAAGGCCTAAGGTAATAAAGAAATTGACTGTACGTGGATCTAAATCCACTTATTCCAACCGCAGCTAGAATTAGTGAATTTTCACAGATAATTATTTATAAACTAGTAATCTTCAGTCCATAAACTCTTTTCAACTTTTTCCCACTGATCTGGTTAAGTAGAAGTCAGAATGACTGATGAGTTAGTTTTCTCTCACTCCTCTACTAAATAAAAAAAACGTGATTATATATAATTATGAATATTTGTAATGAAAGAGATGTTTTTGTAACGTGTAATTAATTTATTCCATATATGCGGCTGCCGATGATTGCAAATCGTTAGATCTCAATAACAAAATTAATTCTTTCAGTCATTAATAAGTATGTAATTTAATTTTCGTGAGCGTAATTGTTCCTGTCTATTGGTCTTTATGAGTTTCGTAGGCCTCCAGACTTCATTAGCTACAACTGTCTTAATTTTTATAGTCTAATGATCGTAGTAATAATTTCAATAATATGCAACGTCATGCGTACAAAATATTTATATTTCTCTATTTTTTTCTGTGGCTGTACCTTATTTAAGAACTAAATGAAAATTTTTATAATTAAATGATAAATGATGTTACTTATTATCAGTTTCAGTATGCAATAAAATATTTAAATTCGATTTTCTCAGAAGCGCCTGCTCGAAGCGACACTTACTACTATCGAATCGAAATAAATGAGTTTGCAAACCGATATTAATAAAAAGTAGGGGCGAAAAAATGATATTTGGACCATATACAGGGTGATTTAGAACTTATCTAAAATAATTTGGTCGTGAAAAATGAAGTCGATATCGTAGTTTTTTTTTAATGAAATCCTTATAGTTTCCAAGTAAAACATTATTGAAGTTTTAATATTTTCAACCTTTACATCACTAGGTTACTTTTTACAGACAGTAAGTGTTAAAAATGACTTACATGTGTAGTAACAACTTGGAATTGCTGGATATCGTTTTAATTTATTACGCTATGAAACTGTTTAGCAGGATGATTTCCTGGTAAACATGTGCCAAATGCAGCTACTTTTACAGCGGTGTTCAGTGAGTGCAAGTGTAGTGCAGTGCGAGGGAAATTTGAGACCGAATCGTGGAAGACATGGAGGTCTAGGACTTCCACGGCCTATTGCAGCAGTGTGACGCATCACACGAGGTTCACATTATATCCGTACCATGTACAGCATACCCAAGCAGTGACGGCTCAAATATTTTATTTGTAGACCAATTTTTTGGCTTGTTTCATTTTAATTTTTATTAGGTACCTTCTTATTGGGTACTGGGAAATATTAGAAATTGTGTAATCTTATTTTTAATCTGTTTACTTTAGTGTTAAGTGTTACTGCAAACAAACACTATTGGATAATCCTCAGAAAACATGTTTTTAAAATTGTTATCG
This sequence comes from Monochamus alternatus, assembly GCA_037114965.1. NCBI lineage: Eukaryota > Metazoa > Arthropoda > Insecta > Coleoptera > Cerambycidae > Monochamus > Monochamus alternatus. The sequence continues at coordinate 128,279,958 of CM073426.1, forward strand.
AGCAAGTGGCTCATTTATGTTATTCTTAATGTTATGTATAACTAATATTTTCCATTGCGATTTAAGCGGTTTGAAATGTATCGCAAAATAAACAAAACTTTGAAAAATATTTGGCTGATTGTCATACTGTGGTAAGTATAAAAGGAAAAAGTTGTTAAACAATATGTTTCGATCGCTTTCAAAATAGATACAATACAGAAGAAAAAACAAGATGTCGAAGCATATGTCAAAAGATTTCACACAAATTGTTCTAAGTAAATGATTACTTTGAAACTGAAAGAATTAATGGTTTATGTGCAATTCAACTGGGGTAAGTGATAAAACATACTGCACAAGCTTTAAATTTTAGTGGAAGCAGCGTTAAGAGAGACAAATGAGAGGAATTGAACTGATACTGTTCCTAAATCAAAAGCAGGCGGTAGTAAGAAAATAGGAATTCATGATTTCATAAAGGAAGCAATCTGACGAAAAACCTTGCACTTTTATACAGAAAAAATATTTCCAACAATAGCAGAAATTCATCAAATATTGAAGAAAGACTTCAATGATTTTGTCTCCACACTGAATCATTGGGTTAAAAAATTGAACTTTCCTTTTCGGAAATTTGATAATTAACCGATATTAATGGAACAATATAATATACTGGCTACTCAAGCACAGTACTTATATTTGCTCAAAGACTACCGGAAAGCAGTCTGGAAATTCTTCTATATGGATGAAACATGATGTGGTGCCAATTACTTTAAAGAATTTGACTGGGTGGAAATGATCACACCAGAAAATCGTGCTGCTTTAGATAAGTACAGAGATACCATCCAAACGGTTAATAGATATATATCGCGGTTTCTTTAATTTTGTTCTTTTGCGGATGACACCCAGATATATTATCATTTTTTATATAATGATCTAGATGTTGCTATTCATAATTTTCTGCAGCTCATAGCCTGGTTCTCAATGAGAAAAAACCCAAATGTTAGTGTTTGGTTCTCATAGACAATTAATTATTACTAATCCCATATTTCAAATTAGAATAAACAATTGTTTACTTGAATCAGTCAACACATGTAAAAATTTGGGACTGTTGATTGAGACTAATCTCAGATTTGGTTCACATGTTAATAGTTTATTTAAAAAGTGTTTCGGTAAGCTGAAGGTGTTATACATGTATAAAGACATACAGTATGCGCCAAAAGTATGGAATAAATTCAATAAAAACGAAACAATTATTTTTTGGGAAAAATCCTCGAACAGGTCGATTTTTAATTTTAAAAATACATATTTTAGCGTAAAATGCGATTTTCAAATGACATTTGTTTTCGAGTAATGACGTCATCGATTTTTTTTTAAATGGCAACACCATATTTTTTTCCTTGATTCTGAAAGATCGTTTAATTCTCTATCAGACAGTACTAAAATTTTGTTCTCTTACATAGGAAAGTTTTCGAGTAAATAACGATTGAATGTTAGAAAACGTAAAATCAATTAAAATAAAGCAAAAACGTTATCAAGTTTAGTTTTTCGCCAGATCTTACACCTCTTGACTATTTTTTATGGGGATACTTGAAGTCAAAAGTATACATTAATAAACCACGTAATTTAGAAGAACTTCAAAATCCCATTCGGGACAAAATACGCAGAGTTACCCCAGAAATCATTCATAATGTGCAAGAAGAATTTCTTCACAGACTTGCGCATTGTCATGAAGTTGGTGGATGGCAATTCGAACATTTAAGTATAAAATTTAATCAATTGTATTTTATTTTACATACCTCAGAATTGTTACTTTTTTATGGATAAAATTTACGTTTTCTAACATTCAATCGTCATTTACTTGAAAACTTTCCCATGTAAGAGGGCAAAATTTTAGTACTGTCTGATAGAGAATTAAACGATCTTTCAGAATCAAGGAAAAAAAATATGGTGTTGCCATTTAAAAAAAAATCGATGACGTCATTACTCGAAAACAAATGACATTTTAAAATCGCATTTTACGCTAAAATATGTATTTTTTAAATTAAAAATCGACCTGTTCGAGGATTTTTCCCAAAAAATAATTGTTTCGTTTTTATTGAATTTATTCCATACTTTTGGCGCATACTGTATTAAGTAGTTATGTTAAACTTAGACTTACGGATAGCTTGATATTATCTATTTTAACTTATTGTGATATTGTTTTTTTGGCCCGCATTATTGGCACACGACAAGTATAGCATGCAGAAGTTGCAAAATGCCTGTATCAGATTTTGTTATAATTTAAGAAAGTTTGACCACATCTCTGAGGCTTTTAAAGATTCTAGGTGGCTCATTTTGAATGAACGTTTTCAAATTCATTTGGTTTGTCTTGTTTTTAAAGTGTTAAAATTTGAAATGCCTGTATATCTTTATAAAAAATTAATTAAAGGTTCCACAATTTATGATAGGCCTACTCGCCATCGTGATTTACTATCCATGCCAATACATCATTCTGCTATGTTTCAACGCAGCTTCAGCTACAATTCTGTTAAGTTTTATAATTTGTTGCCTAGGAATATTAGGGACACCATCAGTCTTACATGTTTTAAAAGAGAGGTCAAAACATTTATAGTTAAAACTCGCGATCGTGTTAATTAATGTTTTCTAGCATTCAATTCCTTCTTCTTTTCTCTTTTGCCTTTTTTGTCTTATAATGTGTGTGTACTATTTTTCTTATTTCCTTTGTAATATTAGTTGATAAATATTGTTTCCAGAGGGGTGGTTATATGAGCAACTTAGTTGGATATCGCCACCCGTAATTAATATTCCTTTGTACAATATTATCTAAATTGGTAAATAAAGACATATTATTATTATTATTATATCGAGGAGGAATTCAACGACCTTCTGATGCTGGACAGAGAATAATTTTGCACATTGGTAATGGAGATTGTTTTGAACATAATCAATTTTTGTTGAAATAGCTCTTCTTATTTCGTTTTAACGTCTGAGTGATATTATTCCGGATTTCTGCGCAACCCTGTATTTGTGCATTGTTAGATAAAATGTAATACGGAACAGATTTAGATATAAGTATTCTTTTATGTGTTAGCTATGCATGACAATACATTGTTGTGCATATAGGAACATCTACGAAATATCAAAGAAGTATGTGGAACCCTTGTTGAAATGCAACACCGAGCGATAAGCCGAAGCGTTGAACTTTGTTGCGACAGGTGGCTATAACTTTAATAAAACATGGTCAGAAAAATAAAAAAAAACCTCCCCGACATTAAACTCCATGTTGTGATATGTGTAAATCAGATTAGTCGTTGCCTACACTTGTTCGCCCGTATTTCAGTTTTCAGGCGCCACCTCCGGATCACAGCTGGAGACTGGAGATGTGCGACGAGCGATACCGGCTCATGCGGTGTCAGCTGTCACTCCGGAACACCCTTGTGCCGTCTTGGAGATGACAAGCGCGCTGCCCACACATCGCTCTAATTTTTGTCTATATTGAGAATTTCCCATAAAAATGTGCGCTCCTTAATGCAACCATTAGTACGTACAGAATATAGAACTTCCAATAAGAATGTCTTATTTTCGTCTACGCCCAGTGCCGTATTTACAGGGATGTTGGTATATTTGGCACGTGTTAGTTAAGTAAGTTAATTGTGTCAATTGATAATTACGCAATCGCACTGCGTGTACAAATTGGGAAATTGCATGATTATTCCAAATACGTGCAGAAGAAAGAATACAAGGTGTCCCTAAATGGTCTTTACACCGCTCGACTAGATATAGTGCGGCTCAAAATAAGTCGATTTAGCTAAACTTACCTTAGTTCAAAGTTGCCCCGTTTAGGCACTACACGACCCTGAAGTTGCAATTTTGAAATAGTTTTTTTTTTATAAGTTTAAAACGCCTTATACGATTTTGGTAAGTTGACTCTACTCCATAGAACAATAAACACCATATCAAAATTATCAGTAATATCAATCCATTCGTATGGAATTTGTTTTCTTAGTAATTACACTTTCGATAATTCCACGCCAATGGAAGAAAAGATTTTTCAGTATAAAATTTAGATTAAGTAAATTATTTCCTACAAAAAAAGGTACTCTTGATAAAACTCGATTACTCTCGTGGTTTATTCGTAATTTACAATTTTGATCATTGGCAGCAATTTTAACATTACATTGACAAAAATTAAATTAGGAAAAGATTATTTACAATTGTTCCTGATATTCTTGAAATAAAAATGAGAGCTTTTAACAAACACGCTTATTCGTTTCCGCGTATTCCATATGGTATATACGTTTTTTTCACAAGTTTCCAGGTACAGATACCAGGTAAATATAGTACACGTTCATGCAGACGAAAATCCGCACACAGTGAAAGCTAGATATTTTTAACACGAATTTAAAATTAATGTGTGGGCAGGAATAATTTGAAATTTTATTGTTAGTCCTGTCATTTTTCCACAGAGATTAATGGGACAAATTTATTTGGAACATCTACAAAATACGTTGCCAGACTTGTTAGAGTATATACCTCTACAACTTCAGAGAGATATGAGGTTTATGCATGATGGGGTTCCACCGAATTTTTCATTACCTATTCGTAACTATTTAAATCAACAGTACCTAAATAAATGGATAGGTAGAGGTAACGACGCTCCTGTAAATTGTCCACCACGTTCCCCAAACTTAAATCCATTCGATTATTTTCTGCGTCGTGTAAATCTTTATATGTGTGTAAATGGTGGTCACTTAGAACACCTACTGTGACATCTTTATTTATTTGAATTCATGTTTTCCTAACTTAATCTTTATGTCAAATTTGCTGCCAATAATTAAAATTACAAATTTCGAATAAATCATGATAGTAATCGAGTCTTATTATGAGTAAGTAAGTGATTGACAGTCAATATTTTATTGTAAACAGTAAAAGTATATCTGTTGAAGAAATCGAGCAGAAATTTTGCCCACTTGACATTAATAAAAGAACTGGTCCGGATAACATTTCTCTTACATTTATAAAATCTTGTAAACAACATCTAATTTTGCCTTTGTTCATTATATTCAACAAATCCTCTGGGTGTTTTCCTAACTTTTGGAAGAGAGCAGTAGTAGTTCCAATTTTTAAAAATGGTTCTAAGGATGAAGTCAGCAACTATCGTCCCATTTCTTTACTCTATCTATTTCGTAGACTATTTGAATCAATAGTTACTAAGGAACTTTTTTTTAATTAAACATTTAATAAGTGATAACCAACATGGATTTTTTCGGGGTAGATTTGTTATTACTAATTTAATGCATTTTTACACACAATTCTTCAAGCTATGGACAATAAAATACCGTGCATAGCGATTTTTAAAAGCATTTGACAAAGTACCTCATCCGACACAATTAAGCTTGGGAATTTCGGTATTGATGGTGAACTGCTTCGCTGCCTGAAGTTTTATATAACTAATAGAAGCCAATGTGTTAGATTGAACAATTACTATTTTGAGTACCATAGTGTAACCTCTGGAATACCACAATAACCTCACCTGGGACCTCTTCTTTTGTGTCTTTTGATGAACGACATTTGTTTCTGCTTCAAATATTTAAATTATAGTTTATTTGCTGATGACCTTAAACTGTCATAGAGTGTTCAACCTGCGAATGACTGCGTTAAACTCGAAGATATTTCCAGATTAGATAAATATTACAATTCTTATAAACTCTTTCTTAATATTAATAAATGCCATAAAGTAACATTTTCTAGAAAAAAGTATAATATTGCTTACAATTACACCACTGGAGATCATAGTTTGAGAGCTGTTCGTGAAGTTAAGGACCTAGGTATAGGAGTCAATTATCTTTTGAGACACTGTTTTTCAATTATTGTATCATGCATTAGTTAGAAATAAATTGGAATATGGTAGTCTTTTATGGAATCCTTTATATTGCAGATATATAAATAGACTTAAAGATGTTGAGAAAATATTTGTTGACGTGCTCAATTATATATTTAATATAAATTTGTATTATGAATCATATGATATTATACCGTCGCACTGCCGTTAAAAAAAACTAGTTTCTAGGAGAATATTTTTTTCTGTTATATTTTTGTGCAAATTACGTACCAGTATTGTTAATTCTCCTTATGTTTTTTATATTTCAGGTCGAACTAATATGCAAGTAATTCTCCAATACTTATGTTACAGAAGAATTATAATGATTACTTTACCCATCTTGATCTTTTCAGTGCATCATTATATTCATATGATAATTCTTTACTACCTATATTAGTGTTAATTGTCTGTACTCATTGTTTTTTAGGATTAATATAAGTATTTACACTTGTATTTGTTGTTTTTTTTTGTACAATCCTGTTGTTGTGAACTGAATTGCTTGTACAAATAAATAAACGCTCTGAATGTTTTGGTGACAGAAAACAAATACAGGTAAAATATTCTGCCTTACGATTTTACAATACTTATTACCCTTTCACTTTTGCTATAGCTTCTCGGTAGTACTCAATTAATGCATTTTTAAATATATGAGTTCCTATTGTTGTATAACAGCCGTTTACACAGAAACACAAAAGGAGGAGAACATACTCCTGAAACGTCCTTACCATGACGTGACTTAAATAATTTATTTCCTATTAACGTTAACATTTGCTTGTGATTAGGTAAATAGTCTGTACTTAATATCTAATTATAGGTACTGCAAACGCTTCAAGACGCTCTCAAGTGCTCTTCTCTGTGTACTTATGTAATGTTCCGCAATTTGTCAGTTTTATATAAACCATAATGGCACTGGAGCTGCACAATGGCTCGTCCTTGTTACGACACGGTTACTGGAAGCAGTTAAAGGCATCGCCACAAGGCGAAGATGTTAATAGGAATGATATTGTATTGCTATTTTCTACATATAATTGTATAGCCCCAAGTAACAATTTAAATCCTGTTTAGCTTTGCTGTTGTTTTATAAAGGTTTTATAAGGGTTGTTTGTAGATTAATTGGTTTTAAAGAAGGTTTATCTGATACCGAATATATTGCTAGAGTGAAATACTTTATGGATAGCCTTGTAATATACATTAAAACTTGACAATAATTTTTAGGGAGCTTTCTGTGACTGTTTAATATTACCGTTAAACAGGCTTAATAAAACAACTGTTTTAAGAAACCATTTGAATACAAATTTGATCTGATCAAACAACTATAAAATCATGAATTCTTCAAATGGTTAAAAAACTACTTTATAAAATATTCCTGCATACTCTTTAAAAACTTCTTCTCTTAAGAATGTCATAAAAGAATAAATTCTTTCTTAAATATTCTATAAATCTTATTAGCTTTTAATATACCTCAAAATCTTTGCAAAGTGTCATTGTCACACCGACTTTCTAATAAGTATTGTAAGCAACATAGAAATTATTATTCAATTTAAAGTATTATGGCACATTTAACTGTTACTCAAAGAATTGAAATTTTAATTCTTATCGGATGCGGGAATATGACTAGAACTCAGCAGGAAGTTTGCGATTTATTTAATGAAAAATATCCCTATCAGCCAATCAACAGTCAGTAACGTAGAGTCTAAATTTAGAGAAATTGGCAATGTTGTAAATATTTCAAAACCTGGACGTCCAAGAATTAATGAAAGTCACAAACAGAACATTTTGATAAGTATGGTGGATAATCCTCATAATTCTTCACAATTGGTTGCATTAAACAATGACACTAGTCAGAGCACAGTGCTACGTATCTTGAGGAAGGAAAAATATCATCCATACAAAATTCAGCTTGTGCAGGAACTCAATGAAGATGATCCCGATCGCCGCTTACACTTTTGCGAAATTCTAATGGATTTATGTCAAGGAAATAGAAATTTATACCGGCAAATACTTTTTTCAGATGAGGCCACATTTTGTCTGAATGGTACAGTAAGCCGTCAAACTTGCAGATATTGGAGTCGGGAAAATCCTCATTGGATGGCAGAGGCACATACCCAACACCCTCAGAAACTAAATGTGTGGGCAGGAATAGTAGGGCCTTTCTTCTTTGAAGGAACCCTTACAGGACAAAGATATTTAGAGTTTCTAGAAAATGACCTTGTTCCAGCCCTTTCAGTAATTTTTCCTAACGATAATGACCCTGACATTTCTGACGATACCATATGGATTCAGCAAGACGGTGCACCTCCGCACTATGCGCGCCCTGTACGAGATTTTTTAGACAACTGTTTCCCTGAGAGGTGGATCGGCAGACGCGAACCGATAGAATGGCCTGCAAGATCGCCAGATCTTACACCTTTTGACTATTTTTTATGGGGATACTTGAAGTCAAAAGTGTACATTAATAAACCACGTAATTTAGAAGAACTTCAAAATCGCATTGGGGACGAAATACGCAGAGTTACCCCAGAAATCATTCATAATGTGCAAGAAGAATATCTTCACAGACTTGCGCATTGTCAAGAAGTTGGTGGATGGCAATTCGAACATTTAATTTAAGTATAAAATTTAATCAATTGTATTTTATTTGACATACCTCAGAATTGTTACTTTTTTATGGATAAAATTTACGTTTTCTAACATTCAATCGTCATTTACTCGAAAACTTTCCTATGTAAGAGGGCAAAATTTTAGTACTGTCTGATAGAGAATTAAACGATCTTTCAGAATCAAGGAAAAAATATGGTGTTGCCATTTAAAAAAAAATCGATGACGTCATTACTCGAAAACAAATGACATTTGAAAATCGCATTTTACGCTAAAATATGTATTTTTTAAATTAAAAATCGACCTGTTTTTCCCAAAAAATAATTGTTTCGTTTTTATTGAATTTATTCCATACTTTTGGCGCATACTGTATTGAAACTATACCCAGCAAAATTTACATACATATAAAAACACTCGCATGCAATAACAAATAGGTTAGAAATTTAGGCGGGAAACATAAAACTATTATGCGGATCAAGGTTCTCGCATAGAACAGTTTAATCTTAACCAGGATTATAAGATACAAGTACAAATTGGTACATCTTAAATCATACGAATTCATCTTAGTTTAAGTTAATTTATCTAAGCCGACAAGATCGATTTATGATATTTTGAAAATACTTAATCCCCTACCCTACCTATTACTTTCCTAAGAGTTGAATATCTAGATAATTATTTAACAAAAATGATAAGATTTATTCTAAAAGAGGCAATTTTAATATTGTTTCTATTTGTGACGAAGCTTCGTCCATTCTATATATGAGTCTTTATTATACATACAGATTATATTAAAGAGGCTTTATAAAACTATAAAGAAAACATTTTTTGTAAGAGACTCTCTAAGCTTGCATCTAGACATCATGATAAGTTCTTCTTTATTAGCATAAGTTTTATAATTGTTTTAAGCATTTAAGCTTTGACAACCTCCTGAAGATCATTATCCTTTGGGTACCACCTCTCTTATTTTAAACAGAATACTAATATTTTTGTTACAGATATCGAATCTAAGATAAATTAAGTGTCAGAAGAAATGGTACAACGCCTGTCAAACATTGACAGATCGTTCAGAAGAAGAAAAACCTGTCGTTAGACTGAATAAAATATTTAACGTATTATTTAATTTTTCTTTAATAACAATAGTAATATCTACTAATTTAATGGAATAAATGTCTAAAATGTGTTCCCTGAACCTCCTGACAATAATAAAATTTGTTTTTGTACTTGTTATTAAATCATACATATTGTTAAATATTGTAATTTAGTCTAATGAAGTAGGGTTATGTCACACACCCTGTTTTATTTTTTGAATTTAACTCATTAGTTTGGAAGATACACGTTGTTAAAAAAAACTACTTTTGTAACAAGAAATCCATGTGAAAAATGTCCCCCTTCGAGATCGATCTGTCATGGCGTTTTTGGAAAAATTTATTTTTCTCAGAGTTTTGTTTCGTTTTCAAGAGCCCACTCTGTATATATTATATTAACACAAATGTTTTTTAAAAGGCCCTATTCAATCCATTAATTATAGTTAATTTCATAATAAATAATAATATTTTGTTTTAGTTTTTAGTTGTCAGAAACTTGTTATTATGTTTATTAAAAATTTAGAACTAATTCTATAAAAAATTTTATACATATTTCTGCAGCAGAATTAAAAGACTTATTACTATTATAACTATTGTATGTATTCATCCAACTAAATGAGAGTGATTTTCAGCAATTATTGGTACTTGTGTCAGTCCTAATACTAAAATGCTATCTCCAATATGGTTAGACACGATATCACAGTTCCCCGCATCAATATTCACACGTAATTGCCAATATAAATTGCATGAGGGAGCTCTGCCATATATCAAGGGCAATTTTACACTGACAGTGATTGTTTATGCATGTGCAGAGTGCTTGTTTGAAGAGTATACAGTTTCAATAGGACTCATTAGAATAAGGAATGCAGCACGAGATAAAGAGTAGACCCTTTTCGACGAGACTTTAATTGAAACATATTATAGCGTAAATTATTATTCATTTTCTGAATACAAAATTATTAAATATTTAGGACAATGTAGTTTTGAAAAAACTGATATATTTTATTATATATTCAATCCCATACTGAATATTATTTTGTAAATAAAAATTAGTACTAATATTTTTTTCACCCTCATATGATTTTTTTATTATAATCTTTTTCTATAAATTAACGTTAACGCTTATAGTTTACGCCATAACTGAATAAACAAAATATTAAGCTCTTATTAATGATGAGATTTGTTTAAATGTAAAAAATACACTTCTATCGTACCGTCTACTGTCATTTGTATTTTCAGATCTTTACATTTAGCAACTTTCTCTCTAGCTGATTCAAAATTTGCTTCATAACTTCAGAATACAGTTGCAGATGAATTATAAATTGCCTGCAAATTCAGCTGCATGTTTCAAGTGGCATAACTCTGCTCTATATCTGTTAATGATAACCACAGAGCAAGCAGATGTAAAGTAGCTGTAATTCAAATCATATCTTTGTTGAATAGTGATGGGTAAGCTGTTGACTACTGCTATTAAAGATCTAAGTTTAGAACTAGCTCTTACTTTTTCAATAAAGTTGCTTGCAATATAGAGAAACAAGTTTATATGTAGACCTTAAGCAAAAGTCACTGTGATCTCCCTCTTCTGGATAGAATGCCCTTTTGATTTTATCTGATAAATTATTAAATGAAGGTCTACAAAGGTCTGAAACTGTCTTTGTATTTGTGAAACTATCAGCGGTTCAGATATGAACGAATAAAACAAAATACTGAAAAACATTGTTTCAAGAGCAGATTTGAGAGATGAATTAAGATGTATGCTTTTGTCTTTCTTCCATAGCTTTTGGTCTGTTACAGAACAGTTTACAGCACACGTAACATGATAAGGACTTATGAAGAATAGCTTGCGCAAACTTTACCTGCCTTTACCTGTCCAACTAATACCAAAATATGTTATTGGTAATGTAGCATGAGCGGATATTTATTTAATTGAAATTTTGCAAACGCAGGATCTTCGAAATACTATAGAGAGTAGCTAATGGTTTGCTTACCTATCTTTAACTGTTTAAACCACAGGCACTTAAGTAAGCTAATTAAAAGGAGACGCCACTTCTCAAAGATAGGTTTTTAATAACAAGAATAAAGATAAATAAAGTGTAAACAAAAACAAAGCGGAACAACGGTAACAAGCAAGTATTAACTGGACTGGAAATTTTATTAACTTTGTACACGCCACGTAAGATATAGGGAGTAGTATTCATAACTAAATGTATTTAACTCTACAATTACAATTACGTTATCTAACCGAAATTCCAAGTATTGCCGCGGCGAGAACCCCAAGGAAACTGAATCTTCCGAGGTACCCACAAACTGGGTTCGATTCCGCTCTTGAGACTTAAAGGAGTAGTTGTTCGCTAATCCCCATAGTGACCGTACCGATTCTATATAATTCTAGAGAACTTGATAATATCTTTGTTTTCTGGAACATCTACATATATTTTTTTGATGGTGTCAAAAAGGCACTTAAATACTTGTTCCTGTTTCTGTTAGCTAATAATATTCGAGCGAAAACTACAAATTCAGCTTTTCAATAGATGGCGACCAACATGGACGTTTTATTTAAAACTTCGTTATGCTTAAAATGTATTTTTCTGCTTTCTTCCTCAGAACTGACCTAAAACTAATAACCAATATGAGCGTTTGTTACATCATTCTCCTCTTAAAATGAGTACATTTTTTTCGAAAATTTCAAAACAAATAAATTAGAGCATATATTCCTTACAATTAAGTCAATATTAAACTCTTTTTCTTTCTTCCTCCCTGGTGGCGTTATCGCCCTTCTGGAATTCGCCTTAGGTTCACCGTGTTGCCTCCGGATCCGGTCATTTGCTGGTGGTACCTCTGGCTGTACGGAGACGTTGTCGGCTTGAAAGAACTGGATGGGATTTCCTGGTCACTCCCTTTGATTCTGTAACTTCCATGCGACTATCCATCCCTCTGGTGACCGGCGTTGGGGCGACATTGATTGATCTCTTTCCTCAATCTCTTCACCTGGCAGCGACTGCTAGTCCTGGCTATCCCCTCGGTCTGGCTACGCTTAAAACTTATATACTGCTTTCAATCTCAGAATCGACCCTAAACTAATAACCAATTTAGGCTTTTGTTACAGTGAGTTGAAGGCATTTAAGAACACATACCAGATAAATATTATTTTAACGATCAACCAAAAGGATTGTTTCATATTGGTTTGAACTGAGATGTATTCCAATAATATCCAAAGACTTCATGCCAAGCTGAAGGCTATATTTAAGAATGCATATCTTTTTAGTTATTATATATTTGTTGATTGGTCTATTACAGTTGCACATAAATATTGGTTTATGTAATACTTATATGACTTTATCAAAAAGTGATGAATCCCGCAGTTATTGCACCAATTGATCTGTTACGTCCATGTTAGGGAATGTGTTTATGTTAGTTTTTGCGTTTCTTGTGTATCTTCAAGGTAATTGATGTAATTTTATTAAAAACCGGAACAAACCGAGATCGCTGTTAATTCAGTATAATCGTATCACGATGGCGCGCTTCAGTTGCTTTCAAGGGCAAACTTTTTAAGTTTTTTCACAGTTGCCTTCGGAGATGTTTCACTATAATATGTAATTATTTCGATTACACCTAATGCTCGCTAATGTTGGAATAATACCACGTGGCAAGAAATGATGTATTGCAATATTTTAATTATTTTACAACTCACTTGAACTGACATTTAAACCAAGTGTTGTGTATTTACATATGTATCATTCTTCACACCTTTTATGTTCAGATTTTACCTTTATCTGTTAGTTTTATTTAGAATATTTTTGCAACCAAATTTTACAGGTGGTTCTGCAATAAAAAATAAGAAAGTGATCTTATGAATATAACATTTAAACAAGTATGTCTAAAGATGTTTAACATAAATATATCAGTTTTGTCTGTGAAGTAAAAAATTACTGAATTTGTATGATCAATTGATGAGAAGAATAATTTTCTCATATCTATCACAGGTTGCGTTATCACAGCTAAAATAATCTCTAAAGTACAGACAGATTTTAATGTTGTAAATACAGAATTCCAGGAGACAACTACTTTGCGGACTAATGGCCCGACCAGCGTTAAACTTCACCTCGAAGATCTAGAGCAAACAATAGACTGGTTTCGAGCTTATTAGCTCTCATCAGTATGCCATAGGTGAGGTAACCGACGAATAACCTTAGCTGTTTTAAGTCTGTCTAATCCGACAATACAGAGTATGAGTAACCCAAAGTCACACAAGCTACCTCTAGCGGCCATTCGCTACTCTCCGCCGGACTATCAAGCTACATACATGAAGCGTTCTACATCGCAACAGAAAACTCTTGAAAGGTATTGCAGAAGACAACTACTCTGCGGGGTAATGCTCCGACCAGCATTGAATTGCACATTATTTGCAACATATCGTTATCGCCGAATCGCGATAAAGGTCGCTAGCTTTGAATGTTTTTTTGCTGCGATGTAGAACGCTTCGTGTGTCATGGGGTAGCAAATGGCCGCTAGAGTTGCGTCAAATTTTAATGTTGTTGGACCAGCTTCTGCGCAAATGATTTATTGCTTTTTACTTTTTATAACAAAATTTGTAGGTTTATTTCTCTGAAACAGCTTTAAAAGTACTATCAATTTATACAACTTATAAATTTCTTTTAGATTTGAAAATAATAACTTTACAATTATTGTTTTCCAAATAAAACAAAAAACATATGTTTTCTTTAACAGTTCATAATCAAATGTACTAATAAAATACTAGTATCTAATTTTTTACAATATCGATATGGCACTGATTCATTATATTAAAAGCCAGTCACCGAATACAAAACTTATAGGGTTATTTCTGAAAAGGGAAGGATCTACGTATAACGTTTATAGATATTTACCTAATTAAAAAGACAAATAAAATATGATTATAATTCTCAAAAACTTAACAATATGTATCTTAAAAAGCTAATATCTACTTGTTTAAGCTTTAAGTTCTTTTTACTTAAATTTTATTAGAAAAACCACATGTACAAATACTTACATTTGTGTAAAAATAAAATCAAAAAGAGCCATTCAAAATACACTTCCGCACGCCACTGAAAACCGGTCCACTGTAAAACCTGATAAGGCGTATAAGGAAAGAAATAAATCACATTTTACAACACCTATTTTTATACAACAAATTCAACAGCTTTTGTCTTACCCAGTTTCTACAAACTGAGCGTCGCTTAATTATAACTTTCATATCCATCGCAATTTCAAGCAACAATCAGCCCAAATAAAATACTTTTTACAGAACTCAATTTACTGCAGCCGTTTACGAGAAAAACTCATTTCCCATGATAAAAGAATCACCCTGTACATGGTGTCGTCCTGGATTTCCATCTCCTCTACGATTCGGTTGCAAATTCCGCCAGCGTGTGCACACTTGCACTCACTGCACACTGTTGTAAAAGTACCTGCATTTGGAACATGTTTTCTGGAAAATCGATCTGCTGCTTGCAAGTTACTATAGACGTAAGCCATGATAAGTAATCGGATAACAATGTAACGAATGAAACTACTAGAACATCTATAATTTTTTTCTCGGAAATTATAAATATTTTACAGACATTTTTTTACGATTTTGACTCCATATTTCGTGACGCATCTATTCCTAATTTTTTTTAGATAAATTCTGAATATATATATATTTCAGTGGAACGTGCAGCACTCTCTAAGGAATATGTTTACTTTTCTTTATTTCAACATTGATTGAAATCGTATCTACTTGAAATAATAATACATGTGTATTATTTACAAACAGATATTGCAGTTATCCTTTATCAGGTATACTCGCGTCAAGAATTCAGACATCTTACGCCATGACTGACGTTACGCAATTGTTTTTATTGTCAACGTAATTTACGACATTTAGTCACGTTAAAAACTATAAATTTTTGCAATTTAGTGCAATATAAAATATAAACTTTTAGTGTAGTATCTAGTTTTATTACTTTCAGTTGCAATTTCGTAAATATTTTGATGAAAATATAATGAATTATTCATTTGTTCGTATAACGTAAGTCGTCTGAATTCTTGTCGCAAGTATACCTAAATATTAAGTACTTGCTCATAAAGCAGGGAGAAGTACACTTTCATAAAACAATATTCGCAAGGACTCCGTGGCGCAACGGTAGCGCGTCTGACTCCAGATCAGAAGGTTGCGTGTTCAAATCACGTCGGGGTCAATAAATTTTTTTACTTTTTTCTGTAATTGTTTTATCTGTAATAGAATTGGAAATGATTTAAAACTAGATGATTTATGTTTTCTCTGTATACAACTTCATACAAATTGTTTTCAACGACAGTGATATTGACTTATTTAAGGGTGCACATATCCTCAAAGTTTTCTGATTTATTCTAAATCATCCTGTATACCCTTATATCTTATTATTATTAACAAATCGATAGTTTATTGATCGAGAATCCCGAACAACGATAGAAATAAAATTTTATGCGACTTGGAAACATTTCCCTATTAAAAGTAATAGTAAACGTCAGCAGCTCTTCTCTTAAACATGTCATTAAAGTTTTTCATAACATCGATACGGGAACAGAATAGTCAATAGAAACGTAATAAGCCAGGCAATTTCTCCCAGGATTTACAGCGTAGTACTCCTTAACGGCCGTATAAATGAGGAGAATGCTGTGAAGAAGATGCGCCGATGAATAATCTAGGGAATCATAAATACACCTTCTCTAATGCACTACTAAACTAATTTTTTATTCTAACCGTAAAAATCTGTGACAGTTACCAAGAGCACCAAAAGAAATAAATGCTTATTAAAAGTAACACACATCTTCGTGTAACATCGGTACTGATAAAGCATACAAAATTACTGGACCATACAGGGTGTGTACAGCGTCCACATAATCAGATTTAGCCAGACTTACTTTAGTTCAAAAGTTGACAGTAACCGAGTTATAGAGTGTCAAAATTAAAATTTGATATCCTAGGTTTTTCATGAATAATTCAAATTTCCTTATAATTTTGACATACATTGTAAAGAATGCCACTTATATATTTTCTTTGAACTTTTCAGTTCGCAACATTTTTGCTATACACTGTATCTTATTATCTGATACAAAATCTCTTTTTCCATCAATTTTATTGCAACAACGTATACGTTCTTAATGTGGATAGGAATTGCCCTTTTCGAGATATTTGCATTTAGATGCAAATGCGCTTAATCAAAGTATCTTTGGCCCTGCAAATAAAAACAATGAAAAACGCTTTCAAAACTAATGTATGTCGAACGTGTCCTTTAATTAGTGTTAAGTTTCTACAGAGTTTTTCATTCGTTCGTCACAACAATTTTTCTGATATTGAGATGCAGAGAAAAATTTTTGTACCATTCGTTGCACCAAGTTGTTACTCGTACATACGATTGTATCCTAACAGTATTCAATCGAATCAACAAACTTTTAAAAATTTATCTTTAATTAGGATAAACTGGGGACCCCTCAAGAGCCATATAGGGCGTCCCAAAATTATTAATGCTGATGAAAAATACAAAATTTTAGCTTGCATTGCTAAGATCCTGGAATCCTTGAAATAAAATAATCTCTCTTATCACACTTGGATCCTTTTAAATGCAAATATCTTGAAGAGGGTAATTGCTAACGATATTATGGTTTTGATGGAAAAAAAGAAATGTTGTTATTAGAAAAGTAGATACAGTGTGTAGCAGAAAAATTGTGAAGGAGGTAGTTCTCTACAATGTATACCAAAATTGAGAATACATTTGCATATCTTACGTCAAAAAATTTCATTTAAATACATCAGCTATTTCCAGAGATATTTAAAAAAAATCAAAATAAACTATCTTTTGCACTAAGATAAATTTGGCTATATCTATTATTTTGAGGTCACAATTCACCTGTTACTTTATGTGCAATTCATTATGGGACACCCTGTATAGATATTATTACAAAATAAGTGAAATTATTTTTTAAAAACTTTTAAAGGTTAAAATAATTATTAATAAGCACCGATGTATTATTATAATTAACTCAACAAAAGTAAAACCAAAAACTGGACACAATAATATTAAAAAATTGAACACAAGTAGAGTACAGGGACTGCGGTTTTTCATAATGGATGTGTGTAAATTGTTATAAGCATCGGTGGTTCAGTGGTAGAATGCTCGCCTGCCACGCGGGCGGCCCGGGTTCGATTCCCGGCCGATGCATTTTTCTTCTTTTTTTTAAATAAAAACAAGTGTGTTGTAAGAACAGAGACTGATGAAAATATCTTCAAAAGAAGCATCGGTGGTTCAGTGGTAGAATGCTCGCCTGCCACGCGGGCGGCCCGGGTTCGATTCCCGGCCGATGCATTTTTCTTCTTTTTTTATTAATAACAAGTGTGTTGTAAGAACAGACACTGAAGAAAATATCTTCAAAAGAAGCATCGGTGGTTCAGTGGTAGAATGCTCGCCTGCCACGCGGGCGGCCCGGGTTCGATTCCCGGCCGATGCATTTTTCGTCTTTTTTCTTAAAAATTAGTGAGCTGTAAGAAAACAGACTGAAGAGATTCCATTTTCAGGAAAAGCTTCGACGGTTTTTTTGCTTCAAATAGGGTATGCTACAAAATGAATAAAGAACAGATTAAGAATATCTTCAGTCTTTGCAAGAACAAAAAAGTTCATGTTGTAAACCTTAGAAATTCAGGAAAATCTTCAGTAGTTTCCTGTAATCCTCTTGAGTTTCTGATGAAATTTGCCAAGATTCTTGAAAAATAGTTCTCTGAATGAAATATTCAGTATTGACAAAAATTCAATGTCCTAGACATATTTTGGTTTATTGCTTAATTTATTTTTTTTTGTCAGTAGCATCCTTTCTGAATTAGATACAATACGTACGCGAAATGTAGCAAGCTACATTTAGTGGTCACCAGCTACCCCATGCCGAACATGACGCAATGAAATGTCCTACATGCTATAGATACCATTTAAAGCTTCGACCTTTATCGAGTGTTGGCGGTAACGATATTTGCAAAACGGAATTTCAGGAAACAATCACTTTGCAGGCTAATGCCCCGACCAATATTGAATTACACCCACAAAACATATAGCAAATAGCCAAAGGTATTCGTCAGCGGCCTACCAAACATATACCAGTTTAGAGCTTACTGCTTTCATCAATATGCCATAGGCAAGAAAACGTAACGTTCGTTTGGTTAGATATAATACAGCCAGCGTTAGTTACCTCACCTATGGCATACTTATGAAACTGGTATATGTCTGGTGTGCCGCTGACGAATGACTGGCCGTTTGCTATATGTTTTTCAAGTGTAATTACCACATAACCTTTTTTATTTTTATTGTTGAGTTTATAGACGATTTTCCGTAGAAATTAAGAAATAGTTTGATTTTTATTATTGATGGGTTTCTTCTTCATTATTATGTGAATATTTAAATAAGTAGAGGAAGTAATGTGACATGCGTCAGTCGCCACGTTCGCATGACTTGTATTCTCTATGTTTGGGCACTCATTAAATCAATGGTTTATGAGAATCCTAATGCTCGAGCTAAATTGTGGCAAAATGCCTTTTTTAAAAAAAGAACAGATCTATTTATTGAATGAAATGGTAATAATATCGAAAATTTATTTTATTGTTCTGTCCTAAACTGGGTTTCAATTGTTTCTTTAAGTTGTGTACTTAATTTGTAAATTATTTCCGAAATGAATGAGTTAAGTTACATAGGCTTGATGAAACAATTGAGGGTGGGGGTTGGCGATAGATCAATGACCTCGCACATCAAACAAGGATGGAAATAAATGACATGATTCTCTCTTGTTGACATACTACCGCAAAACTTACTGAAAAATCATTGTTTCAAATTTTTTCTATTTTAACCTGTTTCTGAGAATCGTCAATGAGTATTTGCGGTCTTAGTAAAAGAGTCAATTTGAAAAATATGCTTGTAAATGTTTGTGTGCTAGTGTAAAACTTTCAGGTAAACGTAATTCTTGCCAACTTGGGGAAGTTTGGCAATTAAAAGTGAGCGACAGGTAGAAAAATCTCGATATCTCGAACAGTGAATTTTTCTTCGTTGAAAAAAGGTGTTTTTTTGAAAACGGTCCTAAGGATTACGGTGGATTTCTTATGACTCCAGGAATCAAATGCTGAAAGAAAATCGATAGTGCTAAAACTTCGCATTTAAGTCATGTTCAAGCCCACCGTGAAATTAGTTCTAATCAATACTACGAAATTAGACACCTGACTGCTAATGAACTTATGAAACGTAGCAATCACCCAAGCCAACCGATGTTCGCTCACCCGTTATCCGAACAGAATTCGACGCCGATTTCTCTTCAAACAATAATAAAATAGTAACTGTGGCACGGCGAACCGCGAGCAGGGCTCGTTATTTATGGATCTCTGCGCTAGCCGCCGGGATATTAACAGATTAGTACGTGACGTACCGTTCTCCGATATAATAAAATCTAATGTGGCACAAGAAGAATCTGCACCGCTTGTATAGAAAGTTTATTAACGTGTCTGCCGACCAAAGCGAGAATTCTGAAGATGCGCCGAGCGGAATGGCAAAAGAAATGTTTCCGTATTAGAAAGCCGGCATCGGCAAGAAAAAGGCTCCCGCGCTTTGAGCGCACTTCTTATATAGACCTAGAAACAAATGGAAATAAATCCGTCATACGCGAGCATTGAAATTTACTTTTACCCATTACCAGCGGTCGACCACGCGGATGGGTTTGCCTACATCCAGCGAGCGGTGCACATTTTATAGTCGGTTGTTTATGTCAATTGCTCGGCTGATTTTAATTTAGTCAACCATAGTATATCACTTTTTGAAACTCCCTTAGATTAATTAGCACGGTACACAGCAACCAGTACACAGCAAAAAATCGACTCTACACGCTACTATTTTGAAAGTAGGCTTCAAAATAAGAAGTTTCATTACCATTCTTGCCAATTAAAACCTAGCATTGATCTTAATGTCATTGATTTAAACTCATAGTAACAGTTATAAACATTTATGTTAATTATACAAAAGAAGAATGAATTTTATTAATGTTTCCATTATATGTTTGTATTTACTTAAATAAAAATAAAAAAACATAAAATTTTTCATTAACCTCATTCATTAATTCCACAAAGTTACCTACCCCAAGCGTTGCTTTATTATCTTTAAATGGTAGATGCTACACATAGTTTTGGAAAAATATTTTTTTTAAATAATTTTGAACCTATCGAAACAGAGGATAAAAGTAGTTTGGTTGATGATAAGTATGGCAGTCCAACTATACAGGCTGTCTAACATAAGAGGACCACTCCCATGTATCTTGCTTAATATGCGAGACACGTAAAAAATCTTTAAATGTTTTTTGTTGGCCTTTATGCTCGTAAAAACAAATTTGAGATCCATGGCCAACTTTATGACTAATAACAAAAAAAGACCTGTAAAGTACTCAAACTTTAAGGCTGTCTAACTTTTTTATTTTAAGAGATAGAGAAAACTTATCGGTAATAAATTTTGATTGCAAAATTGATACCTTTCACATAATATAAACAGATTTTTTAAATATCGTATATGGTTCATGCGTCCTCTAGGCGGCCAAAAAAAAATCTATCGAAGTAGACTATGGTCACAAGAAATTGGCAGTTTTTTCGTCTTTCATGCAATATGTACATGTTGCCCTTATCTTTCGTATTTACAGTTTTTTCAATTTTAGTATAAAAAATGTACCTTATTTACCGTACCGTATTTTCGTGTTGCTCAAGATAATGTAGAAACTGTTTAAAGACGTCAACTGCAAACAATTAAGTTTATAGACGACTTGTCACTGGAAAATAGGTGAAAATTCATCTGGAGCACCCCCACACAATTCGGAGATTGTTCAGAATTTCCTTAATCAGCAATTTCCACATCGCTGGTTGAGTACCCTTTACCCTATTTGTCACCTCTTGATTTTTTCCTTTGGGGTTATGTAAAAGATAAAGTTTTCCAAACGGTACCAGAAAATGTAGAAGATCTAAAGTTAAAAATAAGAGAAGTTTGTGCTTTGCATAGTCGGACCCCCAAGGAGGGTCCGATTATGCGTCATAAATCGAGGTTTTCAATTTGAGCATCTCACCTAATTCATTATTATTTGTCTGTATTAGTTATAGGTACTAGTATTAGCTGATGTTATTAATATTTTCCGATTTTCTATTTTTAAGCTTAGCTTTTCTGTTTAAATTCAAATAAAAATTTGTTTCTAATTCAGCACTGTTTATTTTAGTGCTCAACTAAATCACTGAATCGATTACATTAATGTTTCGAGAATTAAGAGCATCTCAACTCATACGTAAAATTGCTATGGAGAATTTTAATTAATGTGTAATCCACTCCCTCAAATGATAACACATTCAAAATGATAGTTTTTTAAACCACAATAAACTTTAACAATTTTCAAACTAATGGTTATGTACAAATTATGACTATTCAGTATAAATAAATACTATGACAAGAACAAACAATTTGTCAAATGGTGATATTACTGAGGTAATACATTTATCTTCACAGCTTGCAACATTTAGCGTAAGCTACATTGTCTGTGTTAGAACAATTGTAAAGACTCAATTGCTTATAATGTGAATACCAATACATAAGAAAATCTGTATTTTGCATAAAAAGTGCATTTTATTTATTAATTGTTTTCAGTTGGCGTCTTTAAAACAGGTTATATACGAGTCATTCCATATAAAATAGTCTGAAAATAAAAAAAATTGTTGCCGACCCATTTTAGATTTTACTGTAACTTTGAAAAACTCTACTCTAGGGTCCCAAACAACAAAATTTACACGATTTTTACAAGCGCTTGTTTCCGCCTATTTAAATAAAGACTCTTAAAAATTGCTATTTTAAAGCTTTATTAATTTTTGCTGTCAAAGACGGACGGACTTCAGAGTGGGAAAGATAGTAGTTTCAGTGTAAATGAAAATAATTGGCTCGGACGATCCCTACTGTTGAGAGTTAAAAATTCATGCTCCGCGGGAATTAAGTATACATATCATAGACAAAATTCAGCCACAAGTTCACTCGAGTAGCCCACTCTTTATAGAAGAAAACTTTGCTTGAAGTTTTGAAATTTTTAAAAATTCCAATATTCAGGCTATGAAAAGAGCGTGTTAACTGCGAGATAAAAATCTGATACTCACAGAATCTACTGTTCTTACCTTCAGCTTTAAATGACTATACACTTGTTTTGTTATTTTCATGTTTAGTGCATGTACGAGCCGTTTTTTACAGCAAAAATCTGGACGTTTTCACTAATGAATTAAAATTACTTACTATCAAAAATAATTATAAATATGAAAAATATTTCAAGTTTTAATAAAGTTATGGATATTTAAGGTGTAAAATTGTTTCTAAAGTAATTATCATCGAAAATGACAGTAACTGTAAACAATTTTTCAACGAGAAAATTATTTTTTATTCAACATTTGAAATCGACGGCATCGAATTACAAGAAAATATATAAATTGGAAAATGACATAAATTAAATCATTAGTAACTTTATTAATACTTATGAACTCGAATTTACTTCTCGAATATACTATTTTTAATTTACGCATATTCGTACTTACTTTTAAATGCAATACAGTCAAATAACGGAAATAATGCTCGTACATGCACTAAACATGAAAATAACAAAACAAGTGGTGTAGTCATTTAAAGTTGAAGGTAAGAACAGTAAATTCTGTATCAGATTTTTATCTCGCAGTCAACACGCTCGTTTCATAGCCTGAATATTGGGATTTTTAAAAATTTCAAAACTTCAAGCAAAGTTTTCTTCTATAAAGAGTGGGCTACTCGGGTGAACTTGTGCCTGAATTTTGTCTATGATATGTATACTTAATTCCTGCGGAGCAACTCTCAACAGTAAAGACGCTAGAGTCGATTGAAATTCACGAAAAATGACTAAAAAACACTAATTTTCAGCACTTTGCTATTATTCATAGGAATCATCCGAGCCAATTATCCTCATTTACACTGAAACTACTATCTTTCCCACTCTGAATTCCGTCTTAATCATTCAAATATCTTAAAACAGAAAAATTTGACAGCAAAAATTAATAAAGCTTAAAAATAGCAATTTTTAAGAGTCTTTATTTAAATAGGTGGAAACAAGCGCTTGTAAAAATCAAAATCGTGTAAATTTTGTTGTTTGGGACCCTAGAGAAGAGATTTTCAAAGTTACACCAAAATCTAAGATGGGTCGGCTTTGCCAATTAGACGATTTCAAATGGAATGACCCATAATATCTTAGAGAGCAATACGAAAATATTTAGGTATACATTTTTTATACTAAAATTGAAAACACTAATAATAGCAAAATATAACATGTAGTATATGTAGTATATTTGATGAAAGATGAAATAACAGGTAATTTTTTGTGGTCATAGCCTGCTTCGATAGAATTATTTTTTGTCCGCCTAGAGGGCGCAGCAAACCACATACGATATTTGAAAAATCTGTTTACATCAGGTCAAAGGTATCAATGTTGCAATAAAAATTTATTACCAATAAGTTTTCTCTATTTCTTAAAATAAAAAAGTTAGACAGCCTTAAAGTTTGGGCATACAGGTTTTTTTGTTATTACTAATAAAGTTAGGCATGGATCTCAAATTTGTTTATACGAGCATAAAGGCCTCCAAAAATTCAAAACAAAAAAACATTTAAAGATTATTTATGTGTCTCGCATATTAAACGAGATACATGGGAGTGGCCCTCTTATGTGAGACAGCCTGTATATATAAAGTAGAAATGTGGTGAATATTCTTTGTAAAACAATATGCAGAGTAATTAATTTTTTCAATAGTACCTTTTTCAAGTAACTAAGTTTTTTTCCATATTAAAACTGTTAAAGTAAAGTTAAAGAAAACTGTTTGAAAAAGTATTAAAACAGTTCTTCATATCTTATAAATCATCCTATCTATCATCCTAATAGCTAAATATAGGTCTCACATTTAAAAGTATAACTTTAACTTACATAAAATTGTAGGTAGATACTATGCAGTGTAAATGGTGTTTTTTTATATGTTGATACTGAGGTATAAGGTTTATTACAAGAATTAAAAATACAAAAGTTCTTCCCATATACCATTTTTTAAATTATTTTAAATAAACAAATAAATGTCAAAAAGTATGTGTGCATTTACATTTGTTTATTTTAAGAAGAGTCCTAAAATACAATAATATTTATTTTTCATTACATTACTCAAGCGTTTTTGTAAAATTTACCAAATCGCGATGAGGTAAAATTTACCCTTTCTTCGCGCGGACTTCCCTGTATTAAAAATAGTGTAAATTTTGTGTAAATTTTTACCCATATTTTTTTGCTGTGTACGGCAGCGGCACTCAAACTTAACACAATCCTCACCCGATTGTGTTAAAATATTAACACAATTTATTGAGTAATGTTCACTCATTTAATTGTTAACTAAATAAATCTGTAAGTGAGTAAATTTTAAGTAAGCTTAATGAACTATTTTATTACAGAACAAAATTGAGTTATAGAGAGTGTTTCTTAAGTTTAGGTCAAAAATCCAGGAGCATATTAAAATATAAGGGTTCTTTTGTTATATAAATGTGGGACAGAAATTTTCCAGCTACAGCGTGTCAAGTTTAAAAAAAACAGTTTATGTCAATTGCACGGAAGATTTTTATTCAGTCAGCCTTGTAGTAAGGCACTTTTTGAAACTCGTTTGCATAAAAAATTGCAGCTCGAACGCGTGCATAAAGCAGCTATAATTTGTTGACGTAAGTACTTCTCAGTAAAAGTAAACCTTATAAACTATTGTATTGAAATATCCCCAAACAAAAAATCAATAGAGGTCATATCGGGTGATCTGGGTGGCAAAGTTGACCTGGTTTTTGAGTGCCTCGTCCAATCATGTTATACGTACTTTAGAGTGTTTGTGAGGCAGGATACTTGTAAGAAGAGCTATCTACAATGTCCATCAGTTCTTAGAGGAAATACTAGCAGAGCAACTGCAAAACGATATATAATGTATACATTGTAAAAAAATAATTACACATTTTAACACAAAAGAACACAATACTGTGTTAATCGAGGTCCATACGGAATTCCGCATATTTTTACACATTTCTCTGCATGTAGCAGTGTGTTAAAGGTTTAACACAATCCATTGTGTTAATATAACAAATGTCATGTGTAACTTTTACACATTTCTGTGTTATTTGTATCATTTAAGGTGTAGGCTTTACACATTAACATGATAATTTTCTTGTACAATAGGTATTGATATGGAAGACTCACCTATCATTTTAATTTGTTAATTATGTTCCTGTTTACTTTCGAAATAATTTTTATATATATAAAGCTGCTTACAGGTCTTTCAGACCCAGAGAAATAATTTTTAATAAATATAATTTTTGAAATACTTTTATTTTGACATTTTCTAGAGGTTCTGCCTATCGTCGAGAATACATTGAATATAACCTGGAATGTTCTATTAAACGGCAGAATATATGTAATAAAAATTATAATTTCAAAAGCAAACAGGAACATAATTTACAAGGTAGGTGAGCTTCCGTATCAATATAGAGAATTTTATGAATTATGGTGTAATTATAAAATAAAAGATAATTTACCTTCTATGATTTTATTAAAAAAATAAAATTCTGTTCAAATGAAGAACAACGAAGTCTGCTAACAAAATATGTATGTATTAAAATTAACGGTATAATAGTATATATTCTAATAAGGGACTAATAATGTTCTAGTAAATCATAAACAATGAAATAACAAATAAAGATGTATTTAGTCACTACATAATAGGAGTTTACGAAAATTAACTGGTAGTGATCTGAACATATAATTATCTTTCTCGAGACTTACAAAAAAGTTAGATTACAGAGTAATATAAAGCGTCAGAGTAAACTCCTAATATTTGTAATAGTTATATTCTAATTAGGTTTAGCTTTATTGCAATTATCAGTAATATTTTGTTAGGTAAGTACTTACCATTATCCTTGATTAAACTTCAATTTAAATTTAAATATTCTCCATTTGAACACAGTGAACGAGAGGTAACTGTACACAACACCGCTACATGACCCATATGGCGTAGTGACTTGTGTTGGATCAGCTGATATACGGTAGTTGCGCAGTTGTGCTGAACCAATCAGGAGTAGGGATATAAAACACAATTAAGTTGTGTGCGTGTTAAGTTTACACAAAATGGTGTACTTTTAACACACAACTGGTAAACAAGTTCAGTATATTTTATTATAATATTAGTAATTTTAACACATTTTGTGTAAAACGTACAAAAAAGCCATAGTGTGTAAAACTATTAACCCGGAATTTTTACACATCCTAAATTACATACTGGAAAATCTTTCTTACACAGCAACTTTTTTTACAGTGTAGAAGAACATGAACATGATTTGTCAGTATTCTGTATTTTGTGAAACCTTATTTCAACATAACTGGTAGCTTAGCTTATATAACAATCGTAATACTTATAGTTATTTCAATATAAACTTTGACAAGTAGATAATTTGAGTACCTATTCATTTATTTCTATATATTGCTTATCACATCTGCAAGAAATGTTTAAGTGAGATTTGCTGAATTTTTATTAACTACACTTCTTTGTAGACAAGAAATGATTGATGACATTAAAATTCTAATAAACCGGCGCACTCGCCAAAAGTAACAATTACTTTGCAAACTGATATTTTCAAAAGATTGAATTTTTATGAATTAGGCATAATTGCGTGTTGATAAATGTTAAAATTCCTGAAATTAAGAGCTAAGTATAGCATAATATTGTTCCAAATTTATAATAGTCTATTTATCATCTACAGAAAATGATGTTAGCTCAATGCATATCAATATTTTTCCAAATAACGACTAGGTGATAGTTCATATTGTTTTTTCATTTTTTTTTACAAATTTATAAAATTTTGTCCGACAGTTTTGTCAGTGACTTATTTTCTCATTAACATTTATTATGTACTTAATAGAGCTTATTTCAGTAGTTTTATCGTATTTTTTTACCAGCAATAAACCTTTTTAATTCATTATTATCTACCAATATATTTTTAGATTATTTATTTAAACACCCTGTATGGTATAAAATTTAAACTATTAGCTATATTTTGCACTATTTTTATAATGGACATATAAAATGACTTAAAATGTTTAGAATGTGGTTTAATTATGTCAGTAGAAATATACTGGTTTATGACATTTGCAGAAGTAAATGTTTTGCACTGGCAATTTGTTCAACTAACAAATTATTAATTGCTTAAAAAGTCCTAAATAAATTATGTTAATGTAAAAATAATAACAGGATACGATATTCGACCTTCACATGCCGGGTCATTTTTAATTTAACACAAAAAAATGCATCTTTCACAGCATATTTTATATTTAGACATTAATGGCTGTTGTTTTCTTATAAGATGCAATAAAAGTCTATAATGATTGGTAAATTCTGCCAAATAAAATATCAAAAAAATAAAAGTTTTATGTTACGTAGGCTCTATAGCCTTGTGCCATATATAAATGCGAAATAAGTACATTTCTTAGTATCCTCTCTGTAAATAATAATTTATTTAAAATCCGGATTTTTTTATAGCTTGAAACATGATAATTATTTTATTTAATCAATAAATCCTTTTTTGGTGCAATCAATTATAAAATGAAATGTTCTTCTTCTTTAATCAGTCTTGCAATAAAAAATATCACAAGAAGGAGACCAATTCCTCAACATGAATTATTTTAATAAATTCTACATTTCGACACCTGAACAGAGAACGAAGTGATTTATGTTCATATGAATAACACATTTTTAAAATGTTGCGGGTTTTGTGATTCAAAAGTATATAAATTCCTGTCCAGTTAGAAAAAACCGTAAATTATATTTTATTACATTGTAATAGGATAAGCTTCTAAACTAGGGTTCGAAGGCTTTTATGGTTTGTTGTACATGATTAGTTAAATCAGTATAAAGATAATTTACGACTTTTATAAAAAATTGGGATGGATAAATAAATAAAACTAATAAATGCATTACAAAACTGTATTTAATTTATTACTAACGTAAAAATGTATTAGGTTCGTTAGAAATAAATTTAAACTTAAAAAGGTTTTAAATATTGTGTTTCAATATCAGAGTTGTTGGTATTTTTCTTCAACAAAAGACTTTATAGGTAAATTATTTATCTAAAAGTGTGTAAAAATATAAATCCAATAGCAGTATTTAAGTTTTTCTTCGTTTGCAAATAAAAAAATAATAGTTATGCATCATATTCTGGAATCTGGAATTAAGGGGGAGAGTAGCGAAACGGCTACAGCACTTAGGCCCCATTGGGCCCATTGTACCTCCTCCCATTAGGAGATCAGTCGACCTAAGCCGTCAGCCAACCTAATAAGGAGAAAAAGGTGGTAACGCTGCTCAGGGGGATCTCTCTAATGTAGGCCATAGAAGGCCATCGCTCTCCCAACACGGACTCTCTTGTTGACGAGATGGCAGCGCACCCACAGAGGTGTATCACACTTCCTCATGTTATAGAGGTGCTTTCTTAACCAGCAGTGTCCAGTTTGAATACCTGTCACTAGACGGAGGCTTGTCCTAGTCATAGCCAGGTACTTTTTGGCTGTATCCTTGCAGGGGTACCCTAGGGACTCCTTTGCCAAATTACAGCCATTTGCTTCATCCCAACGTTTCTTAAACTCTTTGTGGGTGTGTTCTTTGATAATTTCAACAAATGCTGACAGCGGAAGCATACTGGAGGGACCGGGTCCAAAAATATTCAGACCCGATGCACTCCTAGCCAGTTTGTCAGCTACTTTATTGCCATTGAACCGCTCGTGTCCCTTTACCCAGCGTACAGATACGCTGTTGTTAGCTGAGGCCACTACTAGTGCCTGATGGCATTCCCATGCTGATCTAGTTATTATCTTATGATTACGTAGGATCAGTAGTGATTGTCTACTATCTGTGTAGATTCTGATGATTTTGCCAGTTATATATCTACGGGCAATTTCTTTGGCGGCTATGGTTATACCTGCTAATTCCGTTTGTACTACGGTAGCATGCCTATCCATCGCCCACTGATAACGAATATGCAAGGATCCGGAATAAATTCCACATCCTGCACCTTCCTTCTTTTTTGACCCGTCCGTGTAGATGTTAATAACATCTTCACTGGCGGTCTCCTCGATTCTGATACGTACCGTGTAGAGTCTGTCAAACACAAACTTGGGAGGAATGCTGTCATTGTCTGCCTGAAAAAGGGGCAACTTTCTGACGACCCCACTCCACAGGCGACTTCTAGCTTCTCCACATCCTACCTCAGGTATAATACCAGTATTTTTGAGGCGAAGCATAGTTGTCACAGCCACTTCTCTTAGATAAATATCCAAAGGTGGTAGACATAGCATCACCTCCATTGCTATGGTAGGTGTCGTACGCATAGCTCCAGTTATGCTTAGGCAGGCAATCCTTTGTACCTGGCTGAGCTTTTGTTTAGCTGTCATCTGTTGAACTTTCGGCCACCAGACGACAGCTCCATAGGCTAACATTGGTCTCACAATGGCAGTGTATATCCACATGACCACCCTTGGTTTCATTCCCCAGGTTTTACCAACGGTTCTGCGGCACTGCTCATAGGATATGTACGCCTTTTTTAGTCTTCTCTCTAAGTGAAGATTCCATGTTAGTTTCGAATCAAGTGTGACTCCTAGGTATTTCACATCCGATTCGAAGCTTAACGTAGTGTTTAGGGAGAGTTGGTGCCTTTATGGGCCCCATTTTCCTCTTCCTCGTGAAGAGAACCATTTCCGTCTTCCTGGGGTTGACGGACAGAGCATGGTCCTCACACCACTCTTCAACGGCTCTTAGGGCTGTTTGCATTCTTTGACAAAGAATCCCTTTAAACCTTCCACTAATCAGCATGGTGAGATCATCGGCATAAGCGATGGTATAGATGCCAATTTCCGAGTTGAGGCGATGCAGGAGACTGTCCAGAACCAAGTTCCACAGCAGTGGTGATAAAACACCTCCCTGCGGGCAGCCCCTCGCAACAATGCCTCTTACGGAGGCATCCGCCACACTGATTTGTATGGCTCTTTTAGTGAGCATATTTGATATCCAACCACAGATGGTAGGAGAGGCTCCTCTTTCCACAAGGGCTGAGTTGATTTTGGGGAAGGTTGTTTTATCAAACGCTCCCTCTATATCTATGAATACTCCCAGGGTGGACTGTTTATTGTCCAGTGATTTTTCGATCCATCATATTAAAAAACTTTATGATTTTTTCTACACCCAATCGCCAAAAATGTAGAGAGTCTCATGTTATAAACTTGCTCACAATGTGTAGCAATCGACACAAATATACATGCAGCTCCTATATCTAATATATAAAATTCTCGTGTCACAGTTTTAGACGCCATACTCCTCGGAAACGGCTTGACCGATTTTTATGAAATTTTATATGTATATTCGGTAGGTCTGAAAATCGGTCGTAATCTATTTTTCATACTCCTAAGTGGTGGCGGTTTGGTCCACCCCAAACAATTTTTTTTTATTTTTTGGATAAAATTTTTTATTTTTATTTTTTTATGATGTGGCATTAAAAATACATACAACCCTTAATTTTCATCCTTCTATGACAAGCCCTTATTTTTTAATAACGATTTTAGTAATTTAATCATTTGCAACCTTGGTCGATAACTGATCGATTATCACTAGATCAGTTATCCCCGCCAGACATCTACCGGTGTCACTTCTCACCCAGTAAACGGCACGGAGTAGGGATGAGAACGAAGCCGGTCTCCTGTCTCTCTCACAATAAGCCTTTTCTCACTCCCTACACAGTTCTCGACCATTATTATTCGATGAATCGAGCGTAATAATGACGTTTACAATTATCATTTTACCTTCTAAGTGTAATTCTCAAGTATATTTATTTTATCAATAATTAATAAAATTATTAATTTTAAGTGTAGTTCTCATTATTAGTTAATTAAGTGATCTACATACCCTCAAAAGTACGCAACACGTGTAACGAGCTCCCGCCAACAACGGCTATTATTTTACTATATGGCTATTTTTTTGTACAGTGAACAATGCCAATAAGACGTAAAGGGATTAATTTGGGCCGTAAAACAAGTAAAATTGCAGGCACGCGAAATAATTCAAAAAATGAATGTTTCGTGTTTTGTTATTCTTATAGGCCGTCATCGTTCAAAGTGCTCCATTCCTCTTTTAGTCATATACCACATCTCCACACACTTACAAGTTAGTTATTTTTTATTTAACTGCCAAAATATTTACTAGAAATAATTCATATGGCAAAACAACGTTTGCCGGGTCACCTAGTCTAATCTATAAAATTCTCGTGTCATAGTTTTAGACGTCATACTCCTCGGAAACGGTTTGACCGATTTTTATAAAATTTTATATGTATATTCGGTAGGTCTGAGAATCGGTCGTAATCTATTTTTTATACCCCTAAGTGATAAGGGTGATCCACTCCAAACAATTTTTTTATTTTTTTGAACAAAATTTTTTGTTTTTATTTTTTTATGATGTGGCATTAAAAAATATATACAACCCTTAATTTTCACCCTTCTATCACAAACCCTATTTTTAATAGCCATTTTAGTAATTTAATGATTTTTAATCCTGGTAGATGGGGGGATAACTGATCGATTATCACTAGATCAGTTATCCCCACCAGGCGTCTACCGGTGTCACTTCTCACCACAAACCTAGAAAAAAATATAGAGAGCGTCGGTTCATGATATAGGTCACGTGACAGGTGCCGCGTTTTCTAGGAACCGAAGGTCCAAAAAATTTATATTTTATTTGCTTTATGTTGGCGGTTGTGCAAATATGATGGCTGCATTGCAATATGAAATTAACTAACTTGCTGTAATTTTAAATGTCATTAAAGAATGTGACATCAATGTGACCAATGAGATTCACGCTACAATACAACCAACGTAAATTGGCATAAAAATCAAGTTTTAGTGATTCTGGATTCTTTTAGGGCAGTCATGAATTAGCGGTCACCGGCAATATGACACTGGCACACTCTATATTTTTTCTAGGTTTGTGCTTCTCACCCAGTAAACAGCACGGAGTAGGGATGAGAACGAAGCCGACTACCAAAATATTCACTAGAAATAATTCATATGGCAAAACAACGTTTGCCGGGTCACTTAGTTATTCCTATAAAATCGTCTGCCGCATATCTCTGAAAGCATATTCGGTTATAAAAATTCTGTTGCAGAAAATACGTATGCGCCAGATCGAAAAAGTTAGTCGTCTATTGGTTGTGACGAATTAATGAATGCACCTGATCCATTTCCAGCACTATCATGAACGGGTATATCTTTCCATTAATTTAATTATTAATGTAATTAATTTATTAGTGATTTTATGTTCTTAAGAATGGAGAATAATTCAAGCTCTGCAATGTATTCTCAAAATTGTAAACAACCTATTTAAGTGAGAAATATCGGATGATGACATGTATGAAAGATTTAGGGCGCAAGGTCAAAATATAAGTGTAGGTGATGGTATTTTAAAAATGAGTTTTCGACAAAAAAATGGGTTGTTAAGTATATCTTACAAGATGTATGATTTCCTAGAATATATACAAAGGTGCTTTTGCAAGCAAATTATACGTGACATATGAGTTATGGTATATGAATTTCCGTTTAAATGAAATCGAAGATGAAGAAATTATTTAAAATAAATATTAAAAGATCGGAATCTGGATCGATGGATATATTAATTTTTGACGAAACACGGATACATGAAGGTTGTACAGAAGGCGGTTCGATATGATATGATAAGCGTTAATCTGTGACCGTTATAGTGATAGTGCTAGTAACCAATAGTGAACAGTGCAATGTATTATAAAGCCTTTTGTCCTTGGTTGCAAAATTCACGAATATTTGGGCGATTTATTTAACGGTGGGAAAATATCTACTTGTAATGAATTTTGTCATCTGTACAATTTTCATCATAAAACTGTCATGATAGATTGTCAGAAGCTCAAAACAAACTTATTAACACCATACAATAATTAATTTTGTCAGTTATAAAATTTGTACTGTTTTACTGTTTTGCAAAAATCTGTGAATTTCTCGTCCATGAGGACAAGACTTAAATGTGATATCCGCGGAGTGCGCATCAGGTGGTGGACCATAGCCATCCAAATGGACGGCATTCTAATTTAAGATGAGGATGCACAGGGGGGATATTTAAAGTAAACTATTAATGTGCTAGGTTCACTCGTCATCAACTTTTGATAATTTTGTGTGTTTTGAACCCTTCTCAAGTGATACGCTTAGGTAATACTGCAACTCTCACCTTCCGTACTCATATTTTCGATTTTGAGTAATTGATAATACATGATAAAAACTTTACTCTTGGGAATAACACTATTATTTTTATTATATAAAGCCTAGATATTGGCAAAAACTGTTTCTACTAAAAATAATCGATGTTATATAATGTTATTATTTTTGTCATTCTCCCTAGATATTTGGCGGTTGGGTATAGGTACTTATTATACCGTTCAATTCTCTCTGTATATCATAACATAAACTTTTGACCTTCTTCTTTGAATACATTTTTGCGAAAATAAAATTAATTCAGAACTCAACTGCGACATAGAATTATATCCTCCTACACACAGCCTTGTTAATATCTTCCATAAATTGTCTCTTATTCACTTCATTTTCTAAATTAACCAATTTACAGCTTCGCCTTAATAATATATCAATAGATGATTATCTTTACTACAGGTTGGAATGCTGTAAACGTGACATTCGGATATCAAATTTCAAGAAGTGAGCTCAAATTGACCAGAATTTAACTGTAAACAGACGTTTTGCTGCTGCTTCCTATCGAAACCTTCCTATAAATTAAAATAAAATCGAAGTATTCAGTAAAATATTATCGAGTTGTATTACTTTGTTTTTGTAAAGAGGTGCCAAAAATCGACACACTTTCGAGATACAACTATTAATAGCGTTCAAGAAACTTATAAAAGCAGTTTAGTCAATTTTAGATAGATGAGAAATTATTGATTAAATTAGTTTTACATATTGTACAGGGTGTTTTAAACTTTATAGTATAGGTCTACTGCGAGGATACAAAATTTATATAAAATTTGTGACTCGTGGTGTTAAATGGCATGAGGCAATCGGAAATATTATTTTTGGGATTTCACAAAAACCACTAATGACTTTTTCCAGAAACATATCCAATTTTTTCCTTGTTAAAAAGCTCTCTTTTTTATAATAAACTAATATTAGTGTTTTCTGTATTACTTCCCCTTTAAAAGTTATAAGCAATATCGTCTTAAAGAGTCTCAAAAAGAAATGCCAATTAAAATCACATTAGCGGTAGAAGGATCAAGAAGTCGTTGGAAAATAATTGAATGTTCGGTGTTTAAAGTACATAAATATTACAAAATACTTGTCATTACTCAATATGAATGTCAAACGTAGTGTTTTCATGCTTACAAAATGTGTTCTCATTCAGAAAAAAATGATATGTTGCTAGTTTATGGCGAGTCACAAAAAAATTCAAGAAGAACTGTAATTGTTATATCAAGAAAAGTATCCAAAGCGTTGCATTCCTGATAATAGAATCTTTACAAGATTGCAGGCGACCTTGAGACGAAATGAAGATGCATTTTCTGTTCGGAAGAATAAATAATTTGCCGAAGGGTAAGAAATAATGTTAATATAGCTAGACTGTTGCAGTATTTCAAACAAAATGGACGAAATTCTACAGAACAGGCTAGCCGGGAATTGAATTTGGATAAATCAACCGTTGATCAGACAATGGGTATCTTGACTACAAAATTCACAATTTGGTTTGTCGTAAATGTAGAAACTGTTGATCAGAACCTTTTTCGGCACGTTCTTTAGACGGACGAAAGTCGGTTTGTCAGTAATGATTTGCTTTACAGGCGCAACGAACGCTACTGGTTCATTGAAAATTCCCACATTGTAAATCCAGTTCAAAACCAAGGCCATTTTAGAGTAAATATATGGTGCGGCATCATCATCAGGCATTTAATTGGGCCTTATTTTTATGAACATACATTGAACAGCGTGAGTTACCTAAATTTCCTACAAGATCTTCTTGCTCTTCTGGAGAAATTGGCTGTGCAGCTAAGGAGAAACCTACGACCTCAGCACGATGGAGCTCCATCCCACAATACCAGAATTATGAAGCAATATTTAGATAACACTTTCCAGAAAAATGGATTGGCATTAATGGACCTATTTAGTGGCCCTGAAGGTCACCAGTTCTAACACCCCTCGATCTTTTTTTAAATAAAGTTTATAAATCACAAACGCTTGTAATGAGTTAGGGGGACGTGGGGGAATATCGACTAGTTAAGAATTATTTTCAACTTTAAGTATATTTCTTATTAAAAGTCATACAAAACGTCACAGATTCACATAAATGAATATGCCTTACTAATTTAGCATTGCAAATGTGGTATAAACATTGTTTTTTCTTTATATAAAAGTTTTTAAAATTATAAATAAATTCGGGTAAAATCGACCAGTAGGGTATTGTCGACCATATGTGCGGGTAATGTCGACCATAGGTGCTGGTAATAAAGATCAAACAAAAGACCTTAAATAAACATTTATTTATTACGAACAGTTATGACAAATATATTGGGAAGCTTCATCTGCCTCCGTACAAAGAGAATGGGCCCATACACTATTAAAACGGCATCTCCACCAAACTTCATTATCGGACCCAAACTCTCCGCAAACAAAGCATGTCTCTTGATTCTCTTTGTGTGTGCAATTGCTCTTTCGCTTATCTTTAAATTGTTTCTTTTCGTCTGTTTTGTTATTACTGTTGATATTTTTTCCCCATTGTCTTAATTTTTCCTGTTCTACTTTCTTTTGTTGTTTTTTTCTTTTTTATTTTGTAATTATTCTTTTAAAAGGGTATACGTCAATATTGATGAGTGTTGTTTTCTTCTTTTGGATCTCTTTGCTTGTAAAGTGGGTGGTGGATCTTTAAAGGAGACATTTATTTTTTTCTCTTTTTGATTTTTAAAGTTTTATCCTCATCATCTGTAATTTCATCTTCTTGATCATTATCGTTATCATCTTCGCGGCAATTTCGTCCTCCTGATGTGAGGCAAATACCGGTTTTCTACCCAGGTTGTACTTTTTTCGTCAAATAGTCCCTTAAGACGATCTTGAATGGTACCATATGGTACATGAAACGTAACAGCCGCACTCCTAATAGGCATACCATTTTCCTTGATCTCTTTAATTGCCCTCTTCATGGATTCTTCACTCCATGAAGAACGGTCTGTTTTTCGGTTATATTTTAGAGGCATCTGGAACAAAAATGTGGAGACGGTTAATATCTACTGGTAGGTGGCTAATATCGACCTCTCTGATCGGTATTACCCCAAAGCGCCTACATAAACATAACCTTAGATTGCTTAACAAAACATAAAAATAACGGATTTAAGTCAGTATACAATTAATACACTGTTACATCTAATAGCACCATAAGACGGCATATCCGAAAGTACAGATCATTCCTTATCTTATTAACAGCGGTGGAAAAGTTATAATTTACCTAATGATATCCAATAGTACATGGATTAACACACACAATAGTTGGAATCACTGAACTGAGCAGGCGTAGCACGTTCGAATGGAACTAGCTGTCGCCAGAAGAAGGCACTGAAATCGTAGAATTGCCAGTTGCTTAGATTTGAATGAGATCGAAATTACCCCATGGGCGATATTCCCCCATGTTCCCCTAAATGGCGAAATGTAGCCATATAAATAAACGCAGCCCACAGGCGAAGATTGGATATATGGCTTGGAATGAGAGGAGGTCATATAGAGAATAGATTGTAATATGTATGTAGTATGAGAGCGTTTGCTTCATTTTTTAAGTTTATTGTTATCATCACCTTTTGTTTTAACTGTACTAAAGAATAATTAACAAAGTATTAGAACGAGCAAATCGTACCGCAAATAAATCATTAATGCTAGAACTGTATCTTGGAAGCCTATAATTATTAAGTTTAATAATACTGTTACGAAAGCTCACCTACCTTTTTAGTTCGTTATTATGTTCCTGTTTGCGTTAAAATTTCTAATTTTTGTAATACCTTTATTTTGACGTTTTCCGGAATATTCCAGGCTATATTCTATTTGTTTCTCGAGACGTTCTCGAGATCGCAGAAACTTCGAGAACTTTAGAAATCTATATAAGCGGATCAATTCCGCCGTCACAGGAAGTTTATATTGAGCAGTCGCGAACGACTGAAACGTCAAAGTAAAGCATTTGACAGTTGTGAATTTGTTGAAGGATATTTCTTGTATAATCAAGAGTGACAATAAAGTTGTTTGTCTACGTGACGTGTTCCCACGCTACGGCAATTTCGAGGTTACATTATAAACTTCTTGACCACCGTCTTATTTATTACATTTCCCTTTGTTTAATTAAAATTTAAAATATAACGGCATCACAGTCAAACGTCAAAAAGGTAGATGAGCTTTCGTAACAATATCTTCACATTTAATTGTAAAGTGTATTACTTCGTACAAGAACAAAAGGTTGTGTATTGTAACGTTTATTGGCTTATAGAAACGAATCAAAAATACGTCCTCTGGAGTACCTCTAGCAGGATAAATTCCGTCGATTGCAAAAACAGCAGACTTAAAAAGTCTGCGCTGAACTCTTTCTAATAACTTAATGTACGTATTATAAATGGGGTTCCATTACAACTGAACCATATTCCATTTTTGATCTTACAAAAGTTATAAACAAAAGTTACATGAGTTACAAGTTACAAATCCTAAGTTTTTATATGCATCAGCCAAAATTACATTAATATGCTGTGTGAAATTTAACTGGGAGTCAATCTTGAAAATATTATTATCCAATAAATAATCAAAAACAACACATACTCTTTTTGCCTATGAAGGGACAAAACTACATTTAGCAACATGTGGTAAATTATTCACCTGGCACCAGTTATTAAATAACAGTAGGTTGCCCTGAAGATTCATGCAGTCCAGAACAGATTCAATACGGCATAAAATCATCAGCATACAGAAGGTATTGTACATCAAAATTAAGAGTAATATCGTTTATAAAAATGATAAATAGAAGAGGGCCAAGAATAGATCCTTGGAGAGCACCTTATGTCTGAAGGAACGTGTCCGATTTGAAACCAGGGTACTGGACATATTGGAATCTGTTAGAAAAACATGATCTAAACAGATTTATCAAACTTGGACGAAAACTTATGTTATTAAGTTTATTTAACAGTATATCATGGTCAATTTGATCACTTTACGACGAGAAATACGACGACCTTAAGTCTGGTCTTCATCTGCATCGACCAATGATTCAAATCACAGCCTAGCTTTCTTGTATTATTAGATACAAGACCTACTTCAGTT
The DNA here is from genome assembly GCA_037114965.1 of Monochamus alternatus. Lineage (NCBI taxonomy): Eukaryota > Metazoa > Arthropoda > Insecta > Coleoptera > Cerambycidae > Monochamus > Monochamus alternatus. The sequence goes on from CM073426.1 coordinate 128,319,009, forward strand.
CCTAACCAAGAGACAAACTTTGCGACCGAGATGCAATCAATACCATAAAATGCAGAGTTCCAAGAAACAGCCCAACATATCCGCGCACTTACAGGAATTAAAAGAATGTATTACAATTTAACATTTAATCCAAATGTTGATCAGACAGCCGCTTTTCTGAATATGCACCGCGGCTGGTTATTTATCACCGTGAGCGCATGTACAGTATCGAACTCACCGTGTCGGGTAAATTCCAATAAATTATAGCGGATGTCCCAAATAATTTATGGCAGATTGTTCGACTTCCTAAAATTTTATACAATTTTATATGCTTGGCTGGAACAACTGAGATGTGTTGCAGATCTCTGTTGTACGATATCAACGACCTTTAAGAGTAAATTTAATTCGTAATTAATATCAATTTGGAATACACTAATTATGTAAAAGTGATATCAGTTACCATTTTATTGCACTATTAAGGAAATAACAGTTTAAGATAAATTAATTAGGCGAAAGCCCTTGCACTAGAAAAAATAAATTAGTGTATAATTATTTTACACTTTATGTCCGACAATGCTTTAATTTATTAATAATTAAAATGAATTTATGAATTAAATTGGCTACAAATTTGATATGTGTAGGTAACAATATTAGTTAGTAGTAATTAAAACTAATTAGAAATACACTAATTATGTAAAAGTGTGTAGTAGTTATTTCAAATTATGTAAAACACTACAGAAAATTATGTAATTTGCGTAAAATTCAATATAAAAATTATTGTTTGACTTCCTAAAATTTTACACAACATTATATGCTTGGCTGGAACAACTGCGGTGCGTTGCAAATCTGTGCTTTGGGATTTCAACGACCTTTAAGAGTAAATTTGATTCGTAATTAATACCAGTTTGGAATATACTAATTATGTAAAAGTTATATCAATTTCTATTTATTGCACTATTAAGGAAATAACAATTTAAAATAAATTAATTGAGTGAAAGTCCTAGCACTACAAAAATTACATAATTAGTGTAAAATAATTTTACACTCTCTGCCCGACAATGCTTTAATTTATTAACAATCGAAATTAATTTATGAACTAAATTGGCTATACATTTAATATGTGTAGGTAACAGTATTCGTTAGTCGTAATTACAACTAATTAGAAATAAGTAAAAGTGATAGCTGTCATTTCAAATTGTGTAAACATACTACAGAAAATTATGTACTTTGCGTAAAATTGCGTACCTTTTACATTATTTTAATGCTAATCTGTATTCCAAAATGCCAACTACCTTTAATTAATTAATTATTATTAATTAAAATTAATTTATGATGCAATTTATCTACAGTATGCGCCAAAAGTATGGAATAAATTCAATAAATACGAAACAATTATTTTTTGGGAAAAATCCTCAAACAGGTCGATTTTTAATTTAAAAAATACATATTTTAGCGTAAAATGCGATTTTCAAATGTCATTTGTTTTCGAGTAATGACGTCATCGATGGTTTTTTTAAATGGCAACACCATATTTTTTTCCTTGATTCTAAAAGATCGTTTAATTCTCTGTCAGACAGTACTAAAATTTTGCCCTCTTACACAGAAAAGTTTTCGAGTAAATGACGATTGAATGTTAGAAAAGGTAAATTTTATCCATAAAAAAGTAGCAATTCTGAGGTATGTAAAATAAAATACAATTGATTAAATTTTATACTTAAATTAAATGTTCGAATTGCCATCCACCAACTTCTTGATAATGCGCAAGTCTGTGAAGAAATTCTTCTTGCACATTATGAATGATTTCTGGGGTAACTCTGCGTATTTCGTCCTGAATGCGATTTTGAAGTTCTTCTAAATTACGTGCTTTATTAATGTACACTTTGACTTCAAGTATCCCCATTAAAAAAGTTGAACAAAACATTTCATTGGACCCTAACAAATTCTGGGCTTTTGTAAATAACAAAAATAAGAAATCTAGAATTCCCGGAAATATGCAAATGAATAATTTGAATTATGAAACTCCCCAGTCTATTGTAAACGGGTTTTCTGATTTTTTCTCTAGTGTTTATTTAAGTTCTGACAATTCCAATAATCTTAATGAGTTTTTAACATCAGATTTCTTTGTGGATATGGGTTTTTTGACTGAGAATGATATAATTTTAGCTTCAAAAAAACTTAAAAATAAATTAACGGCAGGAGTTGATAATGTACCAAGCTTTATAGTCAAAGACTGCTCTTATGCTTTAGTTAAACCTCTTCATTACTTATTCAATCTTATTCTGTCAACAAAGACCTATCCAGATATTTGGAAGACCGCTAAAATATGTCCCATTCACAAAACCGGCGATCGTTCTTCTATAGAGAATTACAGACCCATAGCAATACTTTGTAATTTTGGAAAACTTTTTGAAATTATTTTATATGAAAATATTTATAACTCAGTGAAATCTTCAATTACACCATGTCAGCACGGTTTTATGTCACAAAGATCGACAGTAACTAATTTAGCTTGTTTAACTCAAACAGCTTAGACTCTGCGCGTCTGGTAGACGTTTTATATACAGATATAAAAAAAGCTTTCGATCGCATTGATCATGGTCGTTTATTGTCGAAATTAAAATCCCTTGGTTTTTGAAAGTCTTTGTTGACATTAATGGAGTCGTACTTACTAAATCGAAAACAGTACGTGGAATATGGCGGTATATTATCAAACACCTACATTTCAACATCTGGAGTTCCTCAGGGCTCAAATTTGGGGCCTCTACTTTTTCTTCTTTTTATCAATGATGTATCAGTCAATATTTCAGCGCCGCATTTACTTTTTGCAGACGATTTAAAAATTTACTTGGAAATTAATAGTTATGAGGATGGTAATATGTTACAAAATGCATTAAATGCTATTCAGACATGGTGTTATGAAAATAACCTAGAATTAAATTTGTCTAAATGTAAAGTTATGTCATTTCACAGAAAATACAGTCCATTAATTTTCAATTATTCCCTCAACAACACTGCTTTGGAAAGATGTATTAAATATAAAGATCTAGGGGTGGTATTTGACAGTGAGCTTTCCTTTAATACCCACATTTCAGAAACGGTTTCTTCTGCCTACAGACTACTTGGATACTTTTTTAGAAATTGGAGCAAGTTTTCAAATATAGATACGTTTAAATTATTATATATAACCTTTATTAGAAGCAAATTGGAGTATGCCTCAATTATTTGGTCTCCTCTCTATCTAAATTACATTCAGCTTTTAGAATCCGTCCAACGTAAATGCTTAAAATATATGTTTTTCAAAAGTAATGGTTACTATCCGCCTAGGGGTTTTGATCACGCTGCTCTACTGGAGCAATTCAAGTTTTTATCTTTAGCTGATAGGAGGAATTGTGCCGCTTTAACACTGGTGTGCAAAATATTTAATAATAAAATTGATTGCAATTGTCTCTTAAGTCAATTTAATTTCTATGTACCAAGAAGTCAGTCTAGATACCCACGCACATTTTATTGTAAAACACCTAAAACTAATATTTTAGTCAAATCGCCAGTTTACAACATGTCCCAGTTATTTAATGGGGTATCCCATTTATGTGATATACACCATGATAAAATGGATTTCATTATTAAGACCTTTAAAGATATGATTTCTCTGTGATGACCTATATTATTGTTTATAATTCCTTCCTTTGATTTGTTTTTCTCAGCTAATCAAATTTAGTTTATGTAGTTATGTGTTTCAACGCAAATATTGTGTGCGATTTATGAACCGTTACCGTATTTCTTTTTATATTTATGTAATTATTATTACTACTTTTCTATGTATAACTTAGATTTTAATTTTCTCTATAATTGGGTGTAAATCCGTTGAGAATAAATTATTATTATTATTATTATTATTATTATTATTATTATTATTATTATTATTATTATTATTATTATTATTATTATTATTATTATTATTATTATTATTATTATTATTATTATTATTATTATTATTATTATTATTATTATTATTATTATTATTATTATTATAAAAAATAGTCAAGAGGTGTAAGATCTGGCAATCTTGCAGGCCATTCTATCTGTCCGCGTCTGTCGATCCACCTCCCAAGAAAACAGTTGTCCAAAAAATCTCGTACAGAGCGCGCATAATGTCTTGCTGAAACCATATGGTATCGTCAGGAATGTCAGGGTCATTATCGTTAGGAAAAATTACTGCAAGGGCTGGAACAAGGTCATTTTCTAGAAACTCTAAATATATTTGTCCTGTAAGGGTTTCTTCAAAGAAGAAAGGCCCTACTATTTTGTCGTCAACTATTCCAGGCCACACATTTAATTTCTGAGGGTGTTGGGTATGTGCCTCTGCCATCCAATGAGGATTTTCCCGACTCCAATATCTGCAAGTTTGACGGTTTACTGTACCATTCAGACAAAATGTGGCCTCATCTGAAAAAAGTATTTGCCGGTGTAAATTTCTATTTCCTTGACATAAATCCATTAGAATTTCGCAAAAGTGTAAGCGGCGATCGGGATCATCTTCATTGAGTTCTTGCACAAGTTGAATTTTGTAGGGATGATATTTTTCCTTCCTCAAGCTACGTAGCACTGTGCCCTGACTAGTGTCATTGTTTAATGCAACCAATCGTGAAGAATTATGAGGATTATCCACCATACTTATCAAAATGTTCTGTTTCTGATTTTCATTAATGCTTGGACTTCCAGGTTTTGGAATATTTACAACATTGCCAGTTTCTCTAAATTTAGACTCTATCTTACTGACTGTTGATTGGCTGATAGGGCGATCTGGATATTTTTCATTAAATAAATCGCAAACTTCCTGCTGAGTTCTAGTCATATTCCCGCATCCGATAAGAATTAAAATTTCAATTCTTTGAGTAACAGTTAAATGTGCCATAATACTTTCAATTGAATAATAATTTCTATGTCGCTTACAATACTTATTAGAAAGTCGGTGTAACAATGACACCATAAAAAAACTATGGAATTCGAAAAACTAAACTTGATAACGTTTTTGCTTTATTTTAATTGATTTACGTTTTCTAACATTCAATCGTCATTTACTCGAAATATTTCCTATGTAAGAGGGCTAAATTTTAGTACTGTCTGATATAGAATTAAACGATCTTTCAGAATCAAGAAAAAAAATATGGTGTTGCCATTTAAAAAAAAATCGATGACGTCATTACACGAAAACAAATGACATTTGAAAATCGCATTTTACGCTAAAATATGTATTTTTTAAATTAAAAATCGACCTGTTTTTTCCCAAAAAATAATTGTTTCGTTTTTATTGAATTTATTCCATACTTTTGGCGCATACTGTGCGCATTTTAAATATTGGTAACGTAATGGCAGATTGTTCGACTTCCTAAAATTTTATATGCTTGGCTGGAGCAACTGAGATGCATTGCAAATTTGAGTTTTGCGATGTCAACAGCCTTTAAGAGTAAATTTGATTCGTAATTAATACCAATTTGGAATACATTAATTGTGTAAATATGATATCAGTTTCTATTTATTGCGCTATTAAAGAAATACAAATTTAAAATAAATTAATTGAGCGAAAGGCCTAGCACTAAAAAAGTACATAATTACTGTATAATTATTTTACACTTTATATCCGACAGTGCTTTAATTTATTAATAATTATAATAAATTTATAAACTAAATAGGCTAAAAATTCGATATGTGTAGGTAACAGTATTAGTTAATAGTAATTGCAACTAATTATAAATATATTAATTATGTAAAAGTGTAGTAGTTATTCCAAATTATGAAAAGCACTACAGAAAATTATGCAATTTGCGTAAAATTTTGTTGTGTGATGCTAATCTGTCTGACAACTACTTTTAATTAATTAATAATTAAAATTAATTTATGATGCAATTTATCTATGCATTCGTCATGTTTAGGTAAAAGTTTTAGTTAGTCATAACTAATACTAATTAGGATTACACAAATTATGTAAAAGTGATTGCAGTTGACAACTGAGGCTCGTTGCAAATCTCTGTTTTATGATGTCAACGACCTTTAAGAGTAAATTTAATTTGTAATTAATACTAAATTTGGAATACACTAATTATGTAAAAGTGATATCAGTTTCTATTTATGGCATTCTGGAATCCAGATGTGTTCCAGAATGCCAACTATCTTTAATTAATTAATAATTAAAATTAATTTATGATACAATTTAGTTGTAACTAATTCTAATTAGGAATATACAAATTATTGTTTGACTTCCTAAAATTTTACACAATTTTGTATGCTTGGCTGGAACAACAGAGGTTCGTTGTAAATCTGTGTTTTGCGATGTCAACGACCTTTAAGAGTAAATTTAATTCGTAATTTGGAATACACTAATTATGTAAAAGTAATATCAAACAGTATTAGTTAGTTATAATTACAACTAATTAGAAATGCACTAATTATCTGAGAGTGATATCAGTCATTTAAAATTACGTAATATGCAAGAAATTGTGTAATTTTTATATTAATTCGATGGTAATTTGTGTTCCAGAATGCCAACCACCTTTAATTAATTAACAATCAAAATTAATTTATGTTGTAATTTGTAATGTTTATATAAGTAATAGTTTTAGTTAGTTGTAACTAATTAGGGATAAACAAATTATGTAAAAGTAATGTCAGTTTATTTGCAACAATAATGGTCAATTTAATTTACATACATGTGAAAGTTTTAACACCACTGAAAATTACATAATTATTGTAGCTAATATCAGTTTGATGCAAATCTAAATTCAATAATGTGAATACTCTCTCATTAATCAAAGTAAATATGTGATTCAATTAATAATTAAAACTAATTACGCTATAAATTAATATATAAAAGTACTACTTAGTCGAAATATTGCATAATTAGTGTATAAAACTGTATTGCCTAAAAATAAATTATTAGAAATACAATAATAATATAATAGCAGTAATATCTCTACCGTTCATTCTAATCACGGGGATTAGCCCAGAAGTCGGAGTCTTGTATGGGAGAGGGGCGGCATATTATTAAGCAGGCCGTATTTGCGCCCAAGAACGGCTTACGTTGGTAGACCCTAACCACCATTCAGTGCAGGAATGAGTTAAACCTGGAAAATCTCATTAATTAGGGGGGTACTCAAATGTGGACCGGTATCAATCTCTCACATTGACCCAAGCTAACATTCGTCCACCCTATCATATGCGCAGAGAGGATATCTTCTCCATGAATATAACTGATATACTATCTACTGGCTGCGGGGCTCGAATCCACAGCGGTCTAGCCACATCGATTCAAGTACTGACGCTTTAAACCACTGACCGACAATAATTCATTAATTAATTTAAGACAAATGTAAATTCAATGCTCAAGCTTCACATTGTTACGACATTCCATACATTTTATATGTGTACACATTTTTCCCTAAATAAAAGCAATAGCAATTTTTTTCCTAAAATTTAAATTTTATCACAAATATTTAGGTCAAATAAAAACATACTAATTTTGTAAACTAATGCAAATTAATGTAACATTTCATATAATATTATGTTTAGATTTTTTTTGTAAAACTTATGCGCTTTAGATGACCTGTGGCATTTAGTACTATTCCATTAATAATCAATGACAACAATACATCAATTGCGTAAGATTTTCAATATATGGTTATTAATTTATTAATACACTACATGAATAATCATTAATACTTTTAATAGGCTAAATCATGAATGTTTAATATTGTATGTATTTGTGTCACAAGCGATGACTGAATCGAGAAAAAGATTTGTATATCTTTCATCAAATTGCTGCAATATGTAAATAATACACAAGCTATATACTTGCGTTGTGTGAATTTTATAATTAATACAATAGTGTTAATAACTTTAAATGTGGTACATTTCATAATTAGAAATATTTTGTCAATAAATACGGGTGATCACACGTAAGTGTTAAATTCGATTGTAATTTTGTTATTTTAGGAGATATCGGAAAACTGAAAAGCTGAAATAATGACTAATTTAATATAACATATTAAGTGTAAATTATAACATTAACGGTTTTTATACGGAAAGTTTCACACGCAGGAATTAACAATTAATTAATTAAATTTAATTAATTAAATTTAATTAATTAATTGTGTTTATAGAAATAGACAACCATTATTTTAGAAATTCAAGATGCAATGCAAGAAGCTATAGATTGCATAAATTTCGGAATTATAAACAGTAAAAGATAACCCATTGCAGGTTTATATCAATGCAATCAAGAAGGTTTTATAAGAAAAGACTAATTTGATATCAATATCTTTGTAGGATTAATTTTCATCATTCCGATATCTCAGCTGTTCTCTCAGATACGAGGAATTCGTTTAAAGTAGTTTTCTTAATTTCGCCCTGTATCTCAAAAACAAAAGGGTCTATGAAAATTCTGATTGAGGCATCTTAAGTGTTCCGAAAAAGCAGTGCAGTGTTATGAAAACCGCATCCTTCTATGTTTCGTAGTTTTTGAGATGCTCTGCAATTACTATGACACCCGTGACAAAATTGCAAAAATTTAACGTATGTCTTTATTATATGTCAATAAAAATTTAGTTAAATGTATAGCACTAGTACATATTTATTATAATAGTTAATCTATATAGTAATTTTTAAATTTTATTGACAAAAACATACGTTGAGGTCGCCGTATTTCTCACAGAAAATTGATAAAATTTGTGGTATTTTTTTGATACTCGAAAAATAAAATATGTAGCGCAATAGTAACTTAAATTAAGTGGCATTGACATACCTACTTCTTTGGAAAAAATAATCTCAAAACCTTAAATCATCTGGTTTTCGAAAACGGTTGTGTTTATCGATTTGTAGCAAGTATACCTTTTCTATTTAGAATTAAAGGTAGGTCAATAGTTTATTATTAAAAAATTCAAAATTGTAAAATACAAAATGTTAGACATATTTTCACATTGACAGCAGAGTATAACTAGCGCCTCCTAGTCGTGACCGTAACATTGTTTGCATATTTATAATTGCTGCCTCAAAAAACATTAATCTACAAGTTTTCAAAATAATCGGTCCATACATATAGCAAAAAATCGAAAACATTTTTTCAACTTTAACACGCTGTAGAATCAAAAGGAGCAACAATTGAACAAGATATATCTTCTCAATCGCTTTATTTTGACGTTAACAATCTGCCTTTAAGCTATGCACCATTATTAACGACTCACCCTGTATAATTGCCGCAAATTGTTACATAATTATTAATAATAATTGTTTTACAATTATTTGGAAGTAGAGGTTACCATTTTATATTGAATTGTATACGACAGGAAAACAAACCTTATAATTACGAAAGCATCTTGGTATCAGACATACTTTTTATTTTTATAAAACTCAATATTTTTAGAAAACTCGATATATTGAGATTATTCTCAATATCTTGAGTTTTTTCTCAATATAATGAAATTATTTTCAATATCTTGACTTTTTCCTGAATATAATGAGAAACAACTCAATATATTGACTTTTCTACCACGATATTTTTATGTACATATTATGTATATTATAGAAAAAGGGGATCAGTGTTTCGAAAAACTATATTAGCGATTTTTTTAGGAAATTATTTTTAACGGATTCTTATTCAACTTTATTAGAAACCCCTCTATATTTTAATTTAAATTTAGGCAACGTACCTTCAACGTTTCTTTACTTTTCAATAAATGTCTCAAGCATTTATGCCGCTGGTTTCATGATAAAAAGCAAATAGTTTTGTAATAATATCGTTATAGAAAAATATATCAAATACACTAATAAATATAAAAATTATGGTACATAGAATTCTATTTTAAAAAAATTTTAGTGAATGAAAAATTTCTCGAGAATATGATACTAAGCTTAACACTAGCAGTAACACTAAATTGTTCATCTAATAGTTTTAAAATTAACAGACATGAAAACGTAAAAATACTTATTTTTTGTGTGCTCACGACTTGAATACCTTGAAAGACATTTCATTCAAATTTAGCACAGAGAGATTCCCTTTTAAATCTCATATCGGACGCCTATGATTTAAATTCGATATTGTTAGAGGTCTGAAAGTGACGACATAAATTTTTAAGGTATTTATTGTAAAGAATCGTCAACTGTAAGTTGCCAAAATTTGGTGCAGAGAAGTTTTTAACGAAGCTGAATAAGAATCCATAAAAAATAATTATCTAAAAAAATTGCAAATGTTATTCTCGAAATACTGATCCCATTTATCAATAATACGTGCGACGCCTATGACTAAATTAATATGGTTTTACTACATAAATCGCTAGTAGAATGTAAATAAATACATACAAATATCACAGTACTACGATCTTGACTTTTTTCTCTATATAATGAGAATATTCTCAATATATTGAGTTTTTTCTCAGTATAATGAGAAAAATCTCAATATCTTGACTTTTTTCTCAATATATTGACTTTTACTGTAATATTTTTATGTATTTCTTTACATTCTACTACCGGTAGTAAAAGTATGTTAACTTAGTCATAGGTGTCGCACGTAATATTGAAAAAGAAGGACCAATTTTTCGAGAAATAACGTTTGCTATTTTTTAGATAATTATTTTTTATGGATTTTTATTCAGCTTCGTTAGAAACTTCTCTATACCAAATTTTGCGTTCAGATATCTGTTAATTTTAAGACTATTAGTTAGCCAAACAGTTTAGTGTTACGACTTGTTTTTCGTTAAGGTTAGTATCACATTCTCGAGAAATTTTTCTTTCACTAAAAACTTTTTAAAATAGGATCTCATCTGCCATAATAATGTTTGCATTTATTAGTGTATTACATATTTTTTTTCTATAACGATATTATTACATAACTATTTGTTCTTATGTATCTAATCATGAAACTCTCTAAATAACATGTTTCACACGAGGCAGGGATCTGAAACCGGCGACATAAATGTTTGACATATTTATTGAAATGCAAAGACGCGTTGAAGGTAGGTTGTCAAAATTTGGTATAGAGGGGTTTTTGATAAAGCTGAATAAGAATCCGTTAAAAATAATTTCCTAAAAAAATCGCTACAATCCTACGTGCGACGCCTCTGAGTAAATTAGCATATCATAGCATCAAAATAGTTACTTTATAAGCTACTAAGAACAATTAGATAACAAGCAGTTATGGAAAGTTAAACGTTTGAGAGTAGGTTGCCAAAATTTAGACAGAGGGGTTTCAAATGAAGCTGAATAAGAATACGACAAAAATAATTTCCTAAAGAAATCGTAAATGTTATTTCTCGAGAAACTGGTCCCCTTTTTCGATTCTACGTGCAACGCCTATTACTAAACATGCTTTTACAACCTAAATCGCTAACGGAATGTGAATAAATTGTTATATTATTATATATGTGTGTGTTTTTTTTATTTTTAATTTGAATTTTATTATTTATTGTTTATTTTAATTTTTAATATTTTATTGTGTATTTGATGTTAAAGTTAAATATTAAATTTTTGTTGGGCGCCAATGATCCTTTTATGTATTATGTTTTGTGAGTGTATGTTGTGTTTCAACTATATTTCGTTCAATACAAACCTTTTATATAATTTTTTTTTTAAATTATCTTACCTTATTTATACCAAATTTTGTTTACCCCTTGCTAGACACAGTTTTATAAATCAAAAGAGCAAAAGAAACTTAAATCAGGAGTCGGTTCAAAATATACAGGTTTTTATTTTATATTGTAATAACTAGTAACACTTTTGAAAGATTATCAATATTTTTGTGCTATAATCAATTGTAAAACAATAAAGAATATTTTCTTTTTAATATTACCTTTCTGATAATGAATTTTACCAAACCAATGTAGATCAAAACTTGGATATTGAATTTAATTGAAGTTTATAAATTAAACTCAAATATCCTTTATTTTTGTAATGTTGGTTGCATTCCTACAGAAACATAATATATTCTAAAGTAAAATGGCTTCTCTTTGGATGACAAATATTATTTGCTCCAGTGAAATGATTGAATGTGGATGTTATATTTGTTGAGTTCGACTTGGTTTTATACAGGTTTATACAGTCCTGTAGTTTATTTTTATACTTTGCAAAGATTGATATTGTTAAAATCGATTTTAATTTACTATAGCTATAGATATTTTTATAGTGCACTTTAATGTTTTTTTAAAGGTGTCTGAGGTTAGGAATGTTTTATTTTCCTTCCTGGAAACTGCAAACTGCCTGGAAACTGGAAACTATCCTGTGGGATTCTATGGAACTGTACAATTTCCCTGGATACGGATGATATCTTCAGTTGTGGCAATAAAAACTATACTGGATGATGTACAAATGGTAAATTTTAACTGGTAGGTCGATATTTTTTTGATTTTTCTTGTTATTTTTAATCAATTTTTTATAATTTCGAGAGCTCTCTTGTAATGCTGCTGCTCTTCTCTCAACCCAAGCCGTAACTAACAACAAATTCATTGTTTTTTTCCTTGCTGCAGATTGCCATGTTATAAAAGTCCATTCACATGATTTTATTGCAGTCTTTGTATGTCTTTTTTATGCACAATTCACAACACAACTTATAACTAATACAAATTTAAAATGTCCTTTTATCTTAATTATACAATTTTTAATTATTTTATTTAGGAAAATAGTCTTTATTTTGTGTTTTTTTTCATGTTCATAAGATTCTTGTAAAGTCGCCTTTACTTTTGACATTTCTAGAATTGATTATTTTAATTTGCCATTGTAATTGGAATATCTTTCATTATGTTACTCGTTTACATACCATATGTATATCAGATTTTTCTGTAGACTTTCTCCTTTTATTTTCTATATGGTGCTCTGAGTTTAATTTCTTTTTTTTATGTTCTGAATGATAATAATAGTCGTCGTCATGCAAAATTTTGAAATTGATTTTTAAATTTGATAATAAAATTATTAAAATTAGTATTTTATGTTATGTAATATTATTTATTATATGTAAAATTCATATACAAGGATATCTATATTAACAATTCTTTATATATTTTATAAATTGATACTAATAATTATTAATTTTTATTTTACTTTAGGTTTGGTCAGGTGTTATTTTCATTTGATTTTCTGTGTATATTTCAAATTGTTACAAAATATATAAAAATATCCATAGTACTAAGAGAAAAGTCAAGATATTGAGATTATTTCCATTATATTGAGAAAAATGTCAACAATAATCTCAATATATTGAGATTTCTAAAAATAAAAAGTATGTTTGACATCAGGGTGCTTTCGTATATAATAGTAACGCAATGACGCGATCGTATTCAGCAAGGGCAAGCGACCGGAGCTCCAGTTTTGGAAATTAGTCCGTGACCCGCCAGCATGGCAAGACGTTCTTTATTAGGTGCGATGCCATAAATTTCAGGCATTAAATTTTATAACCTGCAGCTTACAGGTCGTTTTTTATTGTAGGGACGCATCAGGTAATGCCGGAGCATAAATAATTTCAAAGTGCTTATTTGGAATGCGTGGACTATAAATTTAATTGTAAGATGTTCCTTATACATACCATTATGAACTGTAAAAATTGACCGTAATTTGAATTTTACAATTCTTATTTAGTGTTCTTAATTTAATGCATGTGTGGTGCGACGAAATGGACTCACTGTAATGGTGCTGCATAGCTAGGATTCCTGGGATATATGTGCATAGATCTAATAAGACTAACAGAATGAACAGGACATAATAATACCGGAAAATACGACCGTAATTTAGCGCCCAGTGATTTTGCTGTTTAACCTATACTATCTAATTAGAAATTTGTCAAATTGGTTTCCGTAATTGTAAATCCATACAGAGTGATTAACTTTTATTTCCTCCAATGAAAAAGTTAATATAGTATTACTTCCCGAAATTGAAGTAGTTCCTATGGACCATTAAATTTAGTAAAAGTGCCTCAACCAGTAAAACAGGTTTATAATTTTCAGTTTATACGACAAATATGTATTATTGCCATATTATTATGGCTTTCGAAATACATATCTGTTATTATTCCAGCAAGTATTATCAGCAACTGAAATCACAAGACCGTTTTGGCAGCTAAATTATAAAACAACTTATACGGCAAATATACAACTATTTTATAAACATTTGTGTGATAAGTTTATAAAACATTTTTGATAATAAAACTAAAAGTATTTTATAATATTTTTTTAGTAAATAATGTTCGGTAGTATTTTTGACAGCGCTATAAAAAAATATTATAATTATTTCTTAGATGTATTAAAAAGTACTTTCTACAATTTTACTTCTGAGCAAATAGTTGTATTCTTTACTGTAATATAGTTGATACTGTGTAATGATAGCTGTAAAACTAAAATCGTAATATAACGATTACAACAGAGAGATGTGTATTTTGACGCCATTGACAAATCATTCTGTAAAACAAATTTTAAACAGCAAAATGACAAGTCCTTGTTTTGTATGTGTTATAGCGAACGATAGAAGTATATTTTTTACCTCTTTTTTAGCTTTCATAATCATTGTATAAGAATAAACATGTCAGGTTTAAGCCAGTAGAAAAAATTCAAAACACTTTGATTTTCATTTAGAAATTGAAAGATCCTGCTTTTATCTAACCCGTTTCACTGAAATGTTTTGGAAATATGAAAATTCTATGATTTTAAATGCCTTTATATATTATTTACCATTACAATACGGCTCTGTTATGATAAATTGTTTATAGAATCATGATTTCCAGTGTTTTATAGAAATCGCTCAATTAGTTTACTTGCCATTCAACGCTGGTTTTTACAACTAAATTATATGACAAGCGGCAACCATTTTGGCAAAAAGCTGATAATCATTGTGGCGTATAACTATAATAAATATCACAAATTTAGCCGGTTTTATAATATTGAATAGTCAAAACCAAGACAGTTAAGATTTTTTAAGTTACCTATAATAATATTGTAGATCATCATCATACACTAGATATGGGTAATACAAATCACAATAACATATTCTCCGCAATAAAAATTGCTAGCACAAAGTGCAGTAAAATGGGTAAAATAATATTGTGTAATAACCTGATAACATTCCAGATGCAGACATTGTGATTAAACAAAGATGCTCGTTACTTTATACCTTCTGATATCTTTACAATACAGTTAATAAATAATTTACTTTTGTTCCACTCATCAATAGAACTTCAAGAAATTGTTTTGAGGGAGTGTCATTATTACTTCAAAAGCCTGTACCTGAAAATGATAATAACAAATAATACGCAGAACATAATATTATAAACAATCTTACTTTATTGCAAAAGTCCATATAAACAAAGTTATCCGAAATAAATTATTTTATGTTTTACTTACTTAACTACCAAAGATACTTAGAAATATTGACTATCTTTCACATCCATCCTAGATTTCAGTTAAAATATATATTAAGGGATATTGTTAGTTCATAACTGAGTGTTCTATTGACAAATTAGTTTTTTAATATACCCATGGCTGTACTGCATTTTTTTTACCAAATTAATTAATTACCCATATCCCCGCCTCTGATTTATTTAAGAATATATTATTGATGTATCTTTTGTATCAAATTAGGTTGTATTTTCAGCGGTTCATAAATTAAATGTAAAATTTTCTCAGGAATACTTGAGAACATATCACATACATCTAATTTTAGGACCAAACGTAAAACTTTTTATTCTTTCAGTCAGTGGTCAAAAATACAAGCACCTACATCGACCTTCAACTGACTTTGAAGTATGAACTATAAGCTTTATTAAGAAAATTTGGTCGATTCTGAGTATTTTCAAGGTTTACTGTGATCCTGGAGATAAATCTATGGATTAGTAGCCAGGGACCTAAAAAACAGAACTTGATCAATTTGTGTTTGGGAACATGACCTTTTTGTGGATTGTGCAATGCTTATTAAAGTTTTTTCCTTCAATTTTCATTACTAATAAAGGAGACATTAAAAACTAAAATATTGCATGGTATCAAAAGGATGAAGTAATCGGAATTGTATATCGAAATTAATGTTCTGCAGTTGATTTCAATTACGGTACCAAATTAGATTCTGCTACTGAAGATGCTCTAAATCAAGTCGGCCGGCAGTAATGACAGACCTCGAGGGATTTTCGATCGAGCATCATCTGTTAGCTACTGGAAATAATGCCGTCATTACAGGGAAATTATGCCCCATTAGCCGAGCTACTTATTTACATTTACATAATGCCTAGAGACGCGATACTGCGTTTCTAATCCGAACGTACATTTCTGCGCTGCATAGATTCGAAACTGTGGAGTAAAATCGGCTCTCAATTATGCCATTTTTTTTTAAAAAGAAGGCATTACTGAATTAAACCTTTACTATTCTGTAGAGGAACAATTTGAGCATCCGAAGCGTACTTTCACATGTTTTTTCAGTAGGGATGAACTTTTCAAATTCGAATTGGCGATGTTTCAGACGTTATTTGACAATTATTTATTTATTATTTTTTGGTACATCCTAACAGCTCTAACGACCTAATTACAAGGATATAAAAATACAATATATTTAATTATTGCTAAAATATAAGAAAGAGTATTCCCAATAGGAGCAAGCTACTAAATATCAAAAAAATAGAAACAAATTAGATAGATAGATAGATAGATAGATTCTTTATTATTCCTTATTTTGATTGTCACAAAATAACAATATGGAATTCATAAAAAAAAAGGTGGAAAACATATAAAATACATACAATAAAACATATATTAGTACTTATAAGTTAACTATTAAAATATTCGTTCATATTGTAAAAGGCCTTGGTTATAGGAAACTGTTTCAAATCTTTTTTAATTTTTTTCAAGGAACTTATATTCTTCATATAGTCAGGTAAATTATCATTGATACGAACTGACATGCCATAGGGACCATTTTGTGTTTGAGTAAGACAGCATTGAGGCAGGCAGATATCCTGTTTTTGCTTGGTGTTGTAGTGATGTATAGCTTGACGTGTTGGGTAGTTACTAAATCTTGTTTTGATATACAGAGTGATTCAGGTTTAATCTTGATAACTTCAGGAATCGATAGAACAGGTAAAAATATTGTTCATTTGCGATATAAACTTATTTCCTAAAACGCATCGTTTCCGAGATAGAGGGCGTTGAAGTAGAAATTTTTTTCCCGTTTTCCCTCATAACTTATGAACCACTTATTCGATTTAAGTGAAATTCGCAACACAAACACTCCTTATGATCTTGGATCATGCGAAAAAATCAAAGGTATTTAGCAGAGAAGAGATGAACAAATTCCTGCTGGAAGCCCCCGATGAAACCTATATTATGATGAAAGCAGTGATGATAATGGGAGTCACTGGGCTCTTAGACGTGATGAAGGTTCAGTTGTCATTGTTAAAGTGCCTAATACCAAAACACATATTAGTCGAATTTTCACAACCACTAACAAGGCCAATGAAAAAGTCCCTTTTTTAACGATTTTGCGAAAATATACAGGCTTAAGACCTTTGAAGACTAACTCTCGTCGATTTGTCTACTCAGTTCGTCAGGGAAAATGTGTAAATCAACTTGTGGGTATAAATACATAGGGACAAATACCACAAAAAATTGCCGAATATTTAAAACTGCTAGATCCAAAATCCTATACTGGACATGCCTTTAGGAGGACGTCGGCGACTTTGTTAGCAAATACTGGAGTTGACGTTATGGCACTCAAACGTCAAGGGGGCTGGAGGTTTTAGTGATAACATTAATGTATTATTTGACTAACAGAAAATGTAATTTTAGGTCTTCTGGTGTCGCTGAAGGATATGTTGCAGAGTCCTTAACAAATAAAATAGAGTTTGCTGATAATATTTTACATACCCACAGCGGCAGTGACAATGAATTTGACTCCATTCCAGTGTTTGAAGACAGAACTACTGAAGTTTATTCTAATCCTATCTAACTCAATAAGTAATACAAAAAATTCAATTACTGTAAAAGCAATAGATAAGAACGAGGGGAAAACTATTACGTTTAAGAATTGTACAAGTTGTACCTGTAATTTTTACAATAAATGATCCCAGCATTTGTTGGTGAATAGAATTACTGATTTTTACTTACTGCATTAATGCTGTTATGAACTCAAACAACACTATTATTTTTTTTTTATTTCTATGGAAACAAGCCACAGTGTTGTATATTAAACTTACAGAATGTGCCAACAATGACAGTAAGTGCATATTTCAGAACAATTGTGCGAAAAATAACATTTTAAATAGTTTTCAGAATACGAATATTAAATTTTTTACACTACCATATTTGAAAATGTATGTCGAACATTCCCAAATTTTTTTTCGGATAAGTTCTAAATCATCCTACATACGAGTTAATTACAAATAAATATTCCGAAAATTTTTCTGTTTTTGTTCTCAATACTTATGATAAAATAAAATGTGTCGCTTTTATTTTTTATTTTATTTATCCAACGTTTTATAGATATCTTCTGTATCTATTAATATACATATATTCCTATTTTTATACCTATATAATATTTTATTATACCTATTCCATATAAAATCTATTTTATAAAACCAAAGTCCACTGTGTATGTACACAAACACATGCCGCATCGCCCGCTGCATTGATTGAGGGCGGTGGGAACTTTGGGCATTAATATGTCCTTTGTTTCTCCGTTAATTAATATCACTTTTTTAGCAAATTTTTAAATTGATTATATCAGTAATACTGAGAAATTCAGATAAAATTTGATTATACCGAATGACCCCATAAAATATTTAGATAACTGGTTACAACTTTAATTTGTATTTTTTTAGTAAAGCGATAACGGCGATAATACCACAATGAAAACACATTAGCCGACTGTACAAGAAATAGTTCGTTTTATCCAAGTATGGTCACTTAACCTTACAAATTTCTTAACCATCGATTGATTGATTGTATCTGGTGCTATAATTTACAATGACAGTCCGTAAAAGATGTTCTGAAAAATTAGAGATGACTGTTAGATTAATGTAACGCCATTTTACATCTGGTATCAAGTGAGATAACTAATACCAACAGCGATACGTTGTACGGGACAACGTGTGCATATCATATTTCATGCCGTAAACGACATTCACAGGTGAGGTCAACTCTTTGACACGGGACTGAGCCTCTTGATGCGGCAACAAAAGTTTTCAGTTGTAATTATTTATTATTTACCTCATTCTGTGTTCTTCTCATACGTTGGTTATTACAGACGTGAGTAATGGTTTACCACACACTGTTTGCTTTTAAAGAGCGATTACCTCTTTAAAATTATTTCAAAAAGATGGTAATGGAAAAGGCAGGAAAATAATTAATTTCATTGTCGAGTGAAATAATACGCTTATGAGCATAGATGTTGTAATATTTCTATACAACTTCCTACCCTCGGCTTGAATGCAAGCTCTACATCGGCGATTCTGTCGTTCGACGAATGAAATTTGAATCATTTTTTATTTGGTTGACTCCATCCTGATTTCTTTCAAGTAACTGCTGAAAGTAGTGATTTCAACATAATAGATAAGTTGCTTCAAATGTCTCCATATAAAAGTCCAATGGATTTAGATCTGCAGAACGCGGTAACCATGCAATTGGACCTTATTCACCGATCCGTTGATTCTAGTGGTGGTCATGCTATTGGACCTTCTTGACCTATAAATTTGTTTGGGAAATGATCATTTAACCAAGCATTACTTGTCTCTCTCTATGTGGTGGTACACCGTCGTGCTGACACCACATATTTTTAACAGTTTAACCATTTTGATTTTATTGATGATGTAGGGCTTCATCATCAATAAAATCAAAATGGTTGTTTTCCAAGAAGGTTCTATACAGATCTGCATTTAAACGATTTAAATTTAAAATCACCTATGTATCTATTGTAAAAAGACCATCCACAGACGTACAAAGACGTTTTGTGAAATACTTGTGGTTTTCTGCTGATGGTGTCTATCCATCTCTTGCAGGATGTGCTAAACAATAGATTTAATGTACAGTTGTTGGAAACAGGTCGAAAATATTTTGGAGTCTTATTTTTATATAAAATTTTAAATAATATAATTGATTCTCCCCAACTACTATCATTTATTAATTTACATGTATCAAGATTACCAGGCAGGAACTTAAATGTGTTTTATCCTTCGCAAGCACATACTAACATTTTAGATTTTTCTCCGATGCATTAGATTTTTAATGATTTTTAGTCTCGTAGCATTGACATTTTTGCTTGTAAATCTGGTGATATTAAGAAGGCATTCCTTAGCTCTCCAATGTATTGATAATATTTTTTTAACATATTTATTGATTGATTTTGTAGACCATTCATTTTGGTATGCTGTTTATATTCGCAATTCATTTAATATTTTTGTTATACTTTTGATGTTATGTATTAGTTACTGCGATTTCGTATTTGTTTGTCTTTTAGTTTTGTATTTTCCCACCCTGTTAATGGCCTAGGCTGTTGGGTGGTGTACTTCTAAATAAATAAATATTTCAAAAATGTGTTTATATCAGGTGAAAGGTATCAATTTTGCAATCAAAATTTATTACCAATAAGTTTTCTCTATGTCTTAAAATAAAAAAATTAGAGAGCCTTAAAGTTTGGGTACTTTACAGGTTTTTTTGTTATTCTCATAAAGTTGGCCATGGATCTCAAATTTACGAGCATAAAGGCCTCCAAAAATACAACAAAAAATATTTAAAGAATTTTTACGTGTCTTGCATATTAAGCGAGATACATAGGAGTGACCCTCTTATGTGAGACAGCCTGTATATTTTAAAAGGCTTGTAGCTTCTAAACAAAACGGAACAAGATATATGTTCAAATAAGAAAAAATATGTGAAATTAACCAAATATTATTATTATTATATTATATTAACATTATTATTATTATTTATGGAGCCATTCTAATGCTTTGCCTTTAATACCAAGTACACAGTTTATTTAATAATCTCACATGATCAATTGTCTCAAAGGCCCACTACAGATCTACAAATACATTCAAAAATACATTTACCATCGTCGATATCTTTTCTCCAAGTTGCACACATTCGCTGCAATGCCGACTCAAAGGAATGTTTTTCCTGAAAACCTGATAGGCCCTTGAAAATTATTTTATTGTCTTCACAGTATTTTCTAAGTTGTTCACATTAAAAATTAATAAGTCTAAAATCTGTTGCTTGTAAGGGATATACTATTTTAGGCGCTGGAACTATAACACTTGTTTTCAATTCCTCAGACATGGCACTAATAGTTAATGATGTATTAATTATACAGGGTTAATTATGACTAAGTACAAAACATTTAACCACGTGCTCAGAGAGGCCTAAAAGACAATAAAAAAATTATTCCAGAATTTCAGCTCGATATTTAAAAAATGGGGCAAAACCCTTTTTTCCTTCGGAAAGTCGGCGCCAATGATAAGAATCGACTGAGATGGCTTAGATTCATAGATAAAGCTTACATCTGTCAACAATGTCAACTACCATGCGGTCGTCTTTTTGTAGCGTTTTTAAATGTAGAAACGACAAAAATTAACATTCTTATTAGTAATAATACCTGATAGATAGGTAACAGTTAATCCAGTTAGCTCCAGTATTTTGCATTCGTTTTTCATTATTTGGTTATAAACTGGTAAAACTACATATTCGCTCATTACAGCCACTCACTACCGATAAAAGACACTTTCCCTAGGTACAATTAGATAAAATGCCTATTTATTTTAACAAAATCGAACGAAAGGAATAGATAATAGACAAGTTTTAATGTAACAGCGGCAGTCTTGCCTCCATAACCTAGAAAATCACACCGGCGAACTATATTGTGGAAAAGTATCTGCACCGAACACAAATGTCTTTATTTAATAACTATAAAACGTTTAAAAATTAAAAAAGGCACTAAAAACTGAAGAAGAACACAAAATTACAACGTAAACACAGGAATTTAATTATAACATGACAGTGATACCGACTGAGCGACTGTTGCATGCTTGTAGAGTACTCTACATTGGCGGCGTTAAATAAGGATTTAAGATAATATCGAAAACAATTTTTTTGGCTTTATAAATAAGGTTGGAATTTTTTTGAAGGGTGATTACGTTAATTCTTATTTCTCCCTATCCCCTCTTAAAGTATTTGTACTAAGTCATAGTTAACCCTGTATGTAGTATTGGGTAGTTTACTACTATAAAAATATCTCTACATGCTCTGGGTCGGTTCTTATGTGGAACACTCTGTATATATGTACATTTTGCTTTACTCAAACAGTTAAAAGCGAATAAATCTTAGTAAAAAGGAATAATGAATCACTCTGTAAGCATATTGCCTAGTATCGTCACTGTGATACATATCCTTATTGAATTATTAAAATATAAAACCAATCGCAGTTGTGGCAATTTATCTTGTCGTAACCGGTATCTCACACCGCGAGTGACCGATATCTCATTTATCACACAAAACCAATCACTCAGGCTTCACAGCCCATCAGTTCGGATGTTCCTGACATCAATCACGGCCCCGGGAGATGATGCTCGGTACCGTCACCGAGACCGACCCCAGCGACTGCAGGTCCAGGGGTGCCAAAGCAACTAATTCAACTTTTCAAATATGATTAACAACAAATCTGTTGGAGGCAATTGTTATGTTGGCGACTTTGTTACGTTAACGTATGTATTAGAATTATTAAAATATACTTCAGAACACAAAAATATGTATGTAGTGTTTTATTACTTACAGCCAACCTCATTACCTAAACTACAGATTTTTACTATACAATGGTACAACTTAATATAGTCAAAATAAGTGTGTGGATCTTAAGGCTGGTTTCACAGTTTAGTAAAACTGCGACTTGGAATATACAGGGTGATTCAGAATTTATGTAAAAGAATTTGAAACTAGATGCGTCATCGAAAATGGGGTTAATATCGCAAAAAAAGTTTTGTAAAATCCTTATAATTTCGGAGGAAAAAAATATTGTTCCAGAAGTTTCAACCTCTACATTAGTTTTTCACATATCACAAATGGCTATCGTTTTAATTTATGGTGAAGTGAAAATGCTTCAGCAGAACGATTTCCCGGTAAACACTTGTTTCAAATGCAGTTACTTTTACAACGGTAAGCAGTGAGTGCAAATGTAGTGCAAACGCTGGCGTAACACGGAAAATTTGCAACCGAATCGTGAAAGAGATAGAGGTCCAGGACGTCCATGACGTATTGCAGCAGCGTGTCCAATCATTAATATCAAGGAAATGGACGAGGAGGACCGGTACCATGGCCGCCATGATCTCCTAACTTTAAATCATTTGGACTTATTTTTGTGGGCATATTTAAAAATAGTTTTTCTTTAGTTTTATTGGGTTTTTGCCACACTTCTGAAAAAAATAAATATTAATTAAATAAGCCCTTGCGCCAAAAGGATCAGTTGAGGGTTAAAACTAAGTTTGCTTAACCAAAAAATGTCACACTGAAAAAAGCAGATAAGTAAAAAATAACAAAAATCACATCACTATCGCGCACTTCCGTTTTTTTTCGACGTTTCGAATATCTCTCTGTTTTCGTTTTCAAAATAGTAATAAAAATATTAAACGTATGTCAAGTTTGACAGTTTAAAATTTCTTTATCTGCTTCCATAGAGATGTTAAATGATTTTTATTTTATTGTTATTTACTTCTTCTTGATACAACTGTAGCTAACAATGATCGATGTTTACTGAACAGTTTGATACACACTTATCTCCGTTCAACAAAATAATCGCGGTCTTTTTTAATTTTCTTTTTGTTGCGTTATCTTCCTCCTCTAAAATTTTTGACGAACCCCATTGAATTAAATGACCGTTTTCCCAAGCATGTTCGCCAATTTTGGATTTTTCAAATTCCCGTCTTTTTATATAATTTTTATGTTCCTCAACTCTAACATTCATAGACCAACATAATGTTTATTGCATTCACAAGGTATACTCTAGATGCAATTATTTGAATTTTGTATATCATTTTTTGGACGCGTTTTAGACAAAAATTATCGTAAAGTATTAGTTGTCTGAAAAGCTGTTCGAATATTAAATTTATTACCGATTCTTTTTAACTTTTCTGATAATATAGGAATGAATGGAATTTTTATTGTATGATTAGTTTCTTTTGTTTGTCTTAAAGTGTTTGTTTTATCTGTAATATTTTTGAATGTTCTATCAACAAAATTTGGAGGGTATTCATTATTTATTAAAACATTTTTAATAAATTTTAGTTCGTTATTAAAAATGTCATTGTTTGATGAAATTAATTTTGCTCTATCGTATAAACATTTAACAACCTTTCTTAATATCAATGTGATGGTTAGATCTAAAATTTAAATATCTATTGGTGTGAGTTTGTCCTCTATGTATTTTTTAATTAAAACATCTAAAAATGGTAGCATATTATTATTTTCGATTTCCAAAGTGAATTTTATTGTTGATTCTTTATTGTTAATATCATTTAAAAATTCATTTAATTCTGTAACAGTAAAAGGCCAAATTGCAAAAATGTCATCTACATATCTCCACCAAATAGTTGTTTTTTATTTATATTTTGAATATAATTTTCTTCAATAAAATCCATAAAAATATTATTTAAAATTGGTGATAATGATGAGCCCATTGCCAAAAAGAAAATTAAAAGAGACCGCGGTTATTTTGTTGAACGGAGATAAGTATGTATCAAACTGTTCAGTAGACATCGATCACTGTTGGCTACAGTTGTATCAAGAAGAAGTAAGTAACAAGAAAATAAAAATCATTTAACATCTCTATGGAAGCAGATAAACAAATTTTAAACTATCAAACTTGACATACGTTTAATATTTTTATTACTATTTTGAAAACAAAAACAGAGAGATTTTCGAAACGTCAAAATACAGAAGTGCGCGATAGTGATGTGATTTTTCTTATCTTTTACTTATCTGATTTTTTCAGTGTGAGATCCTTTGGTTAGGCAAACTTAATTTCAAAAATAACCCTTGACTGATTCGTTTGGCGCAAGGGCTTATTTAATTAATATTTATTTTTTCAGAAGTGTGGCAAAAACCCAATAAAACTAAAGAAAAGCTAAAATTATGCCACAAATAAATAGCTTCGGAGAATATTTAAAAATAGTTGCCAAAATGTTCTTTTAATAAATTTATAAAATATTTCAGTTGCTGACAATAAAATAATAATACTTGCCACTATAATAAAACATATATGTATTTCGAAGGCAATAATAATACACCAATAAAATATAATTATCGCACAGGGTGTCTCAAACTTAATAGTATGTGTCTACTGTGAGAATATGAAAAATTTAAATAACTTTGGAATTTGACAAAAGTGAATAATGACGTCATCAATTATATTTTTTCCAGAGACATACCCAAATTTGTTTGCTGTTAAAAAGCTCTCTTTTTTCTAATAAACTTTTATTAGAGACATTTTTCTGTATTACTTCCCGTTTAAAAGTTATAAACAATATCGTCCTAAAGAGTCTCAAAAGAAATACAACCTAAAAATCACATTAGCGGTGGAAGGATCAAGTAGTTGTTGGAAAATAATCGAATGTTCGTTGTTTAGAGTGCACAAATGTCATTAAGAATAAATACTTGGATTAAACTCGATAATTCTTTAGTACAGTTAAAACAAAAGGTAATGGGTGATACAACAACTAAACTTAAAAAATGAGGCAAACGCTCTCATACTACATACATCTTACATTCTATTCTCTATATGACCTCCTCTTATTTCAAGGCACATATCCTATCTTCGCCTGACAAAATAAAGAAAAAAGTCTCTTATGGATTTATGGCAGTCAAACCTCTATTACCCTGTATACAAATATATCTGGAGTTTACTGTTAAGAACACTGTTTCCAATTGTCTTTGCATTGCAATTTATTGAAGAAGAGATTTGTGACTGAAGCTTAGGCATTTGATTACGAAGTAGATTACATTCTCGTGTAGCAGCTATTGAACTGAAGCCAAAGAACACGTTTTCTCAGTGTAAGAAAGCTTGAGTGCATGAAAAAATCCAACGGAGCCGTGAATAGCATGAAATATATCGAGCAATGATGTGATCGTTGCGCACGTAGACTGGCTACCATCACGATGTTTCAGCGAGGAGCACGATCCGATTTTTAACGTTTTAACATATGTCATGATCCATTTTTACTGCATGCGAAACACTGGTTTACTTACTGCGCCAATAAACTTTATCTCACGAAGCTTTATTGAAGGGCTGAGTTATTGGCTGTTGTGAGTCTCTCTTGCTGATGTTCTAGAAAGCCACTTATTTCCTCTGTAATATTTTAGTCCACAAAATCGTTATTACGGTCATTCAGTTATTGCAATGTTGTTAAAACTAAAGTAATAGGAAACATTACTAGTAACATTTCTATTATGTTATTTTAATAATAAAATATAAGTGTTAAAATATTCTAGTAATTATTATACAGGGTGTTCCGCATAAGAATCGACACAGAGCAGGCGCATGTCCCAAAATATTGCAATTTAACCAACCATACCTATATGTATATAGGGTGTGTGTGAAAGGTTGGGAAATCTTGGAGCTGGAGATACTGGTGACCAAGAAAAGTCGATTGAGCCAAATATGCCTTATCCGAATGTTGCGGGTTTCAAAAATACAGGGCGTTCAATGCTAGAATTTTATTTTGAAATATTTCAATAACTTTGAAACCTGTCGAAATATTAAAAAAAATTGGCACAATTATGTTTTTTGGCATGGCAAATAAGAATTTTTAACGACGTCACTAGTAGAGGGCACCACATCACATTTCTTTTAAATGGCAGAATTTTTTGCAGCTTAGTATATCCATCTGACTATAGAAACAATTGATTCTCCTACCTGCTGTATCTGAAAAAGGTATACCTTGTTGAAGTCGTTAGGAGTACAGTTTTCGAAATAACCCTATTTGAAATATTCAGTGCACCGATTGAAAACTGTTATCGTTTCAGGTAAAGTGCCTTTTTTACTGAAGATGCAGCAAAATGTTACTTGAATAAGTTTGTTCAGAACGGTAAATTTTGAGGACCTGCAAAATTTCAATAAGATCGTCGAGGTTTGATTTTGAAACCATTTTTCACAAAGCACAAAGATTTTATCTTAGTAGTTCTGAACAACTATTTCAAGTAATATTTTGCTGTATTTTCAGTAGAAAAGGTACTTTACCTGAAACGATAACAGTTTTCAATCGCTGCACTGAATATTTCAAATACGATTATTGCAAAAATGGTTACTCCTAACGACTTTAACAAGGTATACCTTTGTCAGATATAACAGGTAGGAGAATCGATTGTTTCAGTAGACAGATGGATACACTAAACAGCAAAAAATTTCTGCCATTTAAAAGAAACATACTGTGCCATAAGTGGCGCCCTCTACTAGTGACGTCAAAATTAGTTAAAAATTGTTATTTGCCATGCCAAAAAACGTAATTGTGCCATTTTTTTTTCATTACTCCGACAGGTTTTGAGGTTTTTTACTGTATTAGAAAGGTATTTTAAGCTAATATAAATAAAATATCCTACAATTCCTATCAATGAAGTCATATGTATGTTCTCTGATACCAAACATCTAGGTATGCTAATGAACAATTCCACAGACAAAGCTCTATTCAGTAATTATCTAAAGAAATTAATCTTATTTACTAACCTGCTATAATGAAACAAACACTCTATAAATATCTAACTTCACTTTTTGGCAGTGGGAACACGATATTTATATTAGCTTAAAATACCTTTCTAATACAGTAAAAAATGTTACAAAAGCTAATAATAAGGAATATATGGGTAGATATTGTGGATGTAGTTCAACGCAGGTTGGGGCTTTTGTCCACTGAGTAGTTAGTTTCACCCAATATTATTAATATTTAAAAATATATAAAAAGGTTTCAAAGTTATTGAGATATTTCGAAATAAAATTCTAGCATTGAACGCCCTGTATTTTTGAAACCAGTAACACTTGGATAAGGCATATTTGACTCAATCAACTTTTTTTGGTCACCAGTATGTCCAGCTCCGAGATTTCCCAACCTTTCACAGACACCCTGTATAAAGTTGCACACAGGCGAAGTAACAGCCTTCAACGTGGGGCTAAATATTTCTGAATTACTTTAACTTGGAATAATTAAATTTCGTACGCGATTTAGGTTTATTATTGATTTCTTTCGACTGTGAGTTCAAGTAAATTTAAACACTGCAAGATGTCCACCGAGGGTGAGTCACCCCTAAAAGTATATCAAACTTTTTTCCATTGATCGAATTTAAAAAGATCAATATCAGGCGCATAATTTAATTTAAAACAGTTTTTTACGCTTTTTAAATTTAAAAAAAATTTAGTTTTCAAGAATTTGTAATTCCTCTACGAGTGGAATAAGCCCAATCAGTGAAATCATACTTTTGTTGTGAAAATTAATATCCTAATGCAAGATAAACTCGCAAAAGGTCACTTGTCCATCCAAATCTTGAAGCAATAGCTTATTTACGGTTCCTCTTCATCTGTTTGCAAAATATTTTCCTTACCTTGAACCCTTGTTACACTAGAATGTTTCCGGATATTACTGATAAACTTTCTTGGATATCGGGCCCATAGAAAATGTTTCTTTGTGAGGAATCACTCGATTTGAAAATCTACGAAATTCTTCCATACTTCTACAGTTTCCTTCACAGAAACCTAGCACAAGTAACACGTCACGCTGAATGTAAGTAAATTTTCCAACTATTTTCAACAACAAGCAGTAGCAGAAATAAAATAGTTTTATTACTAACTGTCAAATTTTAAAAATAAAACCTACTGCTGTGTTGTTTTAATTAATGCATTTTTACCTGTAATCCTTAAAGTTTTTTAAAATTCACCTAACTAAATTACAAAAGTGTTTTAAATTAAATTATGCGCGAGATAATTAAAATATTTTTAAATTCGATCAATGAGAAAAAATCTTGGTATAATTTTAGGGGTGACTCACCCTCAATGAACACCTTGTAGTGTTTCAATTTATTTTAACTCGTAATCAAAGAAAACAAATAATAGACCTAAATCATGTACCAAATTTGGTTATTTCAAGTAAAAGTAATTCAGATATTATTTTTTTCGAAATATTTGACTCTCTACATACACCTGCTCTGCGTCAGTTCTTATGCGAAACACCTTATATAATTTATCACAAAAGTAGTCCACCATACTATTGACATTTTCAAATTGATGTCCCAGACACAAGTATTTAACATTTCATTTAAACGAGGTATAATTATATTTATTTTGTAAATTATTAAAAACACTAATTTCGCAGTACTAATATCTATCTGAGCAATCAATGCAGGATGTCTTTTATCAACATGCATTCTTCTTCTATGCTTATCTCAGTATTACCAAATATTAGCCTCAATGTACTATCGTATTCATTTAAACAATTGGTTTTAAATTATACATTTCTTATAAATTTAATATTGAAGCAATTATTCCACTATTATTAATATTAGTAAAATTGAATGAGATACCTTTTATTTGCGGTATTTTGAAAATTCCAAATTCCAAATAATTAAATAGCTATTACTATAAATGCACCTGCGGGCGGACCAGTTCTTATGCGGGCGAAACACCCTGTACTTATGCAAATCTTTGTTATCGAATGTTTTGAAACCAACATTAATGAAACAAATATTATGATCTATCACATGAAAAGTTATTAGCAACTTGATGTTAAAAACAATTAAGAAGGCAACGAGCAGTGTGTTAAGTGAAAGTAAGCTTGCAGGCAACTTTATCTAGGTAGATAGATTCTGCAATATGAAATGAAGACATATTTTCTGCAAGCATCGGTGGTTCAGTGGTAGAATGCTCGCCTGCCACGCGGGCGGCCCGGGTTCGATTCCCGGCCGATGCATTTTGCTTCTTTTTCGTTTAAAAATGGGCCGAGCTTTATTTCCAGTCAATTCATTTCAGTCTCTTTTAATTTTCGGATTATATTTAAAAATCTCATACCTACTCAACCTTTGAAAAGCTATAGAGTGACCTATAAATGTAAAATCAATATTACATATAAAATACTTGTTATGAGCTTAAATATTGTTTTTCCACGGTCGGGAGTAGAAATCAGTTTCTATGACATCAAAATTAAAACAGAAGTAGTCGATTATTCCCAAGGGAGTATAATACTCACAAAGGAGTTTACATTATGGAGAACGTTTTTCATGCAAAGAAAAAGATAACATTGAAATTATTTATTGACATTTAAATTAAATGTTACATTTGTATAATTTTCAAAATTAATATTAGAAGAAATATTACTTTCGCTTACATTTACAGTTTTTGTGATTGCGCTAGTAGTGGTACCTACTAAAACCTGATTAGCAATTTTGGTCTTATTTTCAATGGAGTTGATTTCCAACCAGCATGACGCTTTATTGTCGTGATATCCACACCAGCATCTGCCAGTAATGTCGCTGAAGATCTTCGTAAGTAGTGACCAGTATAACATGCAGGCGCTTATGCTTGAAGTAGGGAGGACGAAGGGACAAGTATTTTCGAAACAATTCAAGCATATTTCCCACATCGGTAACCAGAAAGGTTCGTGGAATCTTTATCTTAGTGTTTGGAATTTTTACAATCAAGGAAGAGCCTACATCCTCAATATCATCTACAGTTAAATTGACTAGTTCATCAGTTCGACAAGCTCCGGCAATCCCCAGAATTAATCCAACCTATAAAAAAACAAAATACTTAATAATTGAAATACCTAACAACAAAAGTAATCTTACCTTAATCATTAAGAATTCTTTGTCATCTGCACTTGATAGAAAACGGTCGATTTCACCCTTTGTCAATATTTTCGATTTTTTCGCTTAATATCCGTCACCGGTTCTTTTCAAAAATGCGATCAGCTTGGGGAATTTGCTTATATCTATGTTGTCGTAAATTATCAAGCATGACTTAACCATAGAATATTGCGCCCATAATGTGGAAGACTTGTAATTCTTTGCATTCTCACTGAAGTATGCCAACAAAACATTCTCGCTGTATACAGCTCTCGCTTACTGTGGTTAGGGCCTACCAACGTAAGTCGTTCCTGGGCGCAAATGCGGCCTGCTTAATAATAATATGCCGCCTCCTCTCCCGCACAAGTATCCGACTTCTGGGCTAATCCCTGTGATTAGAATGAGGGGTAGAGATATTATTATTATTATTATTATTATTATTATTATTATACTTGAACATTTTTCTCGGCGCACCACTTTTTGAACCGATTGTAGGCTATATCGTATAAAGATCTTGACTTCGTAGGCAACAAATTGCTTATTGCAATATTTGCAGCCTCCACAATCTCTTTCAACTCACAATTATTCATTGTGCACTAAACAAACTTTAAACTAAACCAAACTAGCACCTTAATTTGACAATTCTTTTTGTTTGTTTATTTTGTAGTTATGACAATAACTCAACGACTACTAAATAAATGCTCAAATCCGAATACAATAATTCTGATGCTACTTACTAAATAATGACAAAATATGTGTTTTTAAGTTAATGAGACCGTGGAAAAGATCGTATATACCATTCGGGAGAGATGCTATTTTGTCCTCGATGCATTGTAGCCCTCGGGCTTTAAATTGCACCTCTGCCAAAATAACGCATTTCTCTCCCTTATAGTATAATGTACTATTATCTCAGTATTAATAATGTCCCGCTCTTTATATACATCGATACGATTGTAGATAGAATAAAGGATAAACAAAGGCTCAATCAAACTGAAGCCCGATGTGTTCTCTAGTATAGGAAAATATTTTCAATGTGTGTAAATCGTCCTAGTTAGTACTTATTTAGCCGACGTTAGAAACATCAATAGAAGCGTAAGAGCGAGGTACTACTTGTAATTTTTATAGTTATATAAAATTAAAAAATACAAATTAATACAAGTGTAAAGTTTTAATAGCAGTTAAAAATGGTTAAAGCTGCCGGTTCTAACCTAAGTGATAGATGACTGATAATAAACCTAAATGAAGGAATTCTGGTGAAACTATAATATTGTCACGGAATTTGCCCCACTCACACCTAAATCAACGACTTTGGTACCGCGAATTGCTAAGATTGCCCCGATCGCCCCTACACGCTTCTGTTAAACAAACAAAAAGCCGTGGATCGAGACGGGACTAGAAAATTAGAGAAACGACGAGAAGCGTTCGAGAGATGCTAGAAAATAGATCTAGAGATGCTAGAATATACCTGGAATATTCGTTGGGTCTATAAAAGAAAAATAAACGGCCGATTAAGTTAGTCTTGTATAAGTCTTGTATTACAGTGTTGAATTGGAAGTGTTTAGTTGGAGATATCAAAGTGATTTAAATAGCGATTAATTAAATAAGTGTTTAGTTGAGTTCTAATTAGTGTTCAGTAGTGTACTGAGTATAGTTAATAAAGAAGTAGTTAATTAACGGATTGTTTTTCTGGCAATAGTAAAAGTCGGATTGGGAAATCCGTGACAATTTGGTGTCGGAAGTGGATTTAACTGGAAGTTTTAAAGAGCTTTCTGGAACTCTGTCCACAAAGTGGGATTTAGCTGAAAGTTTGAAGAACTTTCTGGAACCCTGTGCGTGAGTGGGTTTAAGTGGAAGTTGGAAGAACTTTCTGGAACCCTGTGCGTGGGTGGAATAAAGACCCAAGTGTGACATATCACCGCACTCGTTGTGACTTGAGGAAGTGAACGGTGGTATTCGCGAAGGACATTCTCGAACATTCTAGAACTTTGTACGGGAGTGAGACAAAGACCCAAGTGTGACATATCACCGCACTCGTCGTGACTCAAGGAAGTGAACGGTGCTATTTGCGAAGGACATTCTCGAACATTCTAGAACTTTGTACGCGAGTGAGACAAAGACCCAAGTGTGACATATCACCGCACTCGTTGTGACTTGAGGAAGTGAACGGTGGTATTCGCGAAGGACATTCTCGAAAATTCTAGAACTTTGTACGCAAGTAAGACAAAGACCCAAGTGTGACATATCACCGCACTCGTTGTGACTTGAGGAAGTGAACGGTGGTATTCGCGAAGGACATTCTCGAACATTCTAGAACTTTGTACGCAAGTAAGACAAAGACCCAAGTGTGACATATCACCGCACTCGTTGTGACTTGAGGAAGTGAACGGTGGTATTTGCGAAGGACATTCTCGAACATTCTAGAACTTTGTACGCGAGTGAGACAAAGACCCAAGTGTGACATATCACCGCACTCGTTGTGACTTGAGGAAGTGAACGGTGGTATTCGCGAAGGACATTCTCGAACATTCTAGAACTTTGTACGCGAGTGAGACAAAGACCCAAGTGTGACATATCACCGCACTCGTTGTGACTTGAGGAAGTGAACGGTGGTATTCGCGAAGGACATTCTCGAACATTCTAGAACTTTGTACGCAAGTAAGACAAAGACCCAAGTGTGACATATCACCGCACTCGTTGTGACTTGAGGAAGTGAACGGTGGTATTCGCGAAGGACATTCTCGAACATTCTAGAACTTTGTACGCAAGTGAGACAAAGACCCAAGTGTGACATATCACCGCACTCGTCGTGACTCAAGGAAGTGAACGGTGCTATTTGCGAAGGACATTCTCGAACATTCTAGAACTTTGTACGCGAGTGAGACAAAGACCTAAGTGTGACATATCACCGCACTCGTCGTGACTTAAGGAAGTGAACGGTGCTATTTGCGAAGTACATTCTCGAACATTCTAGAACTTTGTACGGGAGTGAGACAAAGACCCAAGTGCGACATATCACCGCACTCGTCGTGACTTAAGGAAGTGAACGGTGTTATTTGTGAAGGACATTCTCGAACATTCTAGAACTTTATACCGAAGTGAGACAAAGACCCAAGTGTGGCATATCACTGCACTCGTTTCATTGTAAGGAAGGTAACGGTGATATCTAGAAATACATTCGTGGACATTCTAGAACTTTCAAAATAGAGTGAATGCCTGTAACTAGAAGTCAAATCAACATGGATGCACAACTAGCAAAGCTGTTAGAAATGATGCAAACGATGCAGGAACAGGGACGGATGATGCAAGAGAAATTAGAAGAACAAGGACATAAAATGGAAGACCAAGCGAAGACGATGCAAGAGAAATTAGAAGAACAAGGACATAAAATGGAAGACCAGACAAAGACAATGCAAGAAAAATTTGAAGAACAAGGGCATAAAATGAAAGATCAGATACAGACAATACAACAGGAAATGAGAGACCAGACGAAAGAAATGCAGGAGAAATTAGAAAAGAAATTAGAAGAGCAAGGGTATAAAATGAAAGATCAGATACAGACAATACAACAGGAAATGAGGGACCAGACGAAGGAAATGCAGACAAAGTTAGAAAAGTTGGAGAATACACTAGAAGAAAAACTAGAGGAGCAGTCTCATAAAGTAGAAACACATGTAGAAGAGAAACTGTTGGCACACAAAAAGGAAATAGACGAAGAAATAAACCAGGTTAGAGAAGAACTTAGACATAAATTAGACAAGATAACAAAGGAAGGCGTAATCAAATCAGAAGGGCCTGTTATCCGAACTCAGAAGACAAGACCCCCTGAATTCGACGGCAAGGTTTCCTGGAATGTATATCTGCGTCAGTTTGAAGCAGCAGCTACAGCAAACGAATGGTCTGATTGTGAAAAAGCTACTGCTCTGATAGTTGCTCTACGAGGGGAAGCTCTTGACGTCCTACAAGGAGTTCCTGCTGGGCAGCAGAATAACTACGACATCCTAAAACAGCATATGGAAATGAGATATGGGGATAAGCACCTGCAGCAAGTTTACCAGGCACAATTGAAAAATCGTCACCAACAGAGTGGAGAGAATTTACAGCATTTTGAGACCGATGTTGCCCGACTGGTTCGATTGGCTTATCCAACAGCTCCGTCCGAATTCTTAGACCAGCTGTCCATCCAAGTTTTTACCGATGGCCTGAGAGATTGCGAAACCCAGCAGGCATTACGACTCGCCAGACCTAAAACGTTGAACGACGCTCTTTCGCATGCACTGGAATTCGAGGCAGCAAAGATGGCATCCGGTAGACATGTTAAAGTTCGGACCATCAGTGATAACAGTGACAGTATGGCAAATGGAGACCTAATAAAGACGCTAAAGGAGATTATAGATAAATTCAGCCCATCTACTGGGCCAAAGGAAGAACAATCTGATAGTCGAAGGGATCGCCTTGTTCAATGCTGGAACTGTGGGCAGATGGGACATCTGAAGAGACAGTGTAGGGCCCCAGTCGCAGATCAGCAAAGACGCGACTCCCAAGCGGCAGCCTCCAGGGAACATGTTAAAGTGCGGACTATCAGTGATAATAGCGATAGGATGGAAAATGGAGAGATAAAGAAAACACTGAAGGAGGCCATTGATAAACTCGGCCTAACTAACAGACCAAAGAGAGGACAACTCGATAGACGAAGAGAACGCCCACTTCAATGTTGGAACTGTGGGCGGACGGGTCATCTAAAGGGACAGTGTAGGACCCCAGTGGCAGATCGGCAATGGCGCGACTCCCAGGCAAGAAGGAGACATGGAAACGCAGATGCTCTTTCTAGACGTTGTCCGACCAACGGCAAGCACTGTAGTAATCTTGAAAGAAAAGAGGACATATCATTTGTTTCGTGCAAGATGGTGGCAGCCCAACCTGAAGACCGATGGAGTTCAGCAGCGATCCGGGAAGACCAGCAAGCTGACTGTGACATCAAGCCTTTACTAGACTGGAAAGAAGCCAACAACCGACCATCTTGGGCTGAAGTCAGTAGTAAAAGCCCAGCATTAAAGAGCTATTGGGCTCAATGGAATTCCCTGGTGTTGGAAGACGGTGTCCTAAAAAGAGCATGGGAGAACAATGACGGAACGGAGGTCAAGAAACAAGTACTACTCCCGAGGTCCCGGGTCAAGGAAGTGCTGTTGGAAGTACATGGAGGTACTGGTGGTGGACATTTCGGTATCAATAGGACTCTACAGAAGATTAGGGAGCGTTTCTACTGGTTGAGCTGTAGGACGGATGTAGAAGATTGGTGCCGAAAATGTGACATATGTGCAGCAAGCAAGGGACCGAAGACCCGTTCCAGAGGCAAAATGCGCCAGTACATCGTAGGAGCACCGTTCGAGAGGATTGCCATTGATATCGCTGGCCCATTTCCGAAAACTCAAAGTGGGAACCGATATCTGCTAGTAGCCATGGACTACTTCAGCAAATGGCCAGAAGTATACCCCCTTCCCAATCAAGAGACCACAACCGTAGCAGAAGCGCTAGTCAATAATCTGTTCTGCAGATTTGGTGTGCCCATGGAACTACATTCAGATCAGGGCAGAAATTTCGAATCAGGTGTGTTCCGAAAGGTCTGCGAGCTTATGGGAATCCGGAAAACCAGGACCACCCCACTGCATCCCCAGTCAGATGGTATGGTGGAACGCTTCAACGCCACACTAGAAACCAATCTGAGGATGTTTGTGAACGAGAACCAGACAGACTGGGACAAGCTCATTCCACTCTTCCTGTTAGCTTACCGCTCAGCTGTCCATGAAACAACAGGGAAGACTCCCACAAGGATCATCTTTGGAAAAGAGCTTCGACTTCCAGCAGATTTGGTATTTGGTCGTCCTGCGGAACAG
Organism: Monochamus alternatus; assembly: GCA_037114965.1. Classification (NCBI taxonomy): domain Eukaryota; kingdom Metazoa; phylum Arthropoda; class Insecta; order Coleoptera; family Cerambycidae; genus Monochamus; species Monochamus alternatus. The sequence goes on from CM073426.1 coordinate 128,355,685, forward strand.
CCCACAGATCCAGACACTTATATCCATGACCTAGAACAAAGACTAGCAGCCGTACACGACCAAGTCAGATCTCGAATGCGACTAGAGAGCGATCGCATGAAGACTCGATACGACGTCCGGGCCAATACAGTCGGATTCCAACAAGGTGACCTGGTGTGGCTTTACAACCCCACGCGGAAGAAAGGAAAATCGCCTAAACTACAGAACCGTTGGGAGGGCCCCTATACCGTGATTAAAAGAATCAATGACGTCGTCTACCGGATACAGAGGACTCCCAGGAGTAAGATGAAGGTTGTCCATCTGGAGCGTCTGTCCCCATATAGAGGTGTATCCGATCGGGACGATCGGTCCTAAGGAGGGGGCAGTGTCACGGAATTTGCCCCACTCACACCTAAATCAACGACTTTGGTACCGCGAATTGCTAAGATTGCCCCGATCGCCCCTACACGCTTCTGTTAAACAAACAAAAAGCCGTGGATCGAGACGGGACTAGAAAATTAGAGAAACGACGAGAAGCGTTCGAGAGATGCTAGAAAATAGATCTAGAGATGCTAGAATATACCTGGAATATTCGTTGGGTCTATAAAAGAAAAATAAACGGCCGATTAAGTTAGTCTTGTATAAGTCTTGTATTACAGTGTTGAATTGGAAGTGTTTAGTTGGAGATATCAAAGTGATTTAAATAGCGATTAATTAAATAAGTGTTTAGTTGAGTTCTAATTAGTGTTCAGTAGTGTACTGAGTATAGTTAATAAAGAAGTAGTTAATTAACGGATTGTTTTTCTGGCAATAGTAAAAGTCGGATTGGGAAATCCGTGACAATATTAATGTAAGTGAAGCTGAACTTATCAATGTGAGATTTTCGTACATTTGGCAAAAAGGTACCGTTCAGAGTGCGAGTAGCAGCATTATTAAGTGGATTTTTTACAAGATTTATGACACCTCCTGGAAAATGACGAAGATTAATAATAATAATACATATTGGAAGCGATACAGGATTTTTAGGAAATGGTTTGCATGTTTTTAAAATGCCTAGGAAGAGAAAATACTATGAAGATATGCCAGTAACGTATTTGAAATGGTTTGAATCTATTTTTATCTATATATACAGAGCCAGGAGCAGTTGTTGTGATGAATAACACACCTTGTATAACAGAAGAATTGGAAGTTATCGACTACATCAGCATGAAAAAAGCAGATATTATAATGTGATTAAAATCAAAGATTATTTAATATACCTACAGAGGCTATGCTAAAAGCACAATTAATACAAATTTCCCAACGAAAAAAGGTGCATTCGCGCTCAAGAAATTCATATACTCCATACCACTGTGAATTAAATCCACTAGAGTTAGTCTGGACACAACTAAAAATTGAAGTAGCATGAAATAACACCACCTTTAATTAAAGATCGGAAAATTATTATTATAGGAGGCTATTAAGCATGTCATTACTGAAACATGGCGTAAGTGTATTGAGCATGCGCAGAAACATTGACCAATCGATGTCCAAATGAGCATCGTTTTAAAGGAAATATTTATATTTAAAATATTGTTAAGAATTTTTTTGAAATTTTCATGGTAAAACTTCTAAATAGACTTAGGTATACCGATATATAACGTAAGCGCTTTAAATTTGAAGAGTACTCTATCATTTCTATTATAAAAACATTTCGAAATTAGCAAAAACTGTTATAAAAAGTTTTATGGAATGCAATTATTTTTATTGGATTTTTTGTCTATTTTTAATCATTCTCTACAATTTCGAAGATTGGGTATAATGAAGATATTATATTATTCTTACGTAAACGTTATCTACTGCAAATATTATTAATTTTTGGTTCCGATTGTATATTAATTTTACCTGAACCATTTTACATTTCTTTTATAGAGCCTCATTCTATTTACTTTCATAACAAAATCACTAAAATTAAAAAACATTGCGAACAGCGGCTACAAATGTGACAGAAATATCTATGATGATATCTTTCATAACAAGTGTTATTAAATAGTAGGAATGAATTAGCACAATTCCATAGTGACTATATTGTTATTAACACCAGACAGGATGAACCTTAAATAAGTACAAATGTTTTAACTGTATATGTAGTTCCTCATATAGATGAGTCTGGTGAGTCATTTTTTAAAATTTCAAACATTTACGGAGATCTAAATTTAAAACAAATACCCACATTTTGCGGACCGCTGACCAGATAGAGCGCTAACAATCCATATAACCTGCTGAAGGCAAGGTTGCCATATCGCCTCTAAAATGTATATTTTTTTACTTTAGACCTAAATTAAATCTTTAAGTTTATTTCTAATATTAAAATACTTATTTTAAGCTATAAGTAAAGTAAAATTGAGTAGGTTTTCACATTCTTTTATTCTTCTCTTATTAGATCCATCACAGTAAAAAATCAATTACCACATAAATTTGATATTTAAATGATAGTTTTGCGGCAGTAACATATAAAACGTATTTAAATCGTTTTATTATTTTCACTGCTGATATTTTTTTTAAGTGCCATATGTATTTAATTAATATATTTGGTGAAATAAATTGTAATTAAGTAAAATATGGTGTTTCATTCAAACAATCAAAAGGTTGACTTGGAGTGTAGTAAAAATGGATAATGATCAAATTCTGGATAACTGTTGAGTAGAGAATCTGTCTCAGATTCCAATTCAATTTCATATTTATACATAGACATACGTTTTTGGTGAGGTATAGGAATAACAAAGGGGAGGAAGTAGTCAGAAATATTTTTTTAAACATATTTCATTCATTATTTGACATGCTGTAACACTGGTAACGCTGTGGAATACACATCCAATCTACAGAACATTATGACTCATAAAAGCTTTAATATTGGAGTGGGTCAGCAACCCTCAATAACTTTTCTAATGAAAAATCATGAAATTTGACTTTTTTATTCCTGATTTTATTATCTGTTCCACATAGTGAACTGTACTACTGGTACTTATTTATGGTTCACCCTGTATTGTTTAACCTGCTACCTGTTACTGTTATTGTAGCATGATTATGTTTTCAATTTGGTGTATTCGATGCTAAAATTTTTATTTTTCATGTTATTCATTGTCTAATCTAAAAAGAGAAGTTGTTATAATATATCGTACTACCATTTACTACAAATTATGTTGATTGTGGAACAGTTCGATCTAACGCCTGACTGAAACAAGGTGACACTAAAAAATGCCTACATTTAAGGTCCGGTCGTGTCAAAGGCAACTCTACACAGTGCACACATTAGTGACCATGTTCGGCCGCACTTTTCCCTTCCACACAATCGCTGGATAAATTGAATATCTGGGACGAACACGAAATACATTTTTAACGTTTTATCAGATAGATTTTCTATATCAATCATGATGTCCAGGCAACCTCTATGCGCGATAAGTAATTTGATACGTTTTGTAAGCTTTAACGTTACAATTAAAGCCGGCCGGTGATGAATTCTGATTCAGAAATCGTAGGCATCTCATCTATTTCAAGAGTACTGAACACCTGTAAATAAGCAGTGGTGACCTGCCGTGCTTAATGCTCAATGTCTAAATATTTGCGAACTGTTTTCTACCAAATTAAATTATATTCATTGATATAAAGTTTTCAGTGTTTTGGATTTATGAAGCAGTATTGGAAGTATTTCTTGAAGGAAGAAGCATTAAATTAATAGGTTTGAAATTAATTCTGGGAAACCAGCATGTCAAGGTAGCATTCTACTACCAAACCAAAATGTCTCTTATGAAAATACTTTCTTCAATCTGACTTATAGTAACACCTTATTTTTGGTGAAGAACAGAAGAGCATTCTATCACTGAACCACTGATGCTTCATATGAAGATACTTTCTTCAGTCTAACTTATCCCAGCACTTTATTTCACAGAAAAAAAAAAGAAAAATGCATCGGCCGGGAATCGAACCCGGGCAGCCCGCGTGGCAGGCGAGCATTCTACCACTGAACCATCGATGCTTCATATGAAGATACTTTCCTCAATCTAACTTATCCAAGCACTTTATTGTTACTGGAAAAATGAAGAAAAATGCATCGGCCGAGAATCGAACCTGGGCCGCCCGCGTGGCGGGCGAGCATTCTACCACTGAATCACAGATGCTTCATATGAATATACTTTCTTCAGTCTAACTTATTGTAGCATGCTATTTTAACGAAAGAAAGAAGAAAAATGCATCGGCCGGGAATCGAAACCGGGCCGCCCGCGTGGCAGGCGAGCATTCTACCACTGACCCACCGATGCTTTATATGAAGATACTTTCTTCAATCTAACTTATACGAGCACTTTATTGTTACTGGAAAAAAGAAGAAAAATGCATCGGCCGGGAATCGAAACCGGGCCGCCCGCGTGGCAGGCGAGCATTCTACCACTGAACCACTGATGCTTCATATGAAGATACTTTCTTCAATCTAACTTATACAAGCACTTTATTGTTACTGGAAAAAAGAAGAAAAATGCATCGGCCGGGAATCGAACCCGGGCCGCCCGCGTGGCAGGCGAGCATTCTACCACTGAACCACCGATGCTTCATATGAAGATACTTTCTTCAGTATAACTTATCTCAGCACTTTATTTTATTAAAAAAAAGAAGAAAAATGCATCGGCCGGGAATCGAACCCGGGCCGCCCGCGTGGCAGGCGAGCATTCTACCACTGAACCACCGATGCTTCGTATGAAGATACTTTCTTCAGTCTAACTTATTGTAGCACTTTATTATTACTGGAAAAAAAAGAAGAAAAATGCATCGACCGGGAATCGAAACCGGGCCGCCCGCGTGGCAGGCGAGCATTCTTCCACTGAACCACCAATGCTTCATATGAAGATACTTTCTTCAATCTAACTTATACAAGCACTTTATTGTTACTGGAAAAAAAGAAGAAAATGCATCGGCCGGGAATCGAACCCGGGCCGCCCGCGTGGCAGGCGAGCATTCTACCACTGAACCACCGATGCTTCATATGAAGATACTTTCTTCAGTATAACTTATCTCAACACTTTATTTTACTGAAAAAAGAAGAAAAATGCATCGGCCGGGAATCGAACCCGGGCCGCCCGCGTGGCAGGCGAGCATTCTACCACTGAACCACCGATGCTTCGTATGAAGATACTTTCTTCAGTCTAACTTATTGTAGCACTTTATTGTTACTGGAAAAAAGAAGAAAATGCATCGGCCGGGAATCGAACCCGGGCCGCCCGCGTGGCAGGCGAGCATTCTACCACTGAACCACCGATGCTTCATATGAAGATACTTTCTTCAATATTACATATCTCAGCACTTTATTTTAATAAAAAAAAAGATGAAAAATGCATCGGCCGGGAATCGAACCCGGGCCGCCCGCGTGGCAGGCGAGCATTCTACCACTGAACCACCGATGCTTCGTATGAAGAGACTTTCTTCAGTCTAACTTATTGTAGCACTTTATTATTACTGGAAAAAAAAGAAGAAAAATGCATCGGCCGGGAATCGAACCCGGGCCGCCCGCGTGGCAGGCGAGCATTCTACCACTGAACCACCAATGCTTCATATGAAGATACTTTCTTCAATCTAACTTATACAAGCACTTTATTGTTACTGGAAAAAAAGAAGAAAATGCATCGGCCGGGAATCGAACCCGGGCCGCCCGCGTGGCAGGCGAGCATTCTACCACTGAACCACCGATGCTTCATATGAAGATACTTTCTTCAATTTAACTTATCTCAGCACTTTATTTTACTGAAAAAAGAAGAAAAATGCATCGGCCGGGAATCGAACCCGGGCCGCCCCCGTGGCAGGCGAGCATTCTACCACTGAACCACCGATGCTTCGTATGAAGATACTTTCTTCAGTCTAACTTATTGTAGCACTTTATTGTTACTGGAAAAAAAGAAGAAAATGCATCGGCCGGGAATCGAACCCGGGCCGCCCGCGTGGCAGGCGAGCATTCTACCACTGAACCACCGATGCTTCATATGAAGATACTTTCTTCAGTATAACATATCTCAGCACTTTATTTTATTAAAAAAAAGAAGAAAAATGCATCGGCCGGGAATCGAACCCGGGCCGCCCGCGTGGCAGGCGAGCATTCTACCACTGAACCACCGATGCTTCGTATGAAGATACTTTCTTCAGTCTAACTTATTGTAGCACTTTATTATTACTGGAAAAAAAAGAAGAAAAATGCATCGGCCGGGAATCGAACCCGGGCCGCCCGCGTGGCAGGCGAGCATTCTACCACTGAACCACCAATGCTTCATATGAAGATACTTTCTTCAATCTAACTTATACAAGCACTTTATTGTTACTGGAAAAAAAGAAGAAAATGCATCGGCCGGGAATCGAACCCGGGCCGCCCGCGTGGCAGGCGAGCATTCTACCACTGAACCACCGATGCTTCATATGAAGATACTTTCTTCAATTTAACTTATCTCAGCACTTTATTTTACTGAAAAAAGAAGAAAAATGCATCGGCCGGGAATCGAACCCGGGCCGCCCCCGTGGCAGGCGAGCATTCTACCACTGAACCACCGATGCTTCGTATGAAGATACTTTCTTCAGTCTAACTTATTGTAGCACTTTATTGTTACTGGAAAAAAAGAAGAAAATGCATCGGCCGGGAATCGAACCCGGGCCGCCCGCGTGGCAGGCGAGCATTCTACCACTGAACCACCGATGCTTCATATGAAGATACTTTCTTCAGTATAACATATCTCAGCACTTTATTTTATTAAAAAAAAGAAGAAAAATGCATCGGCCGGGAATCGAACCCGGGCCGCCCGCGTGGCAGGCGAGCATTCTACCACTGAACCACCGATGCTTCGTATGAAGATACTTTCTTCAGTCTAACTTATTGTAGCACTTTATTATTACTGGAAAAAAAAGAAGAAAAATGCATCGGCCGGGAATCGAACCCGGGCCGCCCGCGTGGCAGGCGAGCATTCTACCACTGAACCACCAATGCTTCATATGAAGATACTTTCTTCAATCTAACTTATACAAGCACTTTATTGTTACTGGAAAAAAAGAAGAAAATGCATCGGCCGGGAATCGAACCCGGGCCGCCCGCGTGGCAGGCGAGCATTCTACCACTGAACCACCGATGCTTCATATGAAGATACTTTCTTCAATCTAACTTATCTCAGCACTTTATTTTACTGAAAAAAGAAGAAAAATGCATCGGCCGGGAATCGAACCCGGGTCGCCTGCGTGGCAGGCGAGCATTCTACCACTGAACCACCGATGCTTCGTATGAAGATACTTTCTTCAGTGTAACTTATTGTAGCACTTTATTATTACTGGAAAAAAAAGAAGAAAAATGCATCGGCCGGGAATCGAAACCGAGCCGCCCGCGTGGCAGGCGAGCATTCTACCACTGAACCACCGATGCTTCATATGAAGATACTTTCTTCAATCTAACTTATACAAGCACTTTATTGTTACTGGAAAAAAAGAAGAAAATGCATCGGCCGGGAATCGAACCCGGGCCGCCCGCGTGGCAGGCGAGCATTCTACCACTGAACCACCGATGCTTCATATGAAGATACTTTCTTCAGTATAACTTATCTCAGCACTTTATTTTACTGAAAAAAGAAGAAAAATGCATCGGCCGGGAATCGAACCCGGGCCGCCCGCGTGGCAGGCGAGCATTCTACCACTGAACCACCGATGCTTCGTATGAAGATACTTTCTTCAGTCTAACATATTGTAGCACTTTATGGTTACTGGAAAAAAAGAAGAAAAATGCATCGGCCGGGAATCGAACCCGGGCCGCCCGCGTGGCAGGCGAGCATTCTACCACTGAACCACCGATGCCTGTACAAAGAATTATTTATTGTCTACAGTGCAAGTCGTTCTTCTAAAGCCTTTCACTTCTGTTTAACAGCAAAATTACGATTTAAACACGTTTAGTAATGAGCTTACAATATACCTAAGTGATTCTATTAGATGGTGTTTGTATTGTTTTAAAAAATACTATATACATAAGCTTTAACAGCGTGTGTTGTATTTCTTAGATTTATTCTTTAATTTGTTTCTGAATAATTTAAAAGCTTGATGAATATTATATACAAACTTACATTATATGAAATCTTGATGAACTTGAGATGCTTGTTATGTACCAAAATATAATAAAAAATAAATTAATTAATTAAAAATATTTTCCAGCTAACGAAATTAAGTATTTTATAGTTGACTATCTTTTTTAAACATCTTTATTGGAAGAAGATGTTAATTAAAATTCAGTACAGTAGTAAGGTAAGGAAGCACAAGTGTCAGATTTCTCAGATATTAAGTAAGCAAGCCATTACAGTGAATTGGACAGGACATGCTTTTTGAGCATGAAATCTTATTTACCCAACTGTAGTTTTTATTTGGTGTAGGAGTGAACCTCAACATGCAGATTGTTTCTAATATTAAGAAAATGTAAACTATTCTTAACAAATGACTGAAAACTATCAGTCCGTGAAACTGTTTTTTAATTTAATTGCGAAATAATGGGCCTGCTAAATGGCTCTATTCAGCGGTTCGTTCTGCACACCGCTCAGAGATCACCAGCGATAATACGTGTTCATGTTCTGCGGAGCGTGATATGTATAACACATCCCAAATAATTGGACATAATAGTTCAGTTCGAATCGTGTGAACAGGGAAGGTGCGCGGCCATCATCTCGCTGATCCCACGATAAGGTGAAGTATTTTTTAATAGCTTTCTTGTGAATGATGGAGACTGCATACACTGGAGTCTAGGTTGCTCCAGTTTTTTGTTAGACCTGAACACGCCTTGACAGCTGTTAAATTGTTTGTTATCATACAACAATTGCAATGTAGTCATAGTTACAAATTATTATTCTTATTATTTCGTATACTGAGGAAAAAATCAGTAGTGATAGGTAAAAATATACTTGTCCCAGCAAAAAGCTTATATAAAGTAGAGGACAGGTAATCAGTTCTTAATAATAATAGTAATATGTATTTATTTCTCCATAATAGTTGTGTACACAAAAAAATAGAAAAATATATAATATATATGAATACAATAAAGAAATAGCCGAAGATCAGATGAACCTTTGGCACGACAAGATTCTCTGTTTTATATATAACTAAATAATGACAGCACCATGATTTATATAAATTAAATAAAATAAATATAAAGATAAATAAATTGACCAAATGAAGTGTAGGTAGAGGAAAATATTTGAATATTTAATAAATAGTAACTAACAAAAATCAAGGCTATTACATTGGTTGTGAAAGAGATCTTGTTTCAATTTTGGTTTAAAACGAAGAAGAGACATTTTTTAAAAATGAAGACAAAGAATTATAAATTTTAGTTATTTGGTAAGAGAAATAATGCTGAAACTGTTGCATTCTGTGAATTGGAGGTGTAAGTCTACCTTTAAATCTTATATTTAAATTATGTATATATCAGTATACATCAGTTCTGTATATTATTTTATGATAAAGATAAAGGGGTGCTTTATAATTTATGATTTTATGATGTAAGCAAACAAAATGCAACAACCACCTATTAGACATATTGAGCCAGCCTACAGCTGACAATTTATAAGAAATATGTTTCCTGATTCCATAGATAAGTCCCAGACAAGCATTTTGACCCATTTGAATACGTGGTATTGGAGCCCAAATTAAATCTAGATAATACTAAAGACTCAAAATAATTTGCTTGAGATTAGTATAGGCAACACGAATACATTTGCTAATATGAGCTTTAAACCTGAGAGAAGTGTCAAAGATAATACCAAGGCGCTTAACTTCATTACAGAAAATAATATTTTGATCATCTAGTTTCAGCTTTATCAGCTCATTAATATTATGTTTAGTTCACCATGGAGTAAATACAGTTTTGGCCGGATTAATATGTAGGGCTTGCCTTTTTGAAATATGAAGCAGATTCTCAAGGTCGTTATTCAAAGAAAATGTTGCTTGTGGAATGTCTGACAACTGAAATGAATGATAAATTTGTGTGTCATCGGCATATAAATGAATATTACAATATTTAACTACTTTTGGAAATTCACTTGTATATAATGAAAAAAGAAGCGGTTCAAGTATTGAACCTTGTGGAACTCCGCTAGACACCGAAAACCTGGGATGCCCTCTGATTTCTATTTGTTAAGTAACTTTAAAAAAAAGGAAAGAACATTTAAATTTATCGATTTCAGAATAGTTAATAGGAAATTATGATTCAAAGTGTCAAACGCTTTAGAGAACTAACTAGTCAATTAGTACTAATACTATTGCATTGTTTGTGTCGTTTTCTAAATATGTCATCCGTTATGTTCAATAAAGCAGTTTCACAACTATGATTGGGCCAATTGTAGCAGCTAAATCAAATTTTCTGAAAACCAGCCACTAGTCACAAATAAACAGGTCATCTAACTGTGGCTACCAACAATGACTGAAATTTCTTGCTGTAACTGAATTGTGTTGCTACAGTTAGTCAAACTTTTAGCTAAATGTAATTTTGACAAGTTAAGGATAAGTGAACACTACATTAAAGGTGTAATGCAGTAAGAACTGAAAATGCTCTATTGCTGCAGTAGTACGCTTTAACTTAAGTTATCTGTATTTTAGACAATAAATTAAGTACAAATTTTATACCTACCTTAAAGTGAACACTCGTAAATAAAAATGATAATTAGGTCACAATTCCAAAGCGAATTATGCAATGTATAGTACAAAATACAAGTAAAATATTATTCAAACATATTTTTATATACAGATCATATGTCAAAATTACACTTTTTACTAGTTAATTTTCTTTGAAAACTAGACGAACATCCATTTTTTCTGACAACATGAATCTAGTACATCATAATTCGGAATCAAGAAATATCTTTCAACAATTTTTTTACATACTTATACAAAACGCAAAATAAAAAGGCATATTTTAAATAAAGATACAATTAGTACATAACGGTTTATTTTACCATAAAAATATAAAAACATAGCACTTTACATCTAGAATCAACTGTGAGATGTAAATCTGACAAATGTAAAATATGTTTTATAATCACAACTTAACTCATTATATCTGATTGTGGCATTTTAAATTTCTCGGGACACCCTGTACACAGTCGTGGATGACGCGAACGAAAATTTGTGCGAAGGAAACCACTGACAACAATTTTGAACATCTTGAACCCTGTATAAATTCCTTTTGAAAGCATATTCTGACATTATTTCTGCAGTTTTACAGCGATAGTTACAATAATAAATTCGCTTCAACATAACTATAGTCAGCGGCCGAAATTGTAGAGAGTGACTAATCGCTAGCTTGTAGACTAGCGCGACGGGCGAAACGTGCCGGGAGCAACATTTCATAGACGTAATAAATTTGAATGCGATCAGATATAAAAAATATACAAAAATGACAAAAATAATTGCATTATTTACCATCCATTATTTTTAGAGTAGAAACAGTGATATAACAGTCCTTACCAATTTCGAGGCGTTAGATAATAAAAATAATAAGAATATTTCAAAATTTAAAGTTTGTATCTTGTATTATCAATTATCCAAAGTTGAAAATAATAGAGAGTGACTAATCCACAGCACAGAGATGAGTACGGAAGAAACGGGTGGCAAGATTACATAAGCGTGCCACTTGAGAAGAGTTAAAGCACACAAAATTATCAAAAATAAGTTGTCGTCGGCTGAACCTAGCACATTAATAATTTACTTTAAATGTGCCACCTGTGTCATCCTCTCTACAAATTAGAATGCCGTCCTTTTGGACGGCGATTTATCACCACCACCCACTTACCCCTAACTGATGCGCACTCTGCGGATATCACACTTAAGCCTTGTCCTCAAGGACGCAAAATTCACGGATTTTTGCACGAATTTTGCAACTTCTGTTTTAATTATTTATGAAAATAATAGAGAGTGACTAATCCACAGCACAGAGATGAGTACGGAAGATACGGGTGGCAAGATTACCTAAGCGTACCACTTGAAAAGAGTTAAAGCACACAAAATTATCAAAAATAAGTTGTCGTCGGCTGAACCTAGCACATTAATAATTTACTTTAAATGTGCCACCTGTGTCATCCTCTCTACAAATTAGAATGCCGTCCTTTTGGACGGCGATTTATCACCACCACCCACTTACACCTAACTGATGTGCACTCCGCGGATATCACACTTAAGCCTTGTCCTCAACGACGCGAAATTCACGGATTTTTGCACGAATTTTGCAACTTCTGTTTTAATTATTTATGAAGGAAAAATCTCAACTTTTGACAATTGGAATTTGCGAAACTGTCAAACACTACAAATATTATTACCCCTTTCATTATTATGTGGTGTTAATACATTTGTTTTGAGCTTCTGATAATCTATCATGGCAGTTTCATGATGTAAATGATAGAAAATGTTATAGGTAGTTGACAAAATTTGTTACAAATAGAGATTTTTCCACCATTAAATAAATCGCGCAAATATTTGCGAATTCCGCAATGAAAAGGACATAAGGCTTTAGAATACATACACACTATTTACTATTGGCTACTAGCACTACACTATCACTATAACGGTCACACATTAATACTTATTATATCATATCGTACCGCTTTCCGTATGACCTTCATACGTCCATGTTTTGTACTAATTTAATATATTCGATCCAGATTCTTATTTTTTTATATTTATTTTAAATAATTTCTTCGCCATATCACTATTTCGTCCTTTCTAATAGTATACCCTTTTCGATTTCATTTATACGGACTAAGTTTCATCTTGTAAGATATAGCAATAGTCTTTTGTCGAAAACTCATTTTAAAAATACCATCCGAAAGTTTCATCACTTACACTCATAATTTGACTTCGCGCTCTAAACTCTTCATACATGTCATCATCCGATATTCCTCACTTGTTAAATTAGAAGGATTTTGAAAATACGTTGTAGAGCTTGACTTGTATTATTAAAAACACAAAGTCACTAACAAAATTAATTACATTCATAATTAAATTATCGAAAAGATATACTTGAAATTGTGCCCGTCCGAACGATATACCCGCCCATGAGCAGCAGCGCACGCGTACTTACTGCAGCGAATGCATAGCAGAAGCTGTGTAATCGAGTATGCTTTCAGAGATATGCGGCACACGATTTTGTAGGAAAAATATACGGGTTGAATGTAAATTTCTTTGTGTTGACTACTATAAATTGTAAGCAGTTTTATAACATGAGTCACTCTCTACAACTTTGGAAATCGAATACACAGACCAACTAGACTGTACCCATGCTATTCAATACAACGATACCAATGAAGCCTCGACAGGAGAGCAGTGGAGTGTTTGCGGAAGTTTGGCTCCGCCTCTTTTGACAGAGTCTGATTCAGTAAAATGTATGTTATTATAATATTTGATGAAATTATAATAAAGTTAATAATTTTTATTTAAAAGTAATGTGAAATAGGAAGGAATATATTTTTAATAAACTAACTTATAAAATATTTAATTATTTTAAGAAGTTTTGTGAAATATTTTTAAATCAGGGTTTAAAATAAAACTTTAGTTATATTAAAATTTGTATCGCCCTTTGCTGTGTTACTTTATTTAATGCTTGTTGCTTTATGCCTTTTAAGGCATTGATTATTTTTGTTTTATGATTTATTCTTACACCTTCATATTTTTCAGAAATTGCTCTAATAAGTTCTAATCACTGTATAATTATGGGGAAGTACTTTGTTGACAATTGTAATAGCCGATCAGATCCAAATAGTGATAAAATTTCATTTTTTAGGTAAGTAATAATCAGAAATAATGGAGCACGTTTTATGGCATTAAAAGGCTCTGCGCAGAAGTTGTATTGACATTTCCAGTATCGGCCCTGTTTTTAAGTGTCCATATGTTTAACAATTATTGTTAGCGAGGTAACAAGTTTTTAATGGTTTATTAAATAATACCATTTGGAACATTTTAGTGATGCGTGTACTGGCATCTTGGAAACTACAAGCGATATGAAAATAGGCAGTTGGGAAAAAAAACTTAATGACGTTTGCAACAAGATCTAGGTTTTTGAGTTATTTTGAAAAATGTTTGGATGTGAGGATTTTTAAAATCTTTTCCGCAGTAAATTTTTTCGAAGAATTTCACTGTATATTTAAATTTTCAATGCGACGTTTCGGTTGCAATAAAATTGAAATTCAATATAGCGCCCATATCAAAAAATTAAGTTGATGATGATTTCGCGCAACCGTAACTGTTCAAAATTCTAATATTGTAAATTTCTTAATTAGATTCTTAACTTATTATTATTTAGCAAATATAAATTATAATTAAATAGCAATAGCAAATATAAATTATAATTAAATATAAATTAAATAAAAAAGTTACAGACGAATAACGCCATATTAACTTTTTTACAAAATAACTCAAAACCTAGATCTACTTGCAAGCGTCATAAAGTTAGCAACAGAATTTTCCACCAACTGCCGATTTTCGTATCTCTTATAGTTTCCAAGATGCCAGTTGACGCATCACCAAAATGTTCCACATGATATTATTTAATAAACCATTAAATACTTGTTACCTCGCTAAGAATAATTGTTAAACATATGGGCACTAAAAAACACAGAGCCGATACTGGAAATGTCAGCACAACGCCTGCGCAGAGCCGTTTAATGCCATAAAACGTGTTCCATTATTTTTAATTATTACTTACCTAAAAAATGAAATTTTATCATTATTCCGATCTGATCGGCTATTACAATTGTCTACAATGCACTTTCCCATAATTGCACAAAGAAAACTCGTATATTTTACAAAATAATCGCGATGTTACCACAACGAATGTCTAACACTGTGTAAGCCCTCCTTAGTTGTTATTTAAGAGAATTACAAAACCCAGCAGCTCTAAATCGGAGATCAGGGTTGAGCTCGTTTTCATTGTTACTATTTATTTCTGCTCCTATGATTGTTTGGCCAATATTATATAAACAGATATTATATGGGCGCCAGACGATTTGTATAAATCGACAAAAACAAAAAAATATAAAATAAAAAATATAGTGCAGGCAATAATTGAAACTTGTGCACAAAATAAAAGAACCTCACTGTTTAAATTACTTAAATCTATTTAAATATAATTAAACTGCATATAGACGAACAGTAATGAGTAATAAACCACAAATAAATAAATGACAAACAATAATAATAATATAGCACCTCCTTAATAAATAAATATAGTTTTGGTAAGTATAAGTTGAAAAATACTATTAGTTTAATTAAGGATGTGTTCCTGTATATAGAAAGCTTTCTACTTTTTCTTAAATTTAATATAAAAATTATTTTAGTTAGGTAAGTTAATAAAAAATATTTATTTTTTAAGTTATTCTCAAAATTAATAAATACCTTTAGTAGTAATCATATAAACAATAATAGGTAATACAAATACCCATGTATATAATAATCATTAATTTCAGAAAAATACTTTTGTTAAATTCTAGTTTCCGCATGATCGGAGGATCCAGGAGGCGTATAACTATATATGACGTAAGTACACAGATGTGACTGCAGTTTTTTACTTAATAATATTTTCTTTCAGGTTTGAGAATCCGGGGGATACTTCTCCGCCATGAAAGCAACCAGACCAACCATCTGCCAGGCAATGTTATATGATTCTAGATGGATTGATACGAGCTACGACAGTTTTCCCATCCGAAAATCAGAAATTTTCCACAGGAATAACGGGGCAGCAGCAATAGCAGTAATTAAAGATACATCTTGAAATGCCGTTGTGAAAATGATTGACTTTATTAACTATTACGTTAACATAAAAAGCCTAAAAATATTTTAAATCAGAAAACTCGAAGATCTTACATTTATATGGTTGTATAAAGAAAATATATTTAATCAATTACCTTAGTTGTTTTTGTTAAGGCCACAAACATTTCTTAATTTTCTTTAGCAACAAATTACTTAGGTGCTAACGCTAATGTTCGTTATTTTCAGTCTCGCTACGTTCTTGCTTTCTGTATTTTATCTTTTTTTTTTCGCAAAAATAATACGTATACGACTCGGTACCAGATATCATGTTAATACAATAAACTGTTCTGACTGTCAACCCACATTACTTCTGCGGTGCTATTTGAAAAATCTAATAGAGAATCATTCATATCGACACTCGCTAGGCGAAACATTTTATGATACCGGGAAAACTAAAAGATAAAGTTACAACTGACTGAGCACATGAAGCCAGCTGGGCTGAGGTTAGGCTTACGGAAGGCTTCACTGGCTTGGCCCTATAGTTCAGTCTAGTTGGTCTGTGGTTGAATATAACTTAAAAGAAAACAAAAAACAAACCTATTATCATTTCTTATATTTACTGCTCTTAAAACACTGCATTTTTTAATCTATTTTCGGTTAGCGTAATGCCTACCACTGAATCACGTACTTTTTTATACACTTCGAAGCATTGTTATAAAATCCCATGTTACACATTAATGTATTGTAAAATATACGGGCCATCCCACTGAACTATATCAGTGGTACAGTGTCGTGGCGTGAGAGTTGTAGTGGGTGTAACGGCGTGTAGATTGCTAGATGAATCAGTGCGATGTGGCCCACCCCGGCTGTTTGAAGGGCATGAATATGCACTGTCATATCGACCGGGCATTGTTTTCGCACATACTTCATGTTCTTTCACACGGTCCGTCATGTCCGAGTGTAAATATAGGTGGGTCTCTTTCAGACAGCTCAATGGCTCGCGCCTGTGTAAAAACGGGCTCTCGATTTATATTTGCTTAATATCTTGACCTTGTGTACACTTATATCGCCCAGGTATATGGTGGATCAAATTTAAGGGGTTGGATATGATAGAGAAAACAGCAATTATGATTCAGTTGTTGCCATTTATACCCAACCATACCATACCATGAGTTATTTGCCGAGTTTGATAACCCATCAAGTATCGTAATAAAATATTACGATATAAATTTTGTATTTCCAATGTTTTTTCTATAACTGTCACAAAATGACTATGTTTTGACACTGTTTCGAATACCATACTCAAGCCTATACACTAGTCTAGCACTAGCCTTATAATTCAAAATTATAGGACCAGAAATGTATATAAAAGATATATAGCAGTTACATGACAGCAATTTCATCGTATTATTGTTCCATTTGAGACTTTTTTGTTAATAGCCGCTATTTTGCTGTTTAAAGTACCTGTGAGAATAATGCAATTCCAACAAGAAAATCGTTTTATAGACGTTATTTAAACTATTTTCAGAACGTTCTTGTTCACATGTGCTTTTTTACATTTATTAACACACTCAGGTCGATAATGACATTATAAATTAAATTAAACGCTAATTAAACATTTATAAATAAATAAAATACAGAGTGATCCGTAAGTAACGGCCCATGGAGACATACTAGATTTTTCGCAACAAAATATTACGGTTTAAGGCAACTTGTTTTAATAAAATGTTGATAATAAAAAAGATACAGGGTGTCAAAGTTGGAATTTAAAAAGTGATTTTTCGTATAACTACACTGTCTTTGAATATATTAACTTGAAAATTTGGGAATAGATCGTAATCTGTTGTCTATTTTTACGTATTTCCTAGAGGGCGCCACATTCGCCATATTTGTGACGTAAATGCAACTTTTTTTATTCTAAAATCACATTTTTTTTTATCTTAAACCTACATTGTTTTTAACGAAAAAGGTTCACTTGTCATTAGTTTAACAAATTTGCCATTTTCGAGAAAATAGCTTTTCAAAAATCAGGTGCATAGTTCATTGTACAATATTTTAACGTAGTAGGCGCCAAAATGAATAAATAGTTATTGCTTCAGAATTTTCCGATTTTGTAAAGTAATATCTTACATTTAGAAATACTTTAATTAACTTTAACATAAATGTTGTCAAATAATTGTTAAATTTTAAATTACTACTGGTGCCTACTACGTTAAAATATTGTACAAAGAACCATGCATCTGATTGTTGAAAAGTTATTTTCTCGAAAATGGTCAATTTCTAAGACTAATGACAAGTATACTTTTTTTCCTTGTAGGTTTAAGATTTTGTAATAAAAAACGTTATAACGTTAGATCCAAAGTTACGTTCACACTTATGTCACAAATACGGCAGATGTGGGGCCCTCTATGAAATACATAAAAATAGACAACAGATTACGATTTCCCTTTTTCTAGAACATCTATTCCCACAGTGTAACTATTAGTATGTCTCCATGGGCCATATTTTCGGACCACCCTGTATGTAAGATGATATGAAAACTTATATATTAAACACATTGATAGTAAAATTTGTACAATTGGATAAATTAATATCATACGTGGAATTATTTTGAGTGTGAACAACAATTTTAGATGTTGATGAACTTTGAATGTTGAATATTTTCGGCTACCAAGGGAATATTCTTGCTTTTCGTTTTTCATAGCCGTTCTGACTTGTTTTCAGTAGTTTCGATGTAACCTTCAGCGAGAGAATTGGACTTCCAGCCACCATGTCTTTTTATACTCAAAAGATCTGCCCCATCACCCATCTTCCAGATCTAAAAGGGAGGTTGAAGATAGCAGAAAACAGTGCCCAGTATTCGCATTTGGATTAGGCAGTTTAAGAAATCGTGCAGTTTTGGCATATTGTTAGTAGTATTTATACCAATAGGTGGTTTGGTACATTTACCAGCTTTATATCGAAGAAATAATCCGACATGATCACAGTTTTCAGTTCTTAATTTGGTGTATTTTCTTACCAGATCTACTAAATTCACTGCCACACTAAATTACGCTAGACACAAGTAATCACCGATAAAAATTCCTGTTGTTCCATAACTGTTTTGATTGTTAATATTTTTTACATAAGCTTTCCAATCTGTTCAGTTTGAAGGTTGAGTTTGATTTATTTTTAGTTCCTCTTTGTCGTAAACCCAAAATGAGTAAGGAATCTCTCAATGATGTTTCGATATTGGAGGCCGCTGATGATGCAAGTAATGTATTAATTTCTGCAAAATCAACAATTAGCAATAAAAAAGAGCTTGTTGCCTTCGACCAATGGCGCATGGAGAAGAACACTTCATCTCTAAAAGA
Organism: Monochamus alternatus; assembly: GCA_037114965.1. NCBI lineage: Eukaryota > Metazoa > Arthropoda > Insecta > Coleoptera > Cerambycidae > Monochamus > Monochamus alternatus. The sequence continues at coordinate 128,374,782 of CM073426.1, forward strand.
AAAAGTATTTTGGCCTACTTTCAGGATATTACAAAACGTAACTCTTCGTCAACTGTATGGTCGAAGTATTCGATGATTGAAACCATGCTTCAAAGTAAAGAAGGACCTTGATAACATACCTCAAGCTAACGGCATATTTAAAGAAACCAAATGTTAGTCACAAACCAAAAAAATTAAAAGTATTAGAAAGAAAAGAAATAGAAAATTTTCTCTTAAATGCACAAGGCAACGTATGTCTTATGATCACGATATTTGCAATTGTCGGTCCACGATCCACGATATAGAAGAGGATGTGCTTATTATTACCACACCAAACACGAAAAGCAATGCTTCAAGAAAATTTGTGATAAACAGCGACCAAAGAATTAAATATGTCGATATCTGTCGAAGTTATGCTCTTTAGTGTCCTAAAATAAACTGTCTCACCTGACTAGAATTGTCATGATCGTAGGAAAAATATTGTACCTAACACGTGCTGTCAACTGCAATCAGCGTGCTGAAGAGTATCACTTCTCGCACTTGTGAGGTAAATAACTATTTTTCTCCATTATTCATAGCGACCAAATACTTGCTCGTATTTCTTCCGTGATTTCTTTGGCATGAGATTGGAAACAACACTGGAAGCTTCTCAGAATCTGATGGCAAATCATCGCTTGAACTCATATTTACACTTTCACAATAATTACAAAAAATAATTCAATGACAGCTATAGTTATGCCCGTTTTTACAACAACCTCTTAATAGATGATTTTTACATTATGTTGTATTAGAATATAAATTATGTACAATAAAACTAATTAACGATTTCGTTATGGAAGAAAAGCATTTAATTTCGCAAAATGAACTGAGTGATTTGATTCGCGATTTGAATTTATCGAAACAAAAAGCAGAGTTGCTTACATCACGGTTGCAAGAATGGAAACATCTTGACCCTAAAACACAAGTGACTATATACAGAAATAGAAATCACGCGATTTTACCTTTCTTCAAAAAAGAAAATGACATGTGTTTCTGCAATGACATCAAAGATTTATTTGATGTGATGAATACAGCATATGATCAAAATGAATGACGTTTGTTTATAGATGGCTCTAAGTACAGTTTGAAGGCGGCTCTACTCCACATTGGAAATAAAAAACTATCGATTCCAATTGCTCACGCAGTACAAACTAAGGAATGCTACGACACAATGCGTACAATTTTGGCCAAGATCAAATACAATAAACATCAATGGAAAATTTGTGTCGATTTAGGTTGATAAATAAATTAATTGTACTTAATTTCGAAATAGATATGAATTGGGGTCGGTCAGTGGTCGCGCGATTTAAGGCGTCAGTACTTGAATCGACGTGACTAGATCGGTGTTGGTTCGAGCCCAGCTGCCGGTAGACCGTATATAAGCAATATTCGTGGAGAGGTTTGGCACCCTCTCTGCGGGTATGGTAGGGTGGAAGAATGTTGGCTTGGGTCAATGTGAGAGATTGATACCGGTTCGGTTGATATTTGACTACCCCCCTAATTAATGAGGTTTTCCAGGTTTCCCTCATTCCTGCACTGAATAGTGGTTAAGGCCTACCAACGTAAGTCGTTCCTGGGCGCAAATGCGGCCTGCTTAATAATAATATGCCGCCCCCTCTCCCGCACAAGTCTCCGACTTCTGGGCTAATACCTGTGATTAGAATGAGGGGTAGAGATATTATTATTATTGATTTACATATTCATTACAGGTTATTGGTCTATTGGTTGGGATGCAATCTGGATTCATGAAATTTTGCTGTTTTTTGTGTCTGTGGGACAGCCGTGCAGTTGATTATCATTATGTGAGAAAGGTGTGGCCGAGCCGTACCCATTATGAGCCAAGACAACAAAATGTGTCCTCTATACCACTTGTGAACCCTCAGGATGTTTTATTGCCACCTCTTCATATTAAATTTGGCCTTATTAAGGACTTTGTCAAAGCGCTCAATCGCGAAGGACCGGCTTTCCAGTACTTAATCAAGTTGTTTCCAAAACTGTTATACGCAAAAATCAAAGAAGGAATATTTATCGGACCTGATATTCGAAAACTAATGGCTGATGGAAAGTTTACAAAATGTTTAATTCCTGATGAAGCAGCAGCATGGGCATCGTTTAAAAGTGTTGTTCACAACTTTCTCGGTAACCACATATCATCGGATTACAAACAAGTAATCGACAATTGTTTGCAAAATTACCACAAGATTGGAGCTTGAATGTCTCTCAAGATACATTTTCTGCATTCACATCTTGATTTTTTCCCACAAAACTTGGGTGACACGAGCGACGAGCAAGGAGAACGGCTACATCAAGATATAGCGAAAATCGAAAGGCAATACCAAGGATTTTTTATTGAATATTTCGAAAACTAGAACCAATTTAAAAAACGGGCTGCTGATTTAGATTCAGCCCCCAAATTTACCTTATAAACAGCTTTTGGTTGCTCAGGTACAAAACCGTGTAAACTTGTGTTATTATTATTAATAACCGCGACAGTAAATAAAACGTTTACCACGATACGTGTGATACTACATTATTGCCCCACTTATGTGATCATACGACTCAGTTTAAGGCTTCGTCGTACAAACTTCACATGCGTACGGTAATAATGACTAAATCCCACTTATTGCGTAAATAAATAAATATATCAATACTTTCCATTATGTTATACAAAAATTTACAACTTACATTTTTATGGTGAGAAACAATAATAGTAAATTCTGGATGTATTCTATTCGAACAATATCTGCACTTTTTGTACTGAAATGAAATTGAATGTTGAATGTGTCAAAGATAAAACTCACTTTTAGTGAAATAATCAGTGAATTAAAACTGACAGTTTGGTTTGTTAAAATCTGCTGATGAATAAGTCGTCTATTGATGCATCTGATTTGTAATATATGTCACAATGATCTTTTTGCAAGGCTGAGTAACAAAAGATTTGCAAATTCTGATAGCATCGAAACACAAATTACACTAAGGGAATTAAATACTGCAACAAAGCGCTTCATTTATTACGTAATTGACACCAGTGATTAGTCAAGGAAACACGTTTACAAAACAGGTCAATAATTATTATTAATGAATTTTGACTGACAAATCTGTGAAATTTGTTTTATTAGGTATCTTTTCCTTATAAGAAATCATTCTTTAGTCCTTCTTGCTTAATCAGCTATATTGTACCTATTGATACCTCTAATTGTACGCTAGTTAACCATGTTTGACAGCTTTGTAAATAATAGAGTTGTATAGTTTATAGATAAAACTGAAAATGGCTTGCGCTTGTCAACTCTTTTCTGCTCAATGTCAGCAACAATACAGAATCTTGAATTCACAGCCATTATAGGCACAATGTAAAACAAATATATTTAAACAAGTGTCAAAACCGATTAACACCAAGCAATGTCCAGTTTTTTAGCGAATATATCAACTGATTGTTTCGTACATGTATTATTTCCGTACTAAAACAAACAGCTAACTGGCTGAAAGCATACCTAATTGCATAGAATCTGCTGCAGAAAATACGCATGCGTCAGATCGGAATGCTCGATTTCTACTGGTAATCATGCGATGCCATGACAGACCCCGCCTGCCACCATAGTCGTGTGCGGGGGAAAATTTCGGGTATAGCTTTTCGTTAATTTAATTGTGAATGTAATTAATTTATTAGTGATTTTGTATTTGGATTCTTAAGAATGGAAAATAATTGAAGCTTTACAGCGTATTCCCAAAATCTGAAACGCCCTAATCTAACAAGTGAGCAATATTGGAAGATGACGTGAATCAAGAGATTAGGGTGCGAGACTAAAATATGAGGGCAAGGGTGTATATAATGCAATAAAGTGTGGCAAAGAAGAACATTTAACTGCAAAACGAAAAAAAAGAAACTTGTGGAAAGAAGAGAGGTTTCGATGATAAAAAAATTCAGATTGCTATCGCACAGAATGAAACTACAATGTCTAGAAGGGTGCTTTTGCGAATTATGCGTGACATAAATTTTCGTTTTATAAAACGAAATAGAAAAAGTAGGCTAATAAAAAAGATGAAATAGTGAAATGGTCTGAATAAAAGACTATATTTTATATACTTATATATTACAGAAACGCTGATGGGTCATGGATAAATGAAGGACATACGATGACAAAAGTGTGGCACTTTTTTACTACATAATGGAGTCTGGTGATGTCCTGGTTGTATATATAATGCACTCTATAATAGCTTTGTTCGTAGTATATCAGAATCCAACCGTCAGAAGCATGCGCACTGCATCTAAAACAAAGCATTTTCAACATTATATGGGCATTATAAACTCAATGCGCGTCCACCAACTGTTCTATGAACATGCCTAATACTCGAAAATAAGTGTTAACGTGTGACCGCCCAACTAGCAAAATAAATTTTATAAAGGTTGTATAAATTGCTATAATATAAATCTTATAGGAGCTTCAAATTCATATAACGTAGTTAAATGCCTTTATACGATATTTATAGAATCGAAAAGGGCCCACTTTTATAAAACACTTTGGTAATGTAACAGTTCTATAAAAAAATGTATACAACACTTTTAAAACAATTTTATACAGCAACTATAAAAACGTTTTGTAGTCTGTATTTTGGTATTATTTAAAGAAACATTTTATTTTTTAGTGAAGAATATTAGAACAAAATCATTTTAAGATTGGTATATAACGCAGATTCATAATTATTTGTACTTATATTTAAAAACGGGGTCACTCAATGGCGATCATTTGTGTAGATGGTAGATAGGTTTAATACTTACAATATTATCGTGTCAACAATCAGTGTATCAACAACGAAAATTTTATTGCGCCGCAAATTTTATTGATAAACTATAGATATGTTTGTGACAAAAAAATTATGCGCTTTAGTTTAGACCACATTTGCTTTAAAATTATAAAAAATAAATTTAAAAAATCTTAAAATTATGCTTTCTTTAATTTATAATATCGTTGTGTAATTATATTTAATGATCTTGTTATAAAATAGTCTTCCAAAAATAGCAAAATTATGTTTTAGATATAATTTTAATAAGACTTTCAACTAATTTTCCATAATGGCGGCAGTCGCCGATCCAACAAATCTTCGTTTAAAAATGGCGACTTATAATACAATGATTTTATTCCACATAGAAACATAACAAAACATTTTAGTGTAAATTAGAACTATATACGATAAAATGTTTTTATAGTCTTAAATATATTTAAAAATGTGTGTGCACAAGTAGATAATGTTTGTATCGAAAGAAGTTGCCAAGTTTTATAAAAAAAATTACAATTTTAAAATATTATGTACTATCATTCATTACCTATATTAATGGTGTTAAGTATTATTAGTTAATTATAATAACAGGTACTTAATTTAAAACTAACCTAATTATTGCATTACCAAAAAATTAAATCATAGTTACTTTCTCGTACTGATTTTTCGTATTTTTTCGCAGCCATGAAGCGTTTCTAATGTGAATTCTCGAACATGGACACCATCATTATTTATATAATAAAACCTATAAGTAAAATTGACGTCGGCACGTTTGACTGGAAACATACATTCAAGAATTTGTTTGTATTCTTTCTTGATGAGTACTTGGTAATACACAATACCTTAGGAGTTCAAAAACTAAGGTTAGGTTTAGAATTTTATTACGCGGTATATACAATAATTTTGTTTTCTCAAGTCACAATTTTATTCTATAACATATTTATAAAACAGGAATATTTTTATAGATTAAAAACAACTATAAAACTATTTTATAAATAAGCACATTTCGAGGCTAAAAAATAATTTTATTAATTTCCTTATATATCCTTAATAAAACACGTTTATACAACTATTTTATAAGATTATAATTAGAAGTCATTTGCCTAAGTACACAACTCTTTCACAATATGTTTACAATCCTTATATACAATTTTTTTAAATGTTGCATAACGTATTATAATACTTTTATAAAAAATTTAAAGAACTGTAATTATTTGTTCTATAAAACACGTTGCAAAAACTATTATAAAACAATATTACACAATTACTTTCTTCAGGAACAAAATTATGATAATTATTTGCTCTATAAAATCAAACTGTTCGTTAAACAACGCAATTCGATAGTTATAAAATAATTCGCTTCTTTTAAAGTTCCATTTTGCTAGTTGGGCGTTATAGTGACAGTACTAGTATCCAGCAGTGTATACTGTGTATGTAAATAGAGCAGTGTATTATGTGTTAAAGATGATATCCGTTTCAGAACAGAGCTTCAGCTAGGGCTATCGACGCAATTTTCTCACTCCACGACTCGCACAGAATAAAAACTATTAAAAGCGGGAAGAAACGAAAATTTAATCAGTTAGGCCTTTATTTCCTTGCTAAATGATCTAATTGTTCTGGATCCTTTAATTAACAAGTTAAAAAAATAATCACAAAAGACCTACTGACCTACTTTAACCTACTTTCACTGTATACGTATCAATTTAAAAGTATGATTTCCAGAGCATATTACCGCGTATAGGCGCGGGCTTCAAGCCCTGCTTCCACTATGTTTCCATCCTCACCCTAACGGTGAACTTTAAGTATAACATAAATAACTAGCTATTAAAAAATATTTTAAAGCAATTATAAATTAATTGAACCTGTTTGGAATTATTGCAACCATTTATTTTTATGAATAAATAAATGTGTTCCATAACGGATACTACTAAATTTATATTATATAATACAGGTATATTTTATGGAAGAAGACTATTCCACGTGACACATCTCCGATTGTGCAACAACGCCAAACGAAAACCCATCATGAATAATACATTTGAGAAACTGGAACGATAAATCTAGCCGTACACGATCTTGCACATCTTTGAAATCTAATCTCATTGTTCTAGACGGAAAATTCTCACACCTCCTAACAACTATATCACCTACAGGTGTGACTCACGATGGGACGGCCGCCAGAGGGCGCGCTCATTATACTTACATTATATTTAAATTAAATTAGATGTGATTTATACTCCAACGAAACGCGCGTGGGTGACCCAGCGTAAGCGATGTCAGTAGTGGAGTAGGTTATAGACTTGAGCGCTAATTGTGTATTATTAATATATAATTGTTAAAAATAACTTTATTGCCTTCGTTCCGACATGTGTGCTCGCCTACTGGATAGGAAAGACATGCCGCACTTCCATTTAGACGCAGGAGGCTTGATTGAAGGATGAATCACTCGTTGAGAGCGTTTGCATAGGTAGTAATCCTAAGCCTATTGAATGATATTTATTTTAGATCATATTTGCCGAAAAGTAACTATGATAAAAAAGTAATCATTAATGCAACTATTCTTTTATCTAGTGTAGGTTTTTTTATAAAAAAGAAATAAATATATCTCACCTGCACTCGGTTTATATGTGAACATAAATGTGAAGGAACAGCTAGTTCAATTGTCGGTCAACTCACCTATGGCATGCTGTTGAGAGCTAACAAGCCCGAAACCGGTATCTGGTGGTGTGGTAGACAAGGGTTCTTGGCTGTTCATACAGATACTGCAGGTGTAATTCATTGCCGGTCGGGGCATTAGTCCGTGAAGTAGTTGTTTCCTGCAGTATCATTTATAGATTCGCCCAGAGCGAGAGGCCTGCGAGTAAGTATCTGCTGTAATGTAGGTCGCTTCCTGCAAGTCGAGTCGCTTAGGTCAAGCAGGAAGTAACAGACCACTTATATCTCACAATTTTTACACTTGTATACCACTGATAAGCGATTACATCACTTGTGGTCAGTAAAGTATTTTATTGAATTCGAAAAAAACACATCATTAAGTTTTGTGAGGTTATGGTGTGCAGTTCGGCGGTACAGTTTATGTGTTTATGGTGTTTACCCCATACACTATAGTTATTTAACTACCTCGATTTAATATTATTAGCTTAGAAGTACGATGAATTTGTGTGTCATTAACATTCTTATATAAAATTTTGCATAGCGTAATAATTTACTGTTCTGATATACTTTCTCTCCTTTTTATTGCTTAACTTTTCAGTGTATTTTCAATCATTTTGCCGTGTGTTTGAATTATTTATAATTTTTTTCTTTATACAAGGTAGGTATATATTTTTATAAAGAGAATATACATTGTTTGATTTTCAATTTAGCAATTAAGATATATTTGTACCATTTGTTGTAAGAGTACCGCTGTAGTTCAATTATTACCATATTAAAGTCAACTAGCCTTTAATGTACATTTCATTTGTCATTAATGTGCAAAAATACACTTAGTTAAAAACTTTAATCATTGTAGCAACACAGTTCAGTTATTTCAGCAATAAAAATCATTGTTGGTAGCCACAGTTAGATGATCTCTTCACTTGTGACTAGTGATCGGTTTTCAGAAAACTTGATTTAGCTGCTATAATTAAATTCCTCTATTTTATTGGGGTAACTGTATCTTTACTTATATCTAGTGGATTTTTTCCTCAGTGGAGTTTATTGAATCAGCTTATCAAATTATTACTGTAATATTTTATATTTATATAAAATATCTATATTGGTTATCTATCTGGAACCAATATTCTAAAGATTATTTGACATATTTCTTGATTCGAATTTGAGACGTAAAATATTTGAGATGTAAAATATTTTCCTGGTGATAAATTTGTTAATGCAAGATGATTTTAAGAACAATTAAAGGTTAATCCATCAAAACTTTTAGCATCATATTTGAAGAGATGCGACGGAATGGTGTTTTAATTGATGATCACGCACAGCAATTAGCTAGTATGATAAATTATGACCAGGTGATCATAGCATAACATATTAGATAACATTAGCAAAGTTAAAATATCAGTGTGTCTCTAGTCCTCGTCATTTAGCTTGTCAACAATATCCGCTTTTGTATTAGTACCTTTACGTCAAATCCCTGATACATGTGGAATGTAGATAACCCTACCGTCGAAATTTTATACAAAAATTTCATTATGTTAAAATTGCAATATGCCACTAAAGCTGCTATTTAGGAGGTCAGATGGAAAGTTGTCCCACATCCGTCATATTGTCCTGTTTTTGCTCTATTTCCAACTCTTCTGCTGTCTATCGATCAAACTTCCGCGATTCTCCTTCAAAGAGGACATTGCTCATTAAAACTGAGACAACTGTTAGATCGTAAAGATGTTCTTGTTTTGTTTTTGTATTTTGTTTATTATTAATGCATGTATTAAAATTATAGTATTCAGTATTGGATAATCAATTCTAAAATTCAAAGCGTCACGCGGAATATATTTATTGAATATTTCTTTGTCTGTATACACTTTACAAATCCATGCCAATGTGTTTTCCTGGTAGTAAATCTATTATTACAATTTCATACTTAACGAGGAGTGTTATGATGATAGATACAGTATGCTCCAAAAGTATGGAATAAATTCAATAAAAACGAAACAATTATTTTTTGGGAAAAATCCTCGAACAGGTCGATTTTTAATTTAAAAAATACATATTTTAGCATAAAATGCGATTTTCAAATGTCATTTGTTTTCAAGTAATGACGTCATCGATATTTTTTTAAATGGCAACACCATATTTTTTTCTTCGATTCTGAAAGATCGTTTAATTCTCTATCAGACAGTACTAAAATTTTGCCCTCTTACATAGGAAAGTTTTCGAGTAAATGGCGATTGAATGTTAGAAAACGTAAACTTTATCCATAAAAAAATAACAATTCTGAGGTATGTAAAATAAAATACAATTGATTAAATTTTATACTTAAATTAAATGTTCGAATTGCCATCCACCAACTTCTTGCCAATGCGCAAGTCTGTGAAGAAATTCTTCTTGCACATTATGAATGATTTCTGGGGTAACTCTGTGTATTTCGTCCCGAATTCGATTTTGAAGTTCTTCTAAATTACGTGGTTTATTAATGTACACTTTGACTTCAAGTATCCCCATAAAAAATAGTCAAGAGATGTAAGATCTGGCGATCTTGCAGGCCATTCTATCGGTCCGCGTCTGCCGATCCACCTCCCAGGAAAACAGTTGTCCAAAAAATTTCGTAAGGGCGCGCATAGTGCGGAAGTGCACCGTCTTGCTGAAACCATATCGTATCGTCAGGAATGTCAGGGTCATTATCGTTAAGAAAAATTACTGCAAGGGTTGGAACAAGGTCATTTTCTAGAAACTCTAAATATCTTTGTCCTGTAAGGATTCCTTCAAAGAAGAAAGGCCCTACTATTCTGTCGTCAACTATTCCAGCCCACGCATTTAATTTCTGAGGGTGTTGGGTATGTGCCTCTGCCATCCAATGAGGATTTTCCCGACTCCAATATCTGCAAGTTTGACGGTTTACTGTACCAAGTTGAATTTTGTAGGGATGATATTTTTCCTTCCTCAAGATACGTAGCACTGTGCTCTGACTAGTGTCATTGTTTAATGCAACCAATCGTGAAGAATTATGAGGATTATCCACCATACTTATCAAAATGTTCTGTTTCTGATTTTCATTAATGCTTGGACGTCCAGGTTTTGGAATATTTACAACATTGCCAGTTTCTCTAAATTTAGACTCTACCTTACTGACTGTTGATTGGCTGATAGGGCGATCTGGATATTTTTCATTAAATAAATCGCAAACTTCCTGCTGAGTTTTAGTCATATTCCCGCATCCGATAAGAATTATAATTTCAATTCTTTGAGTAACAGTTAAATGTGCCATAATACTTTAAATTGAATAATAATTTCTATGTCGCTTACAATGCTTGTTAGAAAGTCGGTGTGACAATGACACTTTGCAAAGATTTTTACCTACGTGATCCATAAAAGAACTATGGAATTCGAAAAACTAAACTTGATATCGTTTTCGCTTTATTTTAATTGATTTACGTTTTCTAACATTCAATCGTCATTTACTCGAATACTTTCCTATGTAAGAGGGTAAAATTTTAGTACTGTGTGATAGAGAATTAAACGATCTTTTAGAATCAAGGAAAAAAATATGGTGTTGCCATTTAAAAAAAATCGATGACGTCATTACTCGAAAACAAATGACATTTGAAAATCGCATTTTACGCTAAAATATGTATTTTTTAAATTAAAAATCGACCTGTTCGAGGATTTTTCCCAAAAAATAACTGTTCCCTTTTTATTGAATTTATTCCCTACTTTTGGCGCATACTGTATATTCCATATAGCTAGAAGTCCTCTAAACGTTTTGGTGGCATACTGGTAGGAAAGTGTCCATATATGAATGAGAGACACCATTTTATGCTTTAGCAACAAAATTTTCATACGCTTTTTACTAAAATATCTTATTCCTTCATTAAAACATCTTCGATTTTACTATAGTTATGTGGTTATGGTTACATATACTGAAAGAAAGATATCTTCTGCAGTTCTTGGAATTTTAACGCCCTTTTTTTCAACCATCACCTTCAAGCATCTGCGTGTGTTCACTTTTTTGCAGCGTCTCGGACATGTCTTTCTGACTGCCCTTTTATGTAGTCTTTGATATTTTCATGTCCGATTAGGCGACACGAACTTCTGCACTTGGACTTTTAACCGTATACGATATATTTGCTGCAAAAACACTACTACTAGATACAACGCGCATATGGTCCGCGTAGTGATCACTTTTTGTTTCATACTCACAAACGTATTAAATACCTACACTGATTTTAGTTAAATTACCTCAAGTGATTTAGAAATTTCAAATTAACAAAATTTGGTTTTTTCAATTTTTGGTATTTTATATTTCTATCATGGCTGCCTTAAGACCTCATATTTATTAATATAAAACCTTAATTCCTACTATCCCAAGTAGCATACTAGTCTTATTTCCAAATTATAAGACCAGAAATTTATATAAAAATATGTAGCGGTTACATGAGAACAATTTCATCGTATTATTCCATTTGGGGTTTATTTGTTAACATACGCTATTTTGCTGTTTAAAGTACTTGTGAGAATAATGTAATATCAACCAGAAAACCGTTTTATAGAAATTATTTAAACTATTTTCAGAACGTTCTTGTGTTTGCACTTATAAGGTGCAGGAGGTTATTTTACTGTATAATGCCTATAGTAGCAACCTACACGACTGACTATAAAGCTTTATCAGTTTTGTAGTGGTTGCACCAGAAATATTTGAGAAGATTCTTACAGCAAAAATAAAAATATTTTATAGAAGTTATTTAAATTACTTTAAGAAAGTTCTTATGCAGCACTTTAGTTTCAGAAAACTGTTTAGCTGTATAATTACAGCATTTGGTTTATAAATGCTGTATTGAAATATTTTTGCGCGACAAAAATGGTTCTTAAAGATAGTTAACACGAGCAAACGATTTTCTACAAAACATAATGCTCTTATGTTTCGATTTTACATAACATTAAAGTATTTTAAATGTTTCTGAAGTGACCAAACTGTTATTCACTTAATTCCAATTACTTTTTAGCGTCCTTCTTGAAAAAAATTCATACAACAAATTTTGCGCTGAATTTTTCATGAAAATAGCTTCGTTGCTCATTAAAAGTAAGAGTTTTTATTAAGTCTGGAATTTAGAATTCAAACTGGGAATATTTTTTAGCAGCAAATGCGCATGTATTTAAATTTTTGAGTTTTTTTGTGAATGAATAGTATATTTATTTTTTAGTACTTTGCAGGCGCGTTATGACTTTTTGACTTACTGTATTCGTTCATAGTAAAATTTTATTCGTACCTGAAATTCAACTTTGAATTATATATTTTTGAGTCTATAAGTATAAACATATACCTAATACAAAGATACATATAATAGACATATGTCGTAAAATTTAAAGAAAATTGAATATTAGCTTTATAGTTATTAAGCGCTTGGAAATAAAGCAGAATAATTAATTGTATAACGTTTTTATAACACATTATCATGGCATGCTTTATTGGAATCGTATAGTTGGTTGTATCAATACTGTAAGCACATTACTAAAACATAACTTGTTTTTGTATAAAACTCTTAAAACACAATTATATAATTTTTATACAGCAACTATGATTTATAACAATGTGCCAAGTTCACGCTATAAGCTGATGTGTTGACGCCAATGAGATGTTTATGCGACTAAACCTTGCAACTATCCAAAAATTAGTTACAGGAACATTCTTAACCACCGCTATAAAATATCTTGTGTTACTTGGGTGTATAATGCACTCCTTGATAAGAAATCTCTGTCCATTATCCAACTAATATTTCGCAATTTATCTAAAACCTGTGGTTGAAAGATCTGGAGCTTTTATTTGTATATTTATTTATTATTATTTTTTGGTTATATTAAAGTAATTAATCAGCACTGAAAACTAATAGTTATATAAATAATTAAAGATAATTTAACAAAATTTTGGTATATCCTCATAAAATGTTTGCACTGAATAAGAAAATTTAAGTAAGTATGGAAAATAAAAACAGTAAAATGGCAAATTTGCGAGTTAAAAAATGGTAGGGCGTCTAAGAAATTAAAAGGTTTTCTGAAATAAAACTTAACCATTCGGATAAAAATCACAAACGTATGTGTTCCCTTTGTCTTTGGGCATCTTTCTTTATGTAGTAAAATATTATAATTAAATGCACCTGAAATTTGGTGCACTTTGGTATTCGAAATTATGAGCAAATCTAGTTTTAACTTAAATTACATTTTTTGTGAAAACTAGGAGAAATATTTTTTCATCATAAATATACAAGTGCTATATTCTATGCTTACAGAGTAATTTGTTCAATGTTTTAAAATGTCAATTTTCAATCATTTGTTTATGAAGACCATTTCATTGTAAGTTTAATTGGAAATACATACAGTAGGTAGGTTTAAGTTCATCGAAAAAGTTAAAATGTGAAGAATCAACTAAACTTTTCAATTAAACTACCAGAATGTATACAGGGCGTTTAGAAAATCAATGGTAAAGCAATCTTACATTTTTTCTCATTTATTGTATTCAGCGCTTCATTCCGATTCCATATAACATGTTCTGTATTTGCTCCTACCATTTACATGATGGAGAATGTTATTTCACCTGTATCAATAGAAACGAACCGCGCTGAACGGCGCACCACCAATGTTAATATTTTAATTATTTTGTGGTTATTACCACTAGACATATGTTCTAACCTTTCAATATATCTGAAAGATTAGCCTGTAATACATTTCAAACAAATTAAAATTCATGCAACTTCCCCAACTCTTGACGATATGAACACCATCTATATTATGTCTTTTATTTTTGTTTATCAATAAATAAACTGTACGCTCTTGTTTAGACGATGTCGCTCAGTATGGCACCAGTCAAGCCATTGATAACTGATTTGTATTCGAAAGCAGGGTCAGCCCCTTGTACTCTAACCTATATAAGGCCTAGCTGCCGAACCGGAATAAAACAAAATAAATTTCAAGCTCCGTACGGGGACATTAATTTGTACAGTGCCCCCCGGGGTAATATGAGGACCATTGGGGTTCTGGTCGCTTCATAGGGCGCTGGCTGCTTGTACCTGTCGGGGTACGTTCGCTGATTTCTTTTTGGGTCATTTACGAAGTGATTCAGTAGTTAATTTTTGCTCTAAAGTTGAGCTAATACTTATGTATGGGCTTTTTATGAGTAACAACTATAAGGTTTTTATTACTACCATAAAATTCTGTTGTTTCAATATAGTGTGCGCTAAAAACACTGGTTTGTTTTTATTTACTTTTTTATCATCCTTTTTTTTTGTCGTTGTTATTTCAAGTTTATATAGCTACTAATTTTTGAGATATGACCCGATATTTATAAGTAAATGTGTTTGTACTGAGCTAGTTGATGTTAACGATCAACGAGATCAGTGGCGTACTAATACTTTTTTACTAAAGCAATAACCCCCTGTTTTCTTCGCCGCTGGTAAAGTAAAAAAACATTAAAAATTTTCGAAAGATCACACGTACAGTGCCGAACCATTTGTAAATGTTTTAGGGGTGAAACTTCATCTCAGAAAAATTTGAAAAACAATTTTTGGAAAACATCGACGTGCTTTATCTCAATAAGTAAACATTTGTCAGGTTATTAGTTTATTTAGCAAACTAAAATTATTTTTTTATGATGTATTAGATTTCGAAGATTGATGAAAAAAGTGGATCACTCTGTATATTTTTTGTGTATATGTTATATAAATATGCATATTTGAGATCTATTTTACGTTTTATTAAGAAGTTTAAAATACTTTTAAAACTTTCTAACTCAAAATGAGAACCTTTAGCAACTCGTTCTATTCTAGATTCAGAATAAATCGTTTTTGCTTTAGCAAAATTATTATGGTCTTTATACTTGTTTAGTGAAATTTTTATCATGAGATTGTATGGTTTTTCTGTGAAATGGAATCTAAATTCCTCGAAATCAACTAAAATATTCTATAAGCAGATATGTGCCTTCAAGCATTAATTATTATTGTCAAAAATATGCCACCATGTGCTCTTATTCTTGCAGTAGTGACAGAAACAAACCCAGGACTTATATAATATATTCGATCGACTTCTTTTTATTTTGAGGTGCAACACACTATTTTAAACTATGCATATACATTATCCAATATCAGTGAAATTTAAGCTGAATACTTTTCCTAAGATTCTGATCATTAAGTAACACAATATTATTCTCTTAACAGACCGTTATTCCTCCATGTAGAAATTAAACTTTTCTGTTTTTCATTATTTCCACAACTCCTTTCAAATATTTATTGCAAGGAAACATTGCCTATTTATAAATATATTAAGAAATGACACCATTTCATAATTTCATAAATTTATGAAGAATGACGTACGCTATTCTTATAGTAATGATGGTGACGAACCCATAGAACTATTGAAGTCACATGACTCCTTTTACTATTATCACACCATTTTTTTTTTTAATTTTTAGGGAATAACACATTATTATTGCAATAGTGATATAAACGGATCAAAGACTTAATGAAGTCACACAACTTTTACTATAATCGCACCATTTCTTCGTTTTCTGAAGAGTAACACACATTATTCTTGCAGTGGTGGTAACAATCCCAAGATTAAATGAAATTACACGACTTCTTTTATTTTGAGACGTGTAACGAACCTTATATCCTATTTTATTATGTATGCTATCTGTACATTAGTCATTTAAACTACATTTTCTTGTCACTGGAAAATGACGAACTGCTACTTTCACTTGTTTTCACTTAATTCTAAACTTGTCTTCACTTATATTTCACTTGATTTCACTTATTTTTCCACTAGTTTTCACTGTACAACTATCACTGCCAAGCACGCAAACCGGAATAATTATCTGTGATGATAAATGAAAAACCAATCTTCTTTGTATTTGTACAATGCGTGCTGATAAGTAGGTTTTGCGGAAACTACAACGTTGTTATATCAAGGACAAACTAAAGAAAATTAAATTTTTTTAATTATTTGACACACCCTATATTTCAAAAATTAGTGGCTCTAGGATATACGTTTATTAAGCAAACCCAATGTACTATCCGCTGTAGTAATATTGCCATATATTTTTGATGATGGAAACATAACCATAATACTGAAAGATGATAAATTGCTATTACCATCACCTAGTTACAAAAACGTCTCATTTCCATTACAAAATCATAACCCATGTCCCTCGTAATACAACCATGCTTGGACAATATTAATCATGTGACAAATTATCTTTTAATTCTTACAGACGTTTCTAATAGCATTTCAGTGTTTTGTGTAACTGATTCACCTCCTACAAAACTATAACAACCCAACAAGAACAATTTATTATCTAGCACATCTGCTAGATGGAAATATACCAGATGAAGCAGAAAGAATACGTTTTGGTTTAAACAAAACCAGGTGTTTAGTGAAAGTAAGCAAGTACGTTAGAATACAAAATCGAATAAAAAATTAAGCAAAATAGAAGTAATAAAAAACAATTAATTGCATAAAGGCAAAAACATTTACAAATGCATGTCTATCAAACATTGTGCATGTGTAGGTATGTTAAAGAAAGCTGAGAGAGAGAGAGAGAAAGAGATGTGAAAATTCCCACTCTGTGCCACGCAGCAATTTTTTGACAATTTTAGTTGATTAAATTTAACTATGCAAAGACAGTTCAGGATGAGAAGAATTAAATTTTCCACACACTTGACACTGAGGCATCATTTTCTTAACAATTTCAATAAAAGTTTTATTAAAAAACTCCAAGAAATTATAAGTAACACAAATTCCAATTAAAATCAACACAGTATACCAAAACTTACTATGTGTAGTAGCGGGACTAATATATCAATGAACACGTCTTATTTTACCTTGGTGCAAAAAGTGTTAGTATAATTATATTTAAGTTATAATTATAACATATTACTATATGGTACTTATGCTAAATTTCATTAATTAATATTCGCTAAATGCTAGTGTAAATATGCAAATTGGTGTGTATATGAAAATATGGGAGCTGTTGAAACGTAATCTCCGTATGAAGCCTTTCAGTCGCCCAGATTAATAAATAGAATTGATAAAAATGATAGATAATGTTATAGGTAGTTGACAAAATTTGTTACAAATAGAGATTTTTCGAACATTAAATAAATCGCGCAAATATTTGCGAATTCCGTATTCAAAAGGACAAAAGGCTTTAGAATACATACACACTATTTACTATTGATTACTAGCACTGTTACTATAACGGTCACACATTAACACTTATTATATCATATCGTACCGCTTTTCGTATGACCTTCTTACGCCCATATTTCTTCAAAATTTAATATATTTTTCGATCCAGATTCCTATTTTTTAATGTTTATTTTAAATAGTTTCTTCGCCATATCATTATTTCGTCCTTTCTATCAGTATACTCTTTTCGATTTCATTTATACGGACTAAGTTTCATCTTGTAAGATATAGCAATGGAATTTTTTTTGGAAAACTCATTTTAAAAATACAATCTTCCTTCCGCGAGTTTCCGTCACTTTCCGTTACACAGTTGTACTTATTTACCACCTTTTTATTTGCACACATATGCTATTCACGTACAATTTTGTTAATGAAATACATTTTTCAACATCACTTACACACATATTTTGACCTTGCGCTCTAAACTCTTCATACATGTCACCATCCAATATTCCTCATTTCTATCAAATTACTAATAAAATTAATGTAATCGAGTATGCTCTCAGAGGCACACGATTTTGTAGAAAAAATATACTGGTTGCATGTATATTTCTTTGTGTTGACTGCATTAGTCACTTTCTACACCTTTGGAAGTCTACTATAATATATTTTGATTTTTAATTTTTTTTAGTGCTAAAAAAATGAAAAATGTGATGTACAGCGATGAAGCGCGACGAAAGGAAGCATTGCAACATTGTCTATTGTAAAGTTGTAAAGAATCAATTACACTTTTCTATTAGAAAATCAATGGTAAAGCAAACTTACATTTTTTTCGTTTCTTGTTTTCAGTGCTCATTCCGAACATATTCTGTATTTCCCCTACCATTTAGGAGATGTAGAATGTTATTTGAGGCACTTATAACATTTTTTCATCTGATCACTAGATTAAATTACCTGTTTTATTCTCAAAAAAAAAAAAAAAAAAAAAAAATAGAACAGAATAGAGAAAAGTCATAAATAAGGATATTTTAAGATGTTTAAGGAGAAATAAAATCAATACTAAATAGCAATTAAATATAATTATTTTTGTTTATTAATTTTCAATTTAAGACAAGTAGTTTAATGTAAAATCACCATAATTTTATAAATTTCTCAAGTAAAACCACGTAATTGTCACGAACGGATTTATATTGTAAGCAAACGAATAAGTTGCGCTACCGCTACGCTAACAATACCGTAAGTTTACTACATCACCACTAATAATTATGGCATTACTTACACAGTATTTACGCTTTCTATCACCACACAGCACAAGAAACAAACGCCTGTTTATGTCACCAACACCGTAACCTGGACCTGTATCTACAGAAACAAACCGCGCTGAATGGCGTGTGACGTCACACCAATGACATCACGTATTCGGCCACGTGGTTTTGTTTATATTCTATGGCAATTTATTAATGTCAATATTTTAATTATTGCGTGATTATTGCCGCTAGTCACATGTTATCACTCTTTAATATATTTGAAAGATTACCATGTAATACATACATCAAACCAATATAAAATTTATGCAACTTCCCCATTACGTATCCCTTTATTAATACATGTATGGTTTGAAATAAAGCAGATGATTAAGTAATTAGCAACGTCAGCTAACGTTAATGATCTATGTGAACTATGGCTAACAACATTTTTCAGTTAGTTTCCCCCGCAGCTAAGAAGATTATTTATCAAAAATGACACAAAGAAATTGGCAAGCCTATCCAATGAAATGACACGGCGTGATTCATTGATTGATGACAACGTGGCTTTGTTATTAAATTATGACAAACTCAAATGGAGGACAATTAATAATACTGACAGAGATATCGATTACACTGATAATGAATTGAATTAGAAACTAAGGAAGATGTTCTCCTCTTTCGTAACTCCTTTGCTACATTGCTCGTAGAAACCTGCCTGTGGGTCAAAGTTTTGCCGTTATAATTACATATTTCGTGACAAAATTCAAGCATCTTTGTAAAAAATAAATACTAATTTAGAGCAAGTAAGAGTTAGAATGTAATTTATTTCTGTGACAATTTAATTTATACAAGCAGCGGCAAAAGTTACCTGCAACTTTTACGACAAATGCAAAAGTGGTTTTTTTACTTATTCATTTTTTTAATCAATTATCGTAGTGTCCGTTGCCAAAATAAATAGTTTGACAATTTTGTCAACAACTTATTGAATTACACTAACAATGAGTCGATTCGGTGAGTCTACGAACAACGAAATTAGTCAAATTGTTAATACCTGCGTGTTTGCTAATACAGTTGCGATTAAGTCATCAATCTGTCGAATTTTTGCGATGGGGAAGAATATAAATTTTAGCCAGATACTTCAATCGAGATATTGAATGTAATATTGCAAGATTCGGCTTTTAATATTTATTTATTTAATACGTATCCAAACAGGCACATGCCCAATTACTGGATACGGTAAAAAGTATGAATGTGGAAAAACAATACTATACAATAATATAACGTAAATCACCTAACAAGCATACATAACCTTAAATGTATGTTACATGTAAAGCAAGTTGAACATATATTATTGCTAAAAAAGAAAAGAAAAAAACAGAATAAACATAAATAGCAAAATAGAAAACAAAACATAAACAAAAGGATGTGTTATTTAAAAATAGCAATTTTTAACTGCTGAATGGTACAAAAAAAATATCAACTATGGTCTCTATGTTGTTGTATTGCGAAATCATTTGATACAACGGCGATGACATCAGAACATTAGTGCGTGGTGTAGGTAGACATACAACGTTATTGCTGCAAGCGGACAGGCGCAGAACCCGCAAGTTGATATTACTAAGTAATTCCTGACAATGTAATAAGTTATTCAGAACTTTATATAAAAATATAACCTGATGCGCAGATCTTCTAATTGCAAGTTCGTGTACTTCAAATCTTGACAGCAATAAGCTATGTGACAGGCCCACTGGAGGATATATATGATCCAATATGTACGAAGCCGATTTCAAGAAACGCCTTTGAACTTTCTCTAATGCAGCAATGTGAGTGCCATATATCAGGCTCCACACTACAGATGCATATTCTAATTTAGAACGTATGAAGGATATATAGAGCAATCGAAGAGTAGAAACATTAACAAACCCGTTTGAGTTCCTGATAATGGAACCAAGGCACTGAAATGCTGGAGAAGCAACAGTTTCTATATGTTTTGTAAATGATAGTTTAGGATCGAAAATAACGTCAAGATTCTTTACATAACTAGGCCTGCAAAGAATAGAGTCACTTAATTTATATGCGAAAGTGAGAGGGCTTGTTTTCCTAGTAAATGTCACGACATTACATTTTGATGCATTTAAGGGTAAATTATTGCAAGAACACCAACACAACTATCTATAGCTTCTAACGCACTTTGTAATTTTTGACAGTCACTTATGATCTATTTTACATAGCAACTTGAGGTCATCCGCATATATTAAATAGTTCACATGTAATTCAGACACAATATCATTCAGAAACATAACAAACAGAAGGGGCCCAAGCGTAGAACCCTGAGGGACTCCAGATACTTGTAGGAATTTATCAGAACAATAACCACGATACTGTACGAACTGATATCTATTTTGCAGGTAGGATTGGAACAAATGTAATGTGTAATATGCGAAAATGTGACGGAAAAGACTACAAAGAAGCGGTAGTTAAAACAATTTGGAACACCGCCGCTAAAATACTATAAAGCAAATATTATAAACAATTCAATATTGTATTTAACCCTTTCATCGCGCTACACGTGATACTAAACGTAAAATCCTACAAGCACAACCCGAAAAGAGAAAATCCAGTGCATCAGCTCTTAATAAATGTGAAATATTTGCAATGACCAGATTATATGATGAAAATGAACCGGAACGAAACTATATCGCATTTTGGCATTTGAATTAGCTTGGCGCGAAGGAGAAGCAACTTACTGCAGAACCACTTATTTCGTATCTGAAATTGAAAATAATGGAAAAGAAATTGGACCTATCGAGTTATTTTCGAAAACGGGACAAGGCGATGAGAATAAATTATGTGAAAGCAAATGGATTACGCCTAATATTTTAGAGGAAGATATGATGGACAAAGTAGGCGCTTCTATAACATTGGACAGAGTATTTCTTGCACCAAATCCGGATTGGAAACATTCTAAAGGAAATTTGCAAATGGAGTAAATACTCAGTACAGCACATTGGTATAGATGTCTAAAGTATCGAAATTGCAAATCACTCAAATCGAGCGACAGCTGCAAAAGAGGAATTGAAGAACAAGCTCTAATAAAATTAACAGGATACAGTAATTCATCATCAATAAAACCATAGTTACAAATTGACAAAGAGTATCATTCAATCGTTATTCAGAAACGATTAGCCGTGGCACCTGTAGCGATATTAGTATTCCGCGTATGAATTTCAATAACTGCATGTTTAATAATTGTACGCTCAATTAAAAATGCATTTACTTTTAGTGTTTCATAAATAAAGTTTGCATTGATTTTCCATTAAATCGTCCTAACGGTGAACCTACGTTTTTCTCAACTATTTCTGGGGAACATTTTTTCATTAAACAACCCAAATTTCCACGGTAAAATACAAACCCCTTGTGAAAAAAGTATAAGTGAAAAAAGATTCGGTACTCGAAAAATGTTTGTATTCGGATACGATGGAAACGTAAGTAGTTTTATGAAGCTTATTCACTTACAGCTATATATAACATTGTATAATAGTATTTTGACCACCCTGTACACCTGTGTAAATATAAATTGCTAAATCATCCTTCAAATGATGACTAATGGTTTCAAACACATTATTAATTAGTCGGTAATGATGCTTACAAGCCTAAGATGGATAACAAAATAATTAATGATTTTGGACGTAAAATTTTAGTAAATGTATTTTAACATTTTTTTTATGAGCCGGAACAGTATGAGTATTGGGCAATGTCATGGTAACCAAGAATTTTTTAACCATAAGATTTTGTTACATTTAGGGTAAGTATTTTCTCTTTTTGTACATAGTATGTTTCATTAAGAATGACACAGAGGTTTATGGCAGACTACTGAAGTCGCATGAAGGCGAAAGGACCAAACAAGTATTAATTAATAATGATAATGTTTTGAATACCAATTCATTACTTCAAAATTCAGTAGCTATATTTTCTAGATTCAAAATTTCTAAAACAGTAGACATATATTTTATTCTTACCGATAAAGGGCGCCAATTTACTAGACAATGATATTTTAGATACCTAATAACATTCAAGATAAATTTGTTATTGACTAATTTAATTATTTCCTGTACTTCAGATTTGTTAAAACTGTAAACTTTCTGTACAAATACTCCCACGATCTTCTCCATCATTCAAATATATTTTTTCTAAACTTATATGCTTGTTAAATTAACTGTATTATTAAAGGAATATATACTTGAAGGAATATTTAAATACAACGAGAGTTCTATAAGATCACCTCATCAGAGGCGTGCAAAATATCATTTATGAAATATTTTCAATCGAAAAATAAAAGTACCTAAGTCAGCTTTAAAAAAATATTTTATTTAGGGTGATTCAGAGCTGATCTTAAAAAAAATTAACGTCCAGGGGACTGTTACACATACAATTTTTGTAAAAGAAATCAAAAAGGGCAGTTCGAAAATGAGTTTTAAATGCACTTGTGCACGGCACTGGAAACTGGTCCAGTGTAAAACCTGATAAGGCAAAACATGCTGTCATAGACTGCACAAGAAATTCCCAAGGAAGGAAGTAAATAACATTTGATACAAAAAATTCAACTGCTAGAATTAATTTATGGTTTTGATCAACAAAATAGTTTGACACACCTGGTGTTACGACAACAAAATTTTGGGCTCGCCTTACTCAGTTTCTATATACTAACAAAAATGGTTCTGCTTCGTGTCCGTTTTGAACAGTATTGTTATATTGTATTGCAGCTAGTTCTTGTGGACTTGTGACCGTGGACCGCATGAATAGCTTTGTAATTGAATTCTTTTTACTTAATTGACAAATTTTTATTCAGTTTTCATGTGACTCATTCACAAAATTGCTTGCAATGACAGTACAAATTAAATCATAATTTTTTGTGACATTTTCCTACTTGATTCACATGCTTGTATGTAATATTTAAACAGCAGCAGCTATGATACATTTGCGTCAATCATCAATAGTGTCTACTTCGATGTGATACACTTTATTTTTCATATCCCTTACTGTACATGATCCGGATATAATTGTCCCTCGTGTATTTTACCTCACACTGCTGCAATACGCCGTGAACGCTCTGGACCTACATGTCTTCCACAAATTTCCCGTGTCACGTCTGCGTTGCACTACACTTGCACTCACTGTACACCGTTGTGAAAGTAGGTGCATTTGTTTACCAGGAAATCGTTCTACTAAAGCAATTTCACTTCACCATAAGTTAAAACGATATTCATCAACACCGAGTGGCACGTAAGCCATTATTGATACTTGAAAAACTAATGTAAACACTCACATAATAAAAATGTTAATACTATAAATAATAGGATTTCAATATTCGGAATCGCCTGGCTAGAAACTAGCCCAGAGATGTAAAGGTTTTGAAGATACTACAACAATTTTTTTTTCGGAAAATATATGCATTTTATATATATTCTTTTACGGTATTGACTCCATTTTTCGTGACAAGAGTCAACAACTATTGAGATTTAAGTATTTAAATGCTTGCAGGGACCATAGCTCACTGATATTTGAACTAAATCAAGTTGGCATACATTTAAACAAAAATACAGTTTAGCAAATATATCAAGAATTAAAATAGATGTCATTAAATCCTCAGCTCTTCGTAATGAACATCTGTAACAAAAAATTGACTTAAATTTTGTCCTGGTGGAGTATATACCTACATAAAAAAATATGTAAAACACAAAGGACTTTTAGAGATCCTAGTAATTTTTTGAGGAAATAACATTGTTAACAAGGTAACTCGACAAGTCCATGAAGTTTTGTCCATCTGTTTCTAGATACCCTATATAAGCAATATTTACATGACGTGGCGCCCCCGTTGACCGCTTGGCGACGCCCATGTGTCTCACAAACCAGTTTCAATTAAAACCCTTGTTAAATTCCCGCTTTATTGCAGAACAAACATACTAGACTGATGCTGTCACATGTAACGGAAGATGAGCTCTGTGAACGTTGACTAAAATACCTGCGGAATGCGTGGGTAGAGCAATGCGAGTAACATACCTGGACGTGGCATCTCCGCGGCCATTATATAATGTTTGTCTTGTAATATTCAGTTTAATAAGAATCGTGTCTATACAGGGTGTCTGCCCAGACTCGTTATTTTTCCATTCTCACCTCTTTTTGTATGTTTTTGTGGTGTTTTGCCATATATTTATAATTTGATCGGTCAGTGGTCGTGCGGTTTAAGGCGTCAGTACTTGAATCGAGGTGACTAGATCTGTATTGGTCCGCGCCCAGCTGCCGGTAGACCGTATATAAGCTATATTCGTGGAGAGGATTGGCACCCTCTCTGCGGGTATGGTAGGGTGGAAGAATGTTGGCTTGGGTCAATTTGAGAGATTGATACCGGTTGATATTTGACTACCCCCCTAATTAATGAGGTTTTCCAGGTTTCCCTCATTCCTGCACTGAATAGTGGTTAGGGCCTACCAACGTAAGTCGTTTCTGGGAGCAAATGCGGCCTGTTCAATAATAATATGCCACCCCCTCTCCCGCACAAGTCTTCGATTTCTGGGCTAATCCTTATGATTAGAATGAGGGGTAGAGATATTATTATTATTATTATTATTATTATTATTATTATTATTATTATTATTATTATTATTATTATTATTATTTAATCTGAGTCAAAATTTACAGTTTAATATAGACATAGTTTTATATGGTTTTATACCTAACACTAAGCTAATAGTTGTAAAAGTTATCATAATATTCACAAAGGAAAAAAGTTCACTACACACATGAGATGATCGAATGAGTACAGATACTATGACAAATAGCATGAAGGTTTCCAACTTTGGAAAACTACATGGTAAAATTTACTTCATGGTGAATTTAAGAGGTGATACGCACTTTGTAGTTGCATGTGATGATTGTAAATAATTCTACCAGTAGTGATAACGTTGTTTGGACTAACAAATCTTACTTACAAGTTCTACTACTTTAAACGAACAATTAAGGTTTCCTTAACGTCGCGGTAACTATCAAGACTACTTGAAAGTGATTGTAATTTTGAAGTCATACTTTAGTGACGTGAGGCAGTCGTCGCTACGATCATTTTCCACTTTCTAGTTCTGAAAACCTAAAAGTTTGGAGGCCTCTCACTGGTAACTGAGAGGCCTCCAACACCAGGATAACGACTTAGATGTCACATAACTGTAAAGTAACCAAAAGTAGCTGAAAATACGTAGTAATGAGTGTAACTTTGTTGTATGAATTAATTTATACAAGAAAATAGCAAATGATGGTGGTTACGTAATAGTTACTCTTTGATGGTTTCAGTCTCAGTCTGTGTTACTTTGGTGCTAGTTAGACTTTGTCATATGTATCAACTTTCTGCAATAGCAATTGAATTAGAGGATTGTTTATATGGTACGTGAGAGGCTTTCCAGTTTTCCTATACACACTCCGTACAGTGTTTGCCTTGTAATATTAGATTTAATAAGGATCGTATTTATACGGTTGTTAGGTACTACAGCCGCCACATAGCGGGTGCACTTAATTATTGGCTAAACGACGATCTTGATAAGCTCGAAAGGCTCATACGTGCACTTCCATGGAGGACTTTATGAGCATTGAACTATTTATTCCCTCGACTGTCGTCTATGAATAATCATAAAACCGACTGCTGCCTACCAGGAAGCCGAAGGCGAAGGGGTATTTATTACTTCTTGTGATATGGGAATTAATGCCACAGATGGGGGAGATATTCACTGGTATTGGATGCAGATGGATGTGCTGCAATTTAACACTGAATATCTCGGAAACGTTTCTGTGGATTATGTTCTAAACTAACATAAAGGACTAAATATTTATACATCTTAGAAATATACAGGGTGGTTCACACTTAAAATTAAGACAGAAACTCAAAAATAATGCAAGTTTACCTAAACACGTATTCAATTATTAGTAGTTTTAAGTTTTATAATTTAAAATTATAAGACCAGAAATTTATATAAAAAATATGTAGCGGTTACATGACAGCAATTTCATCGTATTATTGTCCCATTTGAGAGTTTTTGTTAACAGGCGCTATTTTGCAGTTTAAAGTACTTCTGAGAATAATACAAGAAAATCATTTTATAGAAATTATTTAAACTATTTTCAGAACGTTCTTGTGTCTGCACTTATTTTACTGTATAATGTCTAGAGTAGCAATCTACATGACTGACTATAAAACGTTATAAATCAATTTTGTAGTGGTCGCAATAGAAATTTTGAAAATATCCTTACAGCAAAAATAAAAGTATTTTATAAAATTTATTTAAATTACTTTAAGAAAGTGGTTATGCCATTTCTGCATCACTTTAGTTTCAAAAAGTTGTGTAGCTGTATAATTGCAGCATTTTTTTTATAAATGCAGTATTAAAATATTTTTGCGTGACAATAAAGTAATTGTTTCTTAAAGGTAGTTAACATGAGCAAACAATTTTTTACAAAACATAATGCTCTTATGTTTTTTTTACATAACACTAAAGTATTTTAAATGCTTCTGAAGTGACCAAACTGTTTTATTATTTTAGCACCATGTTTAGTCACTTAATTCCAATTACTTTTCAGCGTCCATCTTGAAAAAAATTCAAACGACAACTTTTACGTGAAATTTTTAATGAAAATAACTTTTGTTGCACATTAAAAATAAGAGCTTTTATTATATGGAATTTAGAATTCGAACTGGTGATATTTTTGAGCAGCAAATGTGCATGTATTTAAATTTTCAGTTTTTTTGTGAACGAAATTAATATATTTATTTGTTAGTACCATGTAGGCGCATTATGACTTTTTATTTATCACAGTAAAATTTTATTCGTATCTGAAATTCAACTTTGAATTAGATATTTTTGAGTTTATAAGTATAACATCGTACACCTAATATAAAGATATACTTATAATAGACATTTGTCGTAAAAGACGCTTAATAGTTGTGATAGGCTTGTAAATAAAGCAAAATAATTGCATAACTCTTAAAACACAATTATATAATTTTTTTACAGCAACTATGTTTTATAAAAATGTGCCTATTTCACGCTATTAGCTGCTGTGTTGACGCCAATAAGATATTTATGCGACTAAACCTTGCAACTTTAACTTTTCCAAAAATTAGTTACAGCAACATTCTTAACCACTGCTATAAAATATCTTGTGTTACTTGGAAAGTTAATAAGGCCATGAATCTATACTTTTTTTATGAATATGGAATATTTTTCACATATTTCACCCAATTTTATGTCCGATTATAAATTATCAAACATTTGTACCGCACCAATTCCTGTCAATGAAATTATGTAGGTATGTCCTTTGATGCTAAATAGGTAAGCCAAAGAAACAATTCATTGTGGCTGATTCCGTGTTGGTATATCTCTAGAAATGAATCTAAATCATTTAGATAATAATTTTATATGCCAATTAGCAATTTAGTATTTTATAACAGCTACAAAACGTTTCCGAAACCAATTAGATAAAACGACATTAGTCACAAAAAGACAATGTGAGAACGGTTATAGCAACTATCCAACCAACATTTTCACGGTATTACAAAGCACTTGAGTCGCTGTTGAGATTTTGTAAGGCCTATTGGAAACAATTAAATAATAATTATATCATTTTATAAGGGCTCTTATTTCGTACCATTAATAGCAATAATGCGACATTATTGTAGCATAAAATCCAGCAACATGAGTAAATAATTGGAATGTTATGTGGTGTATTAGTATAATTCAAAATTATTTTAGGCATTTTACTGCATTTTGTGAAAGCAATTTTTATAGGGCAGAATAGGAGAGAATTAAAAAAAGAGTTTTTTTTTATTTCATGGTTTTGATGTTATAACTAATGCCAAAAGCATTAAAGTCATTATAACTTTTCATAATTGCCTTCGTTTTGACTAAATATTCAATATTTGTCACTAAAAAACTTTATATCGATCAGAAAAAGATACAATATTGGATATTTTGGTACTTCTTAAAACGATGTAATTTATAGTTAAACTGAATATACATAAAAAATTATTCAGATGATTGTACAGCAGATTCTACATACAAAAATATGAAATAAGTCCCTATAAACCTAGAATAGCAAATGCTTAGTTTTCAAGATATATAAAAAAAATAAAATCAAATAAGAAATATGTTTTCATTTAACTAATTTATATACTTTTTATTGAAAATAGTTAAATTTGAATCACTGATTTTTGAACAGGAAATCTACTCTACTGGTTTTTTTTCGGTTTTTATTTTTAGGAACTTTAATTATTTTTGAGTCAAAAGGTCCTCTCGCATATTTGTGGTTTGGCGAGAGGTTTTTGAGCTATTGAAGATTTTTAACAATATCTATTTAAAGAAATGTGTTACCAAACTCATGATTTCATAATATATAATATAATATTATATAATTAATATTAATATTATAGTAAAATACATTATTTAGAAGTTACCACAAGTTAATCAATAGTGGTAAAATCAACGTCAATCAATCAAAATAAAGGTCCACATCAGTGTGTCTCAAAAGTCATCTGCATTTCGAAACCTGACAACCATTTTAAAGTAATTATTTGTACATTTTTAAATTTTAATATAGCTATTAATTCTTTTAAATTAATATTATTCGAAAAGGGAACAATTAAAGTAACAGTACGTTTTTTCTGTAAAATTGTTGAAAATTTTAAATTTTTTGTTATGATAGAAAAAACCCTCGAGATATGAAAAAGTTAGTGCAATATTTACCTAAATACCCGCCAATTTGGCACACCTATAACTAATTATAAGGTATAGTTTTTAGCTTTTTAATGTAATTGTAATTCTCAATTTCAAATTTGATTACGTTACCTCCATCCCTCAATTTTGGGGTCTCCCTTTAAGAGGTCATAGCTTTGTTAGAGGACGTTTACGGATCAATGTTTATGTATTTTTTTTCTTATTTTTGGTCGTAAAATCCACAGTTAATTTGCGTTAGGCTAATTTTGGAAATTTTGGAATTTACGATCAAAAATATTTTGATAAATATAAAATCACAATCAGAACGTACATACATCGATAGGAAAATGAATCACCCTTGTTATAATAATTTTACTTTTCTTCTGCTCTATCGAAAATATGTTTACAATCGTTCCCGGCTAAGAAATGTTTTGCTGAATTCGCTGACCTCTGGCAAACTAGCATGTTTTACCTTGGTCTCTGTAAATATTTATGTCAAATATACTTTATTACTGATTTAATGCATACACACTTTATTACAGTTTAAAATTTTAAGTAAGTACTTATATTATTATACCATCAAAAATGTGTTTGCAATCGTTCCCGACAAAGAAATATTTTACTGAATTCGGTGACGTTTAGTAAACTAGCATACTTCACCTCGGCCTCTGTAATATTTATATTAAGGGCGCCGTTACCGTGTAGTAGCAAGACAGCAAGATTTTAAACTCTTGACAGATGTTGTTATATATACTCGCGACAAGAATTCAGACGACTTACGTCATACGAACAAATGAATAATTTGTCATATTTTTATCAAAATATTTAAGAAACTGCAACTGATAGTAGTAAAACTATATACTACACTAAAAGTTTGCATTATATATTGCACTAAATTGCAAAAAATGATTGTTTTTAACGCGACCAAATATCGAAAATTATGTTGACAATAAAAACAAATGTGTAACGTCAGCCGTGACGTAAGACGTCTGAATTCTTGACGCGAGTATAGTAATAGTTAAACTATATGACTCAAAAAATACCGATAACTGTATATTACGTGATCTCGTCATCTTATATGGCGATAATCAAAACGAAGTGCAAATCGACATAGATAACTTTATGTTAAATCTTCTACAAAAAACACTTTATTTGATTGCAGCAGAATACACTTAGGTAAAGGATGAACTTAGGAAAGGTTTTTGTTCATTTTTCCCACTTTTGCTATTAAATGTGATAAATTTATTGTTGAAGTTTATGTAAAAATCCTATAAAAAGAGATCCTTTCAATAAATATACAGGGTGATTTTAAATAAAGTAGCAAAAATTAGACCGCATATTCCTTATTGAGAATAAACTGATTTAAGATACAGGGTGTCAAAGTTAAAATTTTATTTTCGATATTTGTAGATAATTTCTTAAAAAATTTAAATATTTACTTAAAATTTGTAAACCAGGGGTTTTTACGGGTGAGAAATTCAAATTTGTCTCTAATTTTGACGTCACTAGTAGGGGGCGCCACCTATGGCACATCATGTTTTTTTTAAATAGCAGAACTTTTTTGCTGCTTAGTATATCCATCTGACTATTGAAATAATCGATTCTCCTACCTGTTATATCTGAAAAATATGTACCTTGTTGAAGTTGTTAGGAGTAACAGTTTTCGAAATAATCCTATTTGAATTATTCAGTGCATCAATTGAAAACTTATCGTTTCAGGTAAATTGACTTTTTTACTGAAAATATAGCAAAATGTTATTTGAAAACGTTATTCAGAACGGTAAATTATAAAGATGTGCAAAATTTCAAAAAGATCGGCCTGCTTTGATAAAATCTTTGTGCTTTGTTGAAAAAAATGGTTTCATCAAACCTCGCCGATCTTCTTGAAATTTTGCACGTCTTCATAACTTATCATTCTGAACAACTTTTTCAAGTAATATTTTGCTGTATATTCAGCAGAAAAGGCACTTTACCTCAAACCAAAATAGTTTTTACTCGGTGCACTCAGCATTTCAAAAATGGTTACTCCTAACGACTTTAGGTATACTTTTTCAAATAAAACAGGTAGGAGAATCAATTATTTCTATAGTCAGCTCAATAGACTAAGCTTCAAAAAAGTTCTGTTATTTATAAGAAACATGATGTGCCATAGGTTGCGCCCTCTACTAGTGACGTCAAAATTAGTAACAAATTTGAATTTCTCACCCGCAAAAACTCCTGGTTTACAAATTTTAAGTAAATATTTGGATTTTTTAAGAAGTTATCTCCAAATATCGAAAGTAAAATTTTAACTTTGACACCCTGTATCTGTTTTATTAAGTGACTTGGGATATAGGTTAAATCGGTTTATTTTCATCTAAGGAATATGTGGTTTCATTTTTGCTACTTTATTTAAAATCACCCATAAAGTCGCTACATTTTGGCAATATAAACACTAACACTACGTAGCTTGAACTTTATAGTATCCAATGATGGATAATTGTTTTTAATAACTTTAACGGTGTTTAAGATTCTTAACTTTAAAATTACATCGACTTTCCACCATTACTTAAGCCCGCACTTCAATTGCAGATCTCAGGTACGGACTTTGTGATGACCTGAATATTTAAATATACTTTACTGTACATATTGTGATAAAAACAAAATTAGAAACCTCTTACACTGCCCCATACAAGTGTTCTGTACTACTCAAATTAGTAAAATTATATCAAGAACGGATATTTAATATGAGACATATTGTATGTAAAAATTAAAATAAATATTCGTGAACTGAATAACAGAAATAAGAACAAATGCAAGACTTAGAACAAAGTATTATCAATAACTAAATAAACTTTTTAAAAGTTTGAGCAATGCAAATAATATAGTAATAGGGTAAGTTTAGGTTAGAAATTAAGTAAGTGAATAATTTCAAATTAAGTGCAACATAAACGCTTTTTAAAACGAAAAATTAAAATAAAGTATATGAACTGGAAAATCTTCCACACAAAAATAACGTAAAAACAGGACACATATGAAAATTACCCTGACAACGAGTGGATACCAAAGTTACGTTTGGAAGCGACATCAAGTAAAAAAGGAGACGCGCCCACAAGCTTGAAGAGAAAACATCGATTTGAAGATTGGGTCCAGTAACAGGCTCAAAGAGTAAGAAAAATCCATACAAAGGCATCCACACTTCTCAAACACAACACAGAAGAAACCGAGGTCTGCATTTTGACAGCAACCAGAGAATTATGACTAAACGCTGTAATAGAAGAGAGGGAAACGGAAAGAGACAGTCAACTGGAAATATAGGGAAAAAGAAAGTAAAATTGCCAAAGGCACAGGAACGAAGTGAGTAAAAATCCAATTTGAAACGAGACTATGTGTGATATTCATAAAATTTAATAAAGACAATAATATTTTGATAAACAGACACTTATAGAGATATTATTAACAAAGAAAAAAACACAATTTAAGTTAAGGATTTAAATGTTTAGAACGTGTCAATGCACAAAACTTTATTCACCTAATTTTAGTTACATTTTTGAAAAGAAAGGTTAACTGTCATTAAAAGTAGGTAATTAAGAAAAGAGATGTCAGACATTTTTGAAAAGTTTATAAAATAGCATTTTGTTTTAGTAAATATTTGTGCAATACGTACCTTTTCCTATTTAAATTTATTTGATTCATTCCACTTTAAATTCACAAATTGCCCTTATGATTAGCAAGAACCGCCAGTTGAGATTTAAAAGAGTCAAAGCTCATAATTAAAGATAACATTTTAAGTTAAAAAAAAATAGCTATAGATATAAAAAATTACAAAGTAATACTTTTACAGGGTGAAAAAAAATATTTTATTAAAAGTACATATTCATATAAGCATAATAATAATAATAATAATAATAATATCTCTACCCCTCATTCTAATCACAGGGATTAGCCCAGAAGTCTGAGACTTGTGCGGGAGAGGGGGCGGCATATTATTATTAAGCAGGCTGCATTTGCGCCCAGGAACGACTTACGTTGGTAGGCCCTAACCACTATTCAGTGCAGGAATGAGGGAAACCTGGAAAACCTCATTAATTAGGGGGGTAGTCAAATATCAACTGGTATCAATCTCTCACATTGACCCAAGCCAACATTCTTCCACCCTACCATACCCGCAGAGAGGGCGCCAAACCTCTCCACGAATATAGCTTATATACGGTCTACCGGCAGCTGGGCTCGAACCAACACCGATCTAGTCACCTCGATTCAAGTACTGACGCCTTAAACCGCGCGACCACTGACCGACCCGATAAGATTTATGGTGTCCAATGTTTCTAAAAAAATTAAGATATAATTTTGACTTATTGATTTATTTATTTATATATAAAAAAATATTACATTCAATTTTTGCACTCAGAGAAAGTGTATAACTGAAGCTAATGTTGGAGCAATAGTAAGAAATATAAAAGGTAAGTTTAAATATGATATGCATAGTTATTTGATAGAACATAGAGCTAGCTAGGGAAAATAAAGTACAAATTTAAAACAAAACATAACACAAAATAAATACACAAAAACACAAAATTAAAAATATAATAACTATAAAATTATTATTATTAATTAATAAAAATATAACATATTAAATATTGTAATATGTTCATTTTGACGGTATAAAAAGTATTTTACAGCGACTACACTCAAGTGATGCTATTATTCCAGTACTACAAGTAAATAGTTATGTAGTGTTTTGTGAACTAATAAACTTAATATGAATAATGTTGGATATTATTAAAACATCAAAAAAGTGCTTCTCTTCCATTTCATCTCAATAATGCAAATAATATTAATAATTATTTTATTGATAGTGTACCCAACACACAGCTTACTGACAATGATATAGTTAATTACTACTTAAGTAAAGTGAGGACTCACCCTAGATTTTCTTTTAGTCTTGTCGATGAAGCTGACATACGTACTATTATCGGTCAAATTAGGTCTAATGCTGCTGGTGGCGATGGTTTTGGCATAAATTTTATTAAAATATGTTGTCCTTATATATTGCCCGTTATTGTTAATATTGTTAACTCTATATTTCTAGAATCGCAGTTTCCCTCTTTATTCCATAAAGAGGCGTTGGTCATACCTTTACCAAAAGTAAATAATCCTAGCGAATGGAAGGATCTTAGACCTATAAGTATATTGTCTTGCTTGTCGAAAATAGTCGAAAAAGTCATGGAGAAACAACTACGTAGCTTCATTGATATTAATAATATTTTGCCTCTTGAGCAATCGGGTTTTCGCCCAGTGTTTAGCTGTACCACAGCATATTACTGATGACATCATTAGGGACACAGATGGAGATTTGATGACGGTATTGGTGCTGCTTGACTTTAGCAAGGCTTTTGACACGGTTAATCATGCGGTGTTGTCGGCCTTGCTGAAGTCAATTGGACTGGACGATGGTAGTCTGCAACTGTTCGAAAGTTATTTAACTGGACGTACTCAGGTTGTTAAGCTAGGAAGTGTTGTTTCTCAGAGAAGACGATTGTACTGTGGGGTACCTCAAGGTTCCATTCTGGGACCCTTGCTGTTCATTTTGTATACAGCTTCTTTTCCAATGTTTTTAAAATATTCTAAAATTCACATGTATGCAGATGACACGCAAATTTATTACTCTTTTCCTAAAAATGAGTACGAATTAGCAACAAATCGGCTAAACGAGGATCTAAAGATTTTATGTACAATATCAGGGCAGCACAATTTGTTGCTGAATCCTACAAAATCTGCTATGCTAATTTTTGGTAAAAGGAATATGAGAAACATACTTAGGGATACTTTTAATCTAGAAATAGGTGGACAACAAATATCAGCTTCAGATATGGCCAAAAATCTAGGTGTTATTTTGGACAGCACTCTCAGGTACCGTCAACAAGTGTCTAAATATATTCAGAGGGCATATGGAGCTTTAAGATGTTTGTATCCCCATAGAGGACATTTAAATATTGCCACTAAAAAGATGCTGTGTGATAGTTTGGTTCTTTCGCAATTTAATTAGTGTTCTCAATTATATGGACCCTCTTTGGATGTGGATCTTTCTAATCGCGTTCAAAGGGTACAGAATGCATGTTTGCGTTTCATTTTTGGCATAAGAAAGTTTCAGCATATTTCACACAAACTAGCTGATATTGAATGGTTGAATATGACAAATCGTAGAAAATTGAATTCGCTAACTCTATATCATAAAATTATCATTGGGCAAAAACCGCCATATTTATATAACAAAATTACATTCAGATGTGATGTACATCATATAAATATAAGAAATAAGGGTTCCATCTCTCCTCCTATTCACAATACTGCTCTTTTAGAGAGATGCTTCACGTTTGATGTCTATCGTTTGTACAATTCCATACCTATCGAACTCAAAATGTATCCTTCATCTATGTTTAAGAAATGTTTAAGAGATATTCTATTTTCAGATCAGTAGTGATACTGATTTGGAAGTATAGTGTTGCTTATGCTTGAAACTATTATATTGTTATATTGTTTGTATTATGTTGTTTGCGTCGAATATAAAATACTAATTTTAATAATTTTATTATTAAATTTAAAAATCAATTTAAAAAATTTGCATGACGACGACTATTATTATCATTCAGAACAAAAAAAAAGAAATTAAACTCAGAGCACCATATAGAAAATAAAACAAGAAAGTCTACAGAAAAATCTGATATACATATGGTATGCAAACGAGTAACATAATGAAAGATATTCCAATTACAAATAAATCATGTCCTAAAATTTAAATTGAAATGTCAAATTAAAATAATCAATTCTAGAAATGTCAAAAGTAAAGGCGACTTTACAAGAATCTTTTGAACATGAACAAAAATACAAAATAAAGACTATTTTCCTAAATAAAATAATTAAAAATTGTATAATTAAGATAAAAGGACATTTTAAATTTGTATTAGTTATAAGTTGTGTTGTGAATTGTGCATAAAAAGACATACAAAGACTGCAAGAAAATCATGTGAATGGACTTTTATAACATGGCAATCTGCAGCAAGGAAAAAAAACAATGAAATTGTTGTTAGTTACGGCTTGGGTTGAGAGAAGAGCAGCAGCATTGCAAGAGAGCTCCCGAAATTATAAAAAATTGATTAAAAATAACAAGAAAAATCAAAAAAATATCGACCTACCAATTAAAATTTACCATTTTGTACATCATCCAGTATAGTTTTTATTGCCACAACTGAAGATATCATCCGTATCCAGGGAAATTGTGCAGTTCCATAGAATCCCACAGGATAGTTTCCAGTTTCCAGGCAGTTTGCAGTTTCCAGGAAGGAAAATAAAACATTCCTAACCTCAGGTACCTTAAAAAAAAATAAAGTGCACTATAAAAATATCTATAGCTATAGTAAATTAAAATCGATTTTAACAATATCAATCTTTGCAAAGTATAAAAATAAACTACAGGACTTACCTGTATAAAACCAAGTCGAACTCAACAAATATAACATCCACTTTCAATCATTTCACTGGAGCAAATAATATCTGTCATCCAAAGAGAAGCCATTTTACTTTAGAATATAATTATGTTTCTGTAGGAATGCAACCAACATTACAAAAATAAAGGATATTTGAGTATAATTTATAAACTTCAATTAAATTCAATATCCAAGTTTTAATCTACATTGGTGTGGTAAAATTCATTATCAAAAAGGTAATATTAAAAAGAAAATATTCTTTATTGTTTTACAATTGATTATAGCACAAAATTATTGATAATCTTTCAAAAGTGTTACTAGATATTACAATATAAAATAAAAACCTGTATATTTTGAACCTACTCCTGATTTAAGTTTCTTTTGCTCTTTTGATTTATAAAACTGTGTCTAGCAAGGGATAAACAAAATTTGGTATAAATAAGGTAAGATAAAGATAAAAAAAAATATTATATAAAAGGTTTGTATTAAACGAAATATAGTTGAAACACAACATACACTCACAAAACATAATACATAAAAGGATCATTGGCACCCAACAAAAATTTAATATTTAACTTTAACATCAAATACACAATAAAATATTAAAAATTAAAATAAACAATAAATAATAAAATTCAAATTAAAAATAAAAAACACACAGGTATATAATAATATAACAATATATATATTTTATTTTATTATACGGTGCAATTTGTTTTTTTTTTTTGGATAATAAAAATAAAGACATTTATTATTATTATTATTATTATTATTATTATTATTATTATTATTATTATAAATTACCAGTAGAAAGTAAGATGTTGATTTTAACTCTTGGAAGGTATATGTTTGCACCTCGGTTTCTGCAAACATTAACTTCCTAATTGTGACCGCGATAATGACGTCATTTGCGAACGAAATACAGGCTTATTATTGAATTAATACATATACACTTGAACTTAAAAATTTTAAGTATATTATACTTAAATACAGGTTAGAATTTTTCCGATAAGAACATCAATCGCACTTTTTATAATAGTTTAACTTTTCTTCTGCTTGCCCAAAAAGTGTTTACAATCGTTCCCGGTTAAGAAATGTTTCACTGAATTCGCTGACCTCTAGCAAACTAACATGCTTCACCTCGGTCTCCATATCAACGGCCCGCGGCGTTAGAAAGTTGCAAAGAAATGAGACAATGGCTACGAAATTTCCCTCAACGAAACGAAAACAAACACAGTGATGGATAGGACAACATTTGTAAACGTTACCCGTTAATAATTTTTACGCCAAAAGTCAGCTGTTTCATTCCGTAGTATCCGAGTGAGTGTAACATTCTTTTTATTATAAAGCTGACCTTATTTGTTGCAGGCGAGTTCTTTCCGGTGTGGTTAAATAAGAATTATAAGTCAACCGAGACCATTCTAGTGTCGTTCACTGTGCGACTGGGTTCCCTGTTTCTTCGACAGACATGAAATGTAAGTACTTATCTTCAAAATAATTCAGTACTGCAACTTATGCATTGTTTCCTTGGTTTCAGATCTATCTGGTGTGTTTATTTTATGCCTAGCGATTACACTGGGCAAGGCAAGTAATTCCACAAGGCCCAAAGTACTTGTTGCCAGCCCAAATGTTCCACAGATCACATTCGACCTTCTTGGTAAATGGTAAGCATCAAAGAAATAATACATACTTCGTATGGATATAGAGAGCGAATTTCACGCACTTTTGTGTGGCAGAATGTTAGTAGATTAATTTACTATTGTAAATCAAAACTAGTGCGGTTTATTGCATTTATTTAGCAATACGGTTTGTTTGTTAACGCTTTAATTGATTTCAATTATTTGAAAGTAATTCGCAAGGTCGAATTCTAAATGTGTTTCTGTAAAGAATGCATTTGTAATATGTGGATTAAGGTTAGATTCTTGAACTGAATTTTTTATTGCATAGATTACAGGGTAATGTCAGTATAGATGGAGAATTCATTTTCACAGGTACATTTCCTAGAAACGTATCAGTGGCCGCCGCCATTATAATAAGAATCACAATTATTTCATATGCAGTATGCGCCAAAATTATGGAATAAATTCAATAAAAACGAAATAATTATTTTTTGGGAAAAATCCTCGAACAGGTCGATTTTAAATTTAAAAAATACATATTTTAGCGTAAAATGCGATATTCAAATGTCATTTGTTTTCGAGTAATGACGTCATCGATTTTTTTTTAAATGGCAACACCATATTTTTTTCCTTGATTCTGAAAGATTGTTTAATTCTTCTAAAATTTTGCCCTTTTACATAGGAAAGTTTTCAAGTAAATGACGATTGAATGTTAGAAAACGTAAATCAATTAAAATAAAGCAAAAACGTTATCAAGTTTTCGAATTCCATAGTTCTTTTATGGATCACGTAGGTGAAAATCTTTGCAAAGTGTCATTGTCACACCGACTTTCTAATAAGTATTGTAAGCGACATAGAAATTATTGTCCAATTTAAAGTATTATGGCACATTTAACTGTTACTCAAAGAATTGAAATTTTAATTCTTATCGGATGCGGGAACATGCCTAGAACTCAGCAGGAAGTTTGCGATTTATTTAATGAAAAATATCCAGATCGCCCTATCAGCCAATCAACAGTCAGTAAGGTAGAATCTAAATTTAGAGAAACTGGCAATGTTGTAAATATTCCAAAACCTGGACGTCCAAGCATTAATGAAAATCAGAAACAGAACATTTTGATAAGTATGGTGGATAATCCTCATAATTTTTCACGATTGGTGCCTTAAACAATGACACTAGTCAGAGCACAGTATCTTGTACGTATCTTGAGGAAGCAAAAATATCATCCCTACAAAATTCAACTTGTGCAGGAACTCAATGAAGATGATCCCGATCGCCGCTTACACTTTTGCGAAATTCGAATGGATTTATGTCAAGGAAATAGAAATTTACACCGGCAAATACTTTTTTCAGATGAGGCCACATTTTGTCTGAATGGTACAGTAAACCGTCAAACTTGCAGATATTGGAGTCGGGAAAATCCTCATTGGATGGCAGAGGCACATACCCAACACCCTCAGAAATTAAATGTGTGGGTTGGAATAGTTGACGACAGAATAGTAGGGCCTTTCTTCTTTGAAGGAACCCTTACAGGACAAAGATATTTAGTTTCTAGAAAATAACCTTGTTCCAGCCCTTGCAGTAATTTTTCCTAACGATAATGACCCTACATTCCTGACGATACCATATGGTTTCAGCAAGACGGTGCACCTCCACACTATGTGTACGAGATTTTTTGGACAACTGTTTTCCTGGGAGGTGGATCGGCAGAGGCGGATTGATAGAATGGCCTGCAAGATCGCCAGATCTTACAAGTCTTGACTATTTTTTATGGGGATACTTGAAGTCAAAAGTGTACATTAATATACCACGTAATTTAGAAGAACTTCAAAATCGCATTCGGGACGAAATAGGCAGAGTTGCTCCAGAAATCATTCATAATGTGCAAGAAGAATTTCTTCACAGACTTGCGCATTGTCAAGAAGTTGGTGGATGGCAATTAGAATATTTAATTTAAGTATAAAATTTAATCAATTGTATTTTATTTTACATACCTCAGAATTGTTACTTTTTTATGGATAAAATTTACGTTTTCTAACATTCAATCGTCATTTACTCGAAAACTTTCCTATGTAAGAGGGCAAAATTTTAGTCCTGTCTGATAGAGAATTAAACGATCTTTCAGAATCAAGGAAAAAAATATGGTGTTGCCATTAAAAAAATCGATGACGTCATTACTCGAAAACAAATGACATTTGAAAATCGCATTTTACACTAAAATATGTATTTTTTAAATTAAAAATCGACCTGTTCCAGGATTTTTCCCAAAAAATAATTGTTTCGTTTTTATTGAATTTATTCCATACTTTTGGCGCATACTGTATTTAGTTGGCGAAAACAAATGACAATATAATTTAGGCACAAACCTAAACTTTGTTTGTGTCTAATTTGTGAGGGCGCCATTTATAATTATTTTCTTAGAAACATATTTATTTCTGTAATACATTGCATTGTAGTAAAACAAAATGTCTATAGTTTTCACCTATTTGCACTCGTTAGAAAGTTATTTCCAAAAGAAGATATATGAAATAGTTATTTGTGCAGCTAGTGGAAAAAGTATTTATTTGTTGCACGGGTGGCACACATTTTTTCTACGATCAAATTAAATTTGTTTTTATTTCAAATTGTATTGGACAGTATATTGCAATACAAGAAATATTATTAATTCTTAGAATAACATGAACAGTTTGAACTAATGTTACTTTCATAATAAAACTAGTAAATAACTAGTTTTTTGAGTTAATTTCAATTTCAATATCGCAGTTATAGCCATTATCTAATGTAACATATGGACAAACTTCATTTCTACTAATTCTTTGAATTTTGTTTTCATTTTTGTTTGCGGATATCTCAGATTTTTCACTTAAAACACTTTTTCATATTGTTGTGAAATTTCCGGTGTTGGTACTTAGTTCACATTCCAAAATTTTAACTGCTATTTCAGTATTTTTAGAAATGAACTCCTCAATATAGCCTTCAACTACAGAAGAATTTTATATTAATTCTATATCTATAATTTGTTTCAGCTGTGATATTATAAGAGTGCAAAATGGAAGTAGGGAAGAAATTAAGTCACAAATAAAAGGTGTAGATGCTCTTTTATGGGCATCCCATCTCAAAATAGACAAGGAAATCCTAGATGCGGCAGGTAATACAGACGAAATTATCATATTTCGAATTATTTCGCCAATAATTTGTTACAGGTAGTCAGATGAAAACAATAGGCACCATGAACGCAGGTTATGACCACATTGACTTGGAAGAACTCAAAAAAAGAGGGATAAAACTTGGAAATACTCCAAAGGTATTAAATGGCGCAGTCGCAGATACTGCTGTTCTTCTTGGTTTGGCAGCATCCAGAAGATTGCACGAAGGGAGACTGTTGATCGATGGGTAATAAAACTAATTAATATAGTAATTTCTCACATAACTCTTAAAATTAGTTATCTGCAAGTTGTTTATACTTTGTTTTCAGAGGAAAATGGAATCCAAATGAGTGGATATTGGGGCAGGATATAGCTGGGTCCACTGTAGGAATTATAGGTTTGGGAGGAATTGGTCAGGCAATCGCAAAAAGACTGAAAGGATTCGAAGTTAATGAAATATTATATACTGGTCACAAGGAAAAACCAGAAGGTGAGTTGGGATCTTGAAAAATTACGTAAATCAGCAGTTTTATTCATGATTGATAAAATTATGTCTTGTAATATATTAGGTAAGGAGCTGGGAGCTAGATTTATTCCATTAGAAGACAGAGACACATTGATAAAAGAAAGCGATTTCATCTTCATCGCCGTTCCTCTAAATAAAGAAACTGAGGGGATGTGCAACGAAGAATTCTTCTCTAAAATGAAGAAAACTGCTATATTCGTCAATATTAGTAGAGGCAAAGTGGTGGACCAGAAGGCTCTGTACAAAGCGTTGAAGGAAGGGCAGATTTTTGCTGCTGGTTTAGATGTTATGACACCTGAGCCATTGCCTCCAACTGATGAACTGTTAACCCTTCCTAATCTTGGTAAATATAAAATAAATTGTTTAAATACAATTTAACCTTGAAGTTTGTTCCCTGCTTCTTCATAAAAGTATCTATTATTTCTTGACTATACCTATTAATGCTTCCATAACCAGCATTACTGTTCATCAACATTGCTCATTTTAATCTAATTTAACGTTAGCTAACTTATCTAACGTATCTAACGTATCTAAATCGAGTTTGGTTGCTAAGATTTTAGAGTTTTGATTGTAGGAGTAAGGATTTAATTACATATAGTGTGAACTTCCCTCGATTAACCAACCTAATATTATTTAATATTACCTTCATATTTAATAATAATTTCAGTTCTTTTGCCTCACTGGGGAAGTGCTACAGGTAAAACAAGGAATGCCATGGCCGAATTAACTGTCCAAAATATTATAAAAGGACTAAATGGAGAACCTATGGTGACTCCAGTTATATAAATTAATTACATGGATACAATTTTTTGTATATTGAAAAATGTAATAAAGAAATATTTTGATATCTTTTAGAATTTTATTTACTGGACCTTGTCGTCACTGCTGAAACAGTATGATTTAATAAAAATAAAAAGAGAAATGCTTGTTAAAATATGAAAATACTATTTATTAATATTGTTGTGTATCCCACGACTGTGTTCGGAAGAAGGAAAACATTTTATTTGTAAAAAGGGGGAGGGCAACTCTACGAAGCATTCGGGGTTACAGCAATGATATGGGTGAAGAGAGAAATCATTTCTGTCAGCCCCGTACAACCGAAGTAATTTATCCTTCCAATATTTGCACGCACTTAAAACAAATACAAAATGTAACCTTCTCGAAAGTTGATCTAACAATTTTTTTTCTCGGTAAACTTCAAAATGTGCCATTAAGAGATAATTATCACATTCCATATCAGTTGGCTTAAAAGATAGTAGTAAAATAGATTTTAGAAATTACGTCAAAAACTTCTTAATAAATGATAGTAAATTAAAATCTACTGATTTCAGATCAAGACTTCTAGCAAGTCATAATGCTTTATGCTTTGTCATGTTATGTTATTGAATTATGGATATGGTGCAGGATAATTTGTGTTACGAAATACTGTTTTAAATTATAAAGTTCATACAACCGTGAAATTCCTAACTATGAATTTTAGTAACATTTCATAAAGCTGGGGTATTTGACAATTTAGATAAATTCACGAAAATAAACATTTTTTAATTTAATGAGCAAGCAGGTACAAGTTAACTTGTACTGTTACTGTTAGTTATTTGGGATATTTTACAAAGTTTATTTTAAAATTGATTTGAAATAAAATATAAACTAATTTAGAAACATTACACTTTAGAAAGAAAATCCAAAATCCACATTTTTATGAGAAAAATGTCAGAGAATTAAATGCAAGTATAATTTCTCCAAAAACCCAGTGGCGTAGTTTTTGTGGGAGCTTCAATGAAAAGGCTCTTCCGAATCTCAGCCACTGACCGCTTCCTTGTTTG
Organism: Monochamus alternatus; assembly: GCA_037114965.1. Lineage (NCBI taxonomy): Eukaryota > Metazoa > Arthropoda > Insecta > Coleoptera > Cerambycidae > Monochamus > Monochamus alternatus. The sequence goes on from CM073426.1 coordinate 128,418,980, forward strand.
ATAGAGTTACATAGGAATACTCTCTTTAACTAATTACATCCCCAACCAACAAAACAGTTTTATAATTTTCAGGTTATACGACAATTATATTTTAATGCCGTATGATTATTGCTTTCGAAATAGATATTTGTTTTATTATAGCGGTAAGTATCATTGTTTTGTTGTTAGTAATTAAATTATTTTATAAATTTATCACAAGAAGATAAATAATTAAACAGTTTATACGGTAAATATATAATGATTTTATAAAAATTTCTGTGACAAGCTTATATAAAACATTTTAGTTAATAGAACTAGTGTTTTATAATATATTTTTTTTAGTAATGTTCTGTAGAATTTCTAACAGCGCTATAGAACAGTTTTATAATTGTTTCTTAAATGTGGATTATCAACCTATAAAACTATTATATTAAAAGATACTTGGAGACTATTTTACTTCTAATAGCAAATAGTTGTATTATGCACTGCAATATAGTTATTATGTAATATTGTCAGTTGTAAAACAAAAATAATAATAATAATACAAAATTAGAACGAAAAAACGTTTATTTTGAAAAATTACATTGACAAACCGTTCTATAAGACAAATTTGAAACAACAAAATTGAGAGACCTTTTTTTGTTTGTGTCATAGCAAACGGTAGAAGTCTAGTTTTACATTTTTTAGCTTTTATAGTCATTCTACAAGAATAAACATGTCAGGTATAAGTCAATGGAAAAAATCCAAAGAAGTGGCGTATAGTGTGCACAGTATGCAGTGAGCAGTAATATAAAACCAAAAGCAAGAAAAAATAACAGAAGACGGCAAGGCGACAGAAAGTGAGGAGGAGGAACTGTGAAACTTATTAATTAATTATTGACAGGAGTCGTTGTCGGCAAATTTTACCAAATTATTAGCAAAATATATTGACAAATCGTTAATATAAATTCAAGTAATGGACCGGGTATAGAACCTTGAGGTACACCTGCACCTGAGTTATTATTGCTACTAAAAATACCAAAATACAGCCCTTATAAAATTGTTTTTTACTGGATTTACTGCTATTATACAGGGTGTCTGGAAATGATTAGCAAAAAATTTAGGGGATAATTCTAGACCGAAAATAAATGCTACCTCTTTCTATAACATTTTTTCCAAAACTGATTATTAACGGAGTTACAGGGTGTTAAAGTTAAAATTTTATTTTCGATATTTGTAAATAACTTCTTAAGAAATCCAAATATTTACATAGAATTTGTAAATCGGGGGTTTTTCCGGACGAGAAATTCAAGTATGTATTTTGACGTCACTAGTAGAGGGCGCAACTTATGACACATCTTGTTTCTTTTAAATTACAGATCTTTTTTGCTGCTTGGTGTATCGATCTGACTATTCAGACACTCGATTCTCCTACCTGTTATATCTGAAAAGGTATACCTTATTGAAATCGTTAGGAGCAACAGTTTCCCAAATAATCTTATTTGAAATATTTAGTTCACCGATTGAAAACTGTTATCATTTCAGTTAAAGTGCCTTTCTACTGAAAATACAGCAAAATGTTATTTGGAATAGCTGTTCATAACGATAAATTATAGAGATGTGCAAAATTTAAAAAAAATCGATCTGCTTTGATAAAATCTTTGTGCTTTGTTGGAAAATGGTTTCATCAAACCTCGCCGATCTTCTTGAAATTTTGTACGTCTCCATAATATATAAGTAATATTTTGCTGTATTTTCAGCAGAAAAGGCACTTTACCTGAAACCAAAACAGTTTTTACTCGGTGCACTGAGCATTTCAAAAATGGTTACGCCTACCGACTTTAGCAAGGTATATCTTTTTCAAATAAAATAGGTAGGAGAATCGATTGTTTCGATAGTCAGATGGATATATTATGATGCATTAAAGTTCTGCCATTTAAAAGAAACTTGGTGTACCACAAGTGGCGCCCTCTACTAGTGACGTGAAAATTAGAAACATATTTGAATTTCTCTTCCGCAAAACCACCGATTTACAAATTTTATGTAAATATTTGGATTTCTTAAGAAGTTATTTACAAATATCGAAAATAAAATTTTAACTTTAACATCCTGTAACTCCGTTAATAATCAGTTTTGGAAAAAAATGTTATAGTAAGAGGTAGCATTTATTTTCGGTCTAAAATTATCCCCTGAATTTTTTGCTCTTCGATTCTGGACACCCTGTATAACTGTTTGTCCGTCGAAATTTCCGTTACTGACCACTCCGTTTGACAGATTTACAATCCAATTTTTATATTTCAAAAACCATAACGCCCTGTCTTGGAAACCAGTAACTCAAAACTGGTTTATTAAAGCTTTTGGATCTAAAATGGAATCATATCCTTAATTTATGACATACTTTTTTTCTTATTTTTTTTTATTTAACTCTTCACCATTACAGATACAGATAGTACATATGGTAAGTCAATTTCGTGAAACATGCATAATAAATAATAGAACTAACAGACTAACAAAAAGTATAACAAAAGCACAAGAAAAGAGTTATATTACCCACTAACATAAACACATCATAATAGACAACAAACATTTCAAAAGAGTGTGGACTCCGCATTTCGAAAGCATGACAATCATTAAGCTCTATTTCCTAATTTTAAATACTCTGAGATACTGTAAAAAGCATTATCTAATAAAAAACGTTTTACTTCATATTTAAATTTATTGTATGATCCTGTGTGTTTTATATTATTTGGTAGCATATTAAATAAGGCAACGGCTTTATAATGTGCAGTATTATGCTTAGGTACGCTTAATAACAAATCTCCATGTCTAGTGTTGTATTGGTGATAAGATGAGCATGTTCTAAACAGATGTTCATTTTTTTAGCAAAAATAGTACATTTCAGTATGTATAATGAAGGTAATGTCAAAAGTCTTTTCTCTTTAAATATAAGTCTACAGGTGTCTATAGGTAGAATTCCATACAGTAATCTTACTAATCGCTTTTGAGCAACAAAAACACAATTTATCTCTCTTCCACTTCCCCAACATATTATATTGTATGATAAATATGAATACGCTAAATTATAATATGCACTTACCATAGAGTTTTCGTTAAGAGAACTTTTCACTTGTAGTAATGCAAAATATGCCTTAATCAATTGTTTGCAAACATAGTCAATGTGATTATCATAAGCCAATATGGAATCAAAATATGTGCCCAGAAGTTTGACATTAGGTGAAAACGTAAGTGCATCATTTAAAAAGAAGTTATTTCGAAGTAACCTTTGTATGCCGAAATTTATTATCAATGTCTTATTTTTATTTAGTATAAACTTATTACGATCACACCAAGCACTGAACTCATCAAGAACCTCCATTACCTTCCTCTGAAGTTCCTCAGGAGTGTTGGCTGAAATTGTGATTGTAGTATCATCTGCAAACATCGTTACATGGCCATTTGTAATGTAATCAGGTAGATCGTTAACATAAAGCAAAAATAGCAAAGAACTTAGTGAGGACCCCTGTGGAACTCCGAGATTCAAAGGATATGGCTCTGATAATGATTCTCTAAGTTTAACTCTCATAGATCTATTGCTCATATATGAAAGTATCCAGGACAAAACGTTCCCTCGAAAGCCCATGTTTTCTAATTTTTGCTTTAGTAAAATTTTATTAATAGTGTCAAATGCTTTTGACAAGTCAAATAATAGTGAGTCAACATATTTACCATTATCAAGAGACCCAAAGACATATTCCAATAGGTGACATGATGCTGTCTCAACAGACTTAGACTTAAAATACACCCTGTATAAGAATGAGTTGGTAATATAAGAGAACAACTGTTACGTCTATTTAAACGAACTTTTGAGTGACGTATAGTTAACAGTGTTAAATATTTCTGTACCCCATCACAGTGACGTCTGGCTGTAACAGTGCCTATTATTTTTTCCCAACCGGCGAGCAGGAGGCTTTATTCTCTCATTATGTCGACTTGAAAAAGTGTAAAGCTCACATGACGGACATTCTTAAACTCCCCATTGTGCAATAGAGATATATATTTGTGTTGCGAGACGCATAGATTACAATGTTAACCCGCAGAGGTGAGAGGTCGGGAGATGGACTCTTGAAGGTTTAGCGGCACCTTTCATCTTATCTCCATTAGGGTTTTTATCTCCATTATTCACCTCTCTCGTCCGCGTTCATTATTTAGCACGGGTGATGAAAGCAACTGTGTTTCTCTAGATAACCGTTTAATATGCATTATACATTTATGTATAATCTAGATAACCGTTTAATATTTATGCCAGAGGTGTGTTAATATGGTTGACTTGGCTTGAATGTGTACCTCACATTATTGGAAAATTTTACATAGATTCATTATATTTTATTATTTGATTATGATTACGTTAACTTGACCTCTGAATTGGTCATAAACTTTTCATGACCAATTCCGCATAAGGAAAGTTTACCTATATTCGTTGGCCTTTTTCCTTATGTGGGGAAAAAAACTAAAGTAATATGGAAGTTAATAATTGGTCAGCAAGGATTTTATTCCAATAAGAGACCTAAAAGAAATACGGACCAATTTTATGTTAAAATTTCAACACATTATTACCAAAATATACCCTAATTATGTCCTTTATATGACCTACTTTTGCTAGAGAGAGACAACATTATATGTTTGCTTATATACATTCTAATAGCGAACAGGGACAGGAAGAGAAAGAAAGAATATAAGTCAGGCTACAAAGCTACAAGTAGAGTAGGAGTTAGTATATGAGTATTTATAAATATTTAGGATTTAATATAATATAAAGTCTGTATTTTTAGTTTCTATTCAACAATTGTACAACCAGGAAATTTTTTCGTATAATGTGATGACCAAACTTTCATAAAAATAACGGGCCTTATAAATATACATTTTTACTATTGCTTCTTAATAATATTATTATCCTGAAAAATAACCTAAAATAAAAACTGGATGTATTTCCTGATAAAATGTGTTTAATCATTTTTCGCCATAAATGTATTAAATAATATTATCTCTATTAACGTAATTTTAATGAGTAATCAATTAGAAATAATAAAGAAAACATCTAGCGTTTGTTACAATATGGCCGCTAAAATAAAATCAACTTTGAAGTCAATTCTGAAGTTTAACCTATAGGGCAGATTGCCTATGCCAATGTTGACGTCACAGCAAAATATTAACTTTGTGGTTGAAATTTCCTCCAAATAAAGACATTTTATGGTAATTTATTATCAACTAAATTATTACTAGGTACCTACATATAAAATTCTACTCTTGGATTTATTTGTGATTGAAAATTCAAATTAAAGCCAATAATATTATGTGTGTGTAATAACAAAAACAAAATAAATATTTTCGAACGAAATTCAATTCAAGTTTCAATTCACATGCACTACTGAATTCATCTGAGATCATATGGAATACTTATGATGTGTGTATCGATATATTATCATTAGCTTGATTTATATAATCTGCAGTGTTGGCTTCGATTTTGGTAGGCGAAATATGAACCCAATAATTATTTTTTACAACTCTGAAATATTGTGCCTGTTGGGCTTTATCTTTTCATTTACTCGTACGACACAAGTAGGTTTTTATTGCAGATCATCAAAACACAAAACAACTTCAACACCCTAAGAAGCTTGCTCCCTAAAAGATCCTTTTAAAAAACATTTACGTCGAACTATTATTAATAAGTAAATTTGCACAATAATATAGAACAATATTTCTATTATGTTAATTGAAATGATCAAATATTTCTTAGAAGTTATCAACAAAGTTGAATATATTTAATATTGTAATAAAAACAGAACTTATTAAATTTAAGGATTTAATATGGCAAAAATAACTAGTTATTACCTTATTCTTAACCACTATAGTTGAAGACAAAATAAGTTTTACAATTTTGTAATAAATATGCAAATATTTACCTATTATAATTATCTAAAAAATCCCTGAATATTGAAGACAGATTTCAAGGCGAAATTAAGTAAATTATAACTTCTTCTTACACGTTATTGGAATGTCAGCATTTGAAAACACAGAAAAGGTAAACAATATGTAATTTCGAACTGTATAAATTGACATATATTTCGTTTTCCTTGCAAGTCATTATATTACTCTTAGTTAACAAACACTAAAATTTTGGTATTATAAGATTTTGTAACATTGAAGACTATTTTTATGGCGATATGTAGTAAATCTCGATCAATTTAGGTTCATTTTTCTTGTGAAGTAGTCTATTATGCTTAAATGTTAGTTGTGTATACTTAAATACAGATTAGATTTTTCCTTGTATTGTTTTAAAAAAGTAGTAAGTTTGACCTCAAAAAAATGTTGATGTAGAATTTACTTGACATTTGAAGAAATCTACACAATTTTTAGGCCCATCTCCTCGCCTAACCGCGAGTCCTGAGCGCTGGCGTCTACATAACAAGAACAATGAAGTAATTGTTATCGACACTAGCGAGGCGAAAAACTGAAGTTAATTATGAAGCAACACTTTTTCTAAGGTATGCCGCGTACATAAGTACCTGCGTTATGCAAATTTCTCCAGTGAAAATAAATTTTTAGCTAATCTTAACGACTGCATTGTCAAGTCTCTGTTGCGGAAAAGGTTGTGCGTCATTTAAACATGTCTGAATTTGACGGCAGGCATTCCTTAACGCTAGGTGTATGAGGGAACTTTAGATTACATTTAGCGAAACAAGTCTCAGTAATAAATTTGCTATGTTTCGAATTTTGAGAACATCATGTACAAGGTGTTGCGCATAAGAAGTGACAGAGCAAGTGCATGTAGAGAGACCCAAAATATTGCAATTTAACCAAACATATTTATTTACAAAGTTGCACACAGGCGGAGTTACAGGCCTTCAAAGTGGGTCAAATTCGAAAAAAAATAATATCTCTGAATTACTTTAACTTGGAATAGCCAAATTTTGTGCATGATTTAAGTTTATTGCTGCACAGTAAAAAATAGTATTGAGTAACCTCAAACTCATTTATGAAATTATTTTGGTGTTGAATTTTGAGTAATTAAATATTTTAATGCAGAAGTGAGTTTATCGACACAAATTTTCATCAGAAAGGTGCTTTGTGGAAAAAACAACGAAATATATTTATAATAACACTCAATTTTGGGTTTGTAGTAGCACATACTTCAGTAAACTAACTCAAAAGTTATTCAAAGTTACTCATAAAAGATTTATTTAGCTGAAACATAACTGAGTGAATATTACTCAATGAATTGTGTTATTATTTTAACACAATCAGGTGTGGACTCGTTTTAACAGTCAATTGTGCTGATTTTGAGTCAAATTTTACTCAAAATTTTTTACGGTGTGAATTTTTTTGACTATATTCAAGTAAACTGAAACACTACCAGGTGTTCAATGAGAGTGAGTGACCCATAAAATTATAAGTATCAAGCATGTCTTTTCATTGATCAAATTTAAAAAGAATAATGACATATACTCGCGACAAGAATTCAGACGACTTACGTCATACGAACAAATGAATAATTCATTATATTTTCATCAAAATATTTAAGAAACTGCAACTGATAGTAATAAAACTATATACTACACTAAAAGTCTGCATTATATATTGCACTAAATTGCAAAAATGATTCTTTTTAACGCGAGCAAATATCGAAAATTACGTTGACAATAAAAACAAATGTGTAACGTCAGCTGTGACGTAAGACGTCTGAATTCATGTCGCGAGTATACCATGATCATAAATTATAAAAAAGTTTAAAGTTTTCAAGAAAAAATGCATTAATTAAAACAAGATCTTAATAATGATTATTAGAAAAATCAAAGAGTCAGTAGTATAGGCTTTGTCATTCAAAGTTAACAATTAGTAATAAAACTATTTTATTTCTGCTACTGTCTGATGTTGAAAATGGCTGCAAAATTTACATCCAGTGAAGAAGTTGGCATGTTACTTGTGTTAGGTTTCTGTGTGCGGAAATTATAGAAGAAGTGTGCATGGAAGAATATCGTAAGAGATTTCCAAATTGAGTGATTCCTCATAGACATTTTCTAATGTTGAAAGACGGACTTGAGAGACAAGAAAGTATTTCAATAATATCCGAGAACGTCCTAGTGTAATTAGGGTACAAGATGAAAATATTTTGCACACAATTGAAGATGAACCGCAAAACAGTACTAAACGTTTATCTCGAGAATCTAAATTATCAAGGACTTCTGTACACCCAATTATTAAACTTAATCTACTATTCCTTTCTGTTGAGATCTGGGAACGTTTCTACGAAAGTATTTATCCGCCGAGGATAACTGATAATACTGTATATTTTGACATGAGAGACCCATTTCTTGACGCTCCTATCAAAATGGAAGAGCTAGACTTTACACTGCTCCACTGTAAAAACAGAAAATCACCAGGTGATGACAAAATTTCGTACGAATTTCTTAAAAATCTTCCTCAGAATTGGCGACTTTATTTGTGCGTTCTTTTTAATCGTATATTTGGGGAGGGTGTGGTCCCGGAGAGTTGGTCCAGTATTTCACTATCAATGTTGCATAAAAAAGGTCCTACTGACGATCCTGCTAACTATCGAAGTATAGCATTGATTAATAAATAGTCTTGCGAAAGTATTTACTAGCATACTTCTTTCTAGACTATCCCTTTGGGCGGAATCTTATAATAGAATACTTGAATGCCAGTACCAATCTGGTTTCCGGAAAGGCCGGGGGTGTATTGACAATGTCTATGTGCTTAGTTAGTTGCACAACTTCATTTAAGGCTTAAAGGCCGTAAGGTTTTTGTAGCATTCGTTGATTTTAAACGTGCTTTTGACGACATTAACCATTTCCTTCTGTGGGAAAAACTTTACAAAACTGGGGTAAGCTGTGCCATAATTCGGATTATTAGGAATTTATATTCCAATGCGCATATTAAAATCCGTTTAACCAAACGAAGACCTTCGACTTAACCACAGGAGTCTTACAGGGTGAGTCTTTAAGTCCTTTGTTGTTTGCCCTTTTTATAGAAGACATTGCAGATTTTTTCAGATTTCACCATGACCATGACCTTAGTATTGATAATTACATTGATGTTGTAATATTATTATATGCCGATGATTTGGTCCTGTTAGTTGTTTCCGAAATAGATCTGTGTCGTAAACTCAGTTTGTTGGAAAGGTATGTTCTTTTAAATCAGCTTACAGTTAATACAGATAAAACTAAGATATTGTGTTTTTTCCGAGGAGATCGAATTAATGATTTTCCATTTCGATTTAACGGCGAGTTTGTTGAATGCGTTAACCAATTCAGTTATTTGGGAGTTATTTTTTCATCCTCCACGTTTTTTCGTGTAATGGCAGAATCGTCAGCTGCAAAAGCCAAACAAGCTGTAGCCTCTGTTATCTCTCTAATGTCTAAATCTAAAATTAACTCCTGAAACTCACGTATTGTGCTTTATAATTCAATAGTAATTAATTCTCCAGCAAATTCCTTAGCAATATGAGGCTCACGCTACACTGATATATTAGAAAGGGTCCAAGTTGTTTTTTTTCAAAAGATTGCTATTGCTGCCAATTAATACTCCTAGTTATATTGTTAGGTGCTATCAGTTTATCACTAACAGTATTTAAATCTTCACTTAACTGGTTACTTAAAGTATTATCTATGAATAATAGCTGTTTTCCGTATTTATGCCTTAAAAGACAGCACAAGTGACGCACAAAACTACAGATTATATTCATACTATCACTTAATATGTGGCAACTATTTCCAATTTTATTATATAGTCCACACATTAAATTAATTGAAGATTTTGTTAAGATATTTGTCCTGGGCATATCACATTAAAACAATGCTTGCTGCCGGGAATTGTCTCGCGAAATTCGGAATTTTATTTTGGCCAGCAAGATGGAGCAGTCATTTTGTTATTTAAAAGATTGTACAAAAATCGACAGGTGGACAAATACAAATTTTAGGAAGTTTTGCTGAACTGATTCCAACTTTTGACTGTGCACACCATAAATGGAATACCAGATTATTGGCCCATATTCTATCTTCGATCTAACGAGGGAACAGAATAAGGTTTTAAAAGTATGTTCGTCAGAAGAGTCTCTACAATTGCGATATATAAATTCATAAGTACGGAATGCACTAGACACAATATTATTGATATGTTATTCCTAAATTATTAAAGCTTTTCCCAATCAACAGTATAATTATTAACACAGTAATTATAAGCGATAAAATTAATTTTACGGCTGAAGGACATTGACTTACATTTGGAGATGTTAAGGGACAATTGATTTAAAGCACACTATAATGATATATTGCTTAAGTTCATCTGAAGCTGATCACAATCTAAAGGAGAATTTATCGTTGAATAGAGTTTGAAATCATCTGCAAATTGCAATTTTTCACATGATACTACGTCTGTCGTTGATAAAAACTAGAAACAAAAGTGGCCCCAAATTCGAGCCTTGAGAGACACCTAAAGTGGGAGAAAATGGACGAGAAGTAAAATTTTGATATCTAGCCATGAAGCGTTTATCTTGATTATGATTTTAAGAGCGAGACCAATGAATCCGAAAAATTGAACAAACGCAGTTTAGCTAATAAAATATGATTTATTTGGTTATATGAAACGATCATTATTTATTAGACAGAGTAAATTTGAATTTTCGGAAAAGAGTAAATTTATATTTCAGGAAAAATGCACACATTTTGATCAATTTCTTTAGTTTTGTTATTCTTATTTTATTTTATAATTTTATTACTAGCTGCCAAATTTTAAAGACAAAACCTTCTACTGACTTTTGGATCTCTTCTAATGAACACTGCTAAAATCTTATTTTAATGAATGCATTTTTTCTTGAAGATCTTAGTTTTTTTAAAATTTAACGAGTAAAAAAATTAAATTCTAAGCGGGATATTAGATATCATCAATGAACATTTGTAGTGTTTGCCCATCTTTGAACGCCTGTTACTCCGTTTTTGTGCAACTTTTTATACATATAAGAATGTTTGGTTAAATTTCAATATTTTGGAACCCTCTACATGCACCTGCCTCTGTGTCAGTTTTTATGGGGAACACCCTATATATTTAATAACAAATTGATAGGTACCTGTTGTTGTAATATTTAACCAGATAATTTAGTGAATACAACAACAATACATAGTATACACTTAGTTACATTTCTAGCAAAACAATTGAGAAAGGAGGGATGCTTTTTTATATAATAGTAGGTACCTAAATTATTTACCTATTTATTAAAATTGTAACAGTAAACACAATCGTATAAGCATTTAAATACTTACAAGGAAATAGCATTTTATCACTAACAATACAGGATAATTTTGCAAAAAGGATAAGCAAACAATTAATTGGGAAATTGGTTTTTGTTTGACTATGTAATAAACACAGATAACTTCGTGTAGGTTGCTTCCTGTTTGAATATGTTCCGACAAAACAGTTGCTCGACTTTTAACTAAATTGTGTTAAGTAGATTTCTAGACAGGGTGATTTTAAATAAAGTAGCAAAAATGAGACAGATTGGTGAATGTAAATCGATTTAACCTAACATACCTATATCCGAAGACGCATAATAACAAAGATATAGAGTGTCAAAATTAAAATTTTATATTCGATATTTGTAGATAACTTTTTAAAAAATCCAAATATTTACATAGAATTTGTAAATCGGGGGTTTTTGCGGGCGAGAAATTCAAATTTGTTTCTAATTTTGACGTCACTAGTAGAGGGCGCCACTTGTGGCACACCATGTTTCTTTTAAATGGAACCACTTTTTCGCAGTTTAGTGTATCTGACTATCGAAACAATCGATTCTCCTACCTGTTTTATTTGAAAAAGGTATACCTTGCTGAAGTCGGTAGGAGTAACCATTTTTGAAATAATCTTATTTGAAATGCTCAGTGCACTGAGTAAAAATTGTTTTGGTTTAAGGTAAAGTGCCTTTTCTGCTGAAAATATAGCAAAATGTTACTTGAAAAAGTTGTTCAGAATGGTAAATTATGGAGAAGTGCAAAATTTCAAGAAGATCGGCGAGGTTTGATGAAACCATTTTTCAACAAAGTAGGTACAAAGATTTTATCAAAGCAGGCCGATCTTTTTGACATGTTGCACGTTCCCATAATTTACCGTTCTGAACAACTTTTTCAAGTAATATTTTGCTGTATTTTCAGTACAAAAGGCACTTTACCTGAAACGGTAACAGTTTTCAATCGATGCACTGAATATTTTAAGTAGGATTATTTCGAAAACTGTTACTCCTAACAACTTCAACCGACCTTTCTTTTTCAGACATAACGGGTAGGAGAATCGACTGTTTCAATAATCAGAGGGATACACTAAGCAGCAAAAAAGTTCTGCCATTTAAAAGAAACATGATGTGCCACAAGTGACGCTCTCTAGTAATGACGTCAAAATTAGAAACAAATTTTAATTTATCGCCCACACTAACCCTTGGTTTACAAATTTTATGTAAATATTTGGATTTTTTAAGAAGTTATCTACAAATATCGCAAATAAAATTTTAATTGTGACACCCTGTATCTTTTTTATTACGATTTACTTTCACCTAAGGAATCTGTGGTCTCATGTTTGCTACTTTTTTAAAATGACCCTGTGTATAAATACTTTTAACTTTGGTCTGATTTTTGAAGACAAAACCAGAATACTTCATAATTTTACATAAGAATTAAAAATACCCACCTATATTCTACTGTTTTTTTTTTTTTTTTGATTCGTAAAAATTATATTGTAATCTATTACAATATCCGACGTGGTGGTGCAGGTTAGTGTTTTGATCTAATATTGAAGTCTCCGTAAGTGACATGGGTTAGTGTTGCTATCTAATATTGAAGTCTCCACAAGTAATATGGTTTAGCGTTTTGATCTAATGGTAAAATATCCATGAAACGGGTTGAAGCCTTGCGATAGTATTAATATCTTCATAATAACAACACTAGGTAATGGTCTGATTTACCTAAATATTGAAGTCTCCATTGTACGTAATCGAATTAGGGTTGTGACCTTAAATTCTCTATAACATCTATCTAAAAAGCTACTATTTGTTTCATTTAAACAAATCCTCATCAAAAAAATTAAATTTTCTTGTACCAAATAAATCGATTTATTACCTAATTTAATATAAAGGAACACATTTACAACCACAGGTTTAAAATATGCATTGTTAATACATATAAAATATCTACCTAGGTAGGTATCTTACCTAGGTGGGACAAAAATGAAAATATTGCTATTTCTTATTTTCTACTAAAAGAAATACAATAGGATGAACTGATGTGTACTAACAATACCTACACAAAGGAAAATATATAGCATACAAACATAATGAATATATGGGGCAGAATATAAACCATCAAATTGAAAATGGGTGTGGTACTAAACAAATTTTTACTTTTGTACTTTAAAAATGGAATATTTTATATAGGTAGTTCAGTAAAATACTCGACAAGGCGAGAAAAACTTCGACTTATGTTCGCATGTTGAAGTTGTTTTGTGGTTAAGGTGCCTCCTGGGACACCACTGTGTTTTATTTAAATTTTGTATTTTAGGATTAAACATTTTAAAATGAAACTTTTCTGTTGTTTGAATTACTTTCGTATCGCACTATGTTGTCAAGAAAAAAAAATCATGGCCCTTTTTATTAAAAATTAAATATGAATTAGTTTTTTTCGTAAATAATTCGTTTTATCGACAATAAACAAGAGTACCTTTTTTAGTCTAAGGTTGAAGTTTTTATCATACAGGGTGTTAAAAATGTGGGCATTAAGTTGTAAAACTTGGCCCGCCCCTGGTGAACTAAAAAAGCTAAATATGTTTCAAGGATACTATTTTAAGAGGTCATTACAAGTGTCCATATATCATTAAATTTTTATTAAATTATACTGAGTACTCTAAAAGTTATTCAAGAATAACCGATTTTCAGCTGCGTCCTTCAGAGACACATATTTCCGTTAGAAAAAAAATTCCGTCCTTTTATATAATTTTTAAAAATTACAACATTAAGTAAGCTTTTTTCAGTGTGAGATTTTTTTGGTTAAGCAAACTTAGATTCAAAAATAACCCTTGACTGATCCGTTTGGCGTAACGGCGTACTTAATTAATCTTTATTTTTTTCAGAAGTGTAACAAAAACTTAATAAAACTAAAGAAAAACTAATCAGCTAGTTTACAAACTATCCAAATTTATCTCATTTACACTCTTTTTCCAGTGTACTCATCGCATAGTGCTTGTTAATCTTGTCCATGGCCTCTTACAGTCCATATACGACCGGCGAAAAAGTTCTGCATAGCGCAGTGCTTCCGCTAGCAAAATTCCCAGGGCAAAAATGTCCCGACATCTTGTTCAATTAAAACGCACTCTAATTGGCTAATAAATATCTAAATAAACACATTTTCCAATTAGACAAAGGCCACTATTATGCCATTACTATTCCGCTTTGGCTTCGTAAAAAACGAGTTAATTAAAATAATTCAAATCCTAAGTACCGGAGGCAGCATCTCCCCCTGGGGATACCATTAAACAAATCCAATCCGCCGCCGTCTCCTTCTAATATATCGTTCAATTAATTCCGGTACAATTAAGATTCTTGCGTGCGCGCTTATAAAAATAGCGACAGGATAGTATTAGGTGTCGTGCTTTTTTGTTTTATGCACGGAGGAAAGGACCACACGCGTTTTCTAGGCAGGGATAAATAAAATAAACTATTAACGGTTGTATCCAAACATTCAACGGGTCGGTTCCATAAATAAGCGCAGGACCGGTGCAGCCAAACTGCCGCAGGTCATAATATTCAATTTGCGTGTATTTTGAGATCTAGTCACGGAAAAAATGGTCGGAAATATCATGAAATTGTAAACGATACAATTGCAGTGTGTAGCGGTATAGGCGCCAAATATAAGTAAGTACAGTGTAAAAATAGGAATTACACTGTAAAAAATAATTACAGTTAAAATAGATGGCAATTTATTTACCACACATTATTACTGTAATTTTCTTATCGATTGTGACTTTACATAAAAAATGTAAAATTACGTTGTAAATTTATTTTGTGGTGTAATTTTAGGTTTTGCAATTGTAATATTACTTTGTGATTTTACAATACAAAAAGTATTTTTACAATGTAACTTCTACAATTACTTGTAAAATTGCTAAGTAACTTTACAGGCAGTTGTACAGTTACATTGTAATAATACATTTTATATTATTACTACAATATATTTTTTTTCATTTATTGTACAGGATGGTCCAATTTAGGCACCTATGTATAGAAGGTTTCTTCTATTTTCCGAAAAGACAGAAAAAAGTAGCCAAGATATTTGGAGCTTCATTTTTGAGAAAAGTTGAATAGCGAGAATCACATTTCGATATATTGATTTGTTTAAGAGATACCTACATGATATTTTTAAATGTTGGTCGTTTTCTGTTGTAACTTTTCTGTTTATTATATTAATATGTATACATTGTAAAGACACTTTTTCTCTATGTGTGTCTAATGGTTTGAGGAATATTTTTTTACAACTTCTAGTTTTCCGCTGTTATAATAAACATATATATGTTTTAATGAAACATCATACGTACGTAATATGGGGCATCATAGAAAAGATCTAAAATTAAAAAAATGCTATATAAAAACTAATCAAGATATCGAAATGAAATTTTCGTTATTCAATTTTTCTCAAAAATATTCCCGTGACATCTTTTCGGAGAATAAAAGAAACCGCCCAAAACAGTCAAAACTGACCTAACCCGTACACAGGACATCTTGTTTACAACATTCGAATTCATTATCAGTGCTTTGAAATACCTAGATACCTAAAAAAAATCTGAATAGCAATTTATTTATAACTAATAGATTGTTACGATTGTTACTTACCTTAAGTAACATATCAGGCTTTTCCATAACTTTCTCAATAGCATCACTGCATCACAATGTTATTTCAAAAGAAAAATGTACTCGTATTAAGTAACCTAATTAATATGAATGCGTTGCTTCTAATGTTAACAAACACCCTTAACAGTAATATTGAATTTTTGATATGATATCCCCAGTGAAGTCAAACATTTCCGAGGCAATAGATTCGTTTTCTATATGCTTTTCAGATTTATATACAAAAAATTAAGTACTTTGGAATTTATGACTCATTTAGTTGAAAATAATATCTACTTATTTCTGTTATAGTCTCCATGTACCTTAATATCAGCAGAATTATCCTTTTTAAATTTATAATTAAAATTTTTGGACAAATTGTGTGAAAAACATTTGTTACACAAAACTGTTCTTCTCCTAACTGATTATATAAATAGCTATTTTGTACTCCGATTACGGTTCAGTTATAGCTAATTAGTAGTTACAGCTTTATTATATCTTCAATATATTAACTGCCCTTTGCTTCTTTTTTTTTAGCATAGAAATACATGTACATACAGGTACTGAAGTAATAAAATATTATGGTTTTACGGCAATTTTTTTTTTCAAATTTGGTACCTGCACATTTAGGTTATTTGTACAAAACAGAACACTTAACGTTATACAAAACATATAACAATGTAAAAATATATTCATAGAACTAATGTTAACATTTTATAATATTCAAACGAGATCTATGATCTTATACTAACTGTTACAAAGTAATACTAATTATATAAATGGGCATAGATAAGTAGGTACCCAGAACTTAAATCATGCTAAACCTGCATAAGCCCCTATTCTTCAAATATGTATAAAATATAATTCCAATAGAAAATAATATATTTATATATATTGTGTAAGATGAACAAAACAACAGTGGGGTACCCGGTTTTTGTAGATGCAATGTTTCTTTGTTTCAATAATTATGTATAACTTACATACCTATTACTTCTTAATCTCATTGAGGTTATATTTAAACAAGCACTAGACAATACTATTTATAGTTCTAAAAACAGTCACTTGTCATTCTAGATATGTTTATATTGCTAGTCACTACTCACTAAATTAATTATGTAAGTACCTAGGTCCTAGGTACACGCTGCATTCATCGAAATGAAGCAAGAAATAATGCCACCAGCCAACGCTTCCAACGGTTAGTGGTATAGTGCGTTTTAAAATTAGTAGTACCTTCAGACACACATTAGGTATATTTTTACAGTCAATTATATAGTAAATTTGGTATGTTCAGTAATTTTACAATGTACAAATGGATTTCACATTGTTAATTGTAAATGTATTACAATATATTCTATAAATGTACAAATTATATTATAATTACATAGGAAGTTTGCGGTTTTATTGTATATTGACAGTTTTATTGTAAAATTACAAGTGTCAGTGTAATATCATCATTATTCTTAGAATTGTTTTAAGTCAATTATAAGGATGTTCTTACAAAGTAAATTTGTAAAGTTACCGGCCTTTTTTTCAGTGTACACATTTTGGTACAAAAGAATACAATCCTGTGTTAATCGAGGTCAACACAGGATTGTGTTTATTTTTATACCTACATTTATCTGAATGTAGCAGTGTGTTAAAGGTTTAACACAATTCACTTGTTAATATAACAAGTGTTATGTGTAACTGTGCTATTTGTATCATTATAGGTATAGACTTTACACATAACATATTATTTCATTGTTTTCTTTTGCATTTGAAATTATAATTTTTGAAATGCTTTTAGTTGGACGTCCTCTAGAAGTTTTCAGTCGTCTAAAGTGCATCTCGGACCAAATCGAATATAGCCTGGAATGTTTTAAAGACTATCAAAATAAAAGTATTGCATATACATATATATTATTTCGAAAGCAAACAGGAACATAACTAATAAACAAAAAAAGTAGTTAAGCTCCCATAGATTTTATTAAAAATATATATTTCGAACAACAACCAAGTTTTCTAACAAAATTTTGAACTAGTAATAGTAGTACATGTACATATACTATAATGGATTAGTAAATCATAAACAATGAAACATGTATTTAGGCACTATATAATAACAGTTTACATAAATTAACTATTAGTGATCTGTAAATTGGTATCAAAAATTACAAGAAAATCAAAATATATAGATAGTAATCTAGAACATCGAAGTGAATGCCTAATATTATTCAGTTATAGTTCTAATTAGTTTTATCATAATTAACATCAATATTTGTTATAGTCAGGTAGGTACTTTCTTTGATTAAATCTTAATTCAAATTTAAATGTTCTCATCAATCAATCAGGAGCAGGGATATAGAACGCAGAGACATGTTAAGTTTACACGAAATAGTGTACTTTTAACACATCATTGGTAAATATTACTTAAATTTAGTAATCTTATTATAATACTAGTAATTTTAACACATTTTATATAAAACGTATAAAAAGCCATAGTATATCTAACACAGAAATTTAGAAATCTTGAATTATACACTGGAAAATCGCACATACACAACTACAGTGTAGTAGTAAAATTCCCTTCGTTTTTGTAGCAATAGGTAGTATTTCATAAATTTGCAACAAGCTTGCTGTAAAATTCTCCTATACATTTTATGTTTACAAATTATAAGAAGTACAAAAACATGATCTCAAATTTAAATAGTTTTTGTTAAATGTTTTTTTATTGTTTTATTATTGTGTATTTTTAACATAGATTTAGTTATTTTTACATTCTGCACTCTTGTTCTGTAGAATGAATAAATGAATGACACGTCGTCGACTTTGTTTGGGTTATTGAAAGAATGCCTCCTAAATTGCGTACCTATGCAAATTGAAGCAAAGCTATATATAGTGACCATTAACTACTTCATACTGGACCTGTTTAGACCACAAATCATTGTCTACTAAGCTGGTTGTTATTGCTGCTACAGTCAATTGCAATCAGTTAATAAAATTGATCCAAAACACATATTTACAATGAAAATTATCATTGAGGTTTACTACTTTCCAAACAATATAATAATATAGTCAATATTTATATTCGATCATTGTTAGCTACTATCCTTAATCTACAAAATTTTAGGATTCGTTGCTTTTGATAAGGCAAGTATATTGGCAAAAATTAAAGTAATTAATGGTACCTATAGCTATGTATTCTTACATAATAATTGAACGAAGATTTTTTTCCAAAACTAATTAGTTTCCAATAGGCACACACATGTACAAAAAATAAATATTATAATATATCTATCAAAACTATAATGTATTTTGGTATATTTAAAAGCTAATTTTAACACAATCATCAACACATTTCAAAATGTAATGTAATAGTCAATCTTTGGTTTCATTTATTTAAAAACATTTAAGTAAATTACATCAATTACATAAAATACAGCATATAAATATTTCATGAGTCAAAGAAAACTATATCTATTTACAAAATATAAAGATATTTATTCTTGATAGATATTCTTGAATTTTTCTTATTTGAAGGCCATTGCAGCAATATTTTGGAAATCTACTTAATTGCAGGGATCGTAAGATTGTCAGCCTTAGAAAGAGTGAAAATAAAAATATATTAGATAAGCTTCTATTTAAATAATTACGCATTTATAATATACATTTTACATAACTTTAATAATAATGAACTTTTTTGGAACTTCTTATTAATTTGTTCTTTACTACACGTACTATTACACTTTAATTACTAGAAATACGTCAAACTAGTGAATTAAAATGACGTGACATATCCAGGTCATATATTAATACACATCGTACTACTAATAATTAATAATAGTATTATTATTAATTATTAATAATATAGTATATATTATTAATATAGTATAAAAATATAGGTTATTTGTTATATTACTTAATTGTTTAAACAACTGTTTATTTTGCATAAATTTTTTTTAAGTAATTAAGATAGAGTTCATGAATCAATTTTGTATACTTATATAAAAATGCAAGGCCAACTATGCACAAGGCAACATCAATTTTATCAATTTAAAATTTAATGAAAATTTTCAAAATAAAAAATAGGAATATATGTATATCATTATGAAGGAAACAATTATGCAATTGATTGGCCTAAAAATATACATAGTTTCCATTTAAATGTATGTTTGGGTTATACTTTAAAAGAGACACCCTGCAGAGAAATTACAAGTACGCCATTGAACTCAACGTTAAAACTCTATTAGAAGCAAATTTCGCCATTACGGTATCTCAACTATTCTCTAAGATGCGAAGAATCCCCTAAAAGTATTTTTTAAAGTCTATAAAAATTCTGATTGCGGAATCTTGTTTCTAGAAAAAGTTGCAAAAACCGCACCCTTCCATATCTTGCTGTTTCCGATACCCTACAATTACAATGAAATTGGGGCACCCTGTATATGCACAGGCAAAAGAACTCAGGGCTCCTTATTGGTAGTCTCTGAAGTTTAAGAAGTTTATCAAGATTTATGAATGTTAGAGTTGAGGAACATAAAAATTATATAAAAAGACGGGAATTTGAAAAATACAAAATTTGCGAACACGCTTGGGAAAACGGTCATGTGATTCAATGGGGTTCGGCAAAAATTTTAGAGAAGGAAGATAATGCGACAAAAAGAAAATTAAAAGAGACCGCTATTATTTTGTTGGACGGAAATAAGTGTGTGTCAAACTGTTCAGTAAACATCGATCATTGTTGGCTACAGTTGTATCAAGAAGAAGTAAGTAAAAATAAAATAAAAATCATTTAACATCTCTATGGAAGCAGATAAACAAATTTTAAACTGTTAAACTTGACAAACGTTTAATATTTTACTACTATTTTGAAAACGAAAACAGAGAGTTTTTCGAAACGTCAATATTACGGAAGTGCGCGATAGTGATGCGATTTTTGTTATTTTTTACTTATCTGCTTTTTCAGTGTGAGATTTTTTGGTTAGACAAACTTAGTTTCAAAAATAACCCTTGACTGTTCCGCTTAGCGCAAGGGCTTATTTAATTAATATTTATTATTTTTCAGAAGTGTGGCAAAAACCCAATAAAACTAAAGAAAAACTAAAATTATGCCACAAATAAATAGCTTCAGACAATATTTCAAGATTTATGCCACACAATCTTACAACTTGTAACGAAAATACCGTCTCTACACACATAAATGAGTTTTGTGAGTCAACTCCTCACCTTTACAAATTATCCTTTATATTTTCGAAAATTTAAAGTCCGGTTCTGTGTAAGTTTCCTAAGACGGTTCGGTGTTCAAGAAAAAGTTATTTAGCGCCAAATAACTCGGTGTTTCAGTTAGAATTTCTAGTGTACGAGTCGATCTCATTGTCTCTTTCTTATCGGGTCAAAGAAAGGCTTTTTGATGTTTATTGCACCTACGCAGACGGCGAAGCAGCCGTATTATTTTTATTCTTTGACAGGACATGCTTTTTGTATATGTTGTAAGAGGAGACAATTACTAACGATGCTATTATATACTCATTAGAGAACATCAGAGTACCATGATTGGAGAAAATTTTCAAAGCCGGTATTCTAGTTCAGTCGGCTTATTCATTTTACTACACTTTCGAATGTAAAGACGATATAATTTTATACAGCGTGTCACGTAAAGTATGTTACAAGATTTGAATGGTGTTATAGTTGACTTCCAAAATTGTGGAGAGTGACTAATCGCTAGCTTGTAGCCAAGCGCGACGGGCGAAGCGTGTGGGGAGCAACATTTTATAGGCGTACTAAATTTGAATGCGATCAGATATAAAAAATATACAAAAATAATTGCATTACATAATATTCATTATTTTTAGAGTAGAAACAGTGATATAACGGTTTTTACTAATTTCGAGACGATAGATAATAGAAATAAGAATATTTCAAAATTTAAAGTTTTTATCTTGTATATCGGTGTAGCTAAGTTAATTTAGAAACTGTATCAAGACAAACTAAAAAGATTCTTACCAACATTGTAAATATATCCTATAAAACGATGCCCTCTTGGACATCGATGACACACCACCACCCGGCTCATGCCGCCGCAAGACGAATATTATCATTATCACTAAATTAGTACGTATTACGTCAGAATCATAACAAGCTTCAATATCACTATATGTTCACTATTTATAACTGTAACTTTTCGACTCTTCTGCTATGATAACTTGCGTTATCCATCACATCAATTGCTCCTGGTTCTACATATGATGAAATAGAATCAAACTATTTTTCAAGTACTTCACTGTTCATATCTTCATGGTAATCTCCCGTCCTACGTGATTCAAAAACATGCAAACCATTTTCTAAAAATCCCGAATCGCTTCCAATATGTGTTATTATTAACATACGTCCTTTTCCAGAAGGCGCATTTAATCCTGTAGAAAATCCATCTAAAAATGCTTATCTTTTACTTCGAACGTAACCATCCTGTCAAACTTTTGATACCGTATAACCTTCGTTTACCCATGTAATATATCTTTTTGCTCAATGCACGAAATTCTCTTAGTTTTTCTAAATATCCTCTTCGCCACACTACAATTTCATCTTTTTCAATGAGCATACTTTTACGATTTCGTTTTAAAAACCGAAAATTCATGCCATGCATTGTTCTTCTAAGAACTTTGTACTATAGTTGAGGCATGTCCTCATCTTCAGCTATCGTAGCTTGAATATTTTTTATCGTCGACTTTGGTTTTTGTCCTTCCTCGTGTTTATATTTTTTTATTCTTTGGATTTACTTCCACACTCTTATTCGACTCTTACAGTATTTTGAACAAAATAGCCGGAAATAGAATTTGGATAAATAAACCGTTCAATTTCAAGAATATGTGTATTTGGGGGCGCTAATGACATCTAACTGTGATGAGGAGCAAGAAATTAATAGGAGAATAATAAAAGCAAACAGAAGTTCGGCAGCAGTCAAACACTTAATGAAACCAAAAAATTTGTCTAGAGGAGTAAAATTTAGAATGTATAAAACACCGACAGGGCTGTATGTTAGTGAAACATGGGTTCTCAATAAGAAGTCAAGAGAAAACCTTTAAAGGTGGGAAAGGAAGATCTTAAGAAGAATTCTAGGGGCTAAGAAGACGGAGGAAGGCTATGTAAGGAGAAATGATGAGAAAAGCCAGAAGAGTGCAGTTGCTAGGGCATCTAGATGGGCAAAAAAAGTTTGGCGTACATTTATGCCACACATGTATCTTATGTGGCGCCCTATAAAAAATACATTAAAGTAGGTACCAAATTATAATTTCTCACACCAAAAAACCCCAGTTAATTTTTTTTTGTATAAATGTCCAAAAACGTTGGTTATTGCAAAAAATAAATTTTGAAATTTCACTTTTAACACCCTGTATTTTTCTTATTATCAATATTTTATTAAGGCAAGTTGGGTCAAATCGTAATATTTCTATGTAAAGAATCTAGTATATCTCTATGTTACTTAAGGATCACCCTGTATACCTGGTGTCAGGAAAGTAATGAGACCCAGATTAAACATAGCTTCCTGTGATCAAATAGAACCGATTTAGACAAACCTAACTTAGTTCAAAAATGCCTCCTTTAGAAGTTACAGGGCTTAAAAAAATTGTTTTCTTGTTATGGGTATAATTAAGAAACGAAACGTCCAATCAACTTGAAATTTGGTACGGTTATGTTTTAGATAAGTAGAAGCATTGCGAAGGAGTAAGTAGGGCTGAATATCGTAGGGGGCGCTCTTGGCAGTTTTTTTGTAACTCATTTTTGTCGTATCTTTTTTGTTGGTATTCTGATACGCTTGACGGAAAATTATGATAAAGAAATTAATTTTGCGTAGAAAAGCTATAGCTGTTCCATGTAACTGTACCTTCTTTCTGCAGCTCCTCCATTAAATTGATTTTGACAATAAACACGATCATATCTGTCGTTTCTGATTTGGAAAACTGATTATGTCGAGATATGTTTTCAAAATTTAACAAAGTAATCCTAATAATTTTAAAATATTTACACAATACACAACTATACAACGATAATAACTAACTAACTAACTTTATCTAATTTAAGCGTATCAACGTCAATTTGACAAGTGGTAACTAGATTGAATTAGAAAATTTATTTCTATACTCGTGACAAGAATTCAGACGACTTACGTCATACGAACAAATGAATAATTCATTATATTTTCATCAAAATATTTAAGAAACTGCAACTGATAGCAATTAAACTATATATTACACTAAAAGTTTGCATTATATATTGCAAAAATTGATTGTTTTTAACGCGACCAAATATCGAAAATTACGTTGACAATAAAAACAAATGTGTAACGTCAGCCGTGACGTAAGACGTCTGAATTCTTGACGCGAGTATAGTTCAATGTGCGGAAATTTTCAAACGCGTTTTTACCAAACACGGTGCATTTTATATGTTATCAACATGGAACAAGTATAGCTTTTCTACGGAAAATTAATATCTCCATCATAATTTTCAGTCAAGCATATCAGAATAGGACCACCAAAAAAGATACACTAAAAATTAATTGTAAAAAACTGCCAAGAGCGCCCTCTGCAATATGCGGCACTACTTACTCCTTCACAATTCTTGTACTTATCTAAGACATAACTGTACCAAATTTGAATGTGATTGGACGTTTCGCTTCTTAGTTATGCCCATAACAAGAAAACAATTTTTTTTCTTTGAAGCTCTGTAGCTTCTAAACGAGGCATTTTTGGACCAAACTAAATTTGATCACAGGAAGCAATGTTTAAGATGGGTCCCATTACTTCCCGGACACCCTGTATAACAATGTTTCCAATATTTAATTAAAGAATTTTCTCCCAAACTGTTTTTTAAGTCATTTAATTGCCACTTTAGTAATAAATTTTAAATTTAGTAAAATAGCATGCTGTCAGTCAAAATGCTAAAAAATATGTTGTTTTAATATTTTAGAATTGTACCTAAAATAAATTACCTATTGTAACCAAACAGATTCTTTTAATTGACAATAATTATTCGGGAAGGTAATTTCAATTCAAACCCATATCCATTACCATTAGAGTATAGAGACTTGTAAATTAGCGTCTCAGATTAAATTTCATTACGGAGTTACACAGGCATTTATCTCACAAAAATAAAATTACAACTGCATAAATTATGCTAATCTATAGTAATATTTACGATTTTACAACCTGCCTCTTGTTAATTTCGAATGTATTTTATCTATCGACCTGCGGCTCGTGACCTTTTACCTGACAAGACTCTTTAATTGATAAAATATGGTCCACGTGCTTTAAATTAAGATTAGTGGACGGCAGTAAATTCAGTTTAGACTAGAAAGTTTGGTTTTATTGCGATTTTATTAGTATTTATTATATTTATCCTCACCTGAGCGTGGTGGGCACAGCGGTATATTCTCAGTTTAATACAAGCAGAAGGTGTTCAGTCTGAAATAAAAAAAGAAAGTGAAGCAAAACCGCCTATCGTCGGATACAGAGAAAATTAATTAACTATATTTCCAAGATGTAGCAAATTACTGGGGAAATGATGAAGTAATTAAATATATGTTTTTAGTATGCCTACTCTTTCGCTATTGGGTTTAGGTGTGTTTTGGATAATAGTTTTATATTGCAAATTTAGTGGAATCATTTTCAATATACAGGGCGTCCCGATTATAGTTAAAAAAACTGAGATATGAGTTGGCCTTGAAAAAATAGTGGGGGTAGTTCATATAACATTTTTCATTTCGCGATTCCGATATACAGGGTGAAGTTGTTAAATTGAACAGGGTTTTTCTTAATTATATTTCAAAAATGTTTCATTACAAAAGTGAGGGATGCACGTTCGGATAGTCTGGGGGTTATAATTTAGAAAAAAATATGGTAAAAGTCAAAATTTCTTAAATTTTCAATTAGTTTCAAAAACTTAAAAGAATAATACAAAAATAAGGTACACTAGTTAAAATTCCATAGGATGTATAGTTTTCGAAAAAAAATGGAGTTAAAAATTGTTTGTTCAGTAAAGCGGTACACTATAATACGTGTCAGGTTTTCCAATTAGAAGATGGCGTTACTATGAGCACGGTAGAATTTAACAACACAAATTTAAATTGCCTTTGTTAGATTATTATTATTATTGTTGTATTATGTCTTACAGCTTAAATAGCTTGAATGAATTGGCTGACATGCATTTAGCGTATGGAGAATGTAGAGGTAATTCTTTAGCGTCAGCAAGACGATATTGTGACACAACATTTCAATAATTTTTTACTCGGAAATTATAAGAATTTTATAAACATTTATTTACGATATTGTCTTCATTTTTCATGACGCATCTATTCCCAAATTTTTTTAGATAAGTTCTGAATCAGCCTGTACAGTGTGTTAAAAAAAAAGTGTAAAATATTTAAGGAGGTAATAGTATGAACCAAAATAAGCAGAATGGTCTCAATAAACATGGGTCCGCAAAGTAACGGTTGCGGAGATATGGAATGTTTTATGTTTTTCAGCCCCTTTTTTTATTTTGCAAAAACGTTGTGTACTTTCTTATAATAGTTGGTTGATGTTTAGTGAAATAAACAGTACATATTTGACAGTTGTTCTCAGTGTACAAGTTTTCTTTCGCTATGGCTGGTTACTCTAACGCAGAATTAACAGACATGCATTTCATGTATGGTCATGCTAATGGGAACACCACCGAAACGCGACGTCTTTATGTTGACGCTTATCCAAATCGCTAGATTCCTTCACAACGCATGTTTGGAAGACTTCACCAAAGATTGCGTGATACCGGTTTCTTGAGCAAACAGTGCCATTTATCCGGAAGACCAAGGTCAGTATCCACTCCTAGAGCAGAAGAAGAAATTCTAGCACTGGTAGAGCAGAATCCAGGTACGAGTGTGCGGAGAATATCAGCCGAGGTAGGAATTAGTGGTCCTCTTGTTTGGAGAATCCTTCACGGCCTTAAAACCAATAAATGATCATCAAGCATGTTTGTTTTTTGCCACTGGTTTCTACGTCATGATGCTGAAGACCCCCGTTTTCTTCCATACATTCTTTTGACTGATGAGGCCGGGTTCACAAGAAATGGAGTGTTTAATTTTCACAATACGCATATTTGGGCCGTAGAAAATCCTCATGCTCTAATAGAATCTGGACATCAGGCATGTTTTTTATTAAACATTTGTATGGGTATTGTAGGTGATAGGTTTCTAGGTCCTGTTGTTTTACCAAACCGATTAATAGGCGCTGCTTACCTCAACACACTGTATGAGATTTTGGAAGACATTCCTTTGAATCAGAAGCAACAAATGTGGTTCCAGCATGATGGTGCTCCAGCTCATTTTTCCATGGCCGTTAGAGAGCATTTACACCAAACTTTTCCACATAGATGGGTAGGAAGGGCCGGACCTGTTTTATGGCCTCCAAGATCGCCTGATCTAGATTTATTTGTTTGGGGATATTTGAAAACATTAGTGTATGGTACTCCTGTAAATAGCCTGAAAGAGCTGCAGCTACGGATTAATCAAAAGTGTCAAGAAATCCAAACCAAGGAGGGTGTTTTAGAAAGAGTTCGAATATCGTTGAGACGAAGATGTCGTGCCTGCTTGGAAATGGATGGAGGGCACTTTGAACATCTTCTGTAACTTTGTTTTTTGTTTGTTAAAAGCTTCCTTTGTTGGTTTATTCCTAATAAAATAAAATGTTTGAAAAACGCATAGTGATCCTTATCTCCGCAAACGTTACTTTGCGGACCCATGTTTATTAAGACTTTTCTGCTTATTTTGGTTCATACTATTACCTCCTGAAATATTTTACACTCTTTTTTAAACACCCTGTATATGGAATCAGGCGATCTCCCTTCGTCGAAAGAATGCTACTGATATTGTAACGGACGCCTTAAAATAAATTTAAAAGTGTTCGAAAACACTTAATAATTCATGTCGATTCATAGCAGGAATTCACCCACACATGGGCAGGTATCTTAGTAACCTGCTATATTTTACAACATTTTTTCTAATTGCATGACGTGGCAGCTTGTGGTCCGCCAAAGGTTCTTGAACTCGATTGTTTCAAACAACAAATTCTGAGTAATAACTTTCGTCTAATGGACAACAAATGTGAACTCTATGGTAATGCGTTTTTTCATTTCGGGATTTGTGGAGCTATTTCTAATATATTTGAGTTAGTCCGCCTACGACGTCGGTAACCGAGATAAGGTTAAATGAGTTTATAATAAATATATCGCTTGATATTTACCGATTGCGGCATATTGCGGTTGGGTTGGACTTTATAGTAAAGCGTATAAATTATGAAGCAAAAATGTAAAACAAATAGTCAGGCAGGTATGAAATTGATTTTGATTTGAATTTTTATTTATGTCTCTCGTGTTTTTACAACCGTATAAAAGTTTATGCTAATGACGTGTCCATAATATGTTCAGTAAATTTATTATATATGTTTGGTTATTTAATTTTTCTTACAATTTTTTTTTATACAAAAATATATCCCTTAAATTTCTAAAATTTATTAGCAACATGTTTTGCTCCGTAAGTAAAAATTCGCTGAAATCTTTGCGAATTGCAAAGCGAGAGATAAGAAACATATCGTTACATTTAAGAGTTTGTAGACAGGGTGATTCAGTCATAATGTCATTATTTAAATGACGTATGCGGAAGACCCAATAACCTAACCAGCAAAACAGATTTAGGTTATACGATAATTATGTCGTATTGCTGTATTATTACTGCTTTAGAAATATATATTATATGTTTTACTATAGCGGCAAGTAATTTGTTGTCACTAAATGAAATATTTTAGAAATTTAGCACAAGAAGGTTTTGGCAGTTAAATTATAAAACAGCTTGTACGACAAATATATAACTTTTTTTTAGTTTAATTGGGTTTATGCCACACTTCTGAAAAAATAAAGATTAATTGAACAAATCCTTGCGCCAAACGGATTAGTCAAGGGCTATTTTTGAAACTAAGTTTGCCTAATCAAAAATTCTCACACTGAAAATGCAGAGCTTTATTAATATAGGATTATATGTGTAACATTTTGATGTCAATAAAAAACAATTTGAATTATTTTACCAGAAATTTGTACCTGCGAGGTTTTTACTACCTCTAGGCCATCACTTGTGTTTATTATGCACCGCATAAAATGTACTGAGATTAATACATAAATAATGAACGTAACAAATGAGAAAAATTTTAAGCGTACATTCTAACGCTTTATAACGCAAAATATATTTCATATTTCTTCCCACAATGCGTCCTAAAGTTGTCCTTAGGATGTCCATTAACGGACATTAGGACGTCCGTTAGACGTCCCTATGAGGTCCGTTTTTCATAAATTGGTCATACCCAGCATGTGTATGTGTATCAATAGACCTCAAGGATGTTGAGAATCGTTTAAGGATGTACCTGAATAAACGCATTTTTTTCTTTGCTTACATGACACTAAGTTTTTTTATACAAAGCTTTTTTGTCTAAAATGCTTCGGTGTTGCTTTCGGAAGATAGAACATATTGTAAATATTATTTAATTATTGTTGACCTAAAATGGATATTTAACGGACCTAATACTAAGGATGTCCCTGAGAAGTACACTGTTGGATGCCCCAAAGGACGTCCATATTAGTCTTGCAGCGTATCGATCGAAGGTGTATGTCCGACGGAAGTAATATTACAGACGTCACTGAGGGCTGCACTGTTGGACGTCCCGTGGACGTTCGTAACTGGCCCTGAGACGTACTGACCTAAAATGAACTTTTAATAGACGCCCAGATATTGTGTCCTATGTGGGATGATAAACGTACGCGTTTAAATGAAACTGCATTAGAAGCGATGAAACAAATTGATATGCTAGTAGGTATACTGATATAAATTTGTCTGTAATTTCACATAACTTTACGTTATTAATTAAAAGTAAAAAATAACAAAAATCTCATCACTATCGCGCACATTCGTATTTTTGACGTTTCGAAAAACTCTCTGTTTACGTTCTCAAAAGAGCAAATATTTTAAAAGTATGTCAAGTTTGACAGTTTAAAATTTGTTTATCTACTTTCATAGATGTGTTAAATATTTTTTTTCTACACCCGTATTATAACAATGCACTTATATGCCCATAATCCGTTTCATAATGATACCCATTACGAGACAGATTTTTCATTACGATACAGATTTTATAATCCGTTCCATAATGATACCCATTACGATACAGATTTTTCATTACGATACAGATTTTTAAACAATAGAAACCCATAATTTTTCAATCAAGCATACTGTGCATTTGACGTTTATCCTAGGTTCTTATGTAATTATTTTAGATGTCAAAATCAGTACGTATTAAATTTTCGTAAATACCTAGCTAAACTTCGATAATTTATCAAAATGTCTGATATCAGCGATATAGAAGAATTACCATCGACTCCTCCACACATATCGGAGAAAGCAGAAAATGCAGTTCATACGAATAATTACTGTTACCTATTGTGTTCAATAAAAATATAAAATTTATGGTTTTTGATTATTTATCGGGTGTAGAAAAAATAGCGTATGCAACTCTCATGTAATGGTTATTAATACACGAGCATTAACCGGGATACGAAACGAGCCGAAGGCGAGTTTCGTATGGTTTATGCGAGCATCATTACATGATCGTTGCATAATATACTATTATATTATTACTTATATAAAATGCCGGAAGTATGTGATAGAGATGTGATTTTTGTTATTTTTTACTTATCTGCTTTTTCAGTGTAACATTTTTTGGTAAGACAAACTTAGTTTCAAAAATAACCCTTGACTGATCTGTTTGACGCAAGGGCTTCTTTAATTATTTTTTTCAGAAGTGTAGCAAACACCCAATTAATCTAAAGAAAAACTAGAATCATGCCACAAATAAATAGCTTCAGAGGATATTATAAATTTGTAACTATTTTATAAACATTTCTGCGACAAATTTATAAAACATTTTAGCCAATAAAACTAAAGCATTCTATGATAATTTTTAGTAATGTTCCGTAGTATTTCTAATAACGCTATAAAAATATATATAATTGTTTCATAGATGTGGGTTATCAACCTATAAAACTGTTATATCAAAAGATACATAGAGACAATTTTACTTCTAAGAGCAAATAGCTGTCTTATACACTGTAATATAGTTATTAAGTAATTATATTATCAGTTGTAAAACAAAAATGTAAAATTACGTAGTAAATTTATTTTGCGGTGTAATTTTACATATTGCAATTGTAATATTACTTTGTGATTTTATAATACAAAAAGTATTTTTACAACGTAACTTGAACAATTACTTGTAAAATTGCAAAGTAACTTTGCAGGCAGTTGTATAATTACATTATAATAATACATTTTATACTATGACTACAATGTAATTTTTTTTATTTATTGTACAGGATGGTCCAATTTGGGCCCTTAGGTCTTCTATTTTCAGAAAAGACAGAAAAAGATAACCAAGATACTTGGAGCTTAATTTTTGAGAAAAGTTGAATAGCGAAAATCACATTTCGATATTTTGATTTGTTTAAGAGATACCTACATGATGTTTTTAAATTTTTTGGTCGTTTTCTATGGTAACTTTTCAGCTTATTATTTAATATTTATACATTGTATACTAGACTCTAGTTCAAATATTTCCAGAAATGAAAAAATATAGGGCATCATAGAAAAGACCTAACATTAAAATAAAATCTATATCAAAACGAATCAAAATATCGAAACAAAATTTTCGTGATTCAGTTTTTCTCAAAAAATATTCCCGTGACATTTGGACTATCTTTCCGGAGAATAACAGAAACCTCCAAAAAGTGTCGAAACTAATCTAACCCGTATAGTCAATTTTAGAAAAAAATTACTTTAAAGACATCTTGTTTACAACACTCGAATTCACTATCAGTGTATTGACATTGATACCTTAAAAAAATCTTGCAAGTAAGTGCCTAGGTCCTAGGTACACGCTGCATTTATCGAAATGAAGCAAGGAATAATGAAGACGTTACCACCCAACGCTCTCAATGGTTAGTGGTAGTGCGTTTTAAAGTTAGTAGTACCTTCACACACGCATTAGGCATATTTTTATAGTCAATTATTTAGTAAATTTGGTATTTTCAGTTATTTTTACAATGTAAAAATGAATTTCACATTGCTAATTGTAAATGTACTATAATATATTCTGTAAATGTATGTGTTATATTATAATTACATAGGAAGTTTACGGTTTTATTGTACATTGGCATTTTTCTTGTAAAATTAAAAGTGTCAGTGTAATATCATCATTATTTTTAGAATTACTTTAAGACAATTATAAGGATATTCTTACAAAGTATATTTGTAAAGTTACTGGCCTTTCTTCAGTGTAGAATAACCTTGAAACTAAAGGTTAAGTGAATCCCCGATTCAGATCCGGCGACCCCAGAAACATAGATCTACGATGTCCACTTGGTCCACTTGTGCATATTTCGCTTTGACCTTGGACTGACTTTGAACCTAGGGCGACGGGGTTAAATAGACCACAGATTCAGATTCAGCCTGTGAAAATATGTCTTGGCGACGGCCTTAATATTTAAATATACTTTATTTATATTAAAACAAATTTAGTAATTATTCATGCAAGCTCAGAAACGTCCTATTTATTTACCTACAGGGGTTCGATTCTTGAGTTTAGTGAAACACATTCCCTCAGCAAGTGATGTAAACTCTCATGAGAAAATGGAAATCTTGACAAAACAGTTGCATTGGAACGGTAGGTTGTGTTACGTAGTTAGAAGCAACGTCATATTCATAAAAGTATTCAGCCACTACACTCATGTGATGTTACTTCCATTTTATATGATCAACGGATATTTAAGAATCCTAGAATTCGCGAAGAGTTAGCATACATAAATTTTAATTATTCACTGATATATTTAGTTATTCGCCGTTTTGAAGCATCTGTGACGGCTTTGGGATATTCAATAAATAACACAGTAAATAATGCCTTTTATTTGCGACACTTTACTACCCAATTATAAGGACTAGTGCTGAACGTACGAAGAAAAAAAATTGATACCGTTTTTCAGAACAATACGGAATTTCTTGACTCTATGCCGTATAGTAGACTATTTTAATGGCAAAGTAGATTTTTTGAATCCACCCTAAATGGGCCATCCATGAAAAATTATATCGTTTAAATATGCCCCAGTGACAAAAGCCACAGCTCAACTGAATAGTTATAAACTTAATCTGCAAATATGAGTTTGCTTTTATTAATACTTTTTGTAGTTGTCCCATCTAGCCTAAAATATTGTGTTATTTGATCAATAATTAATATTTAATTATGTTACTAAATGAATAATTCAATAAACTAATATTGACACTTTCATCTTCGCATAAGTTTTTCTTATGTTTTTTGATATTTGGAAAAAATGTTTGGAGAATTTGCTTAGCTTTTTTGGGATATATGTCCTGTTAAAAGAAAGACCTCTATTTAAGATCCACCCTGTATCGATGCGAGTGCTATTTGAGCGTAAAATACTGAATATTTTATTTGGTGTAATTTATTCAACAATTTATAATCTAATTCTAGCTAAATAAATATAAATGATTTCGTAATTACGCTTTCTCCGGGCATTTCAGTAAAAACATTTGCGATCCATAATAAAATAGACTCGTACTGTACTACATTCACGTGTAAGGTCTAATAGAAGTAATGACAGTAAATTTGTGATGCTAATTCAGGATTTCCCACGTAAGCAAATAAAGCGAACACCTGTGTTAAAAGTAGTACCGGTCGCACTAAAAGACCAAATCGAGAGTCTTGCACTTTATTGTATTTTCCATATGAGACGGCTATGGAGAACGATATTTTACAACAACAATAACGACTGCATTCTGCTATACTTAGAGTGTAAGTAAATTTTCTGACCAGCACTTTTATTTTTGACAACATATTTTTGTCGGATTAATATAGACCAGACAACAACATTCTTGTATCCCAAAGCACATTATAAAATACCGATACTGCGGCGAGTATCATCTATTTTTTCAAAGAAAATTATACTTAATTGCAACTGTAATTTTAACACCCTTGAAAACGGCCACAACAGAAAGGAGCCCATTATACTGCGGGTACCATTAAAATCTCCACCTGTACCGCCGAAGACTATTGCAATATTAGCAAAAAACAAAATTTCAGGTGACAACTACTCTACGGCTTAACGCCCCGACCAGCATTGAATTATATCTGAAAAACCTTTAGCAAACAGCTAAATCAACAGCAAGATTAGTAGCCAGCGAAGTCAACAGGTGAGGCAATAGACAACTAATCCTGGATGTTCGCGTCTTTATTTTAATTTAAAAATCAAAAACATATATTAATCTAAAAGTCTAGACATTGCATTTTATTAGCCAATGTCTCATAAGCAATCATCAAAATGTTCTCCATTGAGTCGAGATCTATAATTGAATTTTATTAAATTTATGGTTGAAAACACTGATGCGCAAAGATATGTAGAACAGAAGAATAATTTTATCTTGCACGCTGCCCTTTCTAAGAATGGGAACAGCGATGGACACGAAAATTTGTCGAAGAGTGCTATAATGCCCGCGGGCTTGCGTTGGGAACTCCTGATATAGAATGTAGAAAGAAAAGTCATATTTGGAAATCAATATCAAATACAAAATCATGAGTAGTTTGTATGTTGCCACATTTACAGAGCGATATCTAACTGACCATGATAGAAAGGAAATATTTTAACCTGGAGAATATTATTTAACGAAAATAACCGTACTTATTGTTTTAAATTCATTTAGGACTGGTATATTGACACTCATACTTTATTTATACAGCTTGCTAGAAATCATTATAAAGGCTAGGTTCTTCATTGATGAGAATTATGACTTCAAACCTATTTGGCAAAACCCAATTTTCCAAAATTCTAGAAAAGCCTACCGGAGTTAGCAGTTATTTCCTAAAATTCGCCGATGGTGACACAAGTTGCAGCTTGCAATGGTACTCACCATATAGTGGATCGCTTTCTGTTGCGGCCGCATTTAGGTCCAGCACTGAGTAGCCACTAGATGGTCATAGGTTGCCTCACTATGGCAAACTGATGAGAGCTATCAATTTCGAAACCATTATATATCTGATGGCACCGCTGACAACTAACCGTGGATGATTGTTATAAATTTTTCAGCTGTAATTCAATACTGGTTGGGGTATCACTACACCGAGAAGTTGTTTCCTGATATTCTGTTTTTGTAAAGATTTTATTTGTTTATTTTTTATAGTTGATCAGTGGGAGCATTTAAATTTTCCGAATCCTTATAGCCTATATATATATATATATATATATATATATATATATATATTTTGAATTTATTCACTTATGGAGCACTGTTATGTTTCCTACAACTCATTATATGACCTGGCGTTACATATGTATATGTAACGCTTGCATGTATCTGTATATTACTTTCTTATAATTTTTGTCATCTCAAAAAACCCAATTTTGAAGCTGACATCTTGAAAACTATTCGAAATATTAGCAAAAAACAAAATTATGGTCCAAAATCAGAGCCATATTTCCACAGTTTCTTTTTGTATGTATTTTGGCATATAACTATGCTATGTAATAATAAAAATAAAGTAATAAAAATACAGCTCATAATAGGCTTGCTTAAGGATTTAGGGGTCAATTTACTAATTATTTCCTCTGTTTAAACATTTTTTTTCATATTTTTAATGTATTTGTAATTTGTTACTATATAATTCTCTCTCTTATAATTGGGCGAATGCCTGAATATTGGAAGATATATAAATATTAGTAGAGATCTATTTCCGATTTCCAGAGAAATTCCATTCTCCAATGGCAATCGACAAACTAATCAGGCGTTCCCTCCACTCGCTATATATTACCTGAAATTGCGTAATCGGATTGTTAGACTGCACGTCGTGAGTTATAAATAAAGATATAGTTACCCATCTCCGCTTTAGCGGTCCGCTAACGGGAGAGATATAAACGATTTTCTTTATAGACAATTTAAAATGGTACATAGACAACCGCTATCTGCAAGGCAGTACGCAGTTTGTTTGCTCGATAGGCATCGGCAGCGAAGGGACTGAAAATATCTCTTTTCTGCGGGCCATTATTCTTCGATAAAGGAGGCATTTGAGAGCATTGCAAAAATTTGTGTAAATAAAAAGTAAATTATCTACTGTGCCTACATCTTTTTACTTTTTTTTTGCTTTGTAAGCTTTGGTGGTAGATGTCAGTGAATGAACAATTTTCTTCACCTTTGGTATTAGTTATTCTTCAATAAAAGAGACATTTGAGAGCATTGCAAAAACTTGTGTAAATTATCTATTGTACCTATATCTTTTTACTTTTTTTTTTTTGGTTTGTTAGCTTTTGTGGTAGATGTCAGTGACTGGATAATTTTCCTTGCTTTTAGTTCTAGTTTGGCTAAATTTTTTAATATTTCGAACAACAAGTCAGAACTCGGCTTAAATACTAAAATTTAGAGACCTGATAAAAAAACATTCGATATAAATAACATTAGATATTAAAAGGAACATTGGAAATTTTAATGTAGTTTCAGAACTATGGATGAAAATAAATATTCAGCAAACTTTGTAAAAGTAGAGTTCCTTCTTCATTTGAATAAATTTAAAGAACGTATCAAAATATAATCTTATAGTAACTCTTTTACGAAAATCTCCGAGTCCCCATTAATGAACCGTATAATCGTTTCCAATAATAATGACACTCTCTTAAAACAGTTTTTGGACTTCTGGGAGTTCTGAGTAGTAAATCTCTATCGGTGAGTGAAACAACTAATAACTAATATTAAAAATGTAAAGTAGATTTAATTACAAATATATCAGAAGTTCTAGAGAAATCGCAAAATTCATTTTAATGAGTGTCATTATTATTGCAAACGATAGTACATGTTTTCCTACCGCACACCTTAACACAACTACATTGATGTGACACATATCATTGATTTTTCCACAATATATAATTTAAATTAAAAATTAAAGTAAATATTATGTAAAAAAGCTTAACAAAACTTGTAAATTTCCGTTCATTTTTATCAGTTAACAGCTAAGAGTTTATTATTACCTCCAGTCCTGGAAAGCATTTATAAGAATATCTTTGCAAGGAAGCCTCTGAATTCAGCTATTCTACCTAATCTATTCTTGCCAAAGTTTTTAGGATGTTGAAGAGGCAAGTATCATTTAGCTTCCCAAATATAACAATATTGTAGAAGTCATGGAGTATTTTTGGACATCAGCTTTACCATGACACTGGATAAAGCAGTTTCACTCCTATATGTATTTGTCTAAAGGCAGCTTTATGGCATTTAGGAGCACACAAATGGGTATTTAATTTTAGCTCATCGCCAATTAATTCATTACCATACTGATCATAAACAAATAGCATCAACATATTCATGTGAGTTACTTCCAACAACAAAAAGTCGTCAGTATAACATCTGAAAACAAGAAGTACCAACACCAACAAAATAAATCAAACACATACCACTTGTGAGTCAAAACACTTCAAACGGCATCAGTATGGTAAATTTGGTATACTAACAGAATTATTAAACAAGGTACAGAAGGGATATCTGACAGTAATCCATCTAATCGATATACAAAGGTGCACCGACAAAATTATTGTACCATTAAAGAAGTTTGAAACAACTTTTCCCAGACCAAGGGGTGGTTATACAGGATTTCGTGTATTTGCGTCAATTGGACAACGGTAAAATACAAAATAGATTTTCTCAATAGAAATGATGAATTCTAATACAAGACGTAAGATTTTCGCCAATTATATAGATGGTGAGATGATGAATTGACTAAAAACAAGTTTCAAAATTTCTTTTGACGGGAAGGATACCTCTAAACTGATGTTGTGACAACCAAATCAGAAATTTGCTTTGTAGGCTTCTATGGTAATTAACAACGAGCAAGGTGCTTGCCATGTCACCTATTTAGATATCTTGGACATTTTTGAGAGACATATCCCTCTTTTCTTTAAAAGTAACTCTGAAATTGACCTAGAAATTGTTTCACAAGAATAGGAACTAATTAAAATTACTAGTAACGTAATTCGTGACATACTTAAACATTATTCTTTAATGCAAAAACGATCATCAGCAAATTATAAGTAAAATAACGTATTACTTTTTTTATGAAATTGTGGCACAATATATGTATATAAGAACATTTTTAAATAATGAGCTAAATAATAATTATTTTTTACTGATAATATGCAAATGTTATATAATTCTTTGGAGACATAAATCCTGTATTTTCATTCTTAGATTATTTGCTTGCAAATGCTAATAAGACATAAAATTAAAAAAGTATTCAGCTTCCTCGAGTTCGCTGTTGTTGGAAATGAGGAAGAGATATTAATACCATTGCCTTTGCTGTTGTTATTATTAATTTCTTTTATCGAGGCGATGTTCGTATGCCTAAAATGTCACGCGACCGCTAGAAATCGTAAAGCAGGCAGAAGATCGGAGCCATTAAAGCGACGCCCGAGGGCGCTTCGCAGTGTTCGCTTGTCCATCGGTTCGGAATTGCAGGTGCCATCGATGTGGGAGTGCCAGCATGGGACCAGGTCACCGGGTGAAAGTGTGGAAGATGCTCATCGCCATAAGCACTAACCAGTGGCGTGTAAAAATACGCTGAATTTCCTGCCAGGGGTTTGGAGAGATGACTGGCACAAGCAACATTTTGGATTGAATAGAAGTCTTCGGAGCTGAAATATAAAAGAACCCATTAGTGCAAAATCTTGAAAAAAGTTGACAATTTAGTTTACATAAAAGTTAATTGATATACGTCTTTTATAATAATACTTAGATCCACCTAAACCTTGGCAGAAACTTGACAATTTGACATTATTAGTTCTCTCACCATACCTATGAAATAATATTCTGACAAAAGATGGGCATATCTCTTATTAGAAACTGCCAAAATCTTCGAAAACTATTAAAAATATGCGATTTGAAAAAATATATTATTTGTAATATGCAATATAGTTTCCAGGAAGGTAAAAGCACCCAAGAGGCAATTTTACAGTTAACATAAACGAATAGAAACTAATTAAAATTACAGTAACGTAATTTGTGACATACTTAAATAATATTATTCTTTAATGCAAAAATGATCATCAGTAAATTACAAGTAAAATAGTCATCATTATCAGTATTTCTAAACCTATCATAAGCGCTCGATTCAGTAAGTCATCCATTACTTGTGAAATC
Organism: Monochamus alternatus; assembly: GCA_037114965.1. Lineage (NCBI taxonomy): Eukaryota > Metazoa > Arthropoda > Insecta > Coleoptera > Cerambycidae > Monochamus > Monochamus alternatus. The sequence continues at coordinate 128,458,150 of CM073426.1, forward strand.
TTTGAAATATGTTGGTATTAGAGGGAAACCTTTAAAATTAATTGCTGATATTTTTCTGATGGATATCAAAGTGATGATAATATTTCCAGTGATTAAAAAATGTTTGAAAGCGCTGTTCCCCAAGGGATTGTATTGGGGCTAGTTTGATTCAATATTTATGTAAATCCTCTATTTTCTGTACAAAGTAGTGGGTGCAAATCTTGGGATTTATAAAACAGAAAGTAGAGAGAGATTTAGATCACTTTAATAAATTACTTGATTATCAATTACTTACAATCAATTATTATAAAACATATTCTATCTATACCTTCTTGGCAGTCTTCGTTAGCTAACTTTGAAAATGAAGGTAAATGAATTTGAAACTAAACAAGAAGTTAATATTAAGTATCTTTGAATTTTCATTGATACTCATTTGTGGTGGGAGAATCATGTTGATCTGAATATAATTCACATGCTGCTGTTAGATCATATTCAATACAATGACTTCTATATAAAAATTGTGATTCTATGCACGAAAATAAGAATTGTTCGAGAATTTGTTATAGCAGAAGGAGATGTGGGAGATATCAACAATTTAAATATTTTTCGAAGGTTCTCAGCCACCATTTTGGTTGATAGCGGTGCAGATATGGAGATGTAAAAGCATCATGGGGGTTGAAAATCTTCTACACAGAAGGCTATTTTGAAAATTCTTTAGAGAATAAGAAACATATAGCAAACAAGATCATGGGGTTAAACACGGATTTAAGTATTGGAAATTTGACCCCATAAACAATTTTTTCAGTCCGAATTTAATTTTTAACATATTTGTTTATGTGAAACTATTTTTGTCTGACAAATATTTACATTAAAGCAATTTTTAAAAGTTATTTAAAGCCCATGTCTAATATGATTTTTGAAAAATTTACTTCAAATACCAAAAACTTGCATAATGTTTTGTCTGGAATTTTACCAAAGATGCCAGCTTTCATTCAAAATAGCTGGAACATCTTTACTATCTGCATATCAAAATCAATCAAAACCTTACAAACCTATTGTTATATACTGTTATTTCATTCTGTATTAATAGTTATTGAACTATGCCGTCTACTGTGTAAGTTCATATTAAAGAATTATTGATGTATGTCTTTACAATCTGATAAAAGAAATCGATTCCATCTTCAGTGACCTTTTGACTGTACGTATAGATTGCACGCCGTTGGAATGTTTGACACTTATAGTGGCACAAAATCATTAATCTTAAATTATATTTATGTACAGTATGGTTACTACGAAGAAAGAGTAATTGAGGATCTAGACTCCTGTAGAGAAACTCATATACTAGGCGTTCCATGATTCTGTCTTCCTTTTTTTCTCATCATGATTTTCTTTTCTTAAAAACTTTAAATCCGGAGGTATCTGGGTAGTAATATTAGTTTTCTCAATATTTTGTAGGCACAAGTTTTCGGAATATCGTTGAACAATTTCCGGATTGATTACCATATATCATTTATTTCTGGACGTTTCGATACATTTGTAGTTGTCTTCTTCAGTAAGAAACCAAGGGAATGAAAATTCGAGTTATTGAAGTTATAATTTTGCTAATTTTTTTGTGGTGAAGGAATAAGATGAAAATTTATGATTTGCTATTCAGTTTTTTAGTAAGTTATGTATTATTTTTTTACTGCATTAGATACGCATTTTAAGCTAATATAAATCAAATCTCCTACAATTCCTATCAATGAAGTCATATGTATGTTGTCTGATACCAAACATCTAGGTATGCTAATGAACAAATCCACAGACAAAGCTCTATTCAACCCATTTATTTATTTCAAAACAGTTTAAGATGTTTCCCAGTAAAGATATGAAATTGGGTATTCAGAAAAATGATTGTATTTTTTAAACTTCAATTTGTTCAGAAATTCTACCATACCATATTAACTGTTATATAAATAGAGTTCTTTTCAATAGCATCATAACTTATTGTTGCGAAAGACTGCACAGAGTGTTTAAAAATATCGTACCTTAAGTACTTCTTTTGAGAAACCTCTTACAATTCTTATCAAATGTTCTTTTTTTCCTGCGAAATTCTAAATTTAAAAATTGTGTCCCAAATCATTCTTGGTTTGCAATGCAACAAACGCTCTGTATGACATATTGAAACCAGCGTGATTAGATCCCTTGAAAACACATGTCTACCAAATTTCAATATGGGAATTGCTTTTAGAGATAATGGCAAGTTTAATTTAAAAAAATTATGCTCCGCAATCAAAATGTTTTTAATATTTAATGCAAAATCAGGAATGGGCATGAATTATATTATGTTGGTCTGAAACAGGGTATTCTTCAAACATATTTAAAGGTCAGAACATGTGTCTAGCGGCAATAATTATAACATAATAATAAAGATATTAACATTAATGTTGTAAACAGGAGTTTATCTGTGTTTTTGTGGTATTTTTGGGCCATAAATAGTGTAAATACTCTATGTAGATAATGTTGTGTAAATTCCACGATGACGGAAGCGGATTTTGTGTAAACATAATCAAACAATTTACCACGAGTAGATTAATTTAATTGTATGCTTATGAACTTCATTATTCCAAAAAAAAAACAGGGAAACAAAGCAAGCAGGTGTCTATTTTCCGTTTTCAACATTACCATAATTATTAGTAGTGATGTGGTGAACATCCGGTGAGATACATTTTTTGTGTTCATTTTACGAGTCTCTTTTGCAACTTTATTTTATATCAGTGTCTACTTCACACAATGTGGCTAGACAGACATTTTAAATACCAATTTTAAACTTATTTTTCCACGATATTCTCTAGGACAAATGCCATTTCGATTAAAATAATACATTCTGTCTAAACGTATGCACGTATTTGAAAAAATCATGTAATTTCCTCATTATTGTAGAAAAATCTGAACAATACCGGACATTTAAAAATATACACAGTTCATAAAGAGGGAAGTGTATAAATTAAGTTTTTTTAACACGTAAAATTTGTGTGTCCTAGAAATTATCTTCAGAAAACATTTTGTATGAAATTTAGTATACTAGTAGCAGAAGGAGAAGAAGGAGGAGGATGCAACAAAAAATGGACTTATTCGATATATTTAACCTTTGTTTTTCTGTAACAATATTTCTTGTAAAATCCGAACTACTCTGCAGCCAATTTGATCTATATTTATTAATAATTTAGCACTATCGCTATGAGATTATCTCTTAAGCAACAGCAGTTTACATCTAGAGCGGCGGTGTAATGCTAACTAGTCATTTGTTTTTTCTGTTATCTAAAATATTTGACTTTATGTTGATATTATTAATTATATAATAAAATTTAAAAAATAATAAAAGTAATTGATTTCTTTTGATTATTTTTAAATACATAAATTTGAAAAACGTGTGTTGTCACATCAGGAGGGAGGGGGTTCTGAAAATGTGACAACCTGTGACAAGGACGGAGGGAGGGGTTAAAAAGTCTTAAAATTCATGTCACGTAATTTATGGATACTCTTTTATTTATTTATTTACTCTTCACAATTTCGTTGACCTGTGACAATTAAATAAATAAAGATTAGCCACTTTTTGTTTTGAGTCATAAAATAAACAATAAAAATTCATAATATAAATGCTTATTGTTTACATAATATTAAATAAGATGACAGCTTTTTATTATTATTGTTTTGCCTCCCTAAGATATTATTATTATTTTTATTATTATCATTAAATTAAATTTAAGCAAAGGAAAATTCTATATTGCCCTTTTAGAAAGTATTAGCTATGTAAGCACAAATATAATACATAAAAAGAAAAAAAAAACAAAATGAAAATTAATATTATCTATAAGTTGGACCTCCAATAACGATCCAAGCAATTTTTGAAACTGTTCACAGTGGGAGTACTAATCACTTCTTCAGGTAAATTATTCCATGTGTTTAACACACGACACGACCAAAAATGCTGCCTACATGTAGTACGAAAGTGTTCATGCGATAATTTAAGTTTATGACCTCTAAGTCTTGCATCTCTACAGGGAAGAAAAAAGTTCAAGTTTGTACCGAATAAGTTGTTAAGAGCACGATAAGTCATAATTAAGTCACTTCTCACTCGTCTTCTGTAAAGTGTTGGTAACTTCATAATCTGTAGCCTCTCTTCATACATCAAATAGCGAAGATTGTGTGGTATTCTAGATGCTCGATTTTGTATACGTTCAATTATGTGTATCTTTTGCAAAATACGGAGACCAAACTGGGGCTGCAAATTCTAAAATTGGGCAGATATATGTAGAAAACAGTTTATTCATTGTGGATGGTGAAGGGGAGTGAAATGACTTGTTAATCAAATATAACATTTTGTTAGCCTTTTTCACCATAGAAGAAATGTGCGGCTCCCATTTTAAATCTTCAGATATGATAACATCTAAGTCACACTGGGTAGATACTGACTCTAACTGATGATTCTCAATAGAGTAACTAATTCTAGGATTATTTCTACCAAAATGAAGAATGCAGCACTTATCTATATTCAATTTGAGGAGCCAAGTGGAGCATCATTTTTGCAATGTATCTAGATCATGTTGAATTTCAATTTGTGAAGTGAACGGATTTCCATATATATATATATATATATATATATATATATTGTTATGTTATGTAATTTTGTTGGGCGCCAAATAATATTTATGTTTGAATTGTATTTGTGTTTCTTTAATGATTTGTGTTTATGTCTTCTGTGTGTAAAAGAAAATTGTATTTATTGGACTACAAACCTGTATCTTATATATATTTTTTTTTATTCTTATTCAATTACCCTGGCTGCTTGTAGAACATAGACTCTGGTAGTTGGTTCGCTCATCAAGTCAATTCCTTTTTTTTTTAACATACTGTACCTTACTTCATCAAATAAATATCAATTTAAAATGGACAATTTTTATTTCATAAGAGATTTGTTTACTACTTATTCAAAATTATTTAAAGTTTTATGAACATAATTTATAGGTAACAGATAAAATTTCTTTAAAGGCAGTTGCGTATTAAAAGTTGCCTATCTTTAATATTTTTAATTCTTAAAATTCGTGATTCAGTGGCATTCTTCTAATGGATGTTCATTGCTGGTGATGTATTATATTTGCCAATCATACTTTATTTGACAGATGGTCCACTAAATAACGAGTTTTAATATATTAAATAGAAAAGTAAATATTATTAACTATACTAAGGTAAGTAACTTATTATTTTAATAAGTCTTAGAGTCTGTGACTGTCTATTTTGTGAATTTTATGGCTAGCTAGCGTTTCTTGTCTCTTATTAAATTTACGTAAATTTCTGTGAATTTATGTGCACATAAAATACCTTTCTGATGTTAATTTTCTTTTTATAAGACTTCTACTAGAAATCCCTCTTAACTTGTGATTGGGCTGCTGATATTGATGGCTGGTTTTCCCACTATATGGTACTGCCAAATTCCTAGCTTGGACCTGGATCTCTGTTTATATTGTTACTCGACACTTTTCTTATGACGTAAGTATTACTTTTAACTATTACTTTACTTTTTCATGCTCAATTTCTTATTTTTCTAGAACCTTTCTTCAAAAACCCACGCTGCTTTTCTTTCTATTCTTTCATCTCTAATCAACAAACTTTTGTTTTCTTTAATATTTTTCTATCAATTTGATATCTTGATTCCTTGTTGTAAAATTTGCATACATATTATGGTTCATACATATGATCTTATTTAGTTTTTCGATGCACTGTTTTTTTATGTTTTCACTGAACTACTTAAATCTACTACAAAATTTTTTTTTTTGTAATTACAATTTTACTTATATCTAATTATTAAATATTCTTCAATATTACTCTTTTTATGTACATTGTTATATTTCTTGTGAAGCCAACTTTAGACTTGACATTTGTCCATGTCTATGATATTTATTTGACATTTCGCAACATTTTATACCTTTTTATTTATTTAAATTGCTAATATTTTAATTATCTTCGCTTGACTTCTGTCGATATGTGTATGATATTATTAAATGATCTTTTCTTTTTCTTTCTATATACTTTGATCTGGGTTTAACTCCTTTTTTGTTTATGAACTATTGATAAATATGAGATCATGTCCCAATATTTAATGAAATTTAACTATATTTTATTTTCAAGAATGTTAATTTATTTAATTTACACTATAATAACTACTTATATGTTCTGCATTGTCACTTTTTATATTATTTTGTTTAATTCTACTATATTTTAATTTTAATAACAATAATAATTTCTATTCTATTTTATGGTTTTTTAAAATAAACATGTAAATCCCCATAAGTATTGAAGCTGATATTTCATATTGTCTCAATATATATATATAAATTTTGCTCTTAATCGATTTCAAAAAGAAACAAAAAGTGAGGATAATTTAATGGCGCATATGATGACATATTTTATTTGAAATATTATACAAAGTGATATATTTTTTTGGCAAATAGTGGTTGATGACAAGAACATTCTTTATAACCATTTATTATTTATGGCAGTAAAAAAATCCGTACATGTCCGGCAAAATCCAAGCATCTATTACCCTAATTAAGCATGTAAATGATAGCACGGTATTTCTAAACATCCTGTGAAAATACAAAATCCCCGACGAATCTCTACTTGTTACATTCGAACAAATTACCTCGATGCCACGAACCTGCGAATTTCAAATGGATGCAATCCATAACTGCCTTATGAGAAACCGCGTCTAGCGGTCATAAATATCTGAAACGCCGCCGACCATACTGTGCGCAATTGATAAATCAATTTGCACGTGATAATACCTGCACAGGTATTTATAAGCACACGATGTGAGGTGCAAAATGTTAAGAGTATGCAGAAAATCACAACCGAACAACAACAATAACTGTACGCGGATGGTTGCTCGCTACGTACAGGTCCGTACTGCAGAATGACAACAACAATGAAGAGAAATATTGCATAATACTTATTAGTTATTTACGCAATAAGTGGGACATACAAGGTGTTTATTAATTGAATGCCGATACTTAAGGGTGTGAATCCTTGGATCATTTTAAGAATAAAACTTAATATCAACATATGTCCTAAACCTATTAATTTTTGAGCTACAGGGTGTTACAGTTTTAAGAAAAAATTTACTTTTTTATTATAATTTTCTTATCACTCCAAACATTTTTATGAAATTTTGTACACACCTATTAATCATTAAGGAGCATTGTTTGATGTAAAAAATGTTTTAAAATCTTTGCCAATGACTTGGGCAAAAAACTTTTTTTGGTTTTAATTTTTTACGTGAAGATGGTGCGTCGTACGAGAGTAAGTCTAGGAACAGAATTTGCTGTAAAATAAATGGAGATTTTAAAAATAATTTAATTTTTTTTATTTTAGAGAAGGCAGTGGCCTACCATTTTTTCTTCAAAAATGTTTAGTTCAAACCTCGTACGAACGTCATTGGCAAAGATTTTAAAACATTTTTTACATTAAACAATGCTCCTTAATGATTAATAGGTGTGTACAAAATTTCATAAACATATCTGGAGTGATAAGAAAATTATAATAAAAAAGTAAATTTTTTCTTAAAACTTTAACACCCTGTAGCTCAAAAATTAAGAGGTTTAGAACATATGTTGATATTAAGTTTTCTTCTTAGAATGATGGAATGATTCACATCCTTAAGTAACGGCATTCAGTTAATAAACACCCTGTATAGGTATATTATTACCGTACGCGTATGAAGTTTGTAAATATCACATAAGTGGGGAAACCACGTAGTGCGTACAACATTTTATCTACAACTGCTTGAAAAATGGTTTCATCAAATCTCGCCGATCCTCTTGAAATTACCGTTCTGAACAACTTTTTAAAGTAAAATTTTGCTGTATTTTTAGTAGAAAAGGCACTTTACCTGAAAAGTTTTCAATCGGTGTACTAAATAGTGAATATTTCAAATAGGATTATTTCGAAAACTGTTCAATAGTCAGATGGATACACTAAGCAGTAAAAAAGGTCTGCCATTTAAAAGAAACATGATGTGCCATAAGTGGCGCCCTCTACTGGTGACAAAATTACAAACAAATTTGAATTTCTCGCCATCAAAAACCCGTGATTAACAAATGTTATGTAAATATTTGGATTTTTTAAGAATTTAACTACAAATATCGAAAATAAAATTTTAACTTTGACACCCTGTATCTTTTTTATTATGCGACTTGGGATATAAATATGTTAGGTTAAGTCGATTAATTTTCACTTAAGGAATCTGTGGTCTCATTTTCACTACTATATTTAAAAACACCCTGTACATAAATGGTCATCTCCAATTTTCTGCTAATGTACTATAGTTAGATGAACCTTTATTCAGAACAGAACATTCACATTGTGAACTCGAAAATCAGCACGCAATGGAACGGGACCTTTTCCAACACCGTTTTTCATTTTTGAGCAATAATTATTGATGAGCGCCTAATTGGACCGTTCACATTGCCCAGTCGTATGGATGGTTTACAATATCTCGAATTTCTTCACTATGACTATCAAGTGCACGGAGTCGATGGAGTAAGGTAGAGATTGGAAGTGGGAGTGAGACGAGGTGGACCCATAGCATGGTCTCTCTGGTCTCCCGATTTAAACCTTCTTGACTTCTTTTTATGGGGCTATTTAAAAAATTAGGTGTACCGTACGGAATTGGAAACCGTCGAGGATTTTCGCGAGCGTATCACAGCTGCTTTAGTACGGCAAAATTTGATAAGACGTGCCTAAATGTGTGTACAAGTCGAAGGACAAAGTTTCGAACAGTTTTTATAATAAGGTTTTTACAAATTTCATATTTCTTATAGTGATCAAATACCGAAATTCTTTAAAATTACTGTATCAAAATTTTATTCACTACAAAGCCACATTTATTTGATCAGATCTATCAGTCTTTAAGTTTATTTTAAAACGAAAAGGCCGCAAATACTTTTTACTGTGGTGTGGATTTAATCAAAGAGCTTCGGAGGTTTTTTTCGTGCGATATGTGACATCGCCAAATTGCATTGTCACTCCATTACAGTAGACCAGATTCCATCTACGTGCAATTAAATAATTTTAAATAGTTTTCCGCACGCGTATATTTTTTGCGTTACCATATTAGTACATGTATTTTGAATATTCTCATTTTTTTTTGGCTGAATCACCCTGTATAGTTAAGTATGGCTCTGCTCTCCTACAGTTTAAGCAAAAATGAATGTCAGTAGAACTAAATAGGAAATATTTAATTACAAACCATAGGCATTCCGGTGTACGTAATCTCTACGAGATTTCTAATTAGTTTGGGGTCAATCAGCGATTCTTCTGCCCCATGCGATTTTATGCAAATGAGATGCAACGCGAGGTTAACACCTGGCCCGTAATGGGCGCCTTCATAATTGACATGGACGTGAAAATTGTTTAGATATACCCATATAAGTGGTAACGCTCCGTCGTGCAAGTTATCCTTATTTTCGGGGTCGTAGGGTCGCACCAGCACCTCTAAACGTTTCAATTTTATGTATCAGATATTGTGGCTAATGCTATGCATTATAACGTGTACGGCAACACGATATATACCCAGGGCCGTTCCCATGCCGATGGCCGCCTCTCTTCAAACAGCTGAATAGCCTTACTCCAAGGAAACATACCATACAGAGGTTATTATATTGTAATCTACATTGAGGGTCTCCTGCCTTTGAATAGTTTGTTAAATCATTTTATTTTAAGGTTGCCAGTTTCTTTATATACCGGGTGTCTTGCAGTCGATAGAAACAAACTTACCTATATACCACGTGTTATAATATTTGTGATAATCAATTTTTTTATTTAACCGTGCGTTTCTACAATTATAGAAGTGGAGAAGAAAAACGAACATTTTTATAACAAATATTTCTATACTTTTTTTATTAGGAATAAATGAATTATTTAAATTATTTAACCGATAAAATCCAAAGCGTTACTTACCTAGAACTTGATAAACATCTCTTTTTCTACTTTGTAAAAGCGAAGAGTCAACTTTAAATATGGATTTTATTTAATATGCGAAAATGTAACGGAAAAGACTACAAACTAGCGGTAGTAAAAACAATTTGGAGCACCACCGCTAAAAAGCTACAAAGTAAATAATATAAATAATTCAATATTATATTTAACCCTTTCACCAACGTACAGTTTAATTCATCACAAGCTTCACGTAATGCTAAACGTAGAATCCTACAAGCACAATCCGAAAAGAGAAAATCCTGTGCATCAATTCTTAATAAATGTGAAATATGTGAAATGGCCAGATTATATGAGGAAAATTAACCGGAAGGACTTCAAAATAAATTATATCACAATTTGGGGTTTGAATTAGCTTAACGCGGAGGAGAACATTCTTACTGTAAAACTAGCTATTTCGTATCTGAAACTGAAAACAATAGACAATAAACTAGGCATATCGAGTATAATCCTCTATTTTCGAAAGCTATACAAGGCGGTGACAATAAATTATGTCACAGAAAATGAACCGGAAGAAATTATATCACATTTTGTGGTTTGAATTAGCTTGACGCGGAGGAGAAGCAACTTACTGCAAAACTACTTATTTCGTATCTGAAATAATGGAAAAGAAACTGGACATATAGACTATAATCCTCTATTTTCGAAAACGAGACAGGGCGATGCTTTATATAGGTAGTGAGACAATTATTATACAAACTAAACTTTACCGAGTTATCACAATACTATTCTGGAATTTTAACACTATTTAATTTCTACAAATGTTTAAGAAAATATGACTAAAATACATTAAAAGCTTATATACTCCAAATTTTCACTATAAATTTTTTGACAGCAGCAGTTCTGTACTTTATTAGCTGTGCGACTGCGTTTACAGTTTGATATTACTATACAATCCTTTCGAAATGTAACGAATAAATTCATTAATTTTGAAATTGAGAAGTTTTAGAAAAAATACCCTGGCACGTCGATTTTGTTTTTAAAAAAGCCACTTTCTGACATACGACCCATATTTGTGACGTTATCGTTGTTCGAGATATGACGTCATCGACAATTTTTTTAAATAGCAACCCCCAATTTTGACCATTTGAAAGAGCGTGCCATTCTACATTCACATCATGAAAAATTATGGTGTTACATAACAAAAATTTCAAGAAAATAATGTGAAGATTTTAAAATTTAATTTTCACAATACTGAAATGAAAATGATAATGATTATGTAAAAAAAATCGACTAAACTAAATGTTCAAATTGTGCACCGTTGGCTGCCTGACAGTAGCCAAGACGATTAATAAATTCTTTTTGGACATTATCAATAACTTCAGGAAGTATACGATGTATCTCGTGACGAATTCTTGCTTTATCTTTTAAATTAACCGGTCTAGTAACGTATACTTTGCTTTTTAAGTATCTCCACAAGAAATAATCTAGGGGTTTCAAATCAGGCGATCTGGTTGGTCATTCAATCGGTCCCCTTCTCCCTATCCAACGATTCCGGAACAGCTCATCTGAATAAGCACGGACTGGTGTTGCATAATGGGGAGGTGCACCATCTTGTTGAAAGAAAATGTCATTTCTTGGATATAAAGTTATTAATTCAGGAATGAGGTCGTCTCGAAGAAAATTACAACAAAAGCTTCACGCTTATGGAATCCAAAATAAATCCTTATGTTGAATATCTTCTTTTCTAAAAGAAAGAAAACAGTATGTTAGTCTTTCAAGCACACATAATGGAACTGTGGATAAAGTAAATTCTAAGAATTCTGTAATTAGTATGGGTGTGCCACAGGGTTCTGTTCTTGGCCCCATTCTGTTTATATTATACACAAATGAAATTGGCACCTTGATACCTGATGGCTTTGTAACATTGTATGCAGATGATCAATCTCTGATTTTTTCTAATAAATTAGATTCTGTGCTCAAGGAAAATTGTAATAAATCTTTGGATATTTTGAATAATTGGTATTGTTTTTATACATTTAAATCAAGAAAAAACTAATTTTGTGCGATTTCATAATCGACAAAAAATATGTGCAAATTTAGATATTCAAATTTCAGATAGGAACTGTCAGTTGTCAAGTAGTGAAAGAGTAAAATTTTTAGGAGTACTATTGGACGAGTGCCTCACCTGGAAACCACATTGTGAGCAGCTGATTTCAAAACTAAATTCTGTTAGTTACTTAATGAGAACTTTGAAACTAGTTATGACTATGGATCAACTTTTGCAAATATATCACGCGCAAGTCGGATCGAGGCTACGATATGGCATATGCCTATGGGGTAACTCAACCTTAACATCGGATGTTTTTATTGCACAAAAAAGAATTTTCAGGAGCATGTTAGGTCTTAGTAGTATTTCTTCATGTAGATGTGTTTTTAAAGATTTAAAACTTTTAACTGTTGTTTCAGTACTTATTTATGAATTGTGTGTTTATGTTTTTGATAATAAGTCTAAATTTTTTACGAATTTTGATAAACATGGAAGGAATACGCGACAAAATGGTAATTATCATATACCATACTGTAAATATAAAGTTGCCATAAATTCACCTAATTGTCTTGGACTTAGGGTATATAATTATTTGCCATATAATATTAAGCAAATTAATAACGTGATAAAATATAAACATGAACTGAAGTCTTATTTGACTGAGAAATGTTTTTATACGCTGGATGAATTATTTGCAAATTAGATTTACTTTGTGACTATTCCTATACAGTTTGTTACTATCTCTGAGGAAAATAAAGGTATTATTATTATTATTATTAATCCAAATATCTTTCACCAGTCAGGTTGACGTCAAAGAAACAGGGACCCAAAATTCTTTCGTCGACTATGCCGCACCACGCATTTACTTTCTGGGGACTTTGAGTGTGATACTCCATCAACCATCGGAGATTCTCGGTAGCTCAATAACGGCAGTTTTACTTATTGATATGGCCGTTCAAAGCAAACGTAGCCTCATCAGAAAAAAATACGTTTTTTACGAAATTATTATCATTATTGCATAACTCTTGCACTTGGTCACAGAATTGATTTCGCCGATCAAAGTCGTCAGATAGCTCATGAACAAGGCATACCTTATAAGAATGATACTTTGCTTTTTTCATAATTTTGTGGACGCTGCCATATTGAAATCAGAAGCCAATTGGTTAAGAGTTGAGTGATGATTTTCTTGTATTGCCAACAAAACGTTAAGCTCATCATCTACTGATTTTGACGGTCGACCAGATTTAAGAAGATCACGAACATGTCCAAAGTTACGGTATTTAGACTCAATATTGCTTACCATGCTTTGGCTAATGGGATGTCGATCAGGATGAGTTTCATTGAACAATTCAACTATTTCTTTTTGGGTACACATCCTGTTCAAATCCGATCATGAATTTCAATTCGTTCTCGTTCAGTGAATTTAACCATTTTTTTTTATTTAATAAAATGACAAATATACTACTCAATAAACACTTCAAACGCACTGCTTTTGCCAAACAAAAGATAAGTAGTAAAGAAATAACTTAAAAAACAAACCAAAACCTATTTAATAAAGTATGATTTCAAGTTTTTATCTGACAGCAATAAAAACTCTCGGTTGCTAAGGCTACTGTCAGGCAACCAAGATTTTTGACGATGCGTATGTAGAATGATACGCTCTTTCAAATGGTATGGTCAAAATTGGGGGTTGTTATTTAAAAAAATTGTCGATGACGTCATATCTCGAACAACGATGACGTCAAAAATATGGGTCGTATGTGAAAAATATGGGTCGTATGTCAAAAAGTGTATTTTTTAAAAACAAAACCGACGTGCTGGGGGATTTTTTCGAAAACTTCTCAATTTCAAAAATAAAAATTTATTTGTTACTTTTCGAAAGCACTGTATATATTAGGTAAAGAAGAAATCCAAAATGCGCTATTATAGTGATATTTCTGTTATAACAGGTTGTGTATGTACAACATTATCTATTACTTGAAAAATTTACTGGATTTTTTGAGGTCTATATCTTATTAAAAGGAAAACACCTAAATAAGATTCACCCTGTACAGTAATTTTCGTTTCAGAAATAGCATTTCCGAACGTCCCAGCAAATAAAAAAAATATTTGTGTTACCATAGCAACCAAAGGATTATTAAAATATTTTGCAGCAAGGCACAACTAAGACAGCAATAATATATATACAGTATATCATGTATTTAAATTGACGTCATGTATTTAATACTGACGTCATGTATTTACATGTTTTGAAATAAATTTAAAAATAAATAAAATAATATTTTTTACATTTTGAAACGCATTTCTCATTATGGCAAAAGTACCTAGCATATATTTTATAATTTTGCAATAAACAAAATTAATTTATTTGGATAAATAAGTGATATATAACTTCGATCTACTTAATTCAAGGACGTGTTTTACTTGTACATGCGCCCAAAATAAACGTATTCCTGATTACAAATCTTTTTTCTGTGACGATTGCTCAGGTAGATAGATAACAATTTATTCTGACTTCAATTGTTTATGCCAACAAAAATAAGCGCTTGTCTTGCTAATAATTGTTAATTCTCACCTCATGCATATTCAATTAAGCGTAATTAACACTCAATATCATCACACATGCACATCGGCTAGGTAGGCCGACAGTACAGACGTCTGTGTTGCAATCAGGAAACCAAAGACAATGCCTGGCTAATCTCTCTAAGAGCCGCTGACATAAAGTGTCTGTCTTCAGTGGATAACTAATTGTTAACATGATTTTTGGAATTAGAAATGATGCGTGTAATCATCTTCGGGTTTAGGATTACAAGCGAGAGGGAAGTTCAAACGATTTTTACGTTGTATTGTGGTAATAGTAACCAAATAGCTTTTTACAAGGTGTGGATCATGCATCTTATATTTGTCTAAAAGAAGAAAGTAAATAGAAGAATAATTTCTCTCATCACTACTACTATCGAAATAAATGAATTAGACCTTCGCGAGTTTTTTTTATATTGCCTCACTATTACTCTATTGATAGTCAATAGTCGAACTATTGTTTTTAGTACTGTGGAGGCCATTTGTCTCAAAAGCTCTTCCTTTTTTATTTTTAAGCAAAACAGAAGAGAGTGGTAGCTCCGTAAATATTGCGTTTTTTTAAATGAAAAAAAAACTCACACATAAATAACTGCAACAATAATCTGAAAAAAAAACTGTTAAAATAATACAGTTGTAAAGGTTGTACTGTTTTATATACCATAAATTTATTAGTTATCCGAGGGGGGGTGCGCAGTATGTGTAAGACGTTCAGCCAGGTCAATCATTGTTGTAGCAGTGGCGGCTCAAATATTATTATAGAATAATTGTTTGGCTTGTTTATTTTCATACGTTGAAGATTTCTGTCACAATTTAAAAAGTATATATAATACTATACCACGTATTTCTGAACTCCACATATGATAATATATTTTTGATGCAAAAATAACAGTGTTTGAGGTGCAGAGTGTTACAATATCAATTTTGTTTTATTTTTTAATCAATTACTTCTTTAGTAACTGCAGTATTTGCACCAATCTTGGTATACAAAAAGAGAGATGTAATAAAAAATTCAAATCTTTTCAACATCTGATATTGTAAAAAGCGCCACCTTTGGTATCTTGCATACATTTGAACAGTCATAATTATTTTGTGCAGCAGAATATTAAAGTGTTTGTTAAAATTTTTTATTTTTATTTATTTAGTTACGCCATCCTGCATTAAAAAATGTAAAAGAAATAAATAAAATTTTATGGCATCTATTTTATATCAGAAAATTCAACTGCCTTTGCCGTTATTATTGTTAATTAATAAAATTGGTTTCAATTAATAAAATAATTTGACATATCTGATGTTACAACAACTGATCACTGTTCAAAATTTTGTCCACCGACGTGTGAACACATTTGGGCCCATCTTACCCCGTTTCTACGAATTAATGCAAATGTTTCTGGTTCTAGTCCGTTTTGAACTCGTAACTTACTCGTAAATTATCACTAGGTAGTTCCCACCTCTGTGCGATATACTTCATTTTTTAAATATCCCCACAAAAAGGAGTCCCAAGGATTTATGTCGGGAGAACGTGGTGGCCATGATATTGCGGCACACCATCGTGCATAAACCACATTCCGAGTTGGACAGCTAAGGGCACATCTTCCAGAAGTCCAGGCAGATAATTTCGGAGAAACTCAAGATACTGAACTCTATTCATTTGATTTGGTAACATGAATGGTCTAATCAAGCAATCATCGAGAATCCCTGCTCAAACATTTAAGGAAAAGCGTTGTTGGAAATGATCCTGTTGAATCGCGTGTGGATTTTCAAAATCCCAAACATGAGTATTATGAATATTATACATTGCATTCCGTATAAAAATAGTTTCTGTAACCAACACGTCAGCTGTAAATATGGAATTTTGAGCATTTTGTTGCAGCAATCATTCACAAAATCGAATCCTCCTTAATATTACTGCTGCCACGCGCTGTATATGGTACAGATTATTAAACGTCAGGTATGATCCGCCACACTGTTGAGCGCTTTGCCTGATTGTTATTCGGGGATTCTCTTCAACAACTTCTAGAATGCATTTCTTAGTTGCTTCAATACGCCGTGAACGCCCAGGACCTCCATCTATCCCACGAATTGGTTGCACATTTCCTGTATCACGCCCTCGTTGCACTACCGTGGTCAAAGTAGCAGCATTTGGCACATGTCTGGGAAATCGATCTGCGTACAGACGAGAAGATGCTAAAGGATTTTGTCTAACTTCACCATAAATTAATACGATATAATACGTAAGCCATTTTTAACACTAATTTTGAAAAGCTAATGCAACACGGGCGTAAAAACGTTAATACCACAATCGGATTTCAGTATTCGGAAACACCTTCATTTCGATGACACTAGAGCGATGCAAAGGTTGAAAATACTTCAATAATTATTTTCTCTGAAGCTATAAAGTCTTTACCAACAATTTTTTTTACCATATTGACTCCATTTTTCATAACGTTCTATTTTCAAATTTTTTTGGATAATTTGTGGATCACCCGATCATTTAATTCGTCTACAGTCAAGAATCTCCAGTCTCAGACTATGATACGTCAATTTTGCTCATTCATATTTTCTTACATTCTATTTTTCTTTCCAATATCAATTAGTATATTATTCTTTTGTCTGCTTCCTTCTTTTGATGACTTAGTTAAGACGTCAACCATGTAGCAACTTCTAGAAAACGGCGGTATTAAAAGTTCGCCTGGTGTGAATGAAGCGATCAATCGTACAAAGCCATTATTTGCCATTTTTCATAGAGCTCTATTCTCAATTTTTTTTGGATAATTTGTGGCTCATCCCGTACGTACATTTAATTCGTCTACAGTCAAGAGTCTCTAGTATCGCACAATTTTTTCTCATTTTTATGTTTTTATTTATTATTACACCTGACTTGAACATATCAGCATAAAGACATGGATCGACCTAAAATATTTTCTTACATTCTATTTGTCATTCCAATATCAATTAGTATACTATTCTTTTGTCTGCTTCCTTCTTTTGATGACCTGGTTATGCCATGCAACATGGAGCAACTTCTAGAAAACGACGGTATGAAAAGTTCGCCTGGTGTGAATGAAGCGATCAATCGTACAAAGCGATTATTTGTTAAAACGAGTTTGCGGTACTATTTAATCAAAATTCATGGTGTCTGCGCGAGCCAGTCCCATTCATCCTGCGACGAGAGGACGCGTTAAGACGACACCTACATAATTCATTAAAGTGCCTTATCTTCTATCCCAATATTAATCATAGTTATCCAAACAGCATAAAGATCACACCTCTCACACATGTTGGGGATTTTTACATCGGCCCGAACACGTTAAAGTACTCCTTGCCGAACAAAAATATCAGCTCGGCGAGATAACCGACACCGTACCGTCCCGACCGCATATAAAGCAATTTATATCGGTTTTTTGTTGGCGCTACATCTCGTGTCGGAGTTCACAGTGTCACGTTTATGTTTCTGACTAATTGCGGAGAGCGGGAATCCTGCTCGTATCCGTTATTCTAGGACTATCCGGAAAAATGCCTCCTACACTGAGAAAAGTTGGATTTGCTCAGTCCTCAGGATATGAAGAAATTGTAGTTTTTATTTGGTTCAATTGGGTTTTCGCCACATTTCTGAAATAAAGATTAATTAAATAAGCCCTTACGCCAAACAGATCAGTCAAGGGTTATTTTTGAAACTAAAAGATTGCCTATCCAAAACATCTCACACTGAAAAAGCAGATAAGTAAAAATTAACAAAAACACATCACTATCGCGCCGTATTTTTTGACGTTTCGAAAAACTCTCTGTTTTCGTTATCAAAAGAGCAAATCATAGAGATATTAAATGATTTTTATTTTATTATTACTTATTTCTTCGTGATACAACAGTAGCCAACAATGATCAATGTTTACTAAACAGTTTGACATACACTTATCTTCGTTCAATAACATAATCGCGGTCTCTTTTAATTTTCTTTTTGTTGCATCATCCTACTTTAAAATTTTTACCGGACCCCATTGAATCAAATGACCGTTTTCCGAAAATTTTTGATATTTCAAATTCAGTGTCTTTCTATATAAGTATCTTTATTTTTTCAGAAGTGTTGCAAAAACCCAATTACCTAAACTAAAGAAAAACTATAATTATTATGACACAAATATAAAGAAATTGGTTTAAACATTTTGCAGCCAACTAAATTTTAAAAAGTTACCATGGCGAGAAACAATAGATCCAATGATTTTGTTCTTGGTGGGTACCCTAGATAAAATTACACTAAACATTTCACACTAGTGTTTTCTAACCAAAAATTCTTTGGATTGACGTTTTCTTTGATATTTTAATTATTTTTTATTCTTGAGTTTGATTGGTCTACATGTAAACTAAATAAACAAAAACAGTAATTTGTTATATTTAACATGTAGTTATTTTCAAATACAAAGTCAAATTGTTGTGCGTAATCATTATTTTTACTTAGAAAAATATCTTCGCTGTGACAATTATATAAATTTTCTTCAGAGCGTCATTTAGAATAAGAAATTTCACGGTATGAAGAAATTAGTTCGAAAATTTCACACCAATGTTTCCTAACTAATTAAAATCAATTTTTTCCATTTAAAACATGTCCGAAAATTTTCACTTTTAAATACTGGAGACATTTCACTGAAAATATTTGAAAATTTATTAACTTTAATTTTACATTTTTCGTGAAATATTTCCCAGAATTACCTGCAGCTTCACGTTTTTCTTTCTTATTAAATGTCTTCCAAATTATTTGCTGATTATTGGAGAGTCGAGGGAATTAAATGTCTGTTTTTATCATTTTGCATGTTAATGCTTTTAATTTTTAACTATGAAATAATTTTTACAAGAATTAACTATTTTATATAAATTTTGTGACTAGACTCTTGATTGAACAATTTCGCTATTAGGACCCCTTATACGAACGCCTTTCTAATCGGTTGCTCCAAATTTGTTTGCAACAGTACCTACACAATTTTACAAGTACATGTGTCGTCAAATAGCTCACCTATGGCATACTGAAGGAGCTAATAAGCTCGAAACCAGCATATGTCTGGTTTGGCTCATGTGCTAATTCTATATGTCTACAGGACCCTATTGTATGGAGTCTGCACACAATTCTGCAATTATAGCTAACATTACTGATAGAACAATACTTGAACTCAAATTCCTTTTGAAAATAATTTTTGTGGAAAGGTACCTACTTTTACTGTCACGAGCAGCATTAAATTACATCCCAATCTATAGCAAACAGCCTAAGTCATTCGTCAGTGGTATCACCAGACATATTCCGGTTTCGAGCTCTCATCAGTATGCCATAGGTGAGACAACCTACAACTGACACTGGCTGTTCGTGTCTGCATCTAATAGCCATTGTCTGCCCTATGTTGGACCTGAGCCACCACAACAACGATTAAACCAACTAGTTTTCGATATAATAAGGTATAATAATTTTAAAGCAATGTTATAGGTACAAAGTCTTAAGGAAGTTGTAGATAATTATGTAGCTCCAACCTACAAAAAACTTGCCTCATTATGTATATGTAGCAAATCAGCAAATTAAAGTTACCTGTTACCAATCAGTTGTTATTTGAACAGCTGTATTTAAAAAGAGTGTTATATTTATAGTTAACAGCTTCGTCTGCATTGCAGATATTTGTAGAAAATAGCATCAATTAAATATATTTCAAACACAATTATGTAATTTCAGTGATATATACATGTACCCCAAGCTTACTTCAATACACAGATGTGGGTGTTAAAATTGTATATTTTAGGTAGATCAACAAATGCAAAATAGATACGATTTATAGAGATCATTCAATTGCCAGTAACAAGGAATGTTTTAACAAAATTGTATAATGGAACAAATTTTCTCCGTGTACGCGGCGCCCACGTACACCGCTCAATTCCTGCGATCAATCATTAGATTAAAATGATTTATTTGCTAATATTTTCATATTATTGTGGTTTTAATAGTTGCGGATTGGGACGTTCCTGATTTATTCAGTTAATCCATTATAATTATTGCTGCTATTAGAGGCCATAATAAAGATATTTATAATTCTGTATTTCCCGTGCTGCAGCCATTCCCGAGCATAAAGCCAAAGACACGTCAAAATAAACATAATCGGTAAATGTATAACTACAAGCTATGCAGCAAGTAACGACGATGCTATGAGAATTTCAGAGTCATGTTATGGCTACTATAATGGGAAAGTTGCATGAATTTTATATTGATTTGAAATGTATTATAGGGGAATCTATCACACATTGAAAGGTCAGAACATGTGTCTGGCGGCTGTAATCACATAATAATTATAATATTAACATTAATAAATTTAATTTAATTTTATAAATTTTATTTAGATGTTAATTTTTGAGCGCCACCAACCGTAAAAATATTATCTGAGCTATCAAATTGTGGTTGGCCAAAAAAATAACTACTGTAACATAAAATAAATATTTTTAAATGTGATTCTCAAAACAATATTTATAATTTGCAGTAATTATCATAAACAATATTTTACACTGCAGATTATTATACAGGGAAACGTTCCATGTAAAAATGAACGTTTCAATTACATGCCGTTCAGCGGGGTTTGTTTCCGTGGGCAGGTTACGGTGTTGGTGATGTAAACAGGGGTTTGTTTCTTATATTTTTGCGTTTTTGTGGCATTTGTTGGTCATAGCTACGTAGTGTAAATACTGTGTAGGTAATGCCCTAATTATTAGTGGTGATGTGGTGAACTTAAGGTATTGTTAAACTTAACTTATTTCTTTGTTTGTAATATAGATAGAGAATTACGGCGATAATGCTATTGGGTAAGTACCAAATAGAAGGTTTTACTTGAGGTATTTATAAAATTATGCCATCCGAGTTCACATTAAACTACTTGTTTTAATTTGAAAAATAATAAGTAAAAGTAATAAATAATGATATTTAACATTTATAGATTTTTAAAAATTAATGTAATAAATTTTTATTGCTGTTTTACTACTCATTTCATTTCTACTTCATCATTTTTTAAAAATCCTTATTTAATACTTTTGTTTATTGCGTTTTTAAGGATAAAACAAATAATTTAATGTTGTTAAGTCAGATATCAAAATTTTATGAATGCCTCAAATAGTACTCCACATCATAGAAATGATAGGAGCAAATACAGAACATATTATTTGGAATCGGAATACAATGAATGAGGAAAAATATATAAGTTTGCGTTACCATTGATTTTCTAAACGCTCTATATACATTCTTGTAGTTTAATAGAAAAATTTAATTGACTCTACATTTTAATTTTTTCGATGAACTTAAATCTATCTATATTTCCAGTGAAACTTATCATTATCAACTTCATCTATTATCATTAAAATTATTTTTACAACAAACAAACAATGTTGCAATCCTTCCTTTCGACGTGCTTCATCGCACTATACCACTTTTTTTCATTCCTTTGACACGGTGAAATATTGTTTATTATGCATGCTGTATTTGTACTTAATAGCATAGTGCAATACGTCTTCCTTTTGCCTAGTGAGATGCACTTCCTGTGCTCATTTTACGAATCTATTTTACAACTTTATTCAATATCAATGTACATTTAACACAATCACACCTAATAATATCAAAATGACAATTAACTCTTCTAAACGTATGCACTGTGTTGTCCAAACAGATATGAACTAACGCACATTGGTGTATTTAGATATACATATGCAAACGGCATCTGATGTACACTGTGGCGGCGATCGTTTTGTAGTGACGTGTCCAGACAAAATTTATAAATACCATTTTCGATTAAAATAATACATTCTTTATTCTATACGTATTTGGAAAAATCATGAAATTTCCCCATTATTATTTATTGTCTTAAATTTCTCAAAAAGGTATTTCAAATTCCTATGCTTGCGTCCAAATCTATCTACACTGTATATTAAAACAAACCATCATCTTCCATTAGTTATCATAACATTATAATAAAGTAAACTTGCGGTTTGTCTTTCTCCATTTAATATACACGGTGCTAAGTATGATCTATAGTTATAACATCATCTGCAAACTTGTCACCCTGCGTAGTAGTGGAGTCATATAGATCTCTAAGCTTTATGGAGGATTGTATGCAGATGAGAGGTGGCTTGTTTGTCAGGGCATACGGGTACTTAAAGGCCGCCATGTATCGAACGCAGTGGCGTACTAGTACAAAAAATATTTAGATATAATTCCATAAATATATTTCTAAAAATAGGAAGGTGAGTAAATTACATTATCGTTCAGATTTTTACTTTACCAAGATTCTTCACAGCAAAGTGCTATATATCTACCTAGTTGATCGAATATGTATTAATAAATGTGTTTCAAGATAGTAGGTAACTAGAACCATGATTATCTAAGCAATCCTTTTCCAGTTTCATTGCTGTTATTAATTATGAGGATGATTGAAAAAAAAATCGAATTCGTTTTTTTATTTATAATTTATGTTGAATTTCACTATGTTATTTTATCAAGGTTGAATGGTAATGAAATATGTATTAGTCTTTTTACTAATTAAGAAAGATAAAGAGAGAGAGACAGCAGAGAGTTGTTGAGTTATTATGTAGCACGACCCCCTTTAAAACTTTTGTTGGCGACATGCACAATATGCCACAAAATCTGTGTAGCACATCAGTTTTTTTTTTCAAATGGTCACTGCTTTTGCATTAATTTGTAGAATTCTCCTTTTCTCTGCTTCGTTTTCTACTTACATTAGGTACCTTTCTTCTCCTATTTTCTTTAACTCTCGTCGTTTTCTAGATTACTCGACGACCGCATAATTCTGCAGTGATAAAAATTAGTGGAAATTTCAATGTTTTGTTATGCTCTTTAGACATAATATTTACAGGAAATTTTGAACTATGTTTTAAAGACAAATCAAACATATGTGTTTTTACATAGTAAAATTAGTAAATTTTAGGAATAATGTGAGAATATACTTTAACACAATTTATATTGAAATTTTACGGAATATTTCATGTGGTTTCTGTTACCCGGACTGTTGCAGATGTGCAGAGATGAGAAGAGAAAATTCGGAATAGTAATAATAATATCTCCTCACTTTAATCACGAGGATTAGCCCAGAAGTCGAAGACTTGTGCGGGAGAGGGGGCGCCATATTATTATTAAGCAGACCGTATTTGCACCCAGGAACGACTTACGTTGGTAGGCCCTAACCACCATTCAGTGCAGGAATGAGGGAAACCTGGGAAACCTCATTAATTAGGTGGGTAGTCAAATGTGAACCGGTATCAATCTCTCACATTGATCCAAGCCGACATTCTTCTACCATATCCGCAGATAGGGTGCCAATTCTCTCCTCGAATATAGCTTATATACGGTCTACCGTCTGTGGGGGTCAAACCCACAGCGATCTAGTCACCTCGATTCAAGTACCGACGCCTTAAACCGCGCGACTACTGACCGATAACCGATAGTAAGTATAAGATTATATTTTACAACTTGTGCACTTGCAACTTATATTATACAATTCATAAATATAATAGAAACTGAAACTGTATGTTGTTAGAACAAGTATTTCTTAATTATACTATATATTTATCAATTGCATTAGTTTAGTATTTTATTAATTACTCAGTAAGATTACATATATTTTAAAATCCTAACCTAAAAATTACAATACAAATTAGAGTGTTGGAAATTTACGAATGAATTTTAGCACATTAATAGTTGTAAAATCACATAAAATAATATGTTAATTTCTGAAATATTACAGTCCACTTATTTTATTTGCAAAATTATTATGTAATTTTACATAAGTGTTCATTACAAATAGTCAATGTAAAGTTATGTGAAATTACAGACAAATTTATATCAGTGTACGATATTTCAAATCAAATTCATGAAGGTAACTGAAGATATTCTTTCATTCAACAAAGTCAAATGAGAACTTAATACTAGATGAAAAGTCTTACATCAATATTCCCTGTTGGTTCTACACCTCTGTTATTTCAGTGCAAGGAGTCTTCCTACGAACCAATAGCTTGGCCGCCTTGTAGTATTGTGCAGTAGCAGGACAATTGGATGCACATTATGTTCCGGTTTACTATTTAGTTATAGCGAGTTTCTTATGGATAAATGATGGTCTGCGCTTTACATACCTATATAGAAACGTGAAAAATTGCTCTACATGCTTGAGTAATTCATAGCAATAAAGTTATTAAAGTTATTTCAAAGGCATCTTTGTAGTAGATACTTGGTAACATGAAAACTGGGTATTTTGTATTTAGCAAAACAAATACCATCTTCAAAATAGTGGCCACTGTTGACGAACCTCACCCTGTTTATTTACCGGCATGCGTCAAGGTCGCAGTCGCTTCCACTTTCCAATTGCCACTATCAATCTCGCAGTGAAACGTTGTGCGTGTCGGATCTTTGTAGGGACGATACCGCGTTATTAGCAAATGTTAGTTTCTTGACGAGTTTCTTGTTGGTTCGTCTGTTTAGGTGCTTGAATATATTCCGTCGGCCTCCCACTCGTTCTACGGTAGAGAAATGGATTAAAGATTATCCAGATTTAGAATTTGACGGAACAGAACTAAAGTGCAAAATTTGTGAGTTATATCGTGGAATTATAAAACACGTATTGTGGAACATATGCGCTCAGAACAACACAAAGTTTGTGAGTAATAGTATGACAAAACCATGAACGTCAAAAACAATTTAACAACAACTTGGTAAAAGTGATGATGGGGTGCAATATTCCTTTAAATAAACTAAATAATGCAGAGTTTAGACAATTTTTGCAAAACTGTATTAATGGAAAGTACAATAATGTTACTGTACCCACAGAACCCACGTTGAGAATCAACTGTATGCCGGAAATGTACGAGAAAGTGAAAGAAAATAATATTTCTGAGTTAAAGGATAATCATATACGGGTTGGTGCTGATGTGCCATCAGTGAAAAATTATACATATTTTAAATATGCCCCAGTGACCTCTGTGGACATTGAACGTACGTTTTCGAAACTGAAATGGATTTTAAGCGATAAACGTCATAACTTAACAACTGAACATTTACAACAGTTGCTGGTTATTCAGCATCTTGTTTACAACTAATAAAATTGCTTAAAAAGTAGAGAAAAAAGAGGTAGAATTGTCTCTTATTTCTAATAATGCAGGAAAGTTTGTTAAAAGAACATAATTTAGGGGAAAATCTTACTTTAAAAGGTGAAGTAAAAGCAATATTTTAATAATTAATGAAGCAAGTACTTAAAAAGTGAAAAGCAAAATAAATATGACACTTTGATATGACGTGATATGCTCCTGTGCATGTCTGAAAGACAACGTGTTTAAGAGAATCATTTAGGTTGTATTTTCAATTCAATCGATTTAATTGTTCCAAAACTTTAAATACTGAATTATTAATCTACCTTTGTGACCCTGCATAAGATTCACTGCAAAAAGGTAGGAGAGGTATATTACTCCATCAAAGAAGTGGCTCTGTAAGTAAGATTTTCCAATGTGTAAATCACGTGAAAAATTTCCGTGTTAATAGTTTTATATACTATGGTTTTTTATACATTTTACACAAAATGTGTTAAAATTACTAGTATTATAATACGATATGTAGAATTTGTGTAATTTTTATCAATGATGTGTTAAAAGTATACTATTTTGTAAAATCTTAACACACCTCTGTGTTATATATTCCTACTCCTGACTGTCTGAGCAAAACTGCGCAGCTGCAATATATCAGCCGTTCCAGTACACATCACTATGCCATGTTCGTCGTGTTGCGTTGTTATGTTCAGTTAACTCTAGTTCGGTGTTCAAATAGAGAACATTTAAATTTACCATGATGAAAGAAAATGGTAAGTATCTGCCTAACTATAATAAATATTGCTGACAATTGTGATAAAGCTTAAACTAATTAGATTTCTTAAAAATTTTAGAAACTCACTCTGATATTTTAGATTAGTCTCTGTATTTTGATTTTCTTGCAATTTTAGAGGAAGAAAATGATATGTTCAGATTACTAACAGTTAATTATCGTAAATTCCAATTGGAGTATCTACATACATCTTTGTTGAATGTTTGTTGTTTCGTTTTGTTTATAATTTACTAGAACTTTATTTGTTTCTTTGCCTTTTATTAGAATATGCACTGCTACTATGTTCTAATTGCATAAAATATTTTGTTAGAAAGCTCTGTTATTGTTCATTTGAACTGAATTCTATATTTTAAATAAAATTGTAAAAAGTAAAATGTATTTCATTATTACAATAATACTACAATTCTGTCTATAAATATTATACAATAAAATTAACATGTGTAGACGTGTAGACTTAACGTGTAAATATAACACTGAAAGTGTAAAAGCTACACAATATTTGTTATATTAACACAGTGAATTGTGTTAAACTTGTAACACACTGTTACATATAGAGAAATGTGGAAAAATATACAAAATCCCGTGTGGACCTCGGTTAACACAGTATTGTGTTCTTTTGTGTTAAAATGTGTAATTATTGTTTTACAGAGTTGTAGAGTAGTTGAGTTATATGTCTACTACTTCCTGCTCGACCTAAGCGGCACGAATTACAGCAAGCGACCTACATTTCAGTAGGTACTTAACCGCAGACCTCTCGCCCTGGGCGACGCGCCTTTAAATCTATAAATGATACTGCAGGAAACAACTACTCCGCGCACTAATGCCGCTACCGGCATTGAATTACACCTGCAGTATCTGTGTGAACAGCCAAGAACCCTTGTCGGCCACCCCATTAGACATAAACCGGTTTCGGGCTTGTTAGCCCTCATCAGTATGCCATAGGTGAGATGACCGACAATTGATATCATTGATAATCACTTATAGTAGAGTAGTTATTTTTAAACATTTTTTTAAACTGTCCCGTTGTTGATCCCAAATCCACGCCAATGACGGTTGTCGATAAGATCTCGAAATTCGCGGCGTAATTTATTCGACCGATACCCCGATTTTCTTGCGTCGGTAATTGAACCAGTGTTAAACATGATAAACGCGGGGACTCTAATTTATCTCTTAATTGGGGGCCAAGCTGCCGTTAACGCGATCTTCTGCTGATGTATCACGCGGTAATAATACGTAACGCGCAACCGCTGACCCAGCCGGTTTGCATTAATTTTTGGCAATAATTGCATATCGACCAGCGGCGTACGCGACAGATTTGTCGCGAGGTACAAAATTGGATTTGGAAGAGGTGCTATCAAATTTAATATTGTACAAGGTGTCTCAAACGCGATAGTATGGACAAGGTTAAAAAAAATTAAATAAAATTTGGGACACTTGGTATCAAATAATAATAATAATAATAATAATAATAATAATAATAATAATAATAATAATAATAATATCTCTACCCCTCATTCTAATCACAGGGATTAGCTCAGAAGTCGGAGACTTGTGCGGGAGAGGAAGCGGCATATTATTATTAAGCAGGCCGCATTTGGGATGAGATAAGCTCCATTTTCAATCGGAAGTAATATCTTTGGGATTTAACAGAGACGACTAATGACGTCATCAATTATATTTTTTCCAGAAACATACCAAAATCATTTCCTGTTTAAAAGCTCTCTTTTTTTAATAAGCTTTTGTTAAAGAAATTTTTCTGTATTACTTCTCGTTTAATAGTTATAAACAAAGTCGTCCTAAAAGAGTCTCAAAAGAAATACCACCTAAGAATCACATTAGCGGTGAAAGAATCAAGTAGTCGATGAAAAATAATTGAATATTCGTTATTGTTTAAAGTGCATAAATGTCACAAAACACTTGTCATTACTCAATACGAGCGTTAAACGTATAACATTTGTGCTTACAAAATGTTTTCTTATTCAGAAAAAGTTGCTAATTTACGGCGAGTCACAAAAACATGCAAGAAGAGTTGTAGAGTTATATCGAGAAAGGTATCCAGAGCGTTTCTTTCTTGATCATAGAATCTTTACAAGATTGGAGGCGATCTTGCGACGAAATGAAGATGCATTTTGTATTCGGAAGAATCAAATAATTGTCCCAATTGTTGACAGCTAGACTGTTACAGTATTTCGATCAAAATTCGCGAAATCAATACGACAGACTAGAGAGTTTAAATAGTAAAAGTGTATAAACAAAACATCAGTAATTTTATTTTTGATATTACTTTTGCTTTACGTGTTTTATTTTTCGAGATTTCAGTATCTGAAAAACACCACTTTGGTCATTTTACGACAAGAAATACGGCGACCTTAATACATGTAGTCATAAAGAAGTCTGGCAAAGATTGAATATATGTCTATAAATCAGAAAAGGGCATATAGAGTAGATTATGTAGTTTCAGGGTGTTTGTTTAATATATTAAGTTTATCACCTTTTGTTTTAACTGTATTCAAGAATTACCGAGTTTAATCCTTTTATTTATTTTTAATTAGTCGCGTTAAATTAGCAATTCACTTGTAACTTTTTGCCTAGATGTCCGATTGAGATGCGGTTTTCTGCAAAATGTTCAGCGAATTTTTTATAACAAAAGGTACATCGAACCTCTGTACGCTCGCAAATTTTTAATTTTTTATTTAACAAATGACCCATTTTTGTTGAACATATGGCAAATGTCACACACGATTCAACGAAAATGTCTGGAAAATGTTCCCTCGGGGGATTTCGAGGTCCCTCTTTATCACTTTGGTGTTAGCTTTATTATTTATTGTCAAATTGTTGTAACTGGGCTAATTAACAAATTAAAAACTCCACCCCCGAAATCACTAAAGAACCGAATTTTTTTCCAGGATTTCTGGCTTATTAAGGCAAACCATCGGCAAAAGATTTTTGCAAATATAATTGTTTATTATTCGAGTGTTGCACCCTCGCTAATTAACAAATTAATAACTCTACTCCCGGAATCGTTAGAGAACCAGATTTTTTTGCAATAACTCTGGGATCATGGGGAGAACCTTCGGCACAAGGTTGTTGCACGAAATTATTTATTTTACTATTTTTGCAACCTGGCTAATTAACAAATTAATAACTCTACTCCCGGAATCACTAGAGACCTGAAATTTTTTCCGGGATTTCTGTCATTTTAAGACGAACCATCGGCACAAGATTTTTGCAAATATAATTGTTTATTGTTCAATTGATCCCAGAATTATTGCAAATAATCATCGATTTTCTAACGATTCCGGGAGAAGAGTTATTAATTTGTTAATTAGCGAGGTTGCAACAATCGAACAATAAACAATTATATTTGCAAAAATCTTGTGTCGATGGTTTGCTTTAATAAGCCAGAAATCCTGGAAAAAAATCCGGTTCTCTAGTGATTTCGGGGGTGGAGATTTTAATTTGCTAATTAGCCCAGTTACAACAATTTAGCAATAAATAATAAAGCTAACACCAAAGTGATAAAGAGGGACCTCGAAAACCCCCGAGAGAACATGTTTCAGACATTTTCGTTGAGTCGTGTGTGACATTTGCCATATGTTCAACAAAAATGTGTCATTTGTTAAATAAACATTTAAAAATTTGCGAGCGTACAGAGCTTAGATGTACCTTTTGTTATAAAAAATTCCCTGAAAATTTTGCAGAAAACCACATCTCAATCGGACTCTCCGCAAAAAGTTACAAGAGAAATGCTAACTTAACGCGACTAATTAAAAATAAATAAAAGGATTAAACTCGGTAATTCTTTAATACAGTTAAAACAAAAGGTGATGATAATTTGATAACTTAATATATTAAACAAACACCCTGGAATCTCGAAAAATAAAACACGTAGAGCAAACGTAATATCAAAAATAAAACTACTGATGTTTTGTTTATCCACTTTTACTATTTAAACTCTCTAGTCTGTCGTATAGATTTCGCGAATTTTGATCGAAATACTGTAACAGTCTAGCTGTATCAACATTGGGACAATTATTTGATTCTTCCAAACACAAAATGCATCTTCATTTCGTCGCAAGGTCGTCTTCAACCTTGTAAAGGTTCTATGATCAGGAATGAGGCGTTCTGGGCATATTTCTCGATATAACTCTACAGCTTTTCTTGAATGTTTTTGCGAGTCGCCGTAAATTAGCAACATATCATTTTTTTTCTGAATGAGAAAA
Source organism: Monochamus alternatus (assembly GCA_037114965.1). NCBI lineage: Eukaryota > Metazoa > Arthropoda > Insecta > Coleoptera > Cerambycidae > Monochamus > Monochamus alternatus. Next base: position 128,488,841 of record CM073426.1, read on the forward strand.
AATTTTGTAAGCACAAAAGTTATACGTTTGACGTTCGTATTCAGTAATGACAAGTTTAATTATTTTCCAACGACTACTTGATCCATCCACCACTAATGTGATTTTTAGGTGGTATTTCTTTTGAGACTGTTTAGGACGATATTGCTTGTAACTTTTAAATAGAAAGTTTCACAAAAAATTTCTCTAATAAAAGTTTATTAGGAAAAAAAAACTTTTTAACAGAAAAAAATTTAGGTACGTTTCTTGAAAAAATATAATTAATGCCGTCATTAGTCGTTCCTGTCAAATACAAAAAATAATACTTTCCATTGAAAATGAAACTTACCACTTCCCATTTAATAGCACATGTCCCAACTTTTTTTTAAACTTTTTGTATTCTCACATAGGCCCATACTATCGAGCTTGAGTGAATACCTGTACATTAAAATGTACATATTAAATATGCAGTATATACTTTTTCTTTGCAAATTAAAAATGCATGAGATATACTGTCAAATGTATTATTGTACAGGTTGATATAACTTTCTTCGCCATATTTCCGATATTAGTTGTTCGTATATACGTCAGTAAACTCTTAGATTCCAGTTAGTATGACACCTTTTCGCTAAAAGTTAATTTTTCCATCATCTTTTAAAAAGCATACCATTATTTACTGAACACCCAATCTTTATACCTTGCTACAATTGCATTTAGCAGACGTATACTATCAAGCCTCCTTTCCTGTCGGACGCCGCTGAGTGCCGTCCCGTAAATATGAAATTCGAACGGGACAGGCAAGTCGTCACATGAGTTATGGTTAATTTGTAGTAATTATTTCTGGATTTATGTCGCAGGTATTTGGACCATCTCTGGTTATTCGGCTAACAACCCGTTGGTCGTGATATACGGACCCCGTTCGGCGGCCAGTAATATAAAACTTGCTGGCTTGAAGTTTTCGAACAGCGGGGTGTCTGCGGTGACGGAGCGAAGTAGGGAATGTTCTAATGGATGTCCCACCAAAATAGGAATTTTTATATCCAAAATTATCTCGTTAAGTTCATCCCATACTAATTAATAAAAACAAGAGTTTTTATCATGCGGTTTAGTTTAAACTAGAGTTTGACATTAGGGTGCGGAATCAGTAACGTAACTAAGAAATTTAGAAACTGAGTGGAAATTATATTTAGATCTATATCATTAAATAATTATCGCTTTGATACTACAAGCGCCATCTGCTAGTTAAATTAATAGACAATTGGAAAAAGGGTTTTGTTTTATAATGTTGGCAAATATATTCTGTTCTGTTTTTTGAACTATAGAAAAAAGCAAGTCTATAGTCTGATCTGAAGTTAATTGTTGTTAAAAAGTCTGTCCATAAAAAGTTTTATGATGAGATGCGTTGAATAAAAGTAAAAGCCTTAAAAAGTAAAAACACACGAATAAAAGCAAAACAGTAAAACAAAAAAAGGTGAAAAAAAGATCAACAAAATTTCCATATTTTGTTATGCTCTCATACATAATATTTACTGAAAAATTTTAATTTACATTATATATTAAGGAACAATCAAGTATATGTGCTTTTACGCAATAAATTTAGGAAATTTTAGAAATTGTCTGATAATACAATGTACGACAATTGAACTATTTACTTTTACTCAATTTATTATGAAATTTTACAAACGTTTTCATGAGATTTCAGTTGCACATACGCAGAGACACATCAACCTAACCTCAAACCTAATACGTTTTAGTTGTTTTGTTAACGTATGGTGGACATACACAGTTCATATACATAAACAGTTCAACATATACAGTTCATTAATAAGGACCTTTTGTGGGATATTCGTAAAGCAGTAAGTATAAGGTAATACTTTATTACATGTGCACTTGCAGCTTATACCATTTTAAATACAATTCATAAATTAAATTCTAATAATAAAATCTACTGTATTTCTAATAATTTGTTAGTAAGAGACATTCTGCATATTGACTAGCTTAAACCTGTACCTTTGTACATTTTAACAAGTAGACTTTTTTCCGTGACACTAAAAGTAAAAACTTTTCCCTCTTTTCACGTTTATCTATTAACACACTCTTCACATGGCTACAAAATAATATAATGCAATTTTAAATCGGCTTCTGTTAAACTATTCAGGTTAAATAAAATGAAAATATTTGATTGAAATAACCTATAAACTCTTTGGTATATACATTTTTTAACATTTGTATATTGCAAATTTTTTTACACACTGATATTCAGTTATATCTATATGGGAAATAATGTTATTGAAAATATTCTCTCTATGCAGATTTTTCGAATGCTGTTGTAAAGGTAAGTATAAGAAAATTTAAATTATCTACTCAATAAAATTACATATCTATATTTTACAATTCCAACCCAAATTTGTTGCATCGCCTCTATTGCAGTTTTATTTAAACGCGTACGTTAATCATCCCACATAGCGCACAATATCGGGACGTCTATATTAAGTTCATTTTTAAGGCAGTACATCTCAGAACCAGTTCCGAACGCCTATGGAACGTCCAAGAGTGCAGCTTTCAGGGAAGTCTTTAATATTACGTCCGTCGGACGTACACTTTAGATCGATAGACTAATATGGACGTCCTTTGGGACATCCAACAGTGTACTTCTCAGGGACGTCCTTAATATTACGTCCGTTAAATGTCCATTTTAGAACAACAAAAATTAAATATGATTTAAAATATGTTCTTTCTTCCGGAAGCAATACCCAAGCATTTTAGACAAAAAATTTCATACAAAAAAACAGTGTGATACAAGCAAAAAGAAAAAATTTCGTTTATTCATAGTGTATGTGAATATCCCAAGGAAGTTCTCTCTGGGACATCCCATTTACGTATATTTTACATACATCTGGAACATTCTTAAAGACAATCATCTCAACGTCTATTGAAATATAACCTAGGTATGTTCAATTTTATGAAAAACGGACCTCATAGGGACGTCTAACAGACATTCAACTGGACGTCTTAATCTCCGGTAATGGACATCCTAAGGACAACTTAGACTTAGGCTTAGGACAACTACATATGGGATGAAATATGCAGTATATTTTGTGTTATCAAGCGTTGCAATAAACGCTTAAAATTTGTCTCATTTATTATGTTCATTATTTATATATTAATCTCAGTACATTTTTATGCGATACTTATTAAACACAATTGATGGCCTAAAGGTAATCAAAACATTACACATATAATCCAATATTAATAAAGTACCACAATCAACAGCCAATTTTGCATACTGTCAATTCTGAAATTAGAAATTTCAATATATTTTTGTAATAGAAAAATTAATATGTATATTATTGAGAATAATAAAAAAACTAGATAGATATATAGAAATATAGATCAAGTATTAATACAGTTTTTATTATTAGTATAGCTGTATTAATAAAACCATTAGAAAGTAAATTTGAAAAATATATATATATTTCTTTTGGGAATCAATTAAAGCAGTAATGAACAAACAAAGATTTCCATTTAAGGCCGTATTTCTCACGGCAAAATGATCAAATATGTGGTGTTTTTAGGTACAGAAATCTGGAAAAACAAAACATGTAGAACAAAGGTAAAGTGAAAAATAAAATTAATGTTTTGTTTATTCACTTTTACTATTTAAATTCTCAAATAAAATAATAATTTTTTTGTAACATACACATTATTTTGCTATTCTAACCCCACTTTTTAAAATAATTATTTTTACATGTTTATAAAAAAAAGTGAACAAATTTATATGCAGAACTATGTAAGTTTATGTTAGAACAATATTTACATCTACAGTTAAATAAAAAGAAATACGTTTTTTGATAGATTTCTGTAACTAAATATTTGTTGATTAGACCACTTTCTGTCGTTATATATTTGTTTTGCTGTGGTACCGTTGAATATTCGCAGGTGGTATGAGACATTCCTATTATTTGCTAAGCATATCATTCAGTTCTCAAATGGTTACAATTATTAATGCTTGTAGAAAACACTTTTTCAAGAATACGGCGCCCTTAATTCGTTTAAAAGGGTTTTACAAAGAGACGGTTTGAGGCGGAAATATTTTATCGTTCACAGATGTACATACAGAACTACAACTTCTTACATTAAACGTACAAAGTTCTTTATCTAGCAGTACCTGCAACGAAAATAATATTCAAAACAAAACGAACAGATTTTTTGAATTATGTATAAACTAAAATATAATTTTAACATTTAACAAATTATTCCAGAGTATTTCTGTTTTTTATTTTAATGTCTATAGGTTCTGAATTTGAAGATATATATATATTTCATATTCTATGATACCTATTCTTACTATAACATGTGCGACCTAATGGTTTTGGTTCCATTACAACAGTAAAATCTAAATTTTAATATTATTTTTTTTTATTAAAAGTTACTTAGTATATATAAGTTCTGATAATATCTCCTTTTAATACACTTTGCGGTACTAGGTGCTCAAATATAATTTTAAGAACTTGGTGCTTTTATTTTCAACACAACTTAGCGCCACAGTCACCGCAACCCGCTACACGCCTCTGTCCATAGGGTCATCTACCATTGAATTGGATCGAGGAGATTTTAACGCTACAGCAGGAAACAATATTCGTACATAGACATGTGATGTTAAGAAATGTAGGCAATAACAATAATGAAGGTCTCAGTTTCATCTTCTGTAACATCTAATTACAGATCTCTTACCTTCGGTTGCGCAGATACACGACCATAATAGCATAAAAGATCTGGGATTTCTGTAAGGTCAAGTGTCACGTCTGCCAGGTGCTAAATTAGTAATTCGTTTAGATATTAACAAACACGGTGTTGCTTTTTAAATTGTGTGAACTAGGTCAGAACCTTCAACCTCCAATAAATTTTTCTAAAGGTTTGATTGTCTGGCAATTACGAATTTCTAAATTATAGGTATCTGAGTCAAGTTGCGTAACTTTATCTTTATACCTGTTATTAATCGACTGGTGTAAGTGATGAAACCTGTAATTTATTTTTACAAGAAAAATTGTAACAAGTTAACAAAAGTCGTCGTCAAGTTGCTACAGTTTCCCACAAATTTCTATACACTCATAAAAATGGGCGGAAATTTCCAGGTTTTGTTATGCTCTTCTCACATAATATTTACTGAAAAATTTTAATTTACATTATATATTAAGGAATAATCAAGTGTATATGTTTTACGTAATGAAATTAGGAAATTTTACGTGTGCATTTGCAGTTTGTGTCAATTTAAATATACAATTCATAAATATTATAGAAACTGAACCGGTACGTTGTTTAAATGATTGCATCAAAACTACATCATTAGATGTGTCTCTAAACCTACAACATTCATTTCAAACAACACTTGTTTTTGTGACAGCAAAAATAGCAATTCATTACAACAGATATTAACATTAGTTGTAGTTACGTTAATTATAAATTTACTGTAACTAAAATTCTAGCTAAACATATTAATTTTTACAGATATATGTAGGTATATCTGCAAATATCTGCAAATGCCAAGGAATATATACAGTGAAAACATATTTTCTAATGCGAATTGAATACCTACACTGCAATACATTTTTAGATGATGGATGACCAATACACTTTTACAGAGAAGGATGGATAATTAACATTTAGATGATTTCTGCACCTGACAAGGCTTTTTTAACTATTTGGAAATAAAAATGTGACTTGTATAGTGTATTTGTTATTAAATTCTAATAATAAAACCTACTGTATTTCAAATAATTTGTTAGTAACAGATATTTTGCATATTATATTTCTTAGCTTATACTTTTGTTAATTTTTACAATTAGACTTTTTTCCATGATATTAAAAGTAAGAACTTTTCTTTCTTTTCAACTTTATCTATTAACACACTATCCACATGGCTACAAAAATAATATAACACATTTTTAAATTGTTTGCTTCTGTTACACTATTCAGGTTGAACAAAACAAAAATATTTGAACTGACTGATAAACTCTTTGGTATATTTTTTACACATTGATATTCAGTTTTATATATATATATATGGTTGTAAAATTTCTCCGGGTTCCTTTCCGCGATGAATCTGCATGGTCTTCAAAAGAACCATTTGTTTGACAACGTTTCGGTAAAATCTCATTTACCATCTTCAAATGAGATTTTACCGAAACGTTGTCAAACAAATGGTTCTTTTGAAGACCATGCAGATTCATCGCTGAAAGGAACCCGGAGAAATTTTACAACCACATATAATACCCGCGGAAGCCTACGAACTAACACATATATATATATTAATATTAGCTTTTGAAAATGTTCTCTCTTTGCATATTTTTCAAATGTAGTTATAAAGGTAAGTATAATAAAATTTAAAATATCTACTAGTAAAATTACATAGGTATCTATATTTTACAATTTCAAACTACAAACAATGTATACGTTAATACAAATTATAGTGACGGAAATTTACGATATAATTTAACATAATGGTTGTAATATCACATAACATAATATGGAATTTTATCCATGTTTGTAATATTACATTCTACTTATTTAATTTACAAAATTATTATGTTATGTATTTTACATCACTTTACGCTGGTCACAAATTGCCAATGAAAAGTTATGTGAAATTACAAATTTTTATTAGTATATCTAAAAAAGACATAAACCAGGTTATACGAAAGGAACAACTATTTGAATCTTGCAGGAAGGAAATATATCTACTAGGTAGATAAGATTTGAACATATGTGTATAGCAAATAAAAAATTCATAAGAAGCAAAATGTTTTTTTATTTTATTATTGCTATAACATCATAATTCCTAAAATTTTCAATGTATTTGATATGTAAGCTCACCTATCTTTTTAGTTTGTTAATTATGTTTGTGTTTGCTTTTGAAATTATAATGTTTTTAATACGTTTATTTTAACGTTGTTTACAATATTCTATGTTATATTCTATGCATTCGCGATGACTGCGTTAACTTCCAGAGAACGTCAAAATAAATGTATTACAAAAATTATATGTATTAATTAAGGTAGATGAGCTTTCTTATCAATATAATAAAATTAACATGTGTGTGTAATGTGTAAAGTGTGCTTTAATGGTACAAATAACACTGAAATATGTAGAAGTTACGCAAAATATTTGTTATATTAACACAGTCGATTGTGTTAAACCTTTAACACACTGCTACATACAGAGATATGTGTAAAAATATACGCAATCCCGTGTAGATCTCGAACTCAGTATTGTTTTTATTTTGTTAAAATGTGAAATCATTTTTTTACAGTGTATGAAAAACGTGCAATATGGAGAACCACAATAATATAGTCTTGAGACTAGTCTTCTTTATATAAACCAACTAAACGTACCTCTAGCATATATTCAAACTGCATTTTCTCCGCCGGAAACGTTTTGGTTACGTAACGTGCAAGTTAGCAATCAAAGACAATTGCACATCGCTATATATCATCACCACTCATACCTCCTACCACGTAGGTAAGTTTTAGGTGAAAAATAAAAGCAATTTGAATATCCATAAAGGCCATCAGAGCTTCATGTCCGAGTTGAGAGCCTCGTGGGCGGCTCATTATTGAAATGATAGTACAATCTGGCGGTCTCACTATGATTTGTGCGGCGAGTACAGCGTGTGTTATGTTCACACGGCGCTAGATAAAGCGGTTTATACAGTGCGTCCCTAAAGTCACGCACAAATTCATTATTAGGTAAATAAATAACATAAATGAAAATTTCCGAATCAGGTAGATTTTTGATTTTAATTTACTTTTTTTTCAAATAATAATTTGATATACAGAGTGGCCTACCTTCGAGTAATGACGTCATCAGATTTTTTTCCAATTTCTGGATTACCTTTGCTGATCTGTTTCCAAAAATGTGGGCGACAATACCCAAATTACAAATACCAAAGTTTTTGTCATTATTTCTTTGATGCTTTTTTAATTTTATCTGTCAGATGGAACGTGCTCGTGTATTTTTTACAGGCAATCATTTTTAAACAGTTTGCTAAAATTGTAAGAGTGGATTCATTTTAACTGGTTCTTTTTTAAAGTATTAAGTATTTTTTAATTAATTAACTTCTTTTCGCTTTGTAAAAACATGCATCTAAGTGAAACGGAACGGATTGAAATTCTTATAATGATCGCGTATGGTGATAGAATTCGAACTTATGAGGAAGCTTGTGTTTTGTTTAATGAAACACAACCGAATCGTCCACCAATAAATTGATCCACTGTAAGCCAAACTGAAGCAAAGTTTCGAAACCATGGTCACGTTAAAGATCTGTCCAGATCTGGTCGACCAAGTATACTAAATGAAGATGTGCAGTACAAGCCCTTTTGACCTTTCATGAAAACCCGCATTCCACTATGAGAGTCTTAGCAGGTGATTTAGGTGTGAGTAAAAACACATTGGGTAAATTCCTTCACAAAAGCAAGTACCATCTCTACAAAGTTCACTTAGTGCAAGAATTGTCCGACGACGATTTCGACAGACGGTCAGAATTTTGGGAAGTGATGATGAAAGAATGCCAGGCAAATCTGGATTTTGTCAAACGCATAATTTTCTAGGACGAGGCGTCTTTTCATCTGTGTGGCACCGTTAATAAACAGAATTGTCGGTACTGGTCAGATCACAATCTACACTGGACGATGGAAGCACACAACCGTCGTCCCCAGAAGGTCAATGTTTGGACCAGAATTGTTGACAATCAAATTTTGAGGCCGTATTTCTTTGAAGGTGATTTAGATGGCGCAGGATATTTAGATTTTCTTCAATTTGATTTAGTTCCTTCATTGGTTGTACTGTTCCCCAATGAAGAAGAACCAGATTTGTCCAATGAAAAAATTTTGAATACAGTAGAACAGTGTACCGCTGCACTATGCCATCGCTGTTCGTCACTACTTAGATGACTTATTTCCTCATCGGTGGATTGGCAGAAGAGGACCTAAAGAATTACCCGCCAGATCGCCAGATTTAACACCGCTAGATTTTCAATAATGTCTTTAATTTATCTAATAATGAATTTGTCCATAACTTTAGGGACGCACTGTTTTTAGAAATCGTCTGAGCGATGCTTTAAATAAATCACTGTAAAAAATAATTGATGGTGAGCTTAAGGATTGTCCTAAGTAGTCAGAAATAAAATATTTTTTTTTTCAAACTTTATATACGTGACAACTTATAAGATGTTACTCATATTAAGTGTTATTTATATGGCTGGTATAAGTACTTATACTCCTAAGCGTTTAACACATTATAGTACTGTGAATTCAATTTTATGAATGAACATTTATTTTTTTATATATTTATTATTTAATAATAAATATATAAAAAATATTTAGAGTAAAAGTTCAATTGTGAACATTTGTATCATTTAATAATCATCCACTTCTTGCGATATCAGTAGTTTATTAGTTCACCTTGTATCAATTACATGTACTCATGCCAATATTTGTAGAGTCAACTGTTTTTAAATATCCTTTACTTGTAGTGGACCCATTAAATGAAAATTGTTCGACATTGTTGCAGAGCTAGGTTGAATAATCCTCTTTGCAATTTTGGTCTTACTTTCTACAGAATTTTCGATGTATCCTTCAGCAACCGCATCCGAATTCCAAACCCCTTGCCTTTTTAACATAGTAATATTAATAAATTAATTTAAACTCGATTTTATAAATTATTTATATTGATGTAAATTTGATAAAATAATTGAAATTCTTGATTTTAGCTTTCAAGATTTTTGCAAATATTTGTAGGCTCATTTTTGCAAATAAAACATGTAAATATTACAGCACATTATTTTGCTATTTCTAAAATACTAGCGTGTAAAATCGATTTCTTGCTGAGTAATTTATAATAGTCAGGTCAGATTAGTCAGTGGTCGAGCGGTTTAAGGCATCAGTACTTGCATCGATGTGGCCAGCCCGCCCAAGATTCAAATTTCGCTGCCGGTAAACTGTAGATCAGCTATACTTGCAGAGAGAATTGACACCCTCTTTTTGCGGGTATGGTAGGGTAGGTGGTTACGTAAAACACCTGTGGCGGCATTATGGGAATTTTCTAACAAAAAGTATATCACCCTGTATAATCACGCAAACGAAATTGATTTATATATACTCCATTACATTCTCATCATTTTTGTTCTGCACATTTTTATCTCTAGCCGTTTAGAGATAAGTGTGATTTTCTTAACAGGGATACGCCACTGGTACTTTACGTAAACTGCAAATTTTATACCCACCAACACACTAAAACATTTTGCTATATTTGCCGAAAATATCTCAAGGGGTTTAAGAAGTTATGAATTTAAAATTGATTTTCCATTAGCTTTGGAAACCCTGAATCTGAAACAAAATTAACTTAGTTTTAACCATAATATAGGCCCCTGGATTTTTTAAATGCAATTATAAAACACCCTGTATATACAAAAATATGTGTCCGCCGGGTGTATATTATATTTTTTTATTTCAGAAATGATAAAGCTAACTTCTCAATGAGTTACTTGGTTAGCAATGATTAAAACATTCAACAGCAAAACTCAACCAAGTAATAAATACGTTTATACAGGATGATTAAGAACTTATATAAAAAAAATTTGAATGTACAGGGGACTTACAAACATAATTTTGTAAAGAAAATCAAAAAGGACAGTTCAAAAATGGTATAAAAATACACTTCCCCACGGCACCGGAAACTGGTCCACTGTAAAATCTGACATGGCAAAACGGCGATGGACAAAAAAATGAAAGAAATTCCCAAGGAAAGAAATAAGGAACATTTTTTGCCGTTATTTTTATTAATTATTAATATAATAAGTTTGTGGTTTTAATTAATGAAATAGTTTGGCAAATCTAAAATTTTGAACCCGTCTTACCCAATTTCTACATACTATCATAAATGTTTCTGCTTCTTGTCCGAACGTTTCTTGTTGAACTCGTAAGTTCTTGGCAGCAGCTATATGTTTGCGAAATCATCAATAGTGTTCAGTTCGATACGACGCACTTAATTTTTTAAATATCCTCACAAAAAAAGTTCAAATGATTTAAGGTCAGGAGATCATGGCGGCCATAGTACCGGTTCTCCTTCTTCAATCCCTTGGTATTATTGCTTCACCCTGTATGTCTTAGAATATTTAAATATTTTTTTCTACGTTCATGCATAAAACAAAACTTTTTTTAACTATATTTAGTGAAAAAACTGCTTCTTCATGACACTAGTGCAATAAAATGTTTATTGCACTCATTTATCATTCTACTACAGCGTTTTGTGATCATGTCAAACATAAACATAAACATTCAAATCGACGACTTAAGTTGTTCCTGGTATATTGGTTCCAAATTTTCGCAAATGCAAATCGTAATGCTAATTAATTATTTTATTTCATTCTGTACTGTAATGAGTTATTTCCCGGACTGCTTAAAAAAAACACAATATTCACATTTTTAAAAGATTTTATCTTTAAAACTACAAAATATAATTATAATTATATAATTATAATTATATTATAAAATTATAATTATAATTATAATTATAATTATAATTATAATTATAATTATAATTATAATTATAATTATAATTATAATTATAATTATAATTATAATTATAATTATAATTATAATTATAATTATAATTATAATTATAATTATAATTATAATTATAATTATAATTATAATTATAATTATAATTATAATTATAACTATAATTATAATATAATATCCATAATTATAATTATAATTATAATTGTTTTTATAGACTTGATTTTGTAGTTTTAAAGATAAAATCTTTTAAAAATGTGAATATTATAATTATAATTAACAGTAACTGTGCAATGTGAATTTCCTTGCAGGCTGAATGCAGGAATACTTTTAGGGACAGAATCTGTTGCTTGGTCTGAAGAACCTGTATAAAGTTTTCTCCATTTTGAATCATCCTTGCTGCTTTTGTTTTGTTTTCTAAGAAATCTTCAATGTATTTTTCCGCAACAGATGAGCTTTTTCATGCACCATGACGCTTCAGTGTTGATAAATCAGCTTCCGCATTCGCCAAAAAAGTGGCAGATGTTCTGCGAAAACAATGCGTATATTTTCCTGGGTGTTCCAACTTCAAATATCCCGCAATTTTTTTTGGCCCCATCCCCAATGGTATGTATGCCCGCTCTTTGAGAAACACATGTTCCTCTTCTATAACCTAAAAAAAGAAAATTTTCCTTCATATTTTTAGGTCGAAGCTTAACGTATTCTCTGAATATTTCCAGAAAGTTTATTCCTTCATTATTTTCACTCAATACAGTGAATACGTTAAAAAAGCACCTATTTTTTCAGTGATACCAGATCATGTTAAACGTTTTATGTACATATTTGATAGCATTGTTTAATCAATTGTAATAAAATTGGCAATGAATACATTAAAATTTAAAGAATACATTTTATTATTATTAGCATTCATATGTAGACAATGGGGGCAGCAAACTAGACTAGAAGAAGTTACTGTATATGTTTATAGAACAATTTCCCTTTCAGCGTGTGAAATCAATAATTTCCAAGCTCGCCTCGAACGTAGGCAGTCTCTTTAGTACTAGTTTGTGTGTTCAACGAATGTAAATATAATCTCAGCAGAAACCCACATTACTCTGAACCGTCTGCAAGGCAAAAGGCAGGAAGAAGAAATTGTGGGTGGTTCATCACAGAAATAAGCGGTCGATGGTATCACGGCTATGTTAGGGCAACATCGAGCAAGTTGACATGTTGTTGTATTTCAAGCATACCATCCACAGGGTATGTCGCAACTTTCGCGCATAATTTTTCTGAAAAATTAAAACAATATATCTATATTTTATTAGTAACACCTGCGCCCCAAGCTAATATGCAGCCCAACCATTAAAACAGTTTTATCCAATTTTATGGATATTTGTAATATTATTAATAAAATAAAAACTAGTAGCATAGTATCAGATAATATCTCTGTCATAAATATAAAATTGTGTTTACTTTTTGGTCTTCATCCTTTAGTCAATATTATAAATGCATGTTTCATAGAAGGTATTTTTCCAGAGTTATGGAAAATGGCGATCGTGAAGCCACTTGCAAAAACGTCTAATCGAAAATTTTTTAAAGATCTTCGACCCATCAGTATATTCCCTACAATCTCTAAAATTCTTGAAAGACATGATCAAGACAAGGTATGATCAAATATATGGTTGTTTATGCCACAATAAAATCATGCCTTCTACTCAATACTGATTCCGCAAAAATCATAGTACCTCTACATCACTTATTAACTGAAATTGTTTGGTCTCATATAGATGATAATAAATGCACATGTTTAGCATTTCTAGATTTTAGCAAGGCCTTTGATACATTAAACCATTCATTAATATTATCAAAGTTACATTGCTATGAAATCCTATTGAAGCCACCGAGGTCAACTAGTACGTTTGTCAAATCGTAATGTTATTCAGACAACACAGTATATTCCAATAAATAATGGTGTTCCCCAAGGCTCCATTCTTGGACCCTTAGTAGTCTTTATTTATGTTGCAGATATAAGTATAGCTATTGAGTTTTCTAACATACAACAGTATGCTGATGACTCAGTTATCTATAGTGGTTTCTCCAAATTTTTCAGGCACTGCCAAACAAAATATTATTTCAGATTTACAATGTTTATATAATTATTCTCTAGATAACGGTTTAAAAATTAATACTTCCAATTCTTTTGCACTTCTTGCTGGTACAAAACCAAATCAAAGGCATCCTGAAGAATACCTATTGGAGTCCTCAACTGGATAAAGCATATATTTTAAGAAGCGTCTTTGTATATTTTTTAAAGAATTTCTACAAATATATAACCAGGATCCCATCTAACAGATGCATAGCCGAGTTTGGATATAACGAAGGCATTAAAATCAGAAAGGGCACATAGATATAATGTAAATCCCTTAGAGTACTAATAACAAAACCTCCATTTTTATATGAAGCCTTAACAACTATACATGTGTATTAAATGTAAGTTTGTCATTGAAGGTAACTCTAAAACCTTTAATTGAGTATGATTCAGTGCAAAATTGTCCAACTTATATTCTTCCTGTTATTGGACATTATGTCTGTTCAAGCAAGAAATCCAGACTGGTTTCAAACTGTCAGAAATATTCGAACAGTAAAGTTATAAATTTGTTTTTAGTAAACAGATCAATGGAAGGCGTAGGAATAAAAGAAAAATTGATAAGATTAGTGAAAATGACCCTAACAGATATAAATTGTGTAAAGTACTAATTAATGGATAAACTTCAGAAATTAGACTCTTTATATACAACTTTATTTAATATAGTTCTAGATTCAGCAGTTAAAGAAAGTGAAATAACAACCAGGGGTACAATATATAACCAGTAATAATAAAGTTAGAAAAAAACAGCAAAAGACAAAGGGTTACATATTAAAGAAAAAGAAAAACAAAATGTAGGTATTAGAAATGAAAACATCAGAAATTAGAAATAGCATCGGAAAAAACCATATAATTTTGAAAAGGTGGAAAAATTAATTATCTGGGTATGACAATAACTAGTAATGAAGAAGAAAAAGTTGAAATACAGGAAAGAATTGCAAAAGGAACAAAATGTTTACCATCTGTTAAGATCAAAAAATATTTCGAAATATGTCAACAAAAGAATATATAAGACAATAACAAGACCAAATGTTGTTTATGGAAGTAAAACATGGAAAATTACATTAAAAGAAAAGCAGTCGTTAGAAATATTTGAGAAGAAGATACGGCGGAAAGAAAGAAGATGATGGCATAGAAAAACAAATAATGAACTGATGGAAATATATGGTGAGCCATCAATAACAAATGTAGCTAGAGTATAAAGATTGCGGTGGTCAAGAGATACAACCAAGAGGAGTAGAGGCAGCCCAAGGACCAAATGGATGCAAATGGTGGAAAGGGACTTGAATGAAATGAGTATATAGAACTGGAGGAGGAAAATAGAAAATAAAAAGGAATGGAAGATATGTAACCAAGCCATGGGTCTTCTCGACTATTACTACTACTACTACTACTACTACTACTACTACTACTACTACTACTACTAAACGTTATGCAATAAGTAGTTGAACGAACGGTTTTGACAGTTTTGAACCAGTTTGAATTCCTTGCGTAAACAGACTTTATATGCCAGTTATAATTTTCATAAATTTGTTTAATTCTTGACATATTCATTTGCAGTTGCATACAGTGTTTGGAAGAACATATGGGGGAAAAGACCTTGGCATCATCGGCATAGAGAACTTTCAGCTATAATAAATAAAGAAAATAATAAAGAATATGAAAAGAAAATAGGATTGTTACAAAATACCACACAATAAATTTAATAACAATTCACATCTCTATATTTTACTTTGATTACGGTATTAAAACCCCTTAGTAAGAATTTGTTTCATCCGTTTATTATACCGACATAAATCTATTATAATGGTTTTTGCAGAGCTTGGCTAAGCTCTACGTCTCCGAGGACGCTTGTTATCGTGCGTATCTAGTAAATATTGCGTAAATCACTTTGCGCTCTGCAAAAAGTTAAGCCGACAGAATTTAACAAATGACTACGATTAATTTTATTCAGATTATGGTCGCGGAGCCATAGACCGACGACTGAGAAATCGCTGTTCTGCATAGTCGAGATAAGTAAGTTGTACTTCATAAAGTTATAGAAAACATATGTGTAAGTTGATAAGTATTTGAGGAACACAATTGACCATGCAAGGAGTAGTTAAGTTACACTTTTGAATGTCTGAGTTATAGCTATAGAAATCATATAATATATGAAACGCCAGAGACCTTTACATTAGGCACTCAAGAATAGTCAGACTATGAAGAAGTTTCCCAGTAAACACATATACGTTAGAAAAACGTTTATAATGCACATACAACGTTTGAAAAAGGCGTGTTTTTTTTACGTACAATCAACTTAAAAATGTCGCGGTTTTACACGTTTCTGGTAACCAAAGTACAAACGTTTAATATTAGTAAATGTGGAACGATCATTTTTAGTATTAATAAGCTTTAAGTTATACGTTTAATAATGACATTTTATTAAGGTTATTTACTAACGTAAATTAAACGTTGTTATTTTAATGTCCAAAAAGATGTTTTAGAGACGTGTTTTTAACGTATTTTACAACGTTGTTTTGGGATCCTTCTGGTGGCATTGTACAGGGTGGTCCAGAATTATGTACCGTAAATGCTAGATTAGATAATACGTTAAAAAATAAGGGTATTATATATATATATATATATATATATATATATATATATATATATATATTTCAAAATAATCAGGTACATTTAATCCTGTAAAACCGCTAAATAAAAACCACTTCTTTAAATATCTATAACATTTAACTAACTATAATACTTTTATAATGAATTTACTTTTTTTAGGTTTTAGTACAATTAATTTTATGTTACCACTTATTCCATCCCTTAAGATTAAAGCGTTGTTTTGAGTGGTAAGTATTTTTTTGAAATACATAATTTCAAATTAAAAAAAATACTATCCAAATTTACCCCTTAATCATAAGTGGTAACAAAAAATGAATTATCCTAATATCATATACTCACTCTATGAACCCATTATTCAAGAGTATCTGAAAGACATTTAAAAAAAAAAGATTTTTATTTCATCCCTCAGAGGGTTGTATCTCTCTTATTACTGAGTTTATTACTAATAATTGTTACACATTTTACAAAGTAATTTAACGTAGGCATGTACTAGTACAAAATTCACGCGCCTACTTTTATTAATTTTGTCATCGCCTTTGTAAGTATTTTGAAACATAAGTAGGAAAAGTTATAGTGGAATAAATTTAGATTCCATTATATAATTATTTGTAACATATAATGTAAAAAAAAACTAGTACTCCTATATTAATAAAATAAAATTAAATACTTATAGAAGTAGGTATACTTACCAAAATAAAATAAGAAAATAGTTCACGGATCACAGTAGGCACGTACAGTGATGAATATGCAACTGACAAACTTTTATAAAAAAGAACTCGAAATGGTATGTGTGTAACACGTGATCTTTATCTACCAATAAGATTATTAAATTGGTATAGAACGTTTAACGGCATTATAATTGACACGTGTAAAAAACGGCAATTCGCTTCCTTATTTCAATGAATGATTATAACGTATAATACACGTTTAAATTGTACTGTTTTTTAACACTTGTGAGGTTTATTAAAAAATAATTGCTATCTAGTTATTTGTATATATAAGTAACTATATATTCGAAATGCAATATTTTTTTATTAAATTATATTGTATAAAATTTACTTTGGATTGGTATCGTTCCGAAATATTTATTAATTGCAAAACGTTTATGATACGTTTTGTAAACATTACTTATGCCTGTTATTCTAAAACGTTACAAACACGTTTTTGTTCAATGTCAATATATTAATCAGTTGACACAGACGTTTTATAAAGGTTTAAATAAATAAGATTTATTTAAATATTTTAAAAACGTTTATTTAACGTTACAATAGGTTTACTAACATTTTTTGTTAAAAATGTACGTATTTTAAACGTTATGTTCGACCGTTACTTTTCTAACTATAAAATAATGGTTGATTTTGTAACGTAACACGAATTATCAACCAATGGTACGTTGACAATACGTTTAAATAACGTATGTGTGTTTACTGGGTTAGAAAGCAGTCATCTAGGAAAAGCTGTTGGTTATACTGCATTTTAATCCCAGCGCACAATTGAAACCAAAACAAAATGTTTGTAATTTGACCATAGAAATCATATATTTCTACGAATTGGACGTAACATTTTTATATTTTGAAATTGCCGCCCATTAGTGCAAAACTACTCCATTAGTGCAACCAACTCATAAATGCTAAGTTACTGCAATATTGCCAGACTCGCGTTTTCTCCATAGGTTGATTATTTTCGGTAGGTACGTACCTCTTTTGGACGTTGTATATATTTTATGATTTCTATGGTTATAGCTGTTTAATATTTAACCACGAATCCACATCTACATTTTTAATGATCTCCATTTGTAATTTTATAAAATAAAAGCTATACCTTTAGGCTTAATTTATTTGATTACAAAAATACAAATTTTGAAAATTTGGACTTTATTATGGTATTCGGTAGGTAAGTGAAAAAAACTATCCCAGTTTTATCTGATGAATGGTTCTACCTTATAGTTATCACATTTACACAAATTAAATAGTACTGCTTATTGTAGTGGTAGAATCTCAAATCCCTAAACGATAAAATCAGATGATTTTATTAATGAAAAAGTGCATTGGCAAAGGGGGAAACTTTGGGCGCAATATGGAGACAATGCCAAATGGCGTGTACAGACCCTCTTGCATGCCAAAGCTACATCTGTTCTGTTTTGTTTAATTTATGCTTGTGTCAATAATGAAGATGAACATTTCCACAGTCTGACAATGAAGGAAGTGTTATTTTTCCTGTCTTACTGCCTAAACACAAGTATCCATTCCTTTTTTTTCTTATTATAGACCAGATGGAAAGGTTACGCTTACTATACACACGTAAGTGTAAATGAAGCATCTCTATATCTAAGTATTATTCGAACTGTGTTTAAACCACATTTTTTCTTATTTCTTCTTATTATGAGGAGTTTTATCACCAAACACTGTTACGCTGACACAATTAAAAACTCTTTAAACAATATAAATCTAGAACAGAATAATGCTGTTCTATGTTTTATATTTATATACCCAATGGGCACACGTACGTTTATATAACGCTTTTAAAACATTGCCGTAGTTGATTAAATATTTTGCGTTGAAATATTCATTGTTTAATTTTAGTTAAAAATTTAATCCTATAAAAATATATTGTTTAAATATTCGTATTTTATATAGAGGTTCAAGTGACCACTAGAAATGTACGTTTTTTTATAACAATATTAGAATACTGAACAGAGATGTATTATATACGTTTATATTTTAATAATATTTAACTGCGCATTAAGTACAACGTTTATAAAACGTATAATTAAACGTTTTATTGAATTTAATGTATTAAACGTATTATCTAAAAATGTTAATAACACATTTTCTACACAACGTTTTAGTAACATAATAATAAAATATATAACATACGTTGATACTACAAATGTTTAGAACGTGTACAAGGTAGAAATGAACATGGAAATACAATGTTTTCTGGTAAAGTTTTCTTCACGATGTGTATAATACTAGTTTACACTTTAAGTTGATTTAAGTACACGTTAAGTGCAACGTTTGTAAAACATAACGTTTAATAAAACGTTTTCTAGTAACGTTTACTTCACGTTATAGATATGTTAAAGTCGTCAAAGTATAATCTAATGGCCAATAGAAGTAGACATTTATACCTCGCGCACTATGTCCTTGTATACTTTTTATAGGCTCTATATAAAATCAAGTAGTTACGATTATCGTCGCCTAACCAGCTAATAAGATCGAAATTGGTATATGTCTGGTCACCTGCATCTGAACTCTCTGGACCTGGTTGTCTGCTATAAGTTTTCTGGGTGTAAATTTACTGCTGGTTGGTCGAGAGATCAGGACATTAGTCCGCAGAATAATTATTATTCGAAATTCTATTGTCCTGTATACAGGGTGGTCGCGATGTAATGGGCCAAAATTCATGACTAGAATACTTTTAATAAGGCACGAATAATACTGTAATATTACTGACAGCACTAAGATAAGTGGAAAATATCAAAATTGGATTTTAGCATAAACCTACTTGAAAATTTTTGCCGATTTGTAATTGAATGCAAATACATTGGAATTTTCAATGGCAAATTTTACGAGAACGGTGCAAGATAGCGACTATCAAAAAGTATAGCTTTTTTGTGTAAAAGAAGTTGTAAAATCAGAATTTGCTATCTGAGAATTAGATTTTTGAAAGATAAAAAAGTTCTGTCGTTTTCAACGCATTCGACGTAGCGCAGGTAGCGCTCTCTATGAGCTACAAGCAAACCATGGATATATTTCAATCTCTCGCTCCAGAAAACCCCTAACACCAAAATTTCATCTCGATATGAGCATTTATTATGAAATAAATAAGAAAAATCGAAAATAATATTTTGCATTAAACACCCTGTATCTATGTAAGTATCAACTTTTGGACTAAGGTGAGTTTGTCTAAATCGCAATATTTTCACGTCAGGAATCTAGTCATGAATTTTGGCCCATTACATCGCGACCACCCTGTATAACTAAACATCACTGAACTATTACCATAATGTCAAAAGAAAGTCGTACCATAATATGTTTTAATGTTGAAAAATACTTTATATAAAACGTTATCAAACCGTTAATAAAACTCTAAATAAAAAGTTTTCCATAAACGTTGATTAACTGTTTAATTTCTAGGTTATTTAAACGTAGCTGACAGTTTTTTATAAACGTAGTTAAAAATAAGGTTTTTCGCGCGACATTTTCACGTTGTTTCTGCCTTTGGTTTTCAATCACTTTTGAATGTTTTTAAAACGTATATGTGCCCATCGGGTAATTTCTGTCGGTGTTGCTGGATCTCAAGAGTTGCATTGCATTTGTTCGATTTCCGCAGGTTGATCTCCATGTTTTTCGCCAGTTTGCCTTGACTATAACAAATGAATGACCATCGGATCTGCCTCAGTCGAGCCGGACGATATTTCACACCCACGACGGTCCCCTTGGACATCGTACACGATAACGTTCGCACGATACACTAAAGCGCAGTTTAAAATTACACTTCAGGTTCGCGGTTTTGTTTAATATGGGTACCTGTTAGGTATTCCGCAGGTACGCGACACGTATTCCCCGATATTTTGATATTTTTTAGATTTAGGGTAAGATGCGTTCTTGATAAAACTAAAAGCAAAAGCAGTTCAGTGACCACTTTTGTTTTGGTCGTACAAGTTCCCAACCAGCAAAACAATTTTATAATTTTCAGGTTATACGGCAATTCTGTTTTATTGGTGTATCATTATTGCTTTCGAAATGCATATTTGTTTTATTATAGCGGCAAGTATCATTATTGGTTGCTTTCTTGGATAAGTTTGGTATTATGACAAACAGCCAACATGGCTTTAGAAGGGGTAAATCTACACAGTCAGCTGTGTGTAGTTTCACTGAGTGCGTTTATACGCTGCTGGATGATAGAAAATGTGTGGCTGGACTTTTTTTCGACTTAACTCGAGCTTTTGGCTGCCTTAACATTTGCTTTATTGAAGATAAATTATATAGAATTGGATTCAGAGGAGTATTTTTAAATTGGATAGTCAATTATCTCTCTGACAGGACTATGGTTGTTGTCACACCTCAGTTTGGGGTTTAGTTCGTGGGTTCAGGGGGTGACAAATTTACTAATTAAACAGAAAGAAAAAACTGAATTTATAGTCAATTTAATTTATTATGGGTCCTCGGCTACAAAGTGAACACGACTGTGTGCATGAAAGCGAAGTGAACTATGAAAAACGGACTACAGTATGTAGTGTTCTGTTAACCAGACCAGAGAACACCAAAGAATAAACTATGTTCTCTGACAGAACGAGCCGATCCTTGGTTCTCCGAATCTGTAGTTCCCTGGTTCACTGGTTCAATGACAAGTAAACAAATCCTCTACTGGTGGTTATTAGATAAATATTGGGTTATGAAGAATTTCGGTGGATTAATTGCAACAAAAAGAATTACAAGTGACTATCTTCATTTACCTAGGTATACCTTGGCTTACAGGTAATTAAATTAGCGATTTAAGCCATGCAAAACAGGTGAACTAAAATTAAATAGTTTTTCAGATACAGTGCAGCAAGTAATTTATGATAACACTAAAGTATATATGGCCTAAAGCAAAGAAGCCATGCAAAGCAAGCAAGCTAAAGTTAAATAATTTACAAAAAAAGACAAAAAGAAAACAAACAGGTGGTAATAGGTACTAAAATCTACGTTGCCTGGTAGTCTACTCGGAAGAGTGACTATACAAGAACTCCTACGATGTCCTGCTCCCAGGGTGAAAGCAGCCAACAGGAAATATCTAGAGGAACTGAACTGTCTGGTTAGGTACTTCGATGTATAACCGAAGAATCGGAGGAGCTGGGTAACCATGTACGTGTTTGGTTACATATACCTGGTTTCCCACTGCAGGTTTTATGTATTACCTCGGTATGAAAACTAGGGTTGCTATGTACGTTACGAAGAGCTTCTACTAAATAAGTGAAAGTTGTTATGTCGAAGGTTTTTGGCCTAGAAGGAGGAATACATAAAAGTACAGCACTTGCAAGAGTAGTTTAAATTTTAAATGATTTAAATATATTTTACAGAAATATGAGATTACCAAGTGATGGTGTGTGGCCAAAGAGACGATCTCCTCGTGAAAGTTGACGAAACGATATCTACACACTATAACTTTGTAAAATCCAATAATTATTGAATGCAATCCTTGATTGACACTATTTAAAAGTTTAAATGTTGATATCGCTAGCATAAATCAGCAAAATAGCTTTTCCACACGGCTTCAAACTGCCAAAAGAAAATGGTGCTTTTTCAACTGGAAGTCACAAAAAAAACTCTCAAATTCCTTAAAAATCCGCGATTTTTAAACAAGTAGAGGGGAGATTTTAATATTTGCTTAATGTTTAGGGAGTTTAAGAATGTAAATCATTAAATTGTCTATCTCTCTTCGGCACACATTAGGGTAGAAAGATATAGCCACAGTGTCTGGGCAGAAAACAGGTGTTTGTTGACATAATTGTTCTGGAGGGTTATGTTTACATATGAAGCTTGTTGTAAGAATGAATAAATTACAAGTGAATCAAGTGCTGTTACTTTACGATGCATTTCTCCTCTGTAGAGCATAAACGGGATTACCTCCTAAGAATAAAAAGGTAAGTTTCTAGATAATTACTTAGCATTAAATTTATATTTCCTTTTTGTTTTCAGGCTGGGGGAGCATCGATTAGACCAGGCACCGTCGACCAGGGCTAGCAGCAATAAGATGTCTATTAATACTGTGCAACTAGATAAATAAAATAATTCTACCTCACTGTTGTTTTATTATTAATATATATATTTTAAAATGTTTAAAGGATAAGGAACCATAATAAATTCGTACATAAAATAAGCATGTAACATTGCAAGTGTTGATAATGCTATTTCTGACAGTCACAATGTTAATATGGGGGTACCTCAGGGATCGGTACTGGGGCCACTAATTTTTTTGTTGTATGTCAACGACTTGCCAAATTTTATTGAGGCATCTAATTTAACATTATTCGCGGACGACACATCCCTTGTGGTCTCAGCGCGGTCACCTGAGGAGCTTACAGAATTGTGTCAGAATCTTGTAATCTCTTTTGTCAACTGGTGTAAGTCTAACATACTTATTGTCAACCTAGATAAAACAGAAGTAATTTATTTTCGATCTCGCAGTGGTTTAGACAGGAAATTATATCTCAATGTTTATAACACCATCTTGAAATCCATTGATAATACAAAATTTTTGGGGATTCATATTGACTGTCAACTGAAATGGTCCATGCATATAGATATGCTAAGCACAACACTGAACAAATCATTCTATGCAATATCACGCATAAAGAAGTCCATGCCCTTATGCGCATTATTAAATGTGTACTATAGCTTGATTTATAGTCATCTTTCATATAATGTTATTCTCTGGGGTAACGCAGTCAACAGTACCAGAATTTTCATAATACAAAAACGAATTATTAGATATATATATATGATATAAAACCTCGTGAAACATGCAGAAACGCATTCATCAATAATAAACTATTAACTTTACCGTGCATCCACATATATAAATCACTAATTTATATTAAGGAAAACATTTATCGTTTTATAAAAAATGCTAATTTTCATGATTATTCAACCCGTCACTGTGATTTGTTCAGTGTACCAAAACAGAAAACAAAAAAATATGAAATGTCTCCTAACTATTGTGGATTGAAGAATTTATTTTAGATAATAATATTTGATTTGTTAGTATTTGTTTGTTGTGTTATATCTCTTTTATGACCTGTCCTATACATTGTAAATGTCTCAAGGATGAATATATTATTATTATTATTATTATTATTATTATTATTATTATTATTATTATTATTATTATTATTATTATTATTATTTCGTTGTCAGTAACTGAAATATTCTATAAATTTATCACAAGAGCATGTTGACAGCTAAATTATAAAACACATTGTATGACAAATATATAAATATTTTATATAACATTTCTGTGACAATCTTATAAAAAACATTTTAGAAAATAAAACTAAAGCATTTTATAATATTTGTTTTTGTAATATATATCTAATAACGCTATAAAAAAATATTATTTCTTACACTGTAATATAGTTATTACGCAATGATACAGTTGTAAAACGAAAATAATAATATAACAATTACAGCAGAAAATTTATTTTCACTCAAAAGTACATTGACAAACCATTCTATAAAACAAATCTGAAACAGCAAAATGGCGGGACCTTGTTTTGTTTGTGTCACAGCGAACGGTAGAAGACTAGTTTTTCCTCTTGCTTTTGTTTTCACCGTCATTGTATAAGAATAAACATTTTTTTACGGTTTTAGAAAGGTATTTTAAGCTAATATAAATCAAATCTCCTACAATTCCTATCAATGAAGTCATATGTATGTTCTGACAAAAAGTGACATCCTGTCAATGAATTATATATGACAATACCTACTTGAAAAATGTTCACCTTTTATGTAAAAGTTTTTGTATATTTTTAGGTATTAATAGTATTGTGTGAAATTAACTATTCAGTGGACAAAAGCCCCAACCTGCCTTGAATTACACCCACTGTCTTTTTTCGTCAAAAAATTTAGCTAAATTAATTTATAATTTAGATATTTATTGTATGTAACTATATGACTTAGAGACTTAATAGAAGTTTTAAAAAATTGTATTTGAATTTTCTTAAATAGGTAGGTACCTTTAAACTAAAGTAAATACAGGGTTAACTATGACTAAGTACAAATATTTTAAGAGGGGATAGAAAAAAATAAGAATTAACAGAATTTCCTTTCAAAGAATTTCCAAACTTATTTATAAAGCGAAAACAATTTTTTTTCGACATTATATTAAATCCTTATTTAACGCCGCCAATGCGAGAATCAGAGTATGCAACCAGCAAGCAACCGTCATGCAACAATCGGCAGTCGGTCCAGTCGAGTCGGTTAGCTGTCATGTTATAATTTAATTCCTGTGTTTACGTTGTAATTTTCTGTTCTTCTTCAGTTTTTAGTGCCTTATTTTAATTTTAAACGTTTTATAATTAATAAATAAAGAAATATGTGTCGGGTACAGATGTTTTCCCACAATACAGTTCGCCGGTTTGTTTTTCTAGGTTATGGGACAAGACGCGGTGTTAAACGTTTTCTGTTATCTACTAGAACCTACCTACTCATCCCTTTCTTCGATTTTGTTATAATACATAGGCATTGTATCTAACTGTACTTACGGGAAGTGTGTTTATCGGTAGTGAGTGAAAATGTAAATTACCAGTTTGTAACTAAATAATGAAAAACGAATGCAAAATACTGGAGCTAACTGGATTAACTGTTATCTACCTATCAGGTATTATTACTAATAAGAATGTTATAATAATTTTTATCGTTTCTGCATTTAGAAACACTGCAAACGACCGCATGGTAGTTGTTGACAGATTTAATGTCAACTATGAATCTAAGCCATAAGCCATCTCAGTCGATACTGATCATAGACCCCGACTTTCCGTAGGAAAAAAGGGTGTTGCCCCATTTTTTAAATATCGAGCTAAAATTATGGAATAACTTTTTTATTGTCTTTTAGGGCTTACTGAGCACGTGGTTAAAATTTTTGTACTTAGTCACAGTTAACCCTGTATATTACTTAGTCAAAGTAATGACAAGTCTTTCTTCCGATAGAATAGCTTGCTTATGTAGATTACACCAGTTTTTCATTACACGACATTTCACTTTATATAAAATGCAGTGAGAGGTTTCTTGTGTCATCCTTGTATATTGAAAACAACTTTCCTTTAAATTTTGAATAAATGATGAATTCTGAATAATTTCTTCTATTGCGATTAATAAGGTCTGTTACAGAAAATAATAAAGTTGTTTTTACCAATTTATTTTTTTATTCCTGTTGGGCTATTAGGAATATGTAATGGGTCTCAAGGAAAAATCATAATTGATACTATAAATAAACTGAAAAGGGATATGACGACGGCGACGCCGCAGGTCGATCGAATGCGGTGGATGGGAAATTACCCCTCAACAATGTGCTTCATTGTTCCCCATAAACGGCCAAGCCTCATCAGTCCGAATCGGAAATGTCGTGCGCTACTGGGTGGTATCGGTAATAATACCAAATTATCTCCTCTAATATCGGCCGTTCCAACTAATAATGTGGACTAAATGGAACAAATTATCGAGCAACTTTACTAATTTGGCTTCCCTCTTATTTCAACTGGTTTGCGTTTTCAATCAATCGAGGCTTGATTGTCTGCCTACGATGAGCTCAGTGCGAGGAGGGGTATCGACAAACTGGACTAGAATCTTTATTTTTTCTTTAGCTTGATTGGGTTTTTGCCACACTTCTGAAAAAAATAAAGATTAATTAAATAAGTCCTTGCGCCAAACGGATCAGTCAAGAGTTATTTATGATACTAAGTTTGCTTAATCAAGATATCTCACCTCGAAAAAAGCAAGTAAGTAAAAAATTTAAAAAATCACATCACTATCGCGCACTTCCGTATTATTGACGTTTCGAAAAACTCTGTTTTCGTTCTCAAAATATTAAATGTATTAAAAGTATATAAAAGTATATAAAAGTATATAAACAGCTTTATATATTGTAACAATTTGAAATATGCACATAGACAATCAAATGAAAATAATACCTGACCGAATTTAAAGTTGAATAGAATAAATAATTATCAATGTAAGTTTAAAAAAAATACAAAGAATTGTTAATTTAGATATCCTGGATATAAAGTTACTAAGAATAAATAATATTACATACCATAAAAATAATAATTTAAAATTTTATTATAAAGTAAAAAAATAAATTTCACAAATTTGCATGACGTTGACAATTGTTATCACTCATACATAAAGAAAAGGAATTTAAACTCATAGCACCATATATTAAATGAAAGGTGAAAGTCTATAGATTAATCTGATATAATCTGATATAATAGGCAGACGAGTAACATTAAACAATTAAAGATATTTCCATTCAAAATGTCAGAACTGTCAAAAGTAAAGGTGACTTTACAAGAATCCCTTGCAAATGACCTAAAACACGAAATAAAGACTATTTTCATAAATAAAATAATTAAAATTGTACAATTAAAACAAAAGGACATTTAAAAAAATGTATTAGTTATAAGTAGTGTTGTGATAATGCGCATAAAAAGACATCCAAAGACTGTGAAAAAATCATGTGAATGGACCTTTTAACATGGCAATCTACAGAAAGGATAAAAAAACAAAGGAGTTGTTGATATTTACGGCTTGGGTTTAGAACAAGGTGCAGCATCGCAAGAAAGCTCCCGAAAATCTACAAATTTTATTAGAACAAACAAGTATAAATCAAGAAAGTATCGACTCACCAGCTAAATTTACCAGTCTCCAGCCTATAGGAAAGTTATTTTGCCAATACAGAAAAATATCAATCATCTCCAGGAAAATTGGCAGTTACATAGAATCCTACAGGACAGTTTCAAGTTTCCAGACAGTTTTCCAGCTTCCAGAAAGGAAAATAATAAATTTTCCAACATCAGGTACCTTAAAAAAATAAGGTGCACTCTAAATTTCTATAGCTACAGTAAATTAAAACAGATTTCAATTCTTTCAATCTTTGCAAAGTATTAAGAATAACCCACAGGACCTACCTGTATAAAATAAGTTTAATCCAAGCAAATATAACGACCATATTCACAAAAATTCGTTGGTACTATATAATATATGTCATGAACCGCCATTATTATTTTAGTAATATACTAGGCCTCTGTATTATCATATTAAATAAATACTGCGTGTATTAATGCAACCACCATTACAAGTTAAAGAATATGTATTAGTATAATTTCTAAAATTTTAATTAAATTAAATAACAAAGTTCTAACTTATAGTGGTTTGGTAAAATTATAATCAGAGGAGAAAATATAATATATAATATAATAAGAAAATATTTTTTATTGTTTTAAAGTTAATTTTAAAACCAAAAGCCAGTAATCTTTATTTGTGTTACCAACTGTTATAAAATAAAAACCTGCATACTTTTGAACCGACTCCTGAGTTAAGTTTCTTTTTGCTGCTTGATTTGTAAAACTGTGTCTAGCAAGGGATAAATAAAAAAATTGTATAAATAAGGTAAGATAAAAAGATAAAAAAAAATTAAAGTAAAAGGTTTGTATTAAAAAAGTATAGCTTAAACACAACATACACTCGTAAAACATAATACATAAAAGAATTAAGGCGCCCAACAAAATTAATATTCAAATTTTGACATTAAATGCATAATAAAATATTTAAAATTAAAATTAAAAATAAATATTAAAAATAATTTAATTTAATTAAAATTAAAACATACAACACACATTAAATATTACAATATATACCTCTAAAAGTATGTTAAATTTGATAGTTTTTTATTTAATTTATTAATTTCCAGTTCATGCCACACACAACACAGAGCTTACATGCGTCAAAAACAAAGCAATAGTCAAAATTTATAAGACTGGTTAAAAAAATCAAAATAAAAATAATAAAACAGTTAAAAACTACCTGCATTATAAAATCCTGTTAAAATATTCAGTCATACTGCAGTGCGTTGAACATTGTAGTCAGAAATCTAAAAGCGATTAGAATAAGCTATTTGTGAAAACTAAACAACAGTATTTTAAGAGCCTTATTAAGAAGTCTGCTAACAAACCTATAATTATATGGAGTATAGTTAATCTTGATACCAGTAGAAAATCAGCTGTTGGGTATATACCTCTCACTCTGGACGGAACCCAAAGATATTGCAAATATTTTTTGTGATTACTTTGTGAATATAACTGAAAGATCGTTGTTAAACAATCACTTTGGTAATGACAGATCAAGTAGGTGCTCTATTAACGACATAATCAATCAAAATTATTTCCTTACATCTCTTACTTCAATTCGGAATATTTAGCACATATGATTAATTTATCAATTATAACGGGCAATTTTTCTATTATTTTGATAACTGCTTTGATTATTCCTGTACATAGGAAAGACGATCTGCAGAATATAGCCAATTATCGACCAATATCAATTTCAAGTGTTTTCTCTAAAGTTTTTATAAAGTTGTGTATAATAAAATGTACAATTTTTTAATAAAGTTCAACAATCTAAAGGAGTATCGGCACGGTTTTCGTAAAGGCAGATCAACACAATCAGAGGCTTCTACCTTATTGTTTTTGACTACTTAAACTTTGATTATATTGAAAAAAAATTGTTTAGTTTGGGTTTTGGAGATATATTCTTGGGATAACTGATGTCCTTTTTAAAAGATAGGACAATATTAGTAAAGGTTGGAAATGTGTCATCGGATTGTCTAAAAACAAATACTGGAGTGCCCCAGGAGTCTGTCCTGAGTCTACTAATATTCTTATTATTTATCAATGATTTGCCTATGCATATACACAGTGACATGTTAACAATATTTGCAGATGACACGTCTTTGCTGGTTTCAGGATATACTTTCAAAGAGTTGGTTTTGTCTTTGGAGACTATACTAAAATATTATATAAATTGTTGTAACACTAATGGCCTGATACTTAGTTTTGATAAAACAAAGTGCATATACTTTCAAAATCATGTAATAAATAAAGAACTAAATTTAACTTTTAATAATTCAACTTTAAAATCAACTGATTACACAAAATTTCTTGGGATTGTTGTAGACAAAAATTTTACGTGGTCAACCCATATTGACTTGTTAAGTAAAAAACAGCATATAACAGCTATCTTTCGCATCACAGATTATTTGCTAATTTCAGCTGTTATTAGCGTATATAGTCTTGTATATAGTCACCTAAGTTATAATGTGGTCTTTTTTGGTAATGCTGTAGAGAGACAAAAAATATTTGTTATTCAAAAACGAATTATACGTAACGTAACATGTTTATAGTTCTGTGGATCATATTAATTACAAATTTTACTTTTCTTTTACTACTTTTCATTGTATATTTATATACAAAATATTGTTACATGCACGTGCGAATAATTTAGTAAAAAGCAGTTCCTGCCATGACCTTACTAGACATAGAGACCTGTTGTGCATTCCAGGGCACAAAACTACCAAATTTGAGAAATCTCCATTCTACATGGGAATAAATTATCTTGCACTACACTATAAATTAATCATAGAAATAGTTTTTAAGACTAATATAAAAAAGTATGGCTTAAGAAAGCTTATCATACTATTAATGGGTATCTTGCTGACTCATTTGTGTAGTGGATTGTTTTTGTTTGTAACATTTGTTGTAATACTGACTTGTCCTAATAAATATATATGTCCAAAGAATTAATAAAGATTAGTATTATTATAAACCGGCCCTTAATCTACTATTTACTTTTGCAAAAATAAGTCTTAATTAAGACAGGGGTCCAAGACCAGTTGACGATGTCCCTGCCAAGCGAGTGAAGACGTCAATAGGAAGTCGAACTGCTACACTTAAAGGAAACCACATAATTCTACTAGATTACTGCCGTTCAAATCGACTGCCATGTGTTGGTATAGAGACCACACATAGAGCGGTTTTTATTTATTTCTGCCCGTATACAAATACGAGATGGTTAGGTTCACGTGAAATATGCCATTGTTATTCACTTTGCGCAATATCTGCAATAAAAGGCCTTTATTGTCTGTCTGATATCTGTCTTACCCACCTCGCTCACGTATGCGCAGGTTTTATTATACGACTTTATGTGGGCAAAGGGAATCGAAAAATTCATTTTTAGTCCCAGCTTACCATTCGTCTTTAATAATTCATTACTGCTTATCTAACGTTTTCACTAAATATAGCAATTGTTCAGTCAGTAGGATAATAAGAACTTTAAAAGCATGACAGAATCTAAGTAGACAAAAATAGTTCTACACTTACATACAGGAACATTAGTAAATTCCATGAATACAGGGTAATTAGTCATTAGTCAGTCATAATGTCATTAATTTTAAGAGAAGAAACGGAAAATTTACTTTGCATATCCAACAGGAAATTCCCATTTCTCCAAATTCAATAAAACATAATACAACATACATAACATGTGAAAAAATACGAAACATACAAATATATGAGTTGAAAAAAAATATAATAGTTAAAACAAACTTTCAACTTAACATAATAACAACAAATGCAGTAGACACATTACATGTTTAATATACTCGAGTCAAGAATTCAGACGTCTTACGTCACGGTTGACGTTACACATTTGTTTTTATTGTCAACGTAATTTTCGATATTTGGTCGCGTTAAAAACAATCATTTTTTGCAATTTAGTGCAATACATAATGCAAACTTTTACTGTAGTATATAGTTTTATTACTATCAGTTGCAGTTTCTTAAATATTTTGATGAAAATGTAATGAATTATTCATTTGTTCGTATGACGTAAGTCGTCTGAATTCTTGTCGCGAGTATATGAAACTATTACTTAACAATATATCTAAGCTGCCCTCTTCACTAAAATAACAAACAACCATCCGATACCTATAATGGAGACGCTTTCATAATATTGGTTCTCGTGTCCGGTAACTTATAAATATATTATTTCCACTAGAGGCGAGTCTAGGAACTTTAAATTGAATTTTATTCAGCATCCAAGTGCAATCAATTAAGATTAGTTATTACTTTATATAAAAAGATAACGTGATGTGCATCCGCACTTGTTTTCAACAACATCTTTCTGGATATCTTCGGCCCAGACTGAATGTAATCGTCTTAATAATTTTCTCTAGACTCTTTCTAATGATTCAATATGCAAGTTATAAAAGGAACACCAGACAATCGACGCGTATTCAAGCTTCGACTTAATAAAACATTGAAAAAGTAATTTAGTAGAATATATATAGTGAAAACTCGCATAAAATAAAATCTAGAAATTTATAAACTGATGATGTAACTTTCTTCATGTGCTTTTTAAAATGTGATTTAGCGTTGAAAACAGTAACAAGATCTTCCATATACTGTGGCCTTCGCAACACATAATTATCAGGTTGTAATCGATGTTGATGTGATTACTGCATTAAGAAATAGTTTGTTCCAGTCGCACCAAAGATATATTACATTTAGTGCATTTTCCAGCTTAGTACAGTCTGATTGAAATGATTAATTTTAGATCATCTGCATACGATAAACAATGCACGTGGTCAACATTCGAAGTTACTATTTTTTAAAAACATTATAAACAAGAGAGGGCCCAATGTTGATCCTTGTGGCACACCTGAGATCTGCAAGAACTTTTCAGATTGCACCAGACATTACTTTGGGATTTCTGCAATCGCCTTGAAATTATTCTTATCGAAGAAGTAACTTTCTATTATTTAGTATTCTGACATTTTTATTTGATTTTGGAATGCATTTCTGTCAAATGTAACGTGCAATCGGTTGATCGTTTATTTTGTTTGACGAGAGTTGAACAGGCAATCCCTGAAATGATTTAAAACTTCAGTCAACCAACGAAATATTTATTTGATTACAGTCTGTGCCGGCAATACGACCAATGACTAGGTTTTCCGCAAAATAACTCATTACGCTCAGTGACTACTGGCCGGTTTCTCAACTAGTATATATCTATTAAATAAACTTATTGATTCCATAAACTGGAGATATCCCATGAATTCGGTTTCTGAATCATTCGATAATGCTTATCTATTGCATAAGTTATCGAACAGATATCCAAAGAGAAATGGCAAGATATCTGTCCAATAAACATTAACGCACGCGCGCAGCGATTTAGCTGTTGCTTGTTTACATCTTTATTGTAAGGCTTAACCCAACTTTTTTGATATTTTCGTGACGATTACTTTGTGCAATGGAAAATTCTGATTCGTCTGCCTCTTCAGATGAAGAATATTTAAATATAGTCAGATATCTTAAACCACCAAGACGTTATCGTGAAAGAGAAAACCAGTATGAAAAATAAAGCGACAGAATTTCGAGAGAGGTTCACGGACGTCGTATTCTTGAAATAGTGTTTTCTACAAATACAAGTAATTTTAGACATTTAAGAACTGAATAATATAGAGTTTAGCAAATAACAACAATGTTATCTCATGCCACCAGTGAATATTCAAAGGTACCGAAATAAAATCAATGTATAACGTCAGAAAGCGATTTATCCAGCAAATTTTTAGGTACTGAAAACTTTCAAAATGCGTATTTTTTTAAATTCAGCTATAGATGTAAACATTGTTATAACATACACTTACATATTTCTGCATATGACATCGTTCACTTTTGTTTATAAGCATGAAATCCGAAATGACCTCAAAGAATTCATGGCACCATCTTGTATAAACCCACCCAATTTCAAATTTTTATCAGCAGTCATGAAAAAGTTACAGCGTGTTCCCACTTTCCGTTGTCACTCTGTATAATGAAATTATACAAGAATAAGTTAATCTTTCAATAAAGGATTACAATACTTAAGGAATAGTGAAACTAAGTTATCGTTGAAATAAGTGTATTAATCTTGATATTAGCATGGCTTTCTTTCCGGGTAGCAATATTGCCATGTCTTTTTTAAACACCCCGTATATGCAGAATAAAACAACTACAGAAGTGCAGATTTTTTTTTGCTAAAAATTTTTAATTCTACCACGCTTTTGCTTTGCTATATAATTGTTATCTTCTCTTTACTTTTTCCACTGTTACTTAAATTCAGCAATAAGTCTTGATAATGAAAAAATTACAGCTTTATTGTACTTAGTAGTGTAAACAATAGGAAGAAATGAAAAGTCAAATTAGGCGATACACATTTATTAAATTGAATATAAAATATGGGTCCGCATATTTCCCATGACCCCATCATTCAATCAGATAATCGAGTTTGAGTGGAACAAGCTTCAAATTTGTAAGACGAAGACGTACGGGTCGTGACTGTTACATATCAAACATCTCAGATGACACATTGGAACTACAACAGAATGTTTTCTTGAAACAATTTCCGACGCGTCAATGTTCAACAAGGATCAGAGTTAAGACAAAAACAGATGTTCTGCGCTGTGCTACAAAAAATGTTAACAAGAGAGAAATATTTATGTTGAGAAGAGCTACAAGCGATTTTTGAATGTCTTAAACTTGGTGATTTAAATTTAAAAATTGTAACTTAGGTTTGGGTATCGTATCGACGTTCGGTGGCATTGCGATGTGACTTGTTTCGTTAGTGTGTTTTAAGCACTGCAGGGTGAAGATCTATCATCTGAAAAGATAAAAAAATAAAATAACAATACCTTGTCTTCCGAATGATGCTTATAAAATTTAAAAAATTATTTATTTATTTATTTATTTATTTTATTTTAGGATTACAACTGCCCAGACAGAAAAATTCCAATAACAGGGCAGGAATTACAAAAAAGCATAAATACAAATATATAGAAAACAAAAGATTACATACAAACATATTATTCGCATTGTTAAAAATCAGTTAAGTAGTAAATAAAGAAAACAAAATGAAACAGTAGAACAAATACAAAATACATTCAAATGTGAAATTGAAAAGAGAAAATCAAATAAAAGAAAACAATAGTGTAACAGTGTAGAGTAATTGTAAGTTCAGTTCAATATACATTGTTTTATAGCATCAACAAAACAATTAAAAATATCCAGTTGATAGTGATATTTCATATAATTGGAACACATACTGTGAATCGGTGAGTTTCTAAGAACGTTTGTTCTAGGAGCAGGCAAATAAAACAATGAGTAAGAGCGAGTTTGAACCTGAGGGACGTTAAAATAAATATTGCTCAAAATGTCCGGGCAATTCACAATAGCAGACAAAACCTTATGTAAAAAGAGAACAGAAAAATAAACACGACGAGAGGCTAAGTCATTAAAATTAAATCTGGCTAATAGATCAGACTGTGGACTGCCTCGAGGTGGATAAACACCATCCAATCTAAAACTTAAGTATTTAACAAACCTCCTCTGAACATTTTCCAAGTTAGTAATATGGATTTCATATTGAGGGTCCCAAACTACAGTTGCATATTCTAATTTAGGTCTAACATAAGCGTTATAGAGTAAAGTTAACGTAGATATATCAGCAAAATGTTGCGCATTTCTTATGATAAAACCCAAATTTTTATAAGCAGCAGATATTACATGATTAATATGAGGAACAAAGGTTAATTTTGAATCGAATATTACACCCAAGTCTTTAAACTGAGTACATCTAGCTAAAACAACATTATCTATACTATAATTGTACTGAATAGGGGAGATTTTCTTAGTAAAGCTCATCACATTACACTTCGATAAATTTAGTGGCAATCTATTATTTTGACACCACAGGTTAATCTTGGAAAGCTCTTGCTGTAAAAAATGACAGTCTGAAATAGACTCAATTGATGCAAATAACTTCATGTCATCAGCATATAACAAAACGTTTGCTTGAATATCAATAAGTGCATCATTAATAAATAAAATAAATAATAGTGGACCTAAAACTGATCCCTGCGGAACCCCAGAAGTAGCTACCACATCAAATGAATTAAAACAACGAAGTTGAACATTTAAAATTCTATTGAACAAATATGAAGAAAAAAAAAGTCAGAAAACGCGATGATAGCCCTACGGAAGATAATTTAAGCAACAATAAGCCATGATCAAGTTTATCAAAAGCCTTAGATAGATCCGTATAAATAACATCTGTCTGACTACCTTTATCTAAAGAATTCGAAATAAAGTGCGTAATATTAATGAGATTTGTTGTTGTGGATCTACCAGAAATAAACCCATGTTGTGAAGACGAAATTTGCGTTTTTGAATGGAAAGAAACGATATTATAAAGGATAACTTCAAATAATTTGCCAAAATTCGAGAGAATGACTATAGGCCTGTAATTTTCGATATTTAATTTGTCCCCCTTCTTAAAAATTGGACAAATTTTAGATTTTTTCCAAATTTCTGGATATATCGCACATTTTAATGATAAGTTGAATATAATACTGAGTGGTAAAGCAAGGATTGGTGCACAGTCTCTCAATAGGAAAGCAGGAATTCCGTCGGGACCAGTTGTTAACTTATTCTTAAATTTCTTTAATGCACTGCAAACATCTTGTTCTGATATTTCTGGAACATCAAGTAATGGCATGTTGTTAAAGGCATTCAAATCGGTGATATGCGGGTTTGATGACTGAATAAATGCTGATTGAAAATAGCGTGCAAAACAATCCACAATATCCTGTGTGTCGTTAATAGACGTGCCTTGGTAAATCATCGAATTAGGCATACTAGTCGTATTCCTGAGTCTATTTAAAAATGACCAAAAGTTAGTAGGATTTACTTTGATATGTGATTCGGCTTGCTTAATGTAATCACAATGAGCTGCATCAATATCCCTCTTTATTTGCGAACGCAATGATCGAAACTCGTCAAGAATAGATCTATCACCAGTAATTCTAAATTGACGCCACAATCGTGATTTTAATTTAATATTATTTATTATAAATCCACAAAACCAAGGAGGATACGATGATTTCTTACTGATAGTTTGCGGGACACTCTGAGAAAATACTGAATGTAATTTTTCATAAAATAAGGAACATACTTCGTTAACATCAGGACATTCAGACAAATAAGACCAATCTATATTTGACAAGTTGAAATACAAGGAGTTAAAATCAGCTTTTTTGAAATTAAATGATGGCTTAGATTGACAATTATATGATTTATGCCTGTTTTTATATTTGATACACAAGTCCAAGGGAGGATGATAAGAATCCTCTGGAAGTAGATAATGTTCCGATTTACTAACAGAAACTACTGAAGTACTTAATACCAAATCTAAAAGTCTATTGATTCTATTTAAAATGTTATTATACTGAGTAAGTCCAAAAAAATCGCAAAAATTTATTAAGGAATTAACAGACCCGTTAGTAATTTCACGAGAAATAGCATAATTTATGTAAAGAGGGATATTAAAGTCGCCCACAACAAGCAGATCATCGCTATTTAAAAAATAAGAAACCGTTGATAATGCATCAAAAAACAGATTATATGTTTCTACATTCACAGTAGGAGGAATGTATAATAGGACAATAGTTAGATCAAACGATCCCAAATTAACTTTAACTCCAATAATATCAATATTAGGAAAGGCATCATTAATGGAACTCAGATCAATAGAAATTGCAGGAAACAATTTTTTTAATGCCAATAAAACACCCCCTCCTCTATTCAAACCAGTTAGATCAAAATTGCGATCTTTTCTAAAAATAGAAAAATCATTAGAAAATAGTTCAGAGTTGAATATATCCGAGTCAAGCCAAGTTTCAGTTAAGGCAATCAAATCATATGAGCAAGCAGAACTAGTATTCAGTAATTCATGATTCATGATTATGAATTATAAGAAATTTGCCTAGTTTACACTGTAATGGGAAATTTTGATCAGATAAAAAGCGGTTTGTTAAAATTCAAGCAATTTTCGAATGTAAATATTACAGATTTAGTTATAAACAAAAACAGAAGTAATTTAATATTTAATAATTATTTTTAATTCGAGTTGGAGTTAAAAGTATTGCCGGTTGATAACTGCTTATACTAGGTGTACCAGAAAAGCTACGAATTTTTTGGCAGCAAAATATGAAGATTTAACCTTACCAAAACCAAATCGTCAAGAGTATTATTGTAAACGACGTCTAAAAAGCAAAAGTTGGAAGGGAAGAAAGGATTATTTTATTTGTATTCTTCCATCTTCTCTGAAGTACACCTATGGACGATTTTTATAACGTCATTGTAAAATTTTGTTTAGAATATTTTATTACTATTGATAATTTTTCGTAAAACTTAATTTTCGAAACAAATTCGATTTTTGAACATGCAATGTAGATATATTCGCAGCAAAATGAGATGCACTACATTTTTAAATTTCAAATTACAAAGGAACATTTCATAATGATCTAACTTGCTCTAAAGTGTCTTCACTCATTTTATACAGAGTGTATCTGAATATAGAGCTAGTTAGATGTGCCATTTTTATACAAATTAATGTTTATTATCAATATAAATTCGTTTATTAAGGAAAAAATAGGTATTCAAGAAACAGAGTAGCTGTTAAACAAATTTGCACTAATTGCTCCACATACCCTACCCATTCCCAACAAGCTTAGGTAAAATATGTGGATGTATCTTGAATTAAATGTTAGACAATATTTAAGTTTAATTTTTCCAAATCGATGACTTGGAATTGGAAGGGACGCAACTATTCAGTGATGACCACGCTCCCCCGATTTTAGCCCATTGGACTTCAGTGTTTGGGGACTTATAGAGGACGACGTTTATTCCGGATCAATTGAGAATATTGATGAAGTAAGAAAGCATATTACAAATACTGCTGAAAAAATGAGGCATAAGCCACATGTTCTTCAAAATATCAGGTAAATATCCTTTATTGCTCATTTATGCATTTCGGAGGCAGGTTAACATGTGGAGTAATAAAAATTGTTGAATTAGTAAATTAAAATGTTAAAATTACAGTTTTCAATTAAATTTTAGTATAAATTTTCTGTTTAATTAATAATGTTTCTTAAATCTCTGAAATGAAAAATTAATTCTATAAAACCTTGTAACATTTTTTCGAAACATCAAAATTTTTTTATTTATTTTTTCAAATAACTTTTTTGCGAGTCTACAGATTTTTTTTCTAATAATTTGGCACATATCCTTCAACGCTAAATAACTCTTAGTATTTTTTTGTTTGAACATTTTTATAAATTTCAATAAAACGTAATTAACGATCGTCAAAAAATCTTTAAAATAGGTCCTCTTGTTATTATATCACGCTAAAGTAAATCGTTAACGGGATTTTAAATTCACCAAAATGTATTTAATACCTAATTAAGTTACGTACATTATTTTCAGGTTCACGTAATACATTCACAAAAAATGTTCGAACTATTGTCCTGCCCCTTTAATATATAAATTAATTTTTCTCTGGAAGTTACGACCAATCCTAGAGAATAAGCCGTTCTTTAATTTTGAAAATAAACAGTCGCTCACTATTCAGGTAATGCGAAATCAACCTTAAAATAGTGCGTTTAGTGTAACTTTACTTTTCGCCCGGTTTTAGATAAAATGCATACAAATAAATAAGCCAAGTGGCAGTAGTTCAAATGGAGAAATTACATGATTTTCCAAATACGTGTAGAAGAAAGAATGTAATATTCTAATCGGAATAGCGTTTGTCCTAGAAAATATCGTGGAAAATAAGCCTAAAATTGGTATTTAAAATTTCTGTCTAGCCACATTGTCTTAAGTAGACATTAATATAAAATAAAGCTGCAAAACAGGCTCGTAAAATGAACACAAATAGTGTATCTCACTGGATGTTCAGCACATCACAACTAATAATTATGGTAATGTTAAATACGGAAAATAGACACCTGTTTGTTTTGAGTTCTTGTATATTTTTTGGCACTAATGAACTTCATAATGATAAAATTAAATGAATCTACTCGTGTTAAATTGTCCGACTATGCTTACACAAACGCGCTTCCGGCATCGTGGAATTTGCACAATATTACCTACATAGTACTCTTATGGTACTTATGACCTAAAAATTCTACAAAAACATAATAAACAAACGCCTGTTTTCATCACTAAGGCCGTAACACTGCATCTAAATCTATGTCACACCAATGACATCGTGCTTTCGACCACATGGTTTGTTTACATTTTATGGCAATTTGTGCATTAGATTCGGCTGTGACTTTACTACTCTACAAGGTAAAAAAATAACATTGAGTAATCTCAAAGTCCTTTATTAATGAAATTATATTGACGTTGAATTATGTGTAATTAAATATTTTAACAAAAAAAAAATAAACAAATAAATGAGCTTGTCAAAGCAATTTTTAGTCAGAGAGATGGTTTGTAAGAAAAAACAAGTATATTAATAATATAACTCAATGTTGTGTTTGTAGTAACTCATAGTTTGGCAAGCTAACACAAAACTTATTCGATGTTACACATAATGAATCGTGTTATTATTTCAACACAATCGGATGTGGACTCGTTTTAACAACTAATTTTGTTGATTTTGAGTGAAATTTTACTCAATTTTTTCTACCGTGTAGGAGATATCGGCAAACAGAATCGTGTATCCATTGCCTAATTTATTTTTTTTTAAAGACAATCGAGGATCGTGCTACACAGATATTGATATAAATTTTTGTTTTTTCCTAGTGAACACCCTGTATATTATTGCTTTTTTCTTGATGGCAGTGATGTAAACATGTAATGGGCTATCTTTGAAGAAACACTGTAGCCAACAACAGCAGTACTGTCATATATAATTAATTAAATAACTAAGTGATTGATATTATTACAGGCGATAGCATAGATTTTACTGGAAAAATTTTACTTCCGATTAAAACCGGTGTGATATGGCCAAATTTGGAAAGTAACTGAAGTTGCGCGCCCATGCAATCGATGTGAGATTTCTCACAGGCGGAAGAGCTGATAAGAGTCACTTTTGTGCCAATACCTTGTCATTATCATTTGCAGAAACGCCGTGCGCTTCCTTTCACGGACATTTATTATAGATCCTCTCAACTTTTACGGTTATAATAGTCCTGTTCGTGGTTTCGCATTCTTACGAGGTTTGTTGTCGGATCTAATACTTATACTGGAATGCCATTGTTGTCTTTTAAAGTTACCTAATTTATATTGTTTGTGGTCAAAAATTGTGGTCAAGGATTTTCATAATTATCTAATTTTTGTTGTTTAGAGAAGAAATCTTCCTACACTGATACAAATGGGTGGAAATTTTCATGTTTTGTTATGACTTTCTTCCATAATATTTAATGGAAATTTTAGTTTACGTTGGTATTAAAAAAAGAGTGTAAAATATTTAAGGAGCTAATAGTATGAACCAAAATAAGCAGAAAAGTCTCAATAAACATGGATCCGCAAAGTAACGGTTGCGGAGATATGGAATATTTAATGTTTTTTAGCCCCTTTTTTTATTTTGCAAAAACGTTGTGTATTTTCTTATAATAGTTGGTTGATGTTTAGTGAAATAAACAGTACGTATTTGACAGTTGTTCTCAGTGCACAAGTTTTCTTTCGCTATGGCTGGTTACTCTAACGCAGAATTAACAGACATGCATTTCATGTATGGTCGTGCTAATGGGAACGCCACCGAAGCTCG
This sequence comes from Monochamus alternatus, assembly GCA_037114965.1. Taxonomy (NCBI): domain Eukaryota; kingdom Metazoa; phylum Arthropoda; class Insecta; order Coleoptera; family Cerambycidae; genus Monochamus; species Monochamus alternatus. The sequence continues at coordinate 128,530,315 of CM073426.1, forward strand.
ACGTCTTTATGTTGACGCTTATCCAAATCACCAGATTCCTTCAAAACGCATTTTTGGAAAAATTCGCCAAAGATTGCGTGATACCGGTTCCTTGAGGAAACAGTGCCATTTATCCAGGAGACCAAGGTCGGTATTCACTCCTAGAGCAGAAGAAGAAATTCTAGCACTGGTAGAGCAGAATCCAGGTACGAGTGTGTGGAGAATATCAGCCGAGGTAGAAATTAGTGGTCCTCTTGTTTGGAGAATCCTTCACGAGCAACTGCTTTATCCATACCATGTGCAACGAGTACAGGCCTTAAATTCAATAAATGATCATCAAGCACGTTTGGTTTTTTGCCGCTGGTTTCTACGTCATGATGCTGAAGACCCTCGTTTTATTTCAAACATTCTTTTTACTGATGATGCCGGGTTCACAAGAAATGGAGTATTTAATTTTCACAATACGCATATTTGGGCCGACGAAAATCCTCATGCTCTAATAGAATCTGGACATCAGGCACGTTTTTCATTAAACATTTGGATGGGTATTGTAGGTGACAGGTTTCTAGGTCCTGTTGTTTTACCAAACCGATTAACAGGCGCTGCTTACCTCAACTTTCTGCAGAACTCAGAGCCTCAGCCTTTGAAACAGAGGCAACAAATGTGATTCCAGCATGATGGTGATCCAGCTCATTTTTCCATGGCCGTTAGAGAGCATTTACACTTAACTTTTTCACATAGATGAGTAGGAAGGGCCGGACCTGTTTTATGGCCTCCAAGATCGCCTGATCTGAACCCTCTAGATTTCTTTGTTTGGGAATATTTGAAGACATTAGTGTAGGGTACTCCTGTAAATAGCCTGGAAGAGCTGCAGCTACGGATTAATCAAAAGTGTCAAGAAATCCAAACCAAGGAGGGTGTTTTCAAAAGAGTTCGAATATCATATCCTTGAGACGAAGATGTCGTGCCTGCTTGAAAATGGACGGAGGGCACTTTGAAGATCTTCTGCAACTTTGTTTTTTGTTTGTTAAAAGCTTCCTTTATCGGTTTATTCCTAATAAAATAAAATGTTTGAAAAACGAATAGTGGTCCATATCTACCGTTACTTTGCGGACCCATGTTTATTAAGACTTTTTTGCTTATTTTGGTTCATATTATTACCTCCTGAAATATGTTACACTCTTTTTTAACACCCTATATGTTAAAGAAAACTCAAATAAATGTATTTTTACGTAATAAAATTAGGAAATTTCAGGAATAATGTGGTAATACAATGTACTACTTTGAAACAATTTACTTTTCCTAATTTATTTTGAAATTGTACAGAATGTCATTTCTGTTGCACATGCGGAGAGGCACATCAATCTAACCTCTAACTTAATGCGTTTTAGTTGTGTTAAGGTGTGGTAGATAAACAGATGCGGTTCATTAATAAGGACTTTTTGTGACATATTCGGAATAGAGTAAATATAAGATTATATTTTTTAACGTGTACACTTGCAGCTTATGCCAATTTAAATGTTATACCATTCATAAATATATTAGCAACAACATTAATTTCAAACAACATATTTACCTTCGTGACAATAAAAAATAGTATTAATTTATAACAGCTATTAACATCAGTTGTAGTTACGTGAATTGCAAATTTACTGTAACTAAAAATATTTATTTTCACGCAGATATACACCATGTCTAATATATGCAAAATATTAATATTTCAAGAATAGAAAGCCAAACATTTCAGAAAATTTGTGTAATTGCAATGCAGTGATGAATGAACAATACACTTTTAGAGAAAGGGATGGAAAATTGACATTTAGAGGATGGATGGATAAATTCCACTAAAAAAAATCTTCCAACACAGAATGCTCCTTATTTTATGCTTCTGACAAGGCCTTCTTAACTATTTTTATAAATTTTAATAAGCAGAAGTTTTAACCTGAATATTTTTCCATGACATTAAACGTAAAATGTTTTCCCCGTTGTCAACTTCATTTGTTGACATATATACTCCTTTTGAAGCTACAACAATAATATTAATACATTTCAGGTTAAACAAATTGGGAATATTTGAACTGATTGATGAACTCCTTGATATATACATTTTTTTAACACGTGCATATTTTCCATTATTTAGATTTTTGCACACTGACATGCGGTCATATATGTATGTGAAATAATGTAAGTTATTGAAAAAGTCTTCTCATGCATATATTTCAGTTGTAGCTATAACGGTAAGTATATTAAAAATATATGAAAATTTAAATTATCTAATTTAGCATAATAGTTGTAAAATCGCATAATATAATATGAAATTTTGTTCATTTTTATTTTTGTAATATTACAGTGTAGTTATTTTATTTACAAAATTATTATGTAATTTTATATAACTTTGCCCTGTTCACATATTGCCAACGTAGAGTTATGTAAAATTACAAACAAATGTTTTATCAGTGTAGAGCCTGTACATTAAAATTACATTACGTTACGGTTTTTATTTGTTTTTTTCCCAAGAAATAACTTTATTTGTGTAGAAATGTACAATGTGCAAAAAATCAAATTACCACTTCTTGTATCTATTATTTATACAATTTTCTTAATTTTTATTATTCTAATTACTAACTTTATTTTAATGGATACATTATCTCAAAAATAAACTGTTTTATTTATACTATCCTAGAGGAACTTACGTTGTTATATTAATATTCGTATATTTATTGATGCGTTAAACATTTTTATAGGCACTCCCCTCAGCAGTTCGTTTGTTTTACGATCTTACGGTGTCCCACACGGCTCGCTTCACGGGTAGGAGGTGGGATGAGTAGCGCTGGTAAAACTGTATACAGAGCAGGGCATGGCAAGTCGCGATCACGGAGGTGGTTATTAATCGCTCTATTAGATATTACCATAGTTACAGATGGGGCATCTGACCCATTATTCATCGCAATTATTGCAAATGATCGATTGCCAATTATTATTAATTATAATTGTGTTAATTCAACAATTAACACATCACCCCAAAAAATTGTTGATCTGCCTCTTATTTCAGAAAACCTATCTTGGGTGTGTGTCATTACGTGATTACCATTTTATTTGATTCTCAACTACCTATAAAATTTTGAAAAATGTATCAATCCTGGAAATTATTAATTTAAACAGTTTTTTAAATACTGAGTATTTTGTGACACCAAAGTACATAATTTGTTAAGTTTAGAAAAAATTTATTGTTTAATAATATGATAAAATAAAACATCTTTTCATACTGCGTCATGGTATTATCTACAAATATAATCTTAACCTTTATCTTATATAACTTGTTATAGCAAACTTTTGTTTCAAATAGTGTGTAGTTAGTTAATAGTAGTAATAAATATTATAATATAATAATGATAATGATTATTATTTTTATTGTTATTGTTGTTATAGTTGCTTCCAGAATTTTATTAAATGTATATTGTGTACCAACTAAACAGGTTTTCTTTTTATAGACTGTAATTTTTATGACAAAATTCTTTATAATAATTTTATTATTATCTATTATTATTATTAATTTAATTATAATTAATTGTAATAGTCATAATGTTATTAATAGTAATATTAATAATTATTATAAATATTTATAAAGTAATAATTTACAATCCATAAAAAAATAAACACATTTAATAGGTAATGTTCAAAAAAACTGTGTAGGAACCAATACAATATAAAGAAAGATCATCACTATTTTGAGTTTGTTACAACTCTAAAACTATATAAAGTAACTCATTACTGATTTAAATTGTATACATATTGTGAACTAATAATGAAGCAGACTGATATTATAACTCAATTTTGTGTTTGGTATAACACACAGTTTAGAAACTCAAAAATTGTTCAGTGTACCCTTAAAAGATTTATTTAGCTAACAAATAACGGAGTGAACATTACTCAATGAATTATGTTATTATTTCAACACAATCCGCTGTGGACTCGTTTTGACAACAATTTGTGTTGATTTTGAGTGAAATTTTACTCAAAATATTTTACGATGTAGCAATTTATTTTTAACTTTTAGAATCTTAATGACAATAATTAAGTCATATATAATGAATATCTTCATCGCTATGAATTATTTGTTTCATGTGTTTACAAGCACGCATCTGTATGTATATGTATTATACCTACATCTACAATATTTCTTTTATTTTATATTTTTTCGACCCTACAAATCGAATGAATATTTTGTGGGATACCTGTTTATACAGCGTGTACTATGACTAAGCACAAACATTTTAACCACATGCCTAGGAAGGCCTAAAAGACAATAAAAAAATTATTTTTTATTAAAAGAGCAAAACCCTCTTTTCCCTCGGAAAATCAGCGCCTATAGCAATTATCTTTCGAAATTACATTTTTTCCAGCATTGCCAAATGTAGAAACGATGGAAATGCACATTTTTATTAATAATACCTCAGTACTTGATGGATAACAGTTAATCCGGTAAGCTGCAGTATTTTGCATTCGCTCTTCGTTCCTTCGTTGCACACTGCCAAAACTACATTTTCACATTTAATTATAAAATCTTGTACCATTGCAGTAGCTCCGTTGAAACAAACAACACATATATTATAGAGTAACATAGCATACATGTTATAGCGAAATATCTGTACCCGTCATAAATGTCTTTGTTTAATTGCTATAAAATGGTTAAAACTATAAATTAGTCACTAAAACTGTAACATTACCTAGAATTTTGCTCTACAAACATCACAGAACACTGGTCAAAGCTTAGAATATTATATTCTAAGGGTCGAAGAAAAGATTTTTACAGAACACTGATTATTGATCCATATTCTATTAACAAGATAAGGTTTTATAAGTACGTTTGTCAGAAAAGTGTCTACAATAGCGACATATAAATCCATAAGTACGGAATGCACTAAACACAATATTATTGACATGCTCAATGAAAGCCAGGTTGTTGTCGAAAATTATTCCTAAATCCTTAAATCTTTCAACTCGATCAATAGTGTAATCATTAACACAGTAATCATAAGCAATAAAATTAATTTTGTTTAAAGGATTACCCTGTAACACATTTGAAACCAATGTAAAATTCATGGAACTTCCCCATTACAGATTGATAGGCTTTGTTTACATCAAAACATTACATTATTTGATTCCTGAGGCACCACTGGTGCATTTCACATTCGAAATCGGACTCTAGCAAAGCCACTCTTGCAGAATCCGATAGAAAAAAATTGACCTCTTCCATTACGTGCCACAACTATCAATTTCCTTTATAAAAGCGATGTTTGCAAGATATTATTGTATCATAATTACAATTTCTGGCGAGTCATAGGTGCGCATTAAGCCTGTTCGTGTCGCTCGCGTGTATACAACTGGAACGTGAGAGAGTGGAACAAAACGTCGGCTTTGGGATCGAAAAGCATGATATTGGTGATCTAGTTTTGCGAGAAAGAGGCGCTGCTCTCCGAAAGTGCAAGTCAGCAATTGGATACTCTTTGAACATGTTGAGACAAAATCTAATATATAAAATTCTCGTGTCACAGTTTAGACGCCATACTCCTCGGAAACGGCTTGACCGTTTTTTATGAAATTTTATATGTATATTCGGTAGGTCTGAGAATCGGTTGTAATCTATTTTTCATACCCCTAAGTGATAGGGGTGGCCCACCCCAAACAATTTTTTTTTATTTTTTGAAAAAATTTTTTATTTTAATTTTTTTATAATGTGGGATTAAAAAATACATACAACCCTTAATTTTCATACTTCTATCACAAGCCCCTATTTTTTAATAACCATTTTAGTAATTTAATCATTTTTAACCCTGGTCGATAAGTGATCGATTATCACTAGATCAGTTATCCCCGCATCTACCGGTGTTACTTCTCATCCAGTAAACAGCACGGAGTAGGGATGAGAACGAAGCCGGTCTCCTGTCTCTCTCACAATAAGCCTTCACTCACTCCCTACGCAGTTTTCGACCATTAGTATTGTGTATGAATCGAGCGTAATAGTGAGGTTTACAATTATCATTTTACATTCTAAGTGTAATTCTTAAGTAAATTTATTATTAATTTGCTGGGCCATAATTATTTATTTCCCATTTTATCAATAATTAATAAAATTATTAATTTTAAGTGTAGTTCTCATTATTAGTTAATTAAGTAATCTTCATACCCTCAAAAGTACGCAACACGTGTCACGAGCTCCCGCCTACAACGGCTATTATTTTACTATATGGCTATTTTTTTGTACAGTGAACAATGTCAACAAGACGTTTAAGGGGCTAATTTGGGCCGTCAAACAAGTAAAATTGCAGGCACGCGAAATAATTCAAAAAATTAATGTTTCGTGTTTTGTTATTCTTATAGGCCGTCATCGTTCACAGTGTTCCATTCCTCTTTTAGTCATATACCACATCTCCACACACTTACAATAAGTTAGTTATTTTTTATTTAACTGCCAAAGTATTCACTAGAAATAAATCATATGGCGAAACAACGTTTGCCGGGTCACCTAGTATGATTTATATAATTATACATGCTTTATTAGATTGATAATCTTGGCTCCAATAAGGCCATAATGGGTATTTAGAGCGTCGAAATTAATAAAATACAAGATAATTAAAAAACGAACTCATCAAGTTCTGCTTTGAGGGGGAATGTTTAAAGAATGCATTCTTTAAATTTCTACTAATAAGCGGGGGTGACTTCACCCTTAAAATATTAAATGGAAAGTATTATTGTGTAATACATCGTTTTAATAATAATTTTTATATTAGGTATCAGTGTTCTTTTAATGGCACATGAGAGTGTGAATTTTTAGTCGAGAAAAAATGACAAATTTTACGTATCTCTATACATATTATACACTCACCGGAAAAAAAGCCGGCCACTAAAAACTAACCCCAATTTTAAAGTTGGCTTCCTCGCGAACTGCTCATTTGACTTAGGTGATCTTTTTTTTTAAATTGTACAAGTTTCTCAGGAATGTATGCTATGTCGGAAATTTTTATTCGGAACTTAATTTGAGCATATACGGGGCGCAACAGAAAGACAAAGTTTTATTCCCCCCTGTAGAGTGCAGTAGCTACAGTCGCTGTTGATAACTGGAGTCACACTGTAGTCTCATCTTTTGTGAACATTTTCTTTTTTTTTTAATTACGACATTGTCTCTGTTTTTATTAGAGATACACAGTTTTAAAACGAACGCCTCGGAAAAAAACTCAGAAAACAAGTCAAATAAACATGAAAAACGTAGATTTAATGTGAAAACAATTGACAAATCCTTGTGGAATTACATCAAATTCTTCCTGAAGTGCAATTCGCAGGCGTTTGGGTAGAGCAGGTCGACGACGAATGCGTCTTTGAAGTTGATCCCACAGATGCTCAATAGGGTTGAAGTCAGGGCTGCAACCAAACCTTCGTTCAATATCCATTTAGCGGACACATAACGTTAACTTCGGCCATTCTCAATTGAGGCCACAATCCACAATACGAGCAACAGATAATGACATTTTTTAATTTGACAACGGTTGGCATTCTCTTAATTGTCATATTTCAAACAATCAATCCGTTTCCTCCTATGCTACCTTGATTATTTACACGTAGAAATTTCTGCCTGCGAAGATTTTTTCCGAGGCGTTTATTTTAAAATAGTGTATCTCCAATACAAATAGAGATAATGTCGTGATTAAAAAAACAAAATGTTCACAAAATATGAGTACAGTGCGACTCCAATTAACAACAGCGACATCGCATCCGTTCCTGAGAAATCAATGATGTACCATTTACCATTTAGATCACCAAAATCAAATGAACGGTTCGTGAGGACACCAACTTTAAGATTGGTGCTAGTTTTTAGTGGCCGACTTGTTTTGCTGGTGAGGGTATATAAATCTGTTGTACAGCTACAGTTAGCCCCAGAGCTCTACGTATCTAAAGCGATTAAAAAAGTCGTCTCTTTTTGACAGTATGAAAAAATTATTATTTCTGTATCTACAAGCTCGGCAAAATATTCATTCGAGAACGCAAAAGCATTTGGTGTTTCAGATACAAACAATATTTTTTCGGAAGCTGCAATAAAATAAGACAGTTGTATTATTATGTACAACAATTTAGTTTATATATGAAATCTTTGAACCGTGTCTAAATCAAGACGAATTAGGCGCGTTAACTATCGTAACGATAGGCAACCTAATAAACAATAAAAATTAGTTGTTTGAAAAAATAGTGTCAGAATTATACAGGGTGTCAAAAATAAGCAGAAAAGTCTCAATAAACATGGGTCCGCAAAGTAACGGTGGCGGAGATATCGAATGTTTTATGTTTTTTAGTCCCTTTTTTATTTTGCGAAAACGTTGTGTATTTTCTTATAATAGTTGGTTGATGTTTAGTGAAATAAACAGTACGTATTTGACAGCTGTTCTCAGTGCACAAGTTTTCTTTTGCTATGGCTGGTTACTCTAACGCAAAATTAACAGACATGCATTTCATGTATGAACGTGCTAATGGGAACGCCACCGAAGCACGACGTCTTTATGTTGACGCTTATCCAAATCACCAGATTCCTTCACAACGCATGTTTGGAAGAATTCACCAAAGATTGCGTGATACCGGTTCCTTGAGCAAACAGTGCCATTTATCCGGAAGACCAAGGTCGGTATCCACTCCTAGAGCAGAAAAAGAAATTCTAGCACTGGTAGAGCAGAATCCAAGTACGAGTGTGCGGAGAATATCAGCCGAAGTAAGAATTATTGGGTCTATTGTTTGGAGAATTCTTCACGAGCAACTGCTTTATCCATACCATGTGCAACGAGTACAGGCCTTAAATCCAATAAATGATCATCAAGCACGTTTGGTTTTTTGCCGCTGGTTTCTGCGTCATGATGCTGAAGACTCTCGTTTTCTTGCAAACATTCTTTTTACTGATGAGGCCGGGTTCACAAGAAATGGTGTGTTTAATTTTCACAATACGCATATTTGGGTCGACGAAAATCCTCATGCTCTAATAGAATCTGGACATCAGGCACGTTTTTCATTAAACATTTGGATGGGTATTGTAGGTGACAGGTTTCTGGATCCTGTTGTTTTACCAAACCGATTAACAAGCGTTGCTTACCTCAGCTTTCTGCAGAACACACTGTATGAGTTTTTGGAAGACATTCCTTTGAATCAGAGGCAACAAATGTGGTTCCAGCATTATGGTGCTCCACCTTATTTTTCCATGGCCGTTAGAGAGCATTTACACCAAACTTTTCCACATAGATGGGTAGGAAGGGCCGGACCTGTTTTATGGCCTCCAAGATCGCCTGATCTGAACCCTCTAGATTTCTTTGTTTGGGGATATTTGAAGACATTAGTGTATGGTACTCCTGTAAATAGCCTGGAAGAGCTGCAGCTACGGATTAATAAAAAATGTCAAGAAATCCAAACCAAGGAGGGTATGTTCGAATATCGTTGAGACGAAGATGTCATGCCTGGTTGAAAATTGGCGGAGGGCACTTTGAACATCTTCTGTAACTTTTTTTGTTTGTTTGTTAAAAGCTTCCTTTGTCGGTTTATTCCTAATAAAATGAAATGTTTGAAAAACGAATAGTGGTCCATATCTCAGCAACCGTTACTTTGCGGATCCATGTTTATTAAGACTTTTCTACTTATTTTGGTTCATACTATTACCTCCTAAAATATTTTACACTCTTTTTTTAACACCCTGTATATTGTATGCTATTAGTGCATATAGAACTGATATTAATGAACTATCTTATATAAAACGACAAAAATTGCATCGCAATAAAACGGGAAGAAATTGAAGTACCTATAGTGTAAATTATACTACAGGAAACAACTACTCCGTGGACTAATGCCCCGACCGGCATTGAATTACTCCTACAATATCTTTGTGAACAGTCAAGAACCCTTGTCGGCCACACCTGGTGTCTGGACATAGACCGGGTTCGGGCTTGTTAGCCCTCATCAGTATGCCATAGGTGAGATGACCGACAACTGACTGTTCCTTCACATGTATGTTCACATATAAACTGAGTGCATGTAGAGTGGGGTTACTCCTACAGTATCTGTGTGAACAGCCAAGACTCCTTCCTGTAAGTTGAGCCGCTTAGACCGAGCAGAAAGTAAGCAGATCACTTATATCTCACAAGTACTTATAGTGTTTATTCAAAAAATTTGATAGCAGGTTAGTTAATATAAAATGAATACAACGTTATAAAAGCAGATATTTAAGGTAAATCAGCTGAGTTTAACAGATAATTTGCATTTCCATTGAATTCCCACATTAAATTAGGTTATCAATTTGCCCAAATTGCCACTCCAAATTCATCAGATACTAAGATGAATAGAATCAAACGAAAACCTAGTATTGTGGTTATGGTTTATGAAATTTTAATATACATATTTGTACAGGATGATTCAGAACTTGTAAAAAAAAGTAATGTACTCTCTCCCTCTCTTACAAATAAAATTTAAAAAAATAATAAGAAAGAGCAGTTCGAAAATGATTAGAAAAAAACACTTCTGCACGGCACTGAAAACTGGTTCACTGTAAAACCTAATAAGGCGGCAAACCATGCAGCTGCTTTTCCTGACCATGTAATCAATATTAATAGATTTAACATCCTGGGACAGTAGATCAGAAAATAAAAAAAATTTCTTGCATAAGAATATTTGTATTTTCTGAAGATGGGTATTATGTAATAAACCCGAAACGTACGTAAAAATTAAAGTTTTCGTTGTTTCTTTGTTCAAATGACCTACTGTCCCAGGATGTTGGATCTATTAATATTGATTACATGGTCAGGAAAATCCTATTGATTACTAAATTGATTGGGTTAAAGAAGAATTTCCAAATGGATTCTTATGGAGCTTCCCAAGGAAGATTACTGCGGCATTATGAAAAACTTAATATAAGATTAGCTAAAGAAGAAAATAAAAAAATTTCTTGCATAAGAATATTTGTATTTTCTAAAGATGGGTATTATGTAATAAACCCGAAACGTACGTAAAAATTAAAGTTTTCGTTGTTTCTTTGTTCAAATGACCTACTGTCCCAGGATGTTGAATCTATTAATATTGATTACATGGTCAGGAAAATCCTATTGATTACTAAAATAAAATACAGTGTTTTTGAAGGTTTGTAGTTGTTAATACCAAACTAGATCCATATTAGTTATAGGTGGAGACTCATTGAAATCATAACTAATTTCAGTTTCATCTGTCGCACTGATTTCATGCTGGTACCTCATTACAACGCCAGAGTATCTAGCTTCTAATTTTAATTAAATATGAACTTTTCTTATACAAATTAAATATTTATGATGACTGTTTTATATAAGACGTACATCCACTCAATGCTGTTTTATTTAAAATATCACTTCATAAAATAATTTTCGCGTTACATATACCGCATTGTTTGTCCTACAGACGCCATTTTAAATTATTTGAGGTTAAGGCGCTGGATTGCTTATTTATGGTGGTATTGTAGTGAATCAATAATCTGAGGATGATCTATACAATTAGTTAACTTTAAAATTATTACATCATTACCTTAATTATATATAGAATATTTTTCAGTAAATATTGTTTACACTTTTTGCTCGCGTAGGATCAAGGTACCTACGAGTAGTACACTAACAAAAAAGAAGAGGTTATCTACAATCTCTTTAAAATGATTATTTATTTACTTAACTGAAATTGTTGTTTGTGATCAATGTAGGGGCGTTCTGGCAGTCAGTTCTGTTGATTGCTCAGAACTGATACTGGGGCTAAACATATACAGATACAATATTTCAATTTGGTGCCTCGCTATCTAGATCTTCGCGTGCTGAAGTAAGAGTGCACATCTTTAACATGTACAGGATGTTCAAAATTTGGTATTTGGTAATTTATTTTAATTGTTACTTTTACTGGATTTTACCGTGTCAACTGATTTTATTTAAATTAATAAATTATTACTGTTGCCATTGAATTTGTGAAACGTTTCGAATAGGTATCTGCAAGATTGTATATAATTTTTATTTTATATAAAAATAGAAATAAAATTCTAGGTATTAAATATTTTTATTAAATTTTATCAGATATATTTCTTAACTTATTCGGAAAAAATGTTTATTTGTTTGTTGGAAACAGCCTAATATAGAATATCATATTAAAATTGTTTATTCTTATCAGATAATTCTAAGAACAATAAGCAATATTACTTTATTTAAAAATGTTTGGTATATGTTTTTTGTCTCGATTAGTATTATCTTTGTGAAGTAGCTTTAAATAAAATAAAAAAAATATATTGTTTCATTATCCATTTAAGATCTTTAGAACACAGATAAATTTTGCGTAGCTAATATATGTTTGTCTAAGAAAAATTTTTGAAAATTAGACAATTTGTCTTGCTTATCTATTACACTAAAAACAGTTTTACGTGAAAATATTGCTTCGCAATTAAATTTATTGTTAAAAACGTGAGATATAAGCGGTTTGCTTACTTCTCACCTATAACCTATACCTATATTTCACCTGCACTCAATTTATATGTGAACATACATATGAAGGAACAGCCAGTTCAATTGTCGGTTATCTCACCTATGGCATACTGATGAGGGCTAACAGGCCCGAAACCGGTCTAGGTCTGGTGATGTGTCCGACAATGGTTGTTGGCTGTTCGCATAGATACTGCAGGAGTAATTCAATGCCGGTCGGGGCATTAGTCCGCGGAGTAGTTGTTTCCTGCAGTATCATTTACAGATTTAATGGCTTGTCGCCCAGGGCGAGAGGTCTGCGTTAAGTACCTGCTGCAATGTAGGTCGCTTCCTGTAAGTCTCACCTGCACTCAATTTATATGTGAACATATATATGAAGGAACAGCCAGTTCAATTGTCGGTCATCTACTTATAACATACTGATGAGGCCTAACTAGCCCGAAACCGGTCCATGTCTAGTGGTGTGTCCGACAAGGGTTCTTGGCTGTTCACACAGATACTGCAAAAGTAATTCAATGTCGGTCGGGGCATTAGTCCGCGCTTGTTTCCTGCATTTACAGTGTTAAAAACCTGTAAATCTAAAGATGCCTGAAACATGTGGGTAATAAAACTATCAATTTTAATATGGAAATTATATTAATAAGCGTTATTTTTCCTCAACATATATTTATTATGATTAATTTACTGTACTACTTAATAAGCATGCATGGTATTCTCAATCGGTAATACAGAATACTATTGAATTACACTAACATTTCATTACAATCATAAGGATCTATAAATACCCTAGACGACATAAGTGAGAAAGAATTTCCATAACAGTAATTGATCTATGTTTCCTACAATTATGCAGGGTGATTTAGAACTTATATAAAAAAAAATTGATAATAGATGAGTTATGAAAAATGTAGTCAATATCGTAAAAAAGTTGTTGTATTTTCAACCTTTACATCTCTGGACAGGCTATTCCGAATATTGAATGAAATCCGATTACTTTTTGTAGCGTGTGAGTGAGTATTTACATTAGTTTGTCAAGTGTCAAAAATGTGTATAGCAATTCGGAGTTAATAGATATCGTTTTAATTTATGACGATATGAAAATGCTTTAGCAGAACGATTTCCTGACAAACGTGCTAAATGCAGCTATGCAAGTCTAGTGTGACGCGAGGGAAATTTGAAATCGGATCGTAGGAGAGATGGAGTTATAGGATATTGCGGCAGTGTGGTGTATCATACACGAGGCTCAATTATATTTGTTCCATGTACAGCGTGTCCAAGGATTAACTTTTCTATATAAAATAGGCGTTATAAAATGTTATTTATTTATTTATTTATTTCCTTGGGATTTTCTTTCCATTTTTTGTCTGGTCGCCGGTTATATATGTATATACCAAGTTTTACAGTGGATCAGTCTCCAATGTCGTGCAGAAGTGTATTTTTAAATCATTTTCGAGCTGTCCGTTTTGATTTTTTTTACAAAATTGCTTTTATAAGAGCTCCCTGTTCATTAAAAAATGTTTTCAAATACGTTCTGAATCACCCTGCATAATCTCGAGTACAATCTTAAGATTATATTGATTAGGAGAGAGTGACTCATGTTATAAACCTTCTTGCAATTTATAGCAGTACATACAAAGAAATATAAATCCAGCCCGTATATTTTTCCTATAAAATCGTATGCCGCATATCTGTGAGAACATACCCGATTACACAGCTTCTGCTGCAGTAAGTACGCATTCGCCGCAGCTTTCTATTGGTTCCGACAAATTGACGGATCCACCTGTTCCTTTTCCAGCGCTATCATGGGCGGGTACATCGTTCGGGCGGGCAAAATTTCGGGTATATTTTTTCGCTAATTTAGTTATGAATGTAATTAATTTTATTAGTGATTTTGTGTTCTTAAGAATGGAGAAACATTTAAGCTCTACAGCGTATTCTCAAAATCGTCCTAATTTAACAAGTAAGGAATATTGGATGATGACATGTATGAGGATTTTAGGGCGCGAGATCAAAATAAGAGTGCAAGTGATGTTGAAATATGCATTTCATTAACAAAAATATATGTGAGTAGCATATATGTAGAGTGCAAAAAAATGGTAAAGAAGTACAACTGCAAAACAGAAAATAATGGAAACTCACGGAAGGAAGATGGGATTTTTAAAATGAGTTTTCGACAAAAAAAATGGATGCTTTTGGGAATTATGCGTGGCATATGAATTACAGTAGGTGAATTTCGTTATAAATGAAATCGAAAAGAGTATACTGATAGAAAAATATGAAATACTGATATGGCGAGGAAACTATTAAGAGATAATAATCTGGATCGATGAATATATTAAATTTTGACGCAGTGCTAATAGTGAATAATGGTATGTATTCTAAAGCCTTTTGTCCATTTGAGTACGAAATTCGCAAATATTTGCGCGATTTATTTAATGGTGGGAAAATCTTTACTTGTAACAAATTTTGTCAACTATAACATTTTCTATAATCTTCATCATGAAACTGCGATGGTATATTGTCAGAAGCTCAAAACAAATGTATTAACACCACATAATAATAAAAGTAGCAATAATATTTGCAGTGTTTTACTGTTTTGCAAAATTTGTTGTTGTGGAGAGAATGGCACAGGAAGCACCTTTAAAGTAAATTGTTAATGTGCTAGATTCAGTCGACGGCAACTTATTGCTATGATAATTTTGTGTGCTTTAAAGTCTTATCAAGTGCTACGCTTAGGTAATCATGCTACCCTGACCTTCCGTACTCATCTATGTGTTGTGAATTAGTCACTCTGTATTATTTTTGACCTTGGGTAATTAATAATACAAGATAAAAAATTTAAATTTGGAAATAATTCTTATTATTTTTATTACCTATTGCCTCGAAATTCGCAAAAACTGTTATGTCACTGTTTCTATTAAAAATAATTAATGTTACGCAATGCAATTATTTTTGTCAATTTTGTATATTTTTTATATCTCATCGGCTTCAAATATAGTACGTCTATGAAATGTTGCTCCTCGCATGCTTCGCCCGTCGGGTTGTCTACAAGCTAGCGATTAGTCACTCTCTAAATTTTCGGCCGTCTAGTATAGTTCATCTCTTGCTGCAAAGTATACTACTTTGTAGTAGGGTGTGGAAAATTGTTGACAGAAAGAGAACACTTTCAACTGCGTAGTAGTCTACGGAAACACCATTAATGGCCGACAGAACTAATTGTCGTTTTACTACCAGCCACTTTGTCGACGCTGAAAGTTCCTTTGCGTTGCCATATACAAATGCGGATAAGAGCGCTCGACAATGCCGAGGTGAAGTAAGTGTACAATAAAGATTAAAACCCCATAAAATCCAGACAAAAGAGTCAATGGGAGTATGTAAAAAGTAACGAATAGACCCATTAAGTTGGTAAATGTAGATCTGAAGCAGTTAGAAGTACGCGAAGGATCCCTAGTTGGCAATTCATCGTGTGGGGTAACGCTGAGCGCTCTTGTTAACAGCCCAGATTAGCGCTCCCCAGACAAGGCTTTTCACCTGTCGCTACACATTTGAAGTGTCTACGCGGTGTTCCAGCACTGCTGCTGTTTTCTCCGATGGAAACTATGGCACCCTAGAGCTGGCAGATTGTCCGAAGCGATCGATTTCGAACTAAGTGGGTTTATTCGCTTCGTTCTCAACATCCTGGAATGTCTCTAGTCCAGCCAGCATCTACTCGTACATCCCAACCAGCAACACAGTTTTATAATTTTCAGGTTATACGACAATTATGTTTTATTGCCGTATTATATTGCTTTCGAAATACATATTCATTTTATTATAGCAGCAAGTACCATTACACCCTAAAAAAAATGACTAAAATTTCACTCAAAATCAACACAAATGGTTGTCAAAACGAGTCTACACCCAATTCTGTTGAAATAATAACACAATTAATTCAGTAATATTCACTTAGTTATTTATTAGCTCAATAAATGTTTTATGAGTAACATTGTTATTCCAAACATAATATTAAGTTATATTATCAGTCTATTTCGTTATTTTTTAACAATACGTATACAATTTAAATCAGTAATGAATTATTTTTTATATATTTTTTAGGTATTAACAATATTGTGTGAAACTAACTACTCTGCTGACTAAAGTCCCGACCAGCGTTGAATTACACTCACAATATTTTCCCATATATTCTTTATTATTAGCTTTTGTAACATTTTTTGCTGTATTAGAAAAGTATTTTAAGCTAATATAAATCAAATCTCCTAAAATTCCTATCAATGAAGTCATATGTATGCTCTCTGGTACCAAACATCTAGGTATGCTAATGAACAATATTTCACACAATATTGTTAATACCTAAAAATATATAAAAAACGATTAGATAAGGGGGATTACAATTTTTTTGATTATTTAAGTAGGTAATTGTCATGTTTAATTTAAAATTCCTTGACAGGTTAAAGTCACTTTTGACATTGTCGATATTTAATTTCAAATAATTTTAATTTATTGGTATAATAATTTTTATAGTTAGATATTTGACTCAACTTAAAGCAGGCCACCTGAAGAAGCAATCCTAAAAATGCAGAAATATGTCAGATTGCATCTATTGTGGTTGAATTTTCGAGTTCCCACAGTTTCTAAAGTGAACTTAGATATTTATAATGTTTTCATCAAACCAAGTTAGTAAATTTCACTAAATTAATTTTGTTAGATAATTATTGAATAGAGCTTTGTCTGTGGAATTGTTCATTAGCATACCTAGATTTTTAAGTCATGGTGGATGTGTACACCATAGCGTTGCCACTATTACACTAAGGTCTTGGAATGGGCAAAACTAGAATGTTTAGACATGTCAAAGAATGATTGAAATATGTTTATTTATAAGAATATTAACGGCCACCTCCTCTCATTTGCCATACCTATCCCTCACCAATAAAGCATGCCCATGTAAGTACATGAAATTGAAAATATAAACAAAATTATCTGCTCACAGTTATCCAGAATTTAGTCATTATTTATTTTTAAGACACTCCATCTGATTTATGACAATACATACTTGTTATCACTATCACTGATTATCGCTGCTTATCAAATATGCTTTTAGCATGTCAACCGTTTTACTGTTTGAATAATATGCCGTATTTTACTTAATTACTGTACTTCATCAAAAATATGAATTAAATACACGATACTTGAGAGAAAAACACTGCCCATGAAAATAATAAAACGATTTAATACGTTTTATACGTTAGTGCCGCAACTCTTAAAACAGATGCATCAAGCAGAGCATTACTTAAAGAAACAATTTACGTGCATTGAAATTATTAAATCCTTTTCCACAAATATTATATGCTTTGCTTCTACTTGTACCTCGCCTTTGCCACAACTTATTCCTTTGTCCTGAAGCAGTGTACCAGTATCAACATAACCTCTTCGTCAACGTCTATGACTATCAATAATAGAGGATTAGGTTGGTGAGGAACTTTACCTTTACCTGTACCTTAGGACAGCAGTTTTGTTTTTGTATGCGATTAACACTGCCTTTAATTATTTTACTTTGCCTTCTCTTGATGTTGAATGTATACATCAAACCGGTTATTTTGTTATTTCATGTTTTGTGTATATTTGTAAAATCTCTTTCACCCGACACGAAACTACAAAGTACGAAATGGTTAGCACTGACACATTGTTGAGGTTATGTGGTGAAAATTTACTCTAAGATGTGTGAAAGTCATTGTTTGTTGTTATTCTTCATAAATAATTTAAGGAGATAATATGTGTATCTTTCTAACAGTGTATAATGCTATTAACTTGTAAAATGTGGATAACTGTTTAAATAGTTGGATTTACTTCAAATAGGTAAGCTTTTATGCACGTTTATGGATAATTTTTAGAATTATTGAACAAAGTAACTTTCTAAATACTTTAATTGGTGGTATCGAACTTACGAAAATTCATTTTTTTAATGACAAGGTCAGTTAAGAAGTTACAGTTTGGATTAAAAGTATTGCGTAGCGTACTACCTACCCAATTTTACTTTTCTTATTGCTAAAAACGAGTATTTTTAAATTCGAACCAACTGCAAAAATTGAATTTACGTTAAATATTACCTTTAGTAAACCATATGTTTATTAGGTTATGTCAGTCGTCTATCTGGTCAGTGGACATCAAAATGTGGGTATTTTTTTAAAAAATGAATATCTCCGAAAATATTTGAAATTTTAAAAAATGACGCACTAGTCTCATCTATATGACGAACTACACCTGCACTTATTATATTTATACTTGTTTAAGGTTCACCCTGTAAAAGTATGTTATAAATATTTCTGTGATAAGCTTATAAAAAAAAAACATTTTAACTAATAAAGCTGAAGTGTTTTATAACAATGTTTTAGTAGTGTTCCGTAGTATTTTTAACCGTGCTATAAAAATGTTTTATAATAGTTCTTTAGATGTGGGTTATCAACTATAAAACAATTATTATTATTAAAGGATATACTATTTTACTTCCAAAAGCAAATAGATGGATTATATAATATAGTTATTAAGCAATGACATTATCAGTTAGTTGTAACACAAACATAGTAATACAACAATTACAACAGAAAAACGTTTATTTTGACGCAAAATTTCATTCTATAAAACAGATTTGAAACAGCGGGACCTCGTTTTGTTAGAAGTCTAGTTTTCCTCTTGCTTTAGCTTTCATTGTTATTGTATAAGAATAAACATGCAGGTTTAAGCCAGTGGAAAAGAATCAAAAGTGGCGCAATTAGAAGAAAAGTAAAAAAAAATCAAAACAAAAAAAAAACGATGGCTTTTATCTAGAAATTAAAATACACCTACATTTATTTCACCCGTTTCGTTGAAACGTTTCGGAAATATGAAAAATCCACTATTTTAAATGCCTTCGTATATTATTCACCATTACGATACGGCCCTGATATGATATATTCTATAAGGAATCATAATTTACAGTGTTTTATAATAGAAGTTGCTCATTTAGCTTACCTGTTATTTAACGTTGTTTTTTATACAACTAAATTATTTTATAAACGGCAGCCGTTTTGACACAACGCTGAAAATCATTGTATACGCCACAATGACTGTAAAAATATCACAAATGTAGCCGGTTTCCTAATATTGAATAGCTAATTAAAAGGAAGACAACTATGAAAATTTATAGATTAAACCTCACATCTTATACAATGACTATCAAAGCTAAAGCAAGCGGTAAAATTCGACTTTTACCATTGTATGACACAAACCAACTAAGGTCCAACTAAGGCCATTTTGCTGTTTCAAATTTGTTTTGTAAAATGATTTGTCAATGTGATTTTGCGTCAAAATAAACGCTTTTCTGTTATAATTATTCAAGATCATTAAAATAATAATCTTGATAATTATTATAATTACTATTTTTGTTTTACAACTGAAAATATCATTACATAAATATATACATATTACAGTGTACAATGTAGCTATTTGCTATAAGAAGTAAAATAGCCTCCAAGTAATTTTTAATATAATAGTTTTATAGATTGACAACTTATATCTAAAAAATGATTATACCATTGTTTTATAGCGCGGTTAGAAATACTACGGAACATTACTAAAAATGATTATAAAACACTTTAGTTTTATTCCAAAATGTTGTATAAGCTTGCCGTATAAGCTGTTTTATTATTTAGCTGCCAAATCGTTCTTATGATAAATTTATAAAATATTTCAGTTGCTGACAACTAAATAATATTGCTGCTATAATAAAATAAATATATTATTGTGATTTGTAATTTGTGTATTTGTTTGTGATGATATGATTTTGTGATGTATATATATTTTTTTTATTTTGGGGCCAATGTTTTATTTTATATTGTTTTGTTTTATAAATTTAATTTATGAATTTATTTTGCTAATAATTTTTTTACCTGTACTTTGCTATACCTGGCTATGTTTTTCCTCTTTTCTCAGGAGTGGATTCTAGCAGAGTAGCTAACACCTTTTTTTTTTAATTTAAATGTTCAAATATCTTTAACCACCCAGTACATATAAAGAAACAATTATTTTAAAAGATAGAACATTAACTTTTATTAAAAAACAGCAAAATGATAATTCCTCAATTAAATTAGAAAGCATTGAACCTAATGAATATTAAAGAATATATTTACAGTTCAACATTTAACAAGTTTAATTTTTCTTAGATATTGCCTCGTGTGTTTTTCTTGTGTTTAAATTTATATAAATCTTTTTACTGCTCTTATGTAACTAGAAATACACACGAGTGCAATGGAACTTGTCTAATTCTATTTAGATGTAAGTTCTGGATTTTGACGTCTTTAGCTTCTATTTAACATTTAATGACTGGAATTTATTAGTATAAGTTTATTAAGTGATTGAAATCTGATAGAAGGTAAGTAATTAACTGTTGTATATTGTTATTAATCGTTTAGAAGTTACTTTTTGTCATTTATCAATTTGTGTTCGATCTAGCTAGATAACCTTGTATACGTTATTTCTTACTTTTTTGTAGATGATTTTTCTATTGTTGTTGTCTGGAATTTCTCCTCTCTGGATGATGTTGTATTCTCTGGATGTTTTTGGTCCTCCGGCCTGGATATCCTGTTGAATTCTGGACTTCTATTCTTGTTGAGATCTTGATGTGTATTTTAAGATTAATTTCCTCTAAAGATGGATTTCTTCGACCTATTGCAAAACCCCCACTCTGGTCTGGTCTGGTTATGGAGATGATTTCCAATAAATTCCTGAATGTGATATTGATCGATGTTATCTTGAGTTACTTTAAGTTTTTAATTATACTGTGAAACTGGTAAGTATGGGTTTTTAAATTTTAATTAAATTTTAACTATAAAAATATGAAATTTTCGGCTCTACCAAATTCACACCTCTTCTCGCTTCACTGTTTTCCCCGTAACTAATCAACAAATTATTGTTTCTAGGTAATTTTACCTTCTAGATTATTAGTAGTTTTGTTAGGGTCAATACACATGTAACATTTTAATTTTTAATTATTCTTGTCGAAGCACTATTCACTACACTATTTGTCTTTTGTATTCTTATAACTATATTTTATAACTATATAACAATGTTTACTAATTTTATACTTAAATATTCTTTAATTTGTCTTTTTTAGAGTCCTGTCAGAGATGTTGAAATTTCCTTGAATATCCATCTTTACACTTGACATTTCTAATTGTCATTATGTTCTAAAATTGGAATTTTCATTTTATTTAACTAATATTTTATTTGACTGTTGGTTTCGTATTGCGATATGCATATATGCTAAATCTTTGTTCTTTAACCTTTGCTTTGATATGTCATTGTCTGGTTTTTGAATTTATTTTCTTTATGTATTGTATGTTTTTGTATCGTCATGTCCAAATTTGATAGATAAAATTTTAAATTGAATTTAATAATATTTGTAAAATGTTGTTATTTTAATATATTAATAGACTTCTTTCGATATGTTTATTTAAGATAATTTCAAAAATAATAATTTATCTACAGTATGCGCCAAAAGTATGGAATAAATTCAATAAAAACGAAACAATTATTTTTTGGGAAAAATCCTCGAAAGGTCGATTTTTAATTTAAAAAATACATATTTTAGCGTAAAATGCGATTTTCGAATGTCATTTGTTTTCGAGTAATAACGTCATCGATTTTTTTTTAAATGGCAACACCATATTTTTTTCCTTGATTCTGAAAGATCGTTTAATTCTCTATCTGACAGTACTAAAATTTTGCCCTCTTACGTAGGAAAGTTTTCGAGTAAATGACGATTGAATGTTAGAAAACGTAAATTTTATCCATAAAAAAGTAACAATTCTGAGGTACGTAAAATAAAATAGAATTGATTAAATTTTATACTTAAATTAAATGTTCGAATTGCCATCCACCAACTTCTTGACAATGCGCAAGTCTGTGAAGAAATTCTTCTTGCACATTATGAATGATATCTGGGGTAACTCTGCGTATTTCGTCCCGAATGCGATTTTGAAGTTCTTCTAAATTAAGTGGTTTATTAATGTACATTTTTTACTTCAAGTATCCCCATCAAAAATAGTCAGTAAGATCTGGCGATCTTGCAGGCCATTCTATCGGTCCGCGTTTGCCGATCCACCTCCCATGCACCGTCTTGCTGAAACCATATGGTATCGTCAGGAATGTCAGGGTCATTATCGTTAGGAAAAATTACTGCAAGGGCTGGAACAAGGTCATTTTCTAGAAACTCTAAATATCTTTGTCCTGTAAGGGTTCCTTCAAAGAAGAAAGGCCCTACTATTCTGTCGTCACCTATTCCAGCCCACACATTTAATTTCTGAGGGTGATGGGTATGTGCCTCTGCCATCCAATGAGGATTTTCCCGACTCCAATATCTGCAAGTTTGACGGTTTACTGTACCATTCAGACAAAATGTGGCCTCATCTGAAAAAAGTATTTTCCGGTGTAAATTTCTATTTCCTTGACATAATCCATTAGATTTTCGCAAAACTGTAAGTGACGATCGGGATCATCTTCATTGAGTTCCTGCACAAGTTGAATTTTGTAGGGATGATATTTTTCCTTCCTAAAGATTCGTAGCACTGTGCTCTGACTAGTGTCATTGTTTAATGCAACCAATCGTGAAGAATTATGAGGATTATCCACCATACTTATCAAAATGTTCTGTTTCTGATTTTCATTAATGCTTGGACTTCCAGGTTTTGGAATATTTACAACATTACCAGTTTCTCTAAATTTAGACTCTACCTTACTGACTGTTGATTGGCTGATAGGGCGATCTGGATATTTTTCATTAAATAAATCGCAAACTTCCTGCTGAGTTCTATTCATATTCCTGCATCCGATAAGAATTAAAATTTCAATTCTTTGAGTAACAGTTAAATGTGCCATAATACTTTAAATTGAATAATAATTTCTATGTCGCTTGCAATACTTATTAGAAAGTCGGTGTGACAATGACACTTTGCAAAGATTTTCACCTACGTGATCCATAAAAGAACTATGAAATTCGAAAAACTAAACTTGATAACGTTTTTGCTTTATTTTAATTGATTTACGTTTTCTAACATTCAATCGTCATTTACTCGAAAACTTTCCTACGTAAGAGGGCAAAATTTTAGTACTGTCAGATAGAGAATTAAACGATCTTTCAGAATCAAGGAAAAAAATATGGTGTTGCCATTTAAAAAAAAATCGATGACGTTATTACTCGAAAACAAATGACATTCGAAAATCGCATTTTACGCTAAAATATGTATTTTTTAAATTAAAAATCGACCTTTCGAGGATTTTTCCCAAAAAATAATTGTTTCGTTTTTATTGAATTTATTCCATACTTTTGGCGCATACTGTATATTTTACATCAATAACTGTAACATTTCAATAATAATTCTCTATTTTTGTTGCTTAAAATGAATTTCATAGTATTTAATTCTTATGCAATTTCTGTTTTATCACAATATATTCCGAAAGTAATAATACAATAAAACATCATTGTTGTATAACCTGGAAATTTTAAAACTGCTTTGCTAACTGGGAAGTTACAAATGAATTTATTTTTTTATTTGAAATTTATCTAGGTCAATCTGTATTTAGATAATGAATATTTTTATGTTTCATCTGTTACCTTATTTAAGCAGTACTGGTGATTAAATTTGTTACACTTTGTGCAAACGATTTGAAAAGTCCTTAGAGTCAGATAGTTGCTACACAGCATAAGCAAGCAATGATATCGTGAGTGTAGAAAATATAAAATATCTTTCTTTTGCTATACAGGAAGAATCTTATAGATTTTGACGTAGCACGATTTTCGTGGTACAGGAAACACTAGACAACTGACAGTTCGAGGCGCCTTTATGTTTATTATACTTCTCATGAAATTTTAAGTACATAAATTTGCTCATATAAACATATTTCAACTTCAAAGGTCAACTACTGATTCTGTAAGAAATTGTTTGTTTGTAAATGTTACGAACCACCAAATTCCGATTATTATAAAAAAAAATAGTTGATGACTATTTCTCTTGTAAAGCATCACTATTTTTTAATGTCATATGTTCTCTATCTCCACAATTAAATCTTACATCTTCTAATGCAATCATTTACCTAGTAGATTTAGTAAATAAACTGTTTTTTTGTTAAGATAATATACAGGGTGATTCATTAAGAATGGGCAATCTCTGAACTGGAGATACTACACACCAAAATATGACAATTGAGCCGAAATATGCCTTATCCGAATGTTGATGGTTTAAAAAATACAGGGTGTTCAATGCTAGAATTTTATTTTGAAATATCTCAATAACTTTGAAACCTGTCAGAGTATTAAAAAAAATTGGCACAATTATGTTTTTGGCACGGCAAATAAGAATTTTTAACTAATTTTGACGTAACTAGTAGAGGGCGCCACTTATGGCACAGCATGTTTCTTTTAAATGGCAGAACTTTTTTGCTGTTTAGTGTATCCATCTGTATATTGAAACAATCGATTCTCCTACCTGTTGTATCTGAAAAAGATATACCTTGCTGAAGTCGTTAGGAGTAATAGTTTTCGAAATAATCCTATTTGAAATATTCAGTGAACCGATTGAAAACTGTTATCGTTTCAGGTAAAGTGCCTTTTCTACTGAAGATACAGCAAAATTTTACTTGAAAAAGCTGTTCAGATCGGTAAATTATGGAAACGTGCGAAATTTCAAGAAGATCGGCGAGGTTTGATTTTGAAACCATTTTTCAACAAAGCACAAAGATTTTATCAAAGCAGGCTGATTTTCTGAAAATTTTGCATGTCCCCATAATTTCTGAACCATTCTGAACAACTTTTTCAAGTAAAATTTTGCTGTACTCTCAGAAAAGGCA
Organism: Monochamus alternatus; assembly: GCA_037114965.1. Classification (NCBI taxonomy): domain Eukaryota; kingdom Metazoa; phylum Arthropoda; class Insecta; order Coleoptera; family Cerambycidae; genus Monochamus; species Monochamus alternatus. The sequence continues at coordinate 128,555,670 of CM073426.1, forward strand.
CTTTACCTGAATATTTCAAATAGGATTATTTCGAAAACTGTTACTCCTAACGACTTCAACTAGGTATACCTTTTTTGGATACAACAGGTTGGAGAATCGATTGTTTCAATAGACAGATGGATACACTAAACAGCAAAAAAAGTTCTGCCATTTAAAAGAAACATGCTGTGCTATAAGTGGCGCCCTCTACTAGTGACGTCAAAATTAGTTAAAAATTCTTATTTGCCGTTCCAAAAAACATAATTGTGCCAATTTTTTTTTAATACTCTGACAGGTTTCAAAGTTATTGAGATATTCCAAAATAAAATTTTAGCATTGAACACCCTGTATTTTTTAAACCAGCAACATTCGGATAAGGCATATTTAATCGCCATATTTTGGTGTGTAGTATCTCCAGTTCAGAGATTGCCCATTCTTAATGAATCACCCTGTATAGTATTTATAGAATTAAGTTGTTAAAAGTGAAAATACATATAAGAAACGTTTTATTATGCCTGATTTTATTAAAAAGTATATAATTCAGTTCTCATGAACAGTAAAACACTTAAAAAAGTTAGTTTGCAACATATGCTAATAAGTAATTCAAGACCACATAGCATTCTAATTATAACCAACAGCACCACCAAAGAAAGCATATTAAACAAAGATCTTTTAAGGTACTGCATAATAAGAGTTTATGAAAATTAAATAGTAGTTATTTGAATATATTCATTCATATGTCGATCAGTGATCGCGTGGTTTAAGTCGTCAGTCCTTGAATCGATGTGACTAGACTGACGTGAGTTTGAGCCCCGCAGCCGGTAGACCTTAAATCAACTATATTCGTGGAGAGGATTGGCACCCTATCTGCGGGTATAGAAGGGTGGAAGAATATTGGCTTGGGTCAATGTGAGAGGTTGATACCGGTCGACATTTGACTACCCCCATAATTAATGAGGTTTTCGAGGTTTCCCTCATTCCTGCACTGAATGGTGGTTAGGGCATTTGCGCCCAGGAACAACTTACGTTGGTAGGCTCTAACCACCCTGTGGGTGTTTCAAAGAAACATGGCAATATTACTAGAGCTGATAGAATATTGGAAAATAAGAGGAGTTTGTTTAATAAACGTATGTTCTAGAACTACTCATTTTTGGGATACAGAGCGTGTAAAATAATTTTAGAAAATCAAATTTTGGATGTAATTTTTTTAATGACAACAAAATTTAACACAGGTTTATGGATCGAACACGCTGGTGTTATTAGTTTTTTGTTCAAAGTAGAGGGCGCCAGTTGCTATCATTTTTGATGGAAATTTATTCTCTATTTTTATACTCGATCTGTTATATAAAATTTTATTTCACACTTACTTATAATCAGTAGAGAAGATGGCACAGGGGGTACATATAATGTAAAATGTTAATGTGTTAGGTTCAGTCGACGTCAACTTATTTTTGATAATTTGCTTTGATGGCATGATTACCGATTAGTCACTCTCTAGATTTTCGGCCGCTGACTATAGTTACAATATATTTTTCCTGCCGTGAATACCTGATTCAGTGAAGTTTTGTCGTCGGGGCACGTTAACACAAATATCGCCTAATAACGCTTGTTATTCCTTTTCAACTAATTTTTGTTGACCAATTACAAGAACAACGCGGACGTCGGAAACAGTACGGGAAAACGTCACGTTTATGATTTGAAGCGGGACGACAGGCATGAATCAACTCGTCTAATGTGGCAGACTTCGTGGCCTGCCATGGTGTGGGAATGCTAAAATTGAATTACTCGTTAGTGATTTAAATGAAAGGTCTCCGCGGGTCCCCGCCATAAATCAGTGCGGCGTGAGTTCGCGCCAGTAACAATATAGTAATTAATACCGGCCCACGAGAGCATTAGTATCGAAAAATAAACATTAGATAATCTGTAATTATAGGGGGACGGGGTTATCGTTCCATCTGAACCGGGCTTAAAGTAACAATAAAGTAACAGTGGATGCGAGTCATGGGACCGGCGACCGGCGGCATCATAAATCTAGACCAGGGCTTGAAACATGATATACTGCCCAGGGAAATTAGTACCCTTCTGGTAGGATGGAGAATCAATCGGTTAATGAATCTGTATTGCAGATCTAAATAGAGAGAGAGTGTGTGTGTTTATTGACCACTAGTACATTTGAAGTCAAGGCATAAAAGATATATAGAAGACCTGCATAAATAAAAACAAAATCCACACAAGTGTTCTAGTTCATATACAAGTCAGGGCAGTACAGTTCATAAAATCGGATACGTACACAATAAACACAATAAGCAGTTAGCATTTTTTTTAGCCAAACGATAAAAATAACGATAATTCATATTTATGACAATATCATCGCCAAAAGCTTCTATAAATTTATTATTTATTTATTTATTTATTGCTTCCAAACAGGCATCATTGCCTAATTACATGGAAAGTACGTAAGTAATAGCAAAATACAATACAAATAGTAATATATCATAGCATAGCACAGGTACAGTATAAGTACTTAAAACTAGCAGAATTTAAACATAAATAGAGCAGATAACACTAACAGAGGAGTAATTACAGATTATCAATCGAATATATATTTTTTATGGTTTTTAAAAAAACACCAAAGGATCCAAAGGGATCCACACTATTCCTAGAGGAAACCTGGTTAACTAGACGAAACAGTATCAGAAGGGGTGCAAACTGGGTTGTCTTACGAATGGGGATGTAGAGAAGTTCATGCATTCTAATATTTCTAAGATGGGTATTAACACAAATCAAGGACAACAAATATGAGTCAGAGAGTTTATTATTTTGTATCCAAACAGGAGCATTGCAATGACACGCAGATTATATAATGTATTCACTTTAAACTCTTTACACAAATGAACAGTCCGAATAACATTGTAATCCGGAGGTCTGTTATATTTTTTAAAATAGATGAATCTTAGAAACTTCTTCTGAACTTTTTCTACCTTCTCTGTATATATTCCAGGTTGTGAATGCCATAACAGCGAAGCATATTCAAGTTTGGGCCTAACTAAACTGTTATAAAGATATAAAGAATTGAATGGATGTTCCGAAAATATTTTGATTCTCTTATCACGAAACCTAAGGCTTTATATGCTGAGGCGGTTATATTTTCAATGTGCATTTTATACGATAGTTTGGAATCAATAGTTACACCTAAATCTTTGACAAAATTTTGTTTGCTTAATTCAACGTTATTCATTTTATAGCGATAAGATATCGTTTGCTTATTACGAGTAAAAGTTATATTATAGCATTTTTGAACATTGAAATCAAGTTTATTAGTACGACTCCATTCAAAAGCCGCATCAATATCATGTTGGAGTAAAATAGCATCATTAGGGCATTCGATACGTTTGTAAAACTTTAGGTCGTCTGCAAACATTAAGCAATTCGAATTTTGTAATATGTCAGTTATATCATTTATAAAAAATAAAAATAAGAGTGGCCCCAAATTAGACCCTTGGGGTACACCCGAATTAGCTCTACATTCATCAGAAAAAAAAACCATAGTATTTCACAACAAACTTCCTGTTTTGAAGATATGATATTATCAACGCGATCACAGAATCCGTAACTCCAGATGCGCAAAGCTTATTTATTAACACGTCATGGTCAACCTTATCAAAAGCCTTGCGGAAATCCGTGTATATCGTATCCACTTGCACCCCCTGCTCAAAAGCCTCCAGAATGTAATGGGTAAAATTTAATAAGTTGGTAGAAATCGAGCGTTTTGGAACAAACCCATGCTGTCTTAAACTAACAATATTACTAAAATGATTCCATAATAAAGAATACAATATTTGTTCGAATACTTTAGCAGGGACTGGAAGGACTGCTATAGGTCTATAATTTTCAACACTTGATTTATCACCTGACTTGTGTATTGGACTAATTATTGAGGATTTCCACAATGTAGGAAATTTATTGTATTTTAGGATTAGATTATAAATAAATAATAGAGGCTTTTTGAGATAATCCGAGCAACCTTTCCAAACATATGGTGGTACACCATCCGAGCCTGCCGATCGCTTAGGTTTTAATTTCTTAACAGATAAGTTATAATCAATATCAGTAATTTGCTTTATACTAGATATATGGTAGTATGATAATATATTTTTATTATACTCGTAAGTCGCAGGTTGATCAGAATACACAGATAAAAAGAATTTAGCAAAGGAATTACAAACTTCATCAGCTGGGATCATACCATCGCCATTATAAAAAGCAGACGCTGCTGAACATGTCGATTTCTTGTCTTTAATATATTTAAAAAAGTTTTTATAATCCGATTGTATACCATTTTCTATTTCAACCAAATAAGAACTGTAGGCTGCGCGAGTGACTTTTTTTAGTTTTTTCCTAATAGCTTCATATTTACTTTTAAATAGGTCCGAAACTGATTTTAATTTATTTAGTTGTTTCTTTTCCTTTATTAGAGCTTTGATTTCGTTTGTGAAATAGGGGGGATACTTGCTGCAGTTAAAACGCGACATAACTATTTTAGGTACAACGGCATCAAATATATTATTAACAATATTATAAAAATTACTAACTGCAACATCAACATCATCTTGTACAATAACTGGCAACCAATCTGCATCTCGAAAGGCTAATGAAAGATCTAAGAAATTGCAGCGCTTAAAATTATACTGCTTCACTTTTTTCTCGGGGGAGTTATAAAAAGCTTTGTTATTAACCTCGTCCAAATTAACTTCTAAAGCAGGATGATACAGATCCTCGGGCAGTATACTATCGCCCACTTTATTTAAAGTTATATTATATGCTTGCTCAATATCGTTAATTAAAACAAGATCAAGAATTACTCCATTAACATTCCTTACATTGTTAATATTTTTTAAAAAGGGAAAATCGAGAAAATTTTGATAATCATATAATTTACGAGTTTTTTCTTGTTCACAAATTTCAGGCAAGTTGAAGTCTCCAAAAATTAATGTATTTGGATGCATTATGTTACTCTCAATAAAGCTGTACACATCATTATAATGCTCGTGCTTGGATTTAGGTGGCATATAAAGAACAATAAATGTAAACTTTGTATGTTTATATAGGAAGTGCATCACTATTATTTCGTAATGGGCTTGTTGAATACTAACTTTAAATACTTTAATATTATTCGACTTCTTTACTAAAATGCACACACCTCCACCACGGGATTTATTAGCATCTAGATTTCTATCACAGCGAAATACGTCATAGAAAACATTGTTACAAACTTCGCCATCATATGTTCCTTCATACAACCAAGTTTCACTCAAGCATAGGATATCATAGCTACTATCTAATGTATTCTGGTATAGTTGATTTAATTTTGTACGTAAACCTCTGCAGTTCTGGTAATAAATAAACATTTTCTGACTAGCTTAATTACAATTTGTACTAAAGTAAACTAACCTATACCTTAAATACATATACAGGTTCTCCTTAATTTTGCCACATGATAAGTTTTACTAAACAAAACAGATTTGACTTGACTGAACAACAGAATTTTGACAGCAAACAGGTCTTGAATATATGACAAAGTCGCTCACATACTATCTTAGGATTGTTATGTATTTATACATAACAATTACAAATAGGCACATCTAAACATAGGTACTTACTGTGAATGGTTTTTTTAGAGCTACTTTCACAACACAGAACAATGGCTAAAAATGTTTAAAATGGCATGTTTTAGCAAGAAGCGTTTATCGTACAAACGTCTCGTAGCCGTAGAGTTTTGCTGCCATGCAGCTGGTTATGGTTACTATAAATTCTTCCATTTTTGTTTATTTACACTCACAAACATCAAAGAAAAACTAGACTAAAATGAATCGCATTAGCTGTACTCATCATTATGACTAATAATGCTTTTAGGATATCTCCAGCAGCCTGACACTGCAATGTTGTCAAACGTTACAGTACGTTACAGTTTTAAAGAATTTCTCTTAAACTTGTTTACTTGATTAATACTGATCCAAAAATCAAATTATGAACAAATTACGTTACAGGTGCTTTTACTAACCTTAATTGTACCTTAGTTTGTAATTTCGTAACATAATTTTGCTTATTATTGCAGTTATATTGTTGTATTTATTTTTGAAATGTATTTGTAGACAAACTATTTGTTTTAGACATTTTTTTCATAAATTTTTTTTAATCTATTAGTCAGATATATAAGCCCTTAAAATTACGGCACTCATATTCTGTGTAAATTTTAGTCGAAAAAATGCTGGGACCAAACAATTAGCATTCCGAGGGTTATAAGAACATTGTGTCATTGTTGATGTATTTTCAGCAATGTCTCGAAAATGAATAGAAATGGCAATGGCAACTTTTTAAATAAAGCTTCACAAGGCGTGTCATACTTTACTCCTTCAATTATACGAATAACTTGTTTTTGGAGACCAAAAGCTTTATTGAGAGATGGAGAGGAATCAATAATTTTATGTTATCGTAGATTTTATTAAATAAAATAATTTCGAGCAAAATTAGCAAAATTACATAGCAGTGAAATTTGTTTATAATTTGTTTTATATGATACATTTCCTGATTTAAAAGGTATGTTTACATCTGACACTGGTATCGTGTACTGACGGAAAATATGTCAAGTGTAAGAAGTACATCGCTAGTAACTGTTTATATTCTGATATATGGTCTATTGTGGCTCACATCCATTTTACACTGTAAAAAGTATTCTTGTACGGTTAATGGGCAATTGTTACACCCATTACCGGACTGTATTATTACTTATTGATGGTATATTTACTTTAGTCCTGAATTTTCTTCACAAAAATTTTAAAATTAGGTATTTTTTTACATTTGTCCCAAGTTTTACTTTGTAAAGTTTTGATATTTGGTAATTTTAAAAGGCATAATTACTTTAGCTATAGATTGTACACAATAAAATTTCCATGATATTAACGGCATTTACATTACACGAGTGTCCGGATTCGAGCTGCGTACCTACTTTGATAGAAATTCAAAAATGTACTTACGCCAAATGTCTCGAAATAAACGTTTAGGTATATTTCAGAATTTCGGTCTGGATGAACTTCCTTACTTCCACGTTACTAGAAGTGCTTAAATAAATTTCAATATACAAATAAATATTGCCATTTCTTATTTTTTACTGAAAGAAATACGAGATGAACCAGAAATACCTAAAAATTGAAAATATATATCATACAAACATAGTGAATATATGGAGCAGAATATAAACCTTCAAACTTAAAATGAATGTTCTGTTTAAAAAATATTTATTTTTGTACTTTAAAAATGAAATATTTTATTACAGTTTAGCATAAAATACTCTTATATCAGACACGTAATTATTACAAGAACAGACCTACCAAAGAGCTATTCCCTGATAAGAAAGTGGCAACAGAATAAATTCAATAAATTTGACAATATAAGTGAGCAAAAACAAAACCGAGAGGGCAGGGTAGGTACTACCAGTTACCAGTGTTAGTAATTTGCATTTTTTACAAATTCTATTCGGAGAAATTACCTGCACTTTTTACAGTCTATTTCAAGCAACAGGTTTAGCCTCTTTCTGAAACCAATAATCTTATTGGGTGAGATTACGCCCAGATTTTCTGGCAGGAGATGCATCTTGTCAAATATAAAAAATCTGATCCGTTCTCCAGCTGGACAGTAACATAATATGTGCTCTACCGATTCTTCACTCTCCAAACACAATAGGCATTTGACCTCCTCAGTCCGGCCCAAGTGTGCATGTGACTCCTTAACTGGCAGTACCCAGTATAGTATATAGTATATAGGCGAATCAGAGTCTGTAGATCAAGCTTGTTTAACTTAAGCAAGTACTCACACACTTTTTCCTCTACCCAGATCGAGATGGCTGTTTTGGCAGTAGCCGAAGCTATGCCAAGGGCCGGTTCTGGACCTATAAAGCTGGAAAAGGCATCTAGCCTTGCTAACGAGTTCGCTGCCTGTTCCCCTACATGATTAGGTATCCAAACCAGGGTTACTCTGTTGCTTGTTCCCTACCGCTCCAGAGTCATTTGACAGTTCCACACCGATAGCATCCAAGTGCTTTTAAAGCTGCTTGACTATCGGATATTCTGTATCGACCGGCGTGTAAGTCTAAGCTTTTCTAGTCTCGACACACACACAGTTCAATGGCATAGAAATATAGTTGCATACTTGCTCAAGCTTGCTCTTTGAGGAAGGAAAATTTCAAAAGGCAGTCTATAGTTGTTTTTTGTAGGCATAACATTCGAGACCACTCCAGCACTCCACTGTGCTCCATTATGAATGCCTTCGACATTCATAATGGCAGCTTGCCTTAATTTATATATTGCTCACCTGGCTTGTCTCTCCAAAAATATATGGAGAAGCGGTAGATCTAGGAGAGCAGCTGATGGTGTGGTACTGATTGCACCGTTATCGATGGATTAGCTTGTCTCTGTAAACCTGAGAGTTTTGCTTTGGCTGTCCTTTGAAGACCTTTGGGCCATCAAACTATGGAATTGCATGTGATCATGGGTCTGACATACAAGCAATATAGTTGTTTAGGATCTACGTCGCAAAAAAATATGTTATGTTGTCAAAGATAGAAAGAAGCATATTTTTTTGAAAGTTTTTAAAATAGAACTCGTATTAATTCTTGCAGCCCCAGATAGTCGTCCTGAATTAGTTTGTGGATAATCCGCAATGTGAACAAATTTTTAAACTAAAGTAACTCTAAATTCCTAAGTCGGAATCCTCCCATATATTCTCGATGTCCATTGAAATTTAATTGCCAACAAATTACAGTCATCTCTGATATCTGAATAAGAAAAATTATTACGTTTCGATTTCGTAAAGTAATTGATTTTAACCAAAACTGGACAAGTACCTTAAAGTTAGAAATACTTATTAACTTTAAAATTTTGCCTAATAATTGTTAAAATTTAACTTACTATTGGTACGTTAAAATATTATACACGGAACTATGCAGCTGATGGTTGAAAAGCTATTATCTCAAAAATAAATGGTAAATTTCTAAGACTGATGACAAGTATACCTTTTTTCTAAAAAATAATATAGGTTTAAGATTTTTTAATAGAAAACGTGATAAGGGAATACGCTGAAATAGAAAAGATATAATAATTTCTCATTTCCAAAAACATATATTTCCAACTTTTAAGTTGATACAGTCAAACACAGTGTTATTACAAAAAAAAAACAAATGAATACATATAATTCATAATTCTTATACCGCCATCTATACAGATATTTATTTAGTCAGTAGCTTTCTATTCGTAAATAGATTTCTAAACATCTCAAATAAGACTGGTGGCGCCATCTATGTCCTTATAATCTAATTTTTACTGTTACTTGAATATCGCAATGTATTTCATAATTTTCATGAGTGACATAACCTGTGCTGTGTAATAATCTTTTATAATGAATAAATGTTATAACTTTGCGATCTATGCTGAATCAGGTACAGGTATCTTGTGGATCTGCCAACTAGTTTTGAAGAAACTTTCCGGTTTTTTTTGTAAATAATTAAATCAGGCCTCTCAGATATTGATATTTCAGATGACGTGGAAGATTGGAATGCAGAACCCTACACTAAGACCAGATCATGATATTCAACGAATAGAAATAGATATACCTGAAATACAGACTACCGATAATGACAATACTACAATGGACATTTTCCAAATTTTGCCTCTAGATGCAAAAATACTTGTTGTAAAGGCCAAACTCGTGTTGTATGTGTTAAATGTACTTGTGCATATGTTGACAAAAGGAAAAAAACTGGTTTTTAAATTATCACATAAAGTAAAATAATATCTAGTCTTGTTCAAGAGTGTGCCGATGCCCTGGAGTCCCTGGCCAGACAACGGGAGGTGGAGTTGGTCTGGGTTCCTGGCCATAAGGGAATCCCCGGTAATGAGGCGGCTGACTTGCTAGCTCGTCTCGGATCTGGGGCACCTTGCCAGGGACCCGAACCCTTTTTGGGAGTTACGCGAGGTAGTATGAATAGTGCCCTTAATAAATGGGCCTATCAAACACTAGGAGGGAATTGGAGAAGGAACGGGGGATGTAGACAGGCCCACGACTTCTTCAATGAGCCTAATAAATCTAGAACGAAGTGGCTGTTGAGCCTTTGTCGAGGATCCCTGAACCAAATGGTGGGGGTCCTGACAGGCCACTGCAGACTCAGGAGGCATTTGAATTTGATAGGCATAGAGGAAAGTCCCTTATGTCCGGAATGCGGAGAGGGGGAGGATACCCCTATCCATTTCCTAGGATATTGTGCGGCTCTTGGAAGACTAAGATATAGGATCTTTGGCACCGAGGAGCTGCAAAGGGAAGAGATGAGGGGCCTACCATGGACCAAGATCCTGGCGTTCATTAGGGCGTCGGGTAGGCTCAAGGAAGGCCGAGGGAGAATAGTGGAGGGGTGATGGGATGTCAGGGTAGGCAAAAAGGGCCCATGTGTGGCCTACTTGCCAGGCTGAGGCCGCCCACACTTACTACTACTAAGTGAAATAATAAAAACTTCCTACTTTTCATATAAATTATCTGTTTCCGTTTAAACTTGATTTGTACCATTAAGGCATAATGTATGCAATTGAATACATTAATTAACTCAAAAAACACAAAACCAAAAACTCTCTACATAGGCTCAAAAAATATTTTAAAAAATTCTTAAATACTGTGCCAAATATCAGAATTTTATCATGTGTACAAAAACTTCATAGCCGAAAGGGTACTTGAATCGTAATATTTTGAAGTAAAAATCTAGTATCTCTCCATGGGCCATACTTACGGGCCACCCGGTATATCAATAACGATAACAAATTTATCAATAAATAAACAGCCTAATCAATAATTGCGATGCTATTTTATCTTATCTAGTATCTTTAGGTGCAAAGTTACTTTGTTTCAGCTAATAGCAACAAAGGTGCAGTGCGAATAATATATAACTATATAAGTTTTTCTTAGCAGGGTGAGAGACTGAATTTAGTTTCCTATTTTTTTAATGTTTAGTTGTTAATATTTACCTAATTAGATTTAAATAATTAAAGGAGTCATTTCTTTAGACAAATTAAGTTAATATGGGCACATCTTCGTATACAGTTCCCGAGAAAGAAGGTTTTAAAAAATATGTATGCAAATATTTTGAGAGGTTAATGAAACTTGATAAGCTTATCTACCTAAGTATTGTTAAGAATTCATTGATTTCGATATAATTATATCATCAGTGATGGAGTTATCGGGACACATTGTTGTGTTTAGAAGTCGCATATATTGTCCGATAAAATTTTAATAATTTTGAAAATATTCAGTCCACAAAATAAAATTTTTAGCCACTAATACAATATACCTAACCATTAAAAATGCAGATCCGGTGGCATAGATATTTTTTGCTTGCCAACAGAAAATACATCATTTCAAAGCAAAATAATTTTTTTAATTTTTAATCTAGAATGAGGTTAAGAAAATCTAACGGTAAGGCTATGTTTAAAAATAAAAAAAGTTTTTATCAACATGGGTCTGGAAATGCCTCGTTTTTGAGATACCAATTTGCTATCGAAAACTGGTCAAGATATTAAGATGACATTTGGTACACATCAATGCATAGTGAGGGCTACTTTTACATGGATAACTTTCTCTTGTAATATACTAGCATCAATGGCGTTCATACTAATAAATACTAATTTTTAGCAAAAAAAATGTACGCCACTGATTTTTGGACAAATTATTATCGCTCTCTTAAAACCAAGTTAATTTTCTTCCTGACGTACCGTTCTCGATATAAAACTTACTTTATTAATCATTACAGTAGACCAATTTTGGAAAGCTAATTAAAAAACAATAATCTATGTGGCATGTGTCAGTGTGTCATAAATTCCATGTCAGATTTAAACCAAAAAACATAACACAAAGTGTAGAGTTACTTTAAATTATTTAAGTAGTTTTTATTGTGTTTTTTTACAAAATAAGTAAATATGGTCAACAATTTGTTCAAAAATCAGTGGCGTACATTTTTTTACTAAAAATGGGCATTTAGTGGCACGAACGCCACTGACGCTAGTATATTACTAGTGAAATTTATACACGTAAAATTAATCGTTCACTATATCAGTTTTTGAGAAATGAACGAACAATTTAGTTATTTTTGGTTTACTGAACTCTTTGGTAAGCGAAAATGACTTCGATTTGAGAGTTATTTAAGCATCAAAAGCTGTAAAGGTTGTTTCCAGGTCGAAGGCAAAAGGCAATTTTGCCTGAGACTGGTAGCCCTTAACACTTGTGACACTTATTAAGCTTTCAAGATTCATATAATAACCCAATTATAAGGTTTAAATGATTGTAGATTTAAATTTGTGTGACAACTGTCACTTACTAAAATTCTCAAAATCCCACTATCAAAATTGACAAATGTGGCACATAAGATGTTCGACTGTTAATGCTACATCATTAGATTAAGCCATTTGATTTTTTGTTTTGAGATTTACATTTGATCTAGTCAAAGGAAATTAGTAGTTACCTGTTTATATCAATTCGATATTTTGATTTGAGAAAATTGTCATCTACTACAAATAAATATTAAAACATAACGGCATAATTAAACTTAAATGTTTGTAGATATAGGTTATATTCATATTTGAATGTTGACGTGACGCGTTTAAAGAAAGTGCATTGCGTATGTTCACAACAGAAAATCAAATAAAAAGTCGAATGAAAATAGCTACCGTCCTATTTCAGAAAAATCAAATATAAAATCAAATACGACATCAAACCAATGAAATCAAATCTGCAAACCAATAGTGAAAACATATAATAATTGCATTTGACGTAATCCAATTATATATCAAATAGAAAAAACCAATAATGTAAAGTATACATTTATACCAGAGAAATTGAAAGAACGGGATGAAAATGTTTCTAAATAAAATAACAAAATTTTCATAATTGATATAACTTACTGCCTTCCGATCGGTAAGTGACTTTTCTTACCGATATGACATTTGTAAGCAAAACTTACTATTCCTTTTAATCCAATAAAATATAATAACATATTATTTTTCAGTCAAATGTAACTAGAAATCAAATAGCTTGATCTACTTTTAAAAATGCTCATTATCTTAAGTTCTTAGTGGTGGTGTCTTCGTATACAGGGTGTCATTAATAATGGTACATAGGGCAGATTGTTAACGTCAAAATAAGGCGATTGAGCCCAACATATCTTATTCAATTGTTGCTCTCTTTTATTTTACAGGGTGTTGAAAAAATGTTTTTGATTATTTGCTATATTTTAAAAACGTAAGGACCGATTGTTTCTAAAAATTTTTAGTATTATATTTTTTGAGGTGGCAATTATGAATATGCAAACATTGTTGATGTCACGACTAGGGGGCGCTAGTTATACTGTACTGTCGATGTAAAAATACGTCTAATTTTTTATATTTCACATTTTTGAATTTTTTAAAATAATAAACTATTGAAAAAATAAACTCAACCGTTTTCGAGAAACAGACGATTTAAGTTTTTGAGATTCAGTGGGAATTAAATTAATTAATTAAGAAAATTAGGGAGCCTTAAGATATCAAAACTGAATTAACAATAAGACACTAGAACACTACAACAACTGAAAATTTTATTATGCGTATCTTTACAAATTACTAATCATGAAAGATTCTCGAAGTGACCACCAGCGACTTCATTGCACTTTCTCAGCCTCTTATTTAAATTCTGTCTGACGTTGAATAAAGGTCTATAGTTCTACGTTGCTTGATAATATTAACCAATTCTTGAATCTTTTCCCACAGTTGTTCTAGACTATTAATAATGTCTTTATAAACTAAAGATTTATTCGCGCACAAATTAACTCTATTGAATTTAATTCACAGTGATATAGCGGTAAACTGAGTATGTTGTATTTCCATACATTTGTTATCAGTCAGTGGAATAGATATTGCGAAACATTCCACTGAGAATTCGACAAGCAGTATTTTGCAAATTCGATGAGACTGTTTGCTCTTTTATGTCTAAAATGATGGAGGAAGATATCGAGATTCATGAAGTTTATTATTTTTTATTTATAAGTTTCATTCTTCATAATTTGTGGTCAAGTGGCCAAAAATCTTACAGGTAAAAAAATCTGCAAGAATTTAAGCAATCCATATTGTGTAACCAGCGCCCTCTGACAGAACTCTTAAAACTAATTGTGAAATGGTAACGTTTACTTTCTAAGGCATAATTTCACTGATTTTGTCTCATATCTGTTTAACCGTTTTCGAGTTATTGCCGATTATTGGTAAATTTGGTTTAATCGAATTGAATTAAAATTAAGCAAAAACGGTTTATTTTTTCGCCTACTGTTCCCTGTTGCTGTATGGTCCATTAGTTATTAGACATTCTGTATACATGGTGTCCGGAAACTCCGAGCAAAAAAATTAAGGGGTGATACTACTCTAAAAAATAATATGTTAAGTTGATGTAATATTCTTTCGAAAAATCGATATAAACGAAGCTACATAACCTCAAAGTTATTTTATTTAGTTTGTTTCTGGCTATAACTTTTTAATACTGGAACAATTTTTTTCATATTTGGTTACTTCTATAGGGATGCAGTTTCAGGTTAAACATCTTCTAAATTTGTAGCGACCTAAAGGGTAGAAAGGGCAGGTGCTAGGTGAAAAAATGATAACTTATTTGTCTTTAATTTTATTGAAATTTTGATGGAATTTTCGTTAATAACTGATAATTTATCAAAAATTTCATTATCTTGCTAAAAATCGTAAAAACTAACCGTTTGTGGACATTTAATTTGTTACTTGTGAATCTCATTTCTTTTAGGAATAATCAAAATGTACTTTTTGAAAAAATTGAATGATAGCTGTCATAGTATTTCCTTTACGGTAATTCCAAACCTTATGCTTAGTTCATACAAGGTAGAAGCAGAAATACAACCTTTTATAAGAAAATAGCTATAAATAATTTATTTTAACTGTAGACAATTTCTGTACTGATCGCCACATTGCTTTAACTTCCTTGTTATTTCCGGAGACAGATACGATTAAAGTATAGTTTCTAAGTTACTCTATAAAAGTAACAAGTGTGCCAAATTTAAAAAAAATGTTCCAGTATAAAGTTATAGCCAAAAGACAAATTTAAAAATATAACTTTGAGGTTATGTATGTAGTTCCGTTAATAATGAGATTTCGAGAAAATGTTATATGAACTTGACACATTATTTTTTCAAGTAGTATCACGCCCCAAATTTTCTGCGCAAAATTTCGGACACCTTTTATGGTTTAGCAAAGAAATATGAATTTATTTTGTGGGACGAACAGTTTATAGTAATTTTCGATACATCCGAACTGTTGGTGAGTAAGTAAAAATTATTCGGTTTTGAAATAAATATTATAGATCTTCTTTCTTTGAAATTTAACTATGTATCAGATAGGTAGACTGAATTTTAAAACATTTATCACAAAATAGTGAATACAGTTTAACTGTATTCAAAGTACAAAACATACACACATTAAGATAAAACAATAAATTACATATAATAAAAATAAGAATTAGAAACATACGTATATCAACAGATCGGGACATTTAAGAGATTAATGCACATATACATATAAAATTATATGTACTCTGACAATGAATAAAAAGCCTTATCTATCAGATAAATTTTTAAATCTTTTTTAAACTTTTTTATGTTTTCAGCCGATTTTAAATAATTTGGAAGACGATTAAATACTTCTAGCCCGATATAATTTGAAGACATTTTGGTTACATTAAAATTAACTAATGAAATATAAAAGTCGTGTTTATGACGTGTATTGTAACTGTGAATATCTTGATTGAATAGAAATGAGTGAACATTGTTAAATACATAAATACATAATTCATAAATATATAAGGATGTCAACGTCAATATTCTATATTTCTTAAAAAAAGGTCTACATGATTCAATGGAAGATATTCCAGCAATAGACCTAATAATCCTTTTTTGTGCAACAAATACAGTAGAACTAGAAACCGAGCCAGCCCAGAAACATATGCCATATCTTAAAATAGAATCAACTTTTGCATAATAAATATTTAAAAGTTGATTTTGCAGTAGTACTGTTCATAAATTTAAAAACATAAACATCAATTTATTTAAGTTGGAAACTAACTTATCACAGTGATGTATCCAATTCAAATTCTCGTCGACATAAAGACCCAAAAATCGTACTGCATCATGCGAAGAAGACAAAAAAGTGTCATTAACTTTAATAGTAATATTATCTACTTTTTTTTGGTAATTATGAATTTGTAATAAATTAGTTTTTTCGATATTAAAAAAAAGGTTATAATTATTAAGATAGCTTATAATATTATTTAAAGCGTCAGAGCATTTACGAGTTAAAACGTCATGATTCTTGTCAGAAATTACCAACGCAACATCATCTGCATAAGCAGTAAGATGACACCACTTTGCAGCAGAATTAATTTCATTAATATATAAGATAAATAGTATAGGGCCCAGGATAGACCCTTGTGGGACTCCAATGTCAACAT
Organism: Monochamus alternatus; assembly: GCA_037114965.1. Classification (NCBI taxonomy): domain Eukaryota; kingdom Metazoa; phylum Arthropoda; class Insecta; order Coleoptera; family Cerambycidae; genus Monochamus; species Monochamus alternatus. The sequence continues at coordinate 128,572,230 of CM073426.1, forward strand.
TTAAAATTTTTGATTTAAACTGCGATGTCTGGTTATTGTTTGTCATATTTAAAGAGACAAATTGATGACGATCACGTAAAAATGATTTTAGCCAGTTTAAAGTAATTCCTCTGACCCCATAGTCTTCAAGAATGCTAAACAGTTTATCGTGGTTGACGCAGTCGAAAGCTCTGCTCAAGTTACATAGTACTGCGACCGGGCTATCTCCCGCGTCAAAAACTTCAATTATTTGATTGAAAAAAGCAAACATAGCTGTACTTGTTGATTTTAGTGGTCGAAATCCGTGTTGACAGTCTGAGAATATATTATTTTTTTCCAAAAACTTAAATAGCCTGTCCAAATAGGCATATTCAAACATTTTTGATAAACTATTGGGCATGGATACAGGTCGGTAATTTTCCAATAATAAAGGATTTTTCTTATTTGCTGATGCTTCAGTCCAGTATTACTAGGCCAAGTTTCGTTAACCAACTCCAAACAGTTTTCGAGTTACTCTGCTATCCTGACACTGTGAAAACTAACAGAAATATATATTTGTTTTCTCTTTTAGTGTGCTAATTGATGAAATAAGAATAATACAAATTTAAAAAAGCACTGTCAAACTTTTGTCTACTTACGTTTTTTCTTTAATGATTGTTCTGCTATGAATGGTTATCAAGAGCTGAACAGTGAAATTGTTGTCTACGAAATCTGATCACATTGACAAAAAATTGGATGAGCGTATTTAAATAGCGTAAGTGCTCGTAATTTATCAACAACAAGTTTTGCTAATACTACTATGTTAAATTTACAGCACCATTCCAAGGAACGAATAATCAGTTATGCCACCACCTCAGGTATGCATTTCTTCAGTTCATTAAGAGTATTTTCCGCACTTTGAGTGATAATATGCTATTTTACTAAAAACACACTGAAATGTCACTTTACTATAGAGTGTCTCAGGTATTACTGGCATCCTTGGAATACATGATTGTACAGTCAAAATAAAAGAGATTTACCCAAATATATTTATATCTTTTATCACCGATTGCGAGATACAGTGTCAAAGATTTCGAAATTTTCATTTACTTGGAAACTTTTCCTGATAAAACAGCAATAGTTCTAGATTGTAATGAGATATATTTAGCCTAATTATTTATTTCAATTATAACCAATTCTTAATTATAAAATGCATAAGATACTTAAAATTTTGATTATTTTGAAAAAACAATTATTCGTTAAAATCTTTTTAAAATGCATCGTATTTAGGTCGTTATTTAATAATATCTCTGCATTTCGTAGTTATTATGCTCCAGTAATACAGGGCGTCCCAAAATTAATGAGCCATAGGGAATGAGTAGATTCACACTTTCTTTTTGTACTTGCATAAATAACTATTATAAACTACGAAATGCAGAGATGTTTTAAATGTACAATTACTTGAATACAATGTATTTTAAAGAAAATTGCAAAGAATAAGTATTTGTTCAAGATAATCAAAACTTAAAGCATCTTACGTTTTTTTTTATAATTAAGACAGTAACGTACTATTTTGATTGTAAATAAAAGAAGAGTGGCAAAGGGTTTCTACGCAACTGGTGATAATGGGAATATTTGAATACACTGAATAGTTAGACCTAAGATATCACATTACAACCTAGAATTATTATTGCTTTATCACGAAGGGTTTGCAAGTAAATAAAAAATATAATACAAATTTCAAAATTTTTGGCACCTGTACCTCGGACACGATAAATTAACACAGAAGTTGCAAAATTCGAGCAAAAATCTGTAAATTTCACGTCCATGCGGACAAGTCTTAAGTGTGATATCCGCGGAGTGCGCTTCAGGTAGGTGTAAGTGGGTGGTGGTGGGAAATCGCCGTCCAAAACGGCGGCATTCTAATTTATAGAGAGGGCACATTTAAAGTAAATTGTTATTAATGTGTTAGGTTCAGTCGACGTCAACTTATATTTGATAATTTTGTGTGCTTTGAACTCTTCTCAAGTGGCACGCTTAGGTAATCATTTCACCCTCTCCTTCCGTTTTCATCCCTGTGTTGTGAATTAGTCACTCTCTATTATTTTCCACCTTGTGTAATTGATAATATAAGATACAAATTTAATTTCTTTCACTTTTATTATCTAACGAAATTGGCAAAATTGTTATATCACTGTTTCTATTAAAAATAATGGATATTATGTAATGCTATCATTTTTGTCATTTTTTTTATATTTTTATATCTGATCGCCTTCAAATTTAGTACGCCTATGAAATGTTGTTCCTCGCACGCTTCAATCGTCGCACTTGTCAACAAGCTAAATAACCATTGCATATTTGAAAAAACATTTACAAGAAAAAATTAATGCAAGTAATAGTTTTTTTCTAGCCAATAAAACATCACTTCTACAAAACGGTTTATATTTCAATTATTTATAGTCCACCTTCTGTACCTATTGACATTTTTGAATCTTTTTGTGAATGTTTGGAACAACTTGATGTTTTTAATGACGGAATAATTATTATCTTAGGTGACTTTAATGTCCCTAATTTTGTTAATGTAGACAATTCGGACAGAAAAACAAATTCTATTAATAATTTGATAAATGTTTTACACCTTTGTCAGTATAGTAATGTGTTAAATCACAATTTCCGCTTACTTGATTTAATATTGTCCAATTCGGAATGTATAGTTATGCATGATTGTACACCTCTAGTTCCTGAAGACTTACATCATCCTGCTTTAACTATAGATTTTGAGAGTTTGCTTGTCAAGGAAAGTGTATGTCAAACTAATGTGCATCAAATTGTGTATAATTTTAGAAAAGCTAACTTTCCTGGTTTATATAATGATTTATCTAAAATTGATTGGTCTTTTTTAAATCACTTTGATGATGTCAATACAGCCCTGAATATTTTTTATGAGCGCTTATATAAAATATGTGACATTCATGTTCCTGTATACAAAAACTACAGTCATAAGTATCCACCTTGGTATACCTCAGATATTATAAAGAATATTAAATGCAAGGCAAAACTTTTTAAAAGATATAAAAAATCCTACTGTCCATACATTTTCAATAAATTTAAACAAATAAGAATTACAGTTAAAGATCAAATTAAGGAAGCATATAGAGATTATCTAGACACTGTGCAAAATTCAATTACACTGGATCCTCATAAGCTTTGGTCTTTTATTCATGCAAAGAATAGATCATCTAGAATACCTGGCAAAATGAAAGATAAGAGTCGTCATTTTGATAATTCTCAGCATATCGTTAATGGATTTGCAGAATTTTTTGAAAGTGTGTTTATTCCGTCTGATTCTCAATTCCATATTGATGTTTTTAATAATAATACGCCACTTATTAACTTTGAAGCAATAATTGAATCAGAAATACTGCTAGCTTCCAGGAAACTGAAGAATAAAATGACATCGGGACCAGACAAGTTGCCCTCATTTATTATAAAAGATTGTATATCTGTGTTTGTTATTCCACTGAAAATATTATATAACTTATCTTTGAAGACAAATGCATTTCTACTTGATTGGAAGGAAGCTAAAGTATGTCCAATTTTTAAAAGCGGGGATAAAGAATATATTGAAAATTATCGGCCAATATCTATTCTTTCTAATTTTTCAAAAATTTTTGAAATTATACTTTATAATTATATATATAACATAGTTAAGGGTCAGTTAGCATTTGAACAACACGGTTTTATGCTGAAGAGGTCCACTGTAACAAATTTATCAGTGTTTACACAATTTGTCTCTGATACCTTAGATAAGGGTGGTCAAGTGGATACTATTTATACAGATTTTGCCAAAGCATTTGACAGACTTGATCATTATGTCCTTTTGAACAAACTTGCTGAATTTGGTTTTAACAATAATGCATTATCCCTCTTTAAATCCTACTTAACTGACAGAATTCAGTTTGTTAGATATACGTATATTTGGGTAAATCTCACATATTTTCATTTTACAATCGCCCCTTCCAAGGATATCAGTAATACCTGAGACACACTATAGTAATGTTACTGTTATTAAAAAAAAAAACAGAAGCTCGAAGATGCTTCTCGAGCGGCAGTTAAAATGTCTTCAGAACAATTTTCTAAATTGAGATATAAGTGGTCTACTTACTTCATGCTCTCTCTAAACGGCGCGATTTGCAGGAAGCGACCTACATTACAGCAGGTACTCAAACGTAGACCTTCTCACCCTGGGCAACGCTCCATTAAATCTATAAATGATACTGCAGGTAACAACTACTTCGCGCAACCTGCAATATCTATGTAAACAGCTAAAAACCCTTGTTGGCCACGTCACCAGGCATAGACCGGTTTCGGGTTTGTTGGACGTCATCAGTATCATCACTTGATTTATATGTGAACATACATATTATGAAGGAGCAGCCAGTTCAATTGCCGGTCATCTCACCTATGGCATACTGACGAGGACTAAGAAGCCCTAAACCGTTCTATGTCTGGTGGTGTGACCGCCAAGGGTTCCTGGTTGCTCACATAGATACTGCAGGTGTAATTCAATGCCGGTCGGAGCATTAGTCCACAAAGTAGTTGTTACCTGCATCATTTATAGATTTATTAATTCTCTAAATTGTTTTCAGTAACAATACTCATTTTTATAATTAATATATGTAAATCAATTCTATTCACAAAAATGAAACTTAACTGTTATTACACAGGGTGATTCATTAAGAATGGGCAATCTCTGAACTGGACATACTACACATCAAAATATGGCGATTGAGCCCAATATGCCTTATCCGAATGTTGCTAGTACAACAGGGTATTCAATGCTAGAATTTTATTTTGAAATATCTCAATAACCTATCGGAGTATTAAAAAAAATGGCACAATTATGTTTTTTGGCACGGTAAATAAGAATTTTTAACTAATTTTGACGTCACTAGTAGAGGGCGCCACTTATGGCATAGCATGTTTCTTTTTAATGGCAGAACTCTTTTGCTGTTTAGTGTATCCATCTGTCTATTGAAACAATCCCTTGTTGCAGTCGTTAGGAGTAACAGTTTTCGAATATTTGAAATATTCAGTGCACCGATTGAAAACTGTTATCGTTTCAGGTAAAGTGCCTTTTCTACTGAAAATACACCAAAATTTTACTTGAAAAAGTTGTTTAGAACGATAAATTATGGGGTCGTGCAAAATTTCAAGAAGATCGGCCTGCTTTGATAAAATCTTTGTGCTTTGTTGAAAAATGGTTTCTAAATCAAACCTACCTACTATGACATTTTTCAAATTTCTAACTTTGTAATGCTTTTATATCTATCTTTTATAATTACCTAATAACACAAAATGCGAAAAAATAGTATAAACAAATGTCATAAGAAAAACTGTTTTACTAAGCTCATACAGCTTTTAAGTTACTCGCTTGCTGTACTCGCTCATACTCAAAAAAACTATGCTTTTCTAAACTTTTTTAATATGCTATTATTAATTTATTTAATTTTATAAAGGTGTACTTTACAGTCATTTCAATTTTTAATTATATTTCTATATGATGGTAACGTGTCTTGGTGATATCAATGAATAGGCCTAGGACTGTTAAAAAAAGTCTAACCAAACCAAAATAAACTTATGAATTGATTTTCATCTTTCAGGGACTTTCAAGACGAGAAGGAACTACTGATCATGGGAAATCATACGAGCAGAAAATAGCCGCATTGTTAGGCGTAAAATGCGCGTTGCACGATGACATAGAAGATATGTGGATAGCTACGAATGTAAAGGACCTGGGAGCATTCGACGATCTAGTTTTATTTCTACAGAAAAAGGGCAGTATAGAAGTGTATCTAATACAAATTAAGCATAAGAACAATGGAACAATAAAATTGTCAGGAAAAAATGATTTAATGAAATATCAAGAAAGCTTCGTAAAAATTAGAGAAGGTTTTTTAAACGGCACATTGCCATTAAAAGATAGTTGCGAGTGTAAAGACATAAAGTTTGTATTATTTACCAACACTAAATTCGAGGCATCTGATAGTATCACTTTCTGTGAGTATAGTACTGATTTTATAAACACAGGTAAAATGTTTCAAATATCGTACGATGCTAACAGTAACTACGACCCTGATTTCTTAAATCAAACTTTTTTTTATCACAACCAAGTGGATGCATTAAAAGTTCAGGACCTCATTAAATATGAAATCGATAAATATTTTCTAAATTACAATGTAGAAGCAATAATAAAATTCTTTGAAGAGTGGCACATGGATCATTTTGAAAATAAAGTAGTATTAGAGAAAAAACATATTCAGTCGATTATTCAAAAAGTGGTGTTGTCAAATTATATCCCCGAACCTACAGTGACTGAATTCATAAAAGCTGACATTTGGAATGAAGTTACAAGTCAGTTTCAATATACGTTTTTAAAAGAAGATTGTTACCTAAGTAAAATATGGCAAGGCGTAAAACTTCAAATGTGTAACTTTTTTAATGACCGAAGTATAGATTTATTGAATTGGAATAGACCTTTAAATGAAGCATCAATTAAAGTAAACAAAATCAAACAGTGTTGTCAGAAAATAGAGCTTCCAATTAAGAAAGTTAAAGGTTCATATAGCACTAAAGACTTATATATATTGCTATGGCAAGCCTGTAAACTGCCGCTAATATTAAATTTAAATACAAATATTAATTCTCAAAAAGATATATTTGAAACGTTATCGAGATTTGGTTCTCCTAAGGACAATAGGAGACGTTATATATTTTTTGGACAGGTTACAGGTGAACTGTACCAATACTCTACACATTTTAACATTATTCGCCTTAACAGGGATATTCAAGAAAAAGCTTTGAAAAATTCATATGTGTCCCTACAGGATAAGGAAGCAGTGGCTTTAAAGGAACTAAAGATAAATGATGCAGCTTTAGAAAAGATAACGCCTGAACTATTAATACAATTATTGTTGCAACCTATTACAAAGAATGTTGAAGACAATCCCATCTACATACCTAGATCGGTACGGCAACCTATTGTTGCAGATAATGTACTAACTATACCAAAAGTTGTATTTGTAATACTAGCAGGAGATAGGTTAATAAATTATCAGATTTTAAATAGATTTGGAGGAACGATGCCGTGGCACTTGTATAATTTTTATTTTAATGAATATTCTGGTTTAATTAATGTTACACATTTTAACCTAAAGAACATAAAAAATGTAATCTTAAATAAAGACGCCATTAGTTTGAAAGAGTCCAAACATATTGAGATCATCGTGAGTAAATTTAGATGTCAAGATCAAACCATACACTACCTTAAATTTCTCAATGAAGGCGAATTTCAGTGGTTACACTCTAACAAAAATGCAGATCAAATCAAACCCTTTCTCGTTTTAAATTCAGTACATTATTTACCCGATTCGAAATTATTTGAATATCTAACCTTTAATATTTTATGCGGCAATACCGGAGAAGGAAAATCTACTCTTCTACAATTTTTAGCAGACCATTCTCCAACAGACGTCTGGGTGATAAAATTAAATATACGGGAAATTGATGAGTACACAAAAAAGGGCGAATTTTCTGAGATAAAAAAGTTTCTTTATCAACAGAACATAGAAAAGTTAAGCGGTTTTAGTGAGTTCTGGTGGGAACTATTTCAAAGTCTGTATAACGAAGGGAATATATTAGTTATAATTGATGGAATAGATGAAGCTGAATACAATGTGAACACAAATAATTTTTTAGATGCAATTAAGTCTCTTGGAATGAAAACTATACTTGCAGCAAGACCTTCCTTAAAGAATTCTCTAGAAGAAAAATTTAAGATGCCGGTACTTTTTTTAAATCCATTTACAAATGACGATTGTAAATTATTATTGAAGCGTACATTGCATAATAAGTATGATGAAGAAGGAACATATATAAATGAAATTTTAAAAAAAATATTTATCTGGGGTACTGCCATAGGAATACCTTTATTATTAAAGTTGTTTATTTCATTATTCAGCGACAGAAATTTTTTACATTTTAGCCAGTTTGATATAACCGATTTATTCGACAGATATATAAGCGAACAATTAAATAAAGTTGGCAGTTGCAACAAATTTACAATGAGAACTTTATCAAGATCGGCTCTATTTGTGCTATACAAAGAAGATGCTATTTCAGAGCTATTCACAATTGAGGAATACTTAGAGGAATTGGAGGACAAAAATAAAATTTTTATAGAGTCTCGCCTTATTGAAAAATTTAACAACAATAAAGCTCCTATATTTGCCCACAAATCTATAGCTGAATTTCTAGTAGCAAAATTTTTACATGAACTTGCATTAAAGTTAAATAATGATATACTGCAAAAGTTTCTAAAGAGCTTATTTTATCAGGAATTAGAAACTGTTCGAATATTTTTTGACATAATAGCATTAAAAGACTCCGGACTGCAAGATATTATAACTGGTAGTGATCGTACTAAATTATGTAACAGAATTACAAAACATTCAATAGACAAATTTGGAAGACATGCTTTGCACATTGTTGCTTCTTATGGAAGCAGGTGTCAATTACGAATGTCTGAGTCACTTTGGTCAAGTGTCAGAACATATGAGTATTACAATAACGTGTCTGATAAGAATACTATTGAGCCTCACCAAAATTTTGAAAGAAACACTCTTGTACCCACAAATATTGTTTATCAACTGTTAGAAAAAGGTTTGGATCCATTTGAAAAAGATAATTTATTTAAAATGGATGCTTTTGAATTTGCAATTGAGTCAGGTTCGTTATTGGTGGTTGAAGCTTTATTTAGCAAAAATTTTATAAAGCAATTAGAAAATGTAGATAGTAATATACTCTTATTTCATGTTGTAAAAAATGGATGTATAAACATGTTTAAAAAATTAGAAAAGAAAAATTATAATTTAAAAATCTTACCATTCTTGGACAATTTATTACATATAGCTTTATGTAACGAAAATTTTGAAATGATTAAAGAACTAACCGAAAGAATGCCCATTGATGAACTAAATGCATTTAAATATACTCCACTGATTAGTTGGCTCACTTCATCAAAATTAGTTCAGTCAAACGAATACGTGCTTGGATTAACTATGACTAGAAATTTATTACTGAACGACAACCAGACGAATATTTTGCGTCATCTTATTAATAAAAACACTAAACTAAATGCAGTTAATATCCTGGGTGAAACACCTCTTCATGCATTTTGTGGTTCCCAAGAACAATCTATAGTCGAATTATTAATCCAAAATGGCGCTGACGTAAATAGAAGAACACATTCTGGAGCTACCCCTCTCCATTATGCTTCATCCCATTCGTTGGAAAATGTCAAATTACTTTTAAGATATAACTCTAAACTTATTCATATTTATGACACCCAAGGACGCAGTCCCTTGTACGGTGCTGCTCTCAGCAACAAGATAGATATAGTAAAGTATTTAATAAAAAAAGGAGCACATGTAAATCGAAGTAAAAATGAAGTAAGAAATCCATTAAATGCTGCTGTTGCTATGGGTCATGTGGATTGCGTAAAGCTATTGCTAGAAGAACATGCTAAAATTAGTAACAGCAACGAAAATAATACTATGCAAATTGCTGCTCTATCTGGAAATTTAAATTGTATTAAGTTACTACTTCAAAAAGGTTCAAGAGTCGATGAAAGATTATTGAACTTTGCCGTTCTGTCTAATCAGGAACATCTCATAGAATTTCTTTTGTCTAAAACACTAGATATAAGCTTAAATAAATTATTTTTAACTGTTATTTCAGTAAATAATATTAATGTAATTGATATTTTTATATCAAAGGGAGTAGATGTTAACAAAATAGATGAACAAATTGGCGATGCCCCACTACACCTAGCATGTTTATTAGGTTTAGAAGAAACTGTAAGACATTTGATTAAATACAATTCAGATGTCAATATAGAAAATAATCAAGGTCGTACACCAATGATACTAGCAGCTGAAATGGGTCATCTAGACACTTTAAAGATTCTCATTGGTAATGGTAGCGACTTACAGAAATATGGTTCTGAGGCAATATATTCTGCTGCTAGAAATAATAACAATCATGTAGTTGAACATCTTTTGTTGACCGGAGCAAATATAAATGGAACTAACTTAAACGGATTTGCTCCAATTCATCACGCATCAGAAAATAACTTGCATTGTGTCAAAAACTTAGTACGACATGGAGCTAATATTAATTTAAAAACTCTTAATGAGGGTTTAACTCCATTAATGATTGCTGCTAAGAAAGGACTTCAAGACGTTATAGAATATTTAATAGAAAACGGAGCCAAGGTAAACGAAGAAGATATATTACGAAATACAGCGTTAGCGGCGGCATCTAATGAAGGCCACCTAGAATGTGTAAAATTGCTCATCTATAAAGGTAGTGACTTATACAAATATGGACCACTCTCTATAAGCATTGCAGCTACTAAAGGACATACCGATGTAGCAGACTATCTTATTTCCACTGGTGCTGATATAAATGGAAATATAAACAATGATTTTGCCCCAATTCATGTCGCAATATCACAGAAAAATCTAGAAGCCGTTAAATATTTATTAGATAAAGGTGCTGATATTAATTTAAAAACTCGTGTTCAAAGTCAGACACCGCTAATACTAGCCACAATTGTAGGCCGTAAAGACATTGTTAAATATCTATTGAGAAAAGGAGCAAATTAAATGAATCGGCACACTGCTTTGACAATGGCATTTCAGAAAGGTCAATTAGAATGTGTAAAACTGCTCGGTGACAAAGGGAGTAACCTGTATAAATATGGACCACTGGCTATAGATGTTGCAGCATTAATGGACATACTAGTGGGGTGGAGTATCTTATTTCAACTGGTGCTGATGTAAGTGGAAAAATAAACAATGGTATTGCTTCAATTCATGTTTCAGTATTACAGAAAAATCTAGAAACCGTTAAATATTTGTTAGATAAAGGTGATGATATTAATTTAAAAACTCGTATTCACATACAGACACCGCTAATACTAGCCGCAATCGAAAGCCGTAAAGACATTGTTGAGTATTTAGTGAAAAAATTAACCAAATTAAATGAAGAGGAGATAAATCGACATACTGCTTTGACATATGCTTCTCAAGAAGGACTCTTAGATTGTGTCAAGATTCTTATTCATAAAGACAGCGATGTGCGTAAATATGGACCTCTTGCTATATCTCTTGCATTCCAGGAGGAAGCTACTGAAGTCGCAGACTATATTCTTTCAAAAGGCAAAAGGCAACTGACATACGGAATTATAGACAATGACACTACAATTCATGATGCAGCTTTTAATGGCGATTTGAAACTCTGACATATTTAGTGAATACACCTCTGATAGCAGCTTTTAGAGGTTTCAAAAATATTGTGGATCATCTAGCTGAAAACGGAGCCGAACTGGATACAGAAAACAAAAATAGACATACAGCGTTAATAATAGCTTCCCCAGAAGGTCACCTGAAGTATGTTAAACATCTTATTTAATAAAGTAGTGGGAAAATACGGATGTAATTTGTATCGCTACCCGTAATGCTCACACAGAGGGAGTTAACTATATTATTTCATATATATCAATAGAAATGAATTAGTCTTTAATATACTTAGATATACAAACACTTGAATTAAATAATCTAACTCATTTATAACAGCTATAATAAATAATAAATGGTTTTTACACGATGTTTCGGTTTACAGGCATTAGCTCATTTAAAAACAAATAGTTAGAAAAATAAAATAGATTTAGATATTCAAATAGTGTGTTAAAAATTCATTAATAGTACAATATTATACATTCCTCAAAATTATATTTTTTAATCTTTATAAACACCTAATCACTTTTAAGTGTGTAGTATAGGTTTTCGTTTGCTTCAGTAACTATTATTTTATTTATTTTTATCATTACTGTAGTTAAAAAGAGCAACAATTACACTTTTGCAGAAAAGATTTGTATCTTTTCTAGAAAAGTAAAAAAAAAACAGACAAAACATCAAAATAACTCGCAGTAGGACAATAAGTGCAAAATAAAGTGGCGTCACTAAAGTTTTTAGAAAAAATTACTATTTTAAAACCATTATTTCTACAAAATGGTATCAGGAACAGGATTTATAATTTTGTTATCTAATATGATACTCGAACTTCATCTATGTTTTACTTACGTTAGTACTACTCTAAATCGAAACACTGTACGATGTAATTTCTCTATTCAAAATAGGAATTCCAATAGTTTCTTTATATCAATAAGAAATTATGTATATATAATAGACTTTGTAAATACTGATGTTTATTTAATTATTGTATGGTATCATATTTCTTTGCATTGTTATCAGCCAGTTTTTATTTTTGTCGCTATGATATTATTTGTATTGCTATTAATAATGCAAGTACAGATACTGTTTTTGTTATTTTATAGATTTTAAAATAAATCACTATAACCGGTTTATAGAAATTACTTTACTTTTGAACTATTGGTTAGACAATTTCCTTACTCTTTCAGTCATATTAGCTGTTACTATTAGTTACCAAATAGATACAAGTACCCATGAGTACGCGGTGTAGACAAGCTACATCTAGTAGAGTGACATTGTCACAGACGCGAAGCTCTTTACATGGCAGTAGAAACTATTGAAAGCAACCTCTATCGCTATTAGGCTATAACGATATGTTGCAAACACAGAATTTCAAGAAACAACTACTCTGCGGGCCAATGCCCCGACCAGCATTTAATTACACCTGGAAAACATCTCTAGTCAGCAGCCCACCAGACATATACCGGTTTCGAGCTTATTAGCTGTCATCAGTATGCCATAGGTGAGGTATGTATTTTGATTCGGTGATTTCGAATCTGAAGTTCTTGCTCAAACGCACTCAAAATTTTAAGTAAATCGCAAAAAATCCCATTAGTGAACGTAAAAATTATTCAGACAATTTTTTCCCGACCTTGATCAAGTACGTTTCTTATGTATTGCCATGTGTTGAATTCGAAACTGGAGTCTATAGAATTGCATCACCCATAGAAGGTCCTAAATTGGATTCGTGAGGGATATTACTTGTTGCAATATAGATATCTGAGCAAAAACCTGCAGCAAACAAATAATTGCTTGCGATTACTGAAATAATAAGTATCAAATATTTGCTACGAAAGGCTAAATCCGATAACTTCTTGAATAATGCATTGTAACATATTTTTTCGAAGACTTTACAAAAATCTGTGTAGATAGTATCAACTTGCTTTTTGACATCTCGTATCACACAGAAACTGACTAAACACTAGGTTACTCGTAGTTGATCGAAAATTCATAAATCCATGTTGAAAGGTTGATACATATATGCATTTGTATAAGATTCTCCAAGAGTTTTATTCAAGTTATTTAAAAGTGATGAGCCTATAATGTATAATGTTATCTTTATTTTCACATTTATGTATCGAACAGACTTTATCGATTTTTCAGACTTCCGGAAAGACCGAACTATTCAAAATTAAATTAAAAAATATTTTCAAAAGTTGCACAAGTACTCGTATGCAATCCTTTACAAGAAAAGAAAGGACTGTGTCTCAACCAGATGTAAATTTATTCTTTTCTTCCTACTTCGAAATTTTCTTTTCCATTTATTAGTTAAAGTAAAGCATTGGAATCCAAATCAAAATCAAAATCTCCATCTATTACATCAGACAAAGAGCAAATTCTGGCAAAAAATTACTAAAGACATTGACAATCAACTGCGAATTATTAGAAGACTCACATCATACTGTATTCTTCCCAGAACTCTGGAAGTTCTATTCTTGTAATTAACAAAAGACCAAAAGAATTTAGGTTCATGTTTTAATCTAGCCTACATGTTCTGTGAACTTTTTGTTTAATTATTGCTAAGTCTGATAATGATTTACCGAAAAAAAAATAGTGAAATATAAGTGGTCTGCTTACTTCCTGCTCGGCCTAAGCGGCTTGACTTACAGGAAGTGACCTACATTGCAACAGGTACTTCGCAGACCTCTCGCCCTGGGCGACGAGCCATTAAATCTGTAAATGATACTGCAGGAAACAACTATTCAGTTCAGTTCAATTGTCGGTCATCTCACCTATGGCATACTGATGAGGGTTAATAAGCCCGAAACCGGTCTATGCCTGGTGGTGTGTCCGACAAGGGTTCTTGGCTGTGCACGCAGATACTGCAGGAGTAATTCAATACCGGTCGGGGCATCAGTCCGCGGAGTAGTTGTTTCCTGCAGTATCATTTACAAAAAAATAGTGTTTGTAAAAAATGTTTGATTCATGGAAACAAATTATTTATTTGTATAGGGTCAAACAAATATTTATTTTTTGATACCAAATTATTTTCTCAAAAAAGAAAAAATACAGTTACCTATTTTATGTAAAGAAAGTATCTGTTTCATTAAAAAAATATTATTTTCTTTTCAATTATACACTTCTGGTGTTGATTTAATTATATTATATGATAAAACAATATTTGTATATTTCAAAGAATTGTTTCCAATTAAACAATTTGCTCAGGAATTTCAGGAAGCAGCTGCGGGTTAATGACCCGACTAGCACATGATTACACTTGAAAAATCTGTAGCAAATAGTAAACATATACCGATTTCGGATTATTAGCTCTCATCAGTACACCACAAATGATAAGAGTTAACTGAAGACTATATAACCCTGGCTGATCAAGTTTCTCAAACCCGAAATACCTGAATACGCAAAATATAGTACAGCTACATCTAGCGGTCACCTATTAGCAATTATTTTTTGTTTATAGGAAACAATTCAAATTATTCCTTTCAAACAAATACTTTTCTCGACGATACGACTATATTAGGAAATTGAGTATTTTTAAGTAACCTTTTTTTCCATTAGATTATATAAGCTAATAAAACTTCCTCTTCCGCAAACCGCAATTAAAAATATGCATTTTTGAATTAAATGATGACATGATTTGATTTGAAACGCACAATCATTTCAATCAAAAACAAAATCAAATTGTTATTTTTATATAAATTTCAACAAATTGTTTAGGGAAATTAAAAAAAATATTTATTTGAAAATTAATTTTTAAAATTTGGTTTTTATAACATGTTCAAATGAAATAACTATTTGTTTCATTCAAACAAATACTCGTCAAAGAAATGAAATTTTCTTACCAAATAAACTAATTTATTTTTGTCAAAAATGTGATCAATACATCAACCAATGTTCCTAGAATATATTATGTATAAATAGATTGAATTGTTTCCTAAAGAATAATGTATTATAATTTTTCTGTGATTTTCAATTTCCTGTATATTTTTGCTTTTTCCTTAACAAGACCTATGATGTCGGCTGTATACCATATCGGATATTTATGTTTGAAATTTTTGAAACGGGTACATGAATATCAAAAAAATCATAGAGTTTATTCTAGGAACTCTCAACAGCATTCAGAATCGGTTTCTGCAGAAAGGGGCTAAGTCACTTTCGGTCAAAATCGGGATTTTCCGCCCAAATATTTTATTTAGGGTATTAAAATCATTTTAGACAGAAAGGGGCTAAGTCTCGCGCATGGTTATACATATAAAATATACTTGAAATATCCGTTTGATGCAGAAAGGGTCTCATTCGATGACTTGGCGCCTTCATGCGTAAAACTGTAGTCAGCTGTTTTTAAATCGCGCCATCTAATTTAGTTCGGTGTTTGCATATTACACCGCGACAACTTGTCTTGTTGACGTCTTGTTGATTGAATCACTTATTATAAGTAGTAGCTTTTTGTCAAAAATGGATACAGAATCCACAAGAAGAAAGGCAAATCCGTCACAATATAAAAGAAATATTATCAAAGAGGCTCGTAGGTCTGGAAAAGCATATAAAAGTTACAAAGGCAATGATGTTGCAGAGAAAGTAGTTGGAGAATCCTGCCGGTAAGTTTTAGGTTTTAGGGCAAAGGACGGAAGTAAAACGAAAGTTTGCTTAAAAGCTTTTTTATTGGTATTGTCAGTCACTAAAAAACGTATATCGCGTATTAACCACCTATCAATTTTGGGAAAATCACCAAAAGATATGAGAGGTCGCAACGTTAGTGGCAATGCATTTTCCGAACAAGTCAAGTTAGCCATGAGGGAGCATATACAATCATTTCCTATCAAAGAAAGCCACTATTCTGGTCGACCTATAAATTACCTTGATAAAAATTTGAACATCAAAATAATGTACAAGCTCTTTAAAGAAAAATATGAAGTAGGGAAAAAGGTTTCTTATATAACATACTATAACTTTTTCAAAGAAAACTTTAAACTTTCGTTTGGCAGACCGCAAATAGACGTTTGTGCTACTTGTGAACGACTTAATATAAAATTAAGAGACTCAAACCTTAATATCAATGCCAAGAAAGTAGCCGAAGCTGAGCTTACTGTTCATAAAAGACGAAGCAATAAATTTATGCCAAATTAAAGTCTGAAGCAACTGAAACGGCCAGCAATTCGCATATTTTGTCTATATGTTTTGATTTCATGCAAAACATTCAGCTTCCCAAGACTCCAGTTGGCGATGTCTTTTATTATAATGAATTAACAGTGAATGTATTTTGCATACATAATGTTAAGAAAAATACTGCAGCTATGTACATCTACCATGAAGGGATTGCAAAGAAGTCTCCAGATGAAGTGTGCTCTTTCCTTCTTGATTACATTACACTAAATTCAGATGGCATTACAGAACTCCACCTTTATAGTGACAACTGCTGGGGACAAAATAAAAATCATGCTCTGATACGAATGCTTCTTTGTCTCACCGATTTGAACAGGTTTAAAAAAATTATCCAATATTTCCCCATAAGGGGTCATTCTTTCCTCCCCTGCGATCGCGATTTTTCCATGATTAAAAGAAAACTAAAGAAGCAAGATCGAATCTTTACTGTTCATCAATTAACCGAAATTATTGCAAACTCTTCAAACACTAACAAGTTTTTGGTTAAAGAAGTGTCAAGTTCAGAAATTTTTGATTTTAAAACCTGGTGGCCCAAATTTTATAAGAAAAACGTAATTTCACGTGAAACGCGTTATGAGGGCAGAGACAAAAAATATGCCTTTAATATAAGTAAATTTAGTCAATTTGTATACGACTCTGAGCAAGTTGGTAGAGCAGTGACATCTGAGTATATTGATGGGCTCCAACGCCATACTTTTGATCTTAAACAAACTGGGAATTTTGGGAAGTTGCAGCCAACGTTACCGCTTGTTAAAGCTTACCCTGCTTCAAAGGTTCCAATTAAGGTGAAGAAAATAGAAGGCATCAAAAAATGCATTCAGTTTGTGGATGAAGATTTTAAGGTTTTTTATGAAAATATCATTAAGTGGCCTACTACTAGTAACGAAATTCCTGATGATGATCATATCTAAAGCAAAGATACCTTATTTTCATTTAAGATGTATTTTTTTCTTTATAAATAAATGATTAAACAAAAAATATGTTGCTGTGTGTACTTCTTATATGCAGAAAGGGAACAAGTCGATAAAAAAAAACAAAAATTTTGTCAATTTGAAAAAATAATAATACGTTTTTTCTTAGCAGGACTGCTTTCCATCATGTTACTAATACTTTTAGAAAAATTTCAGATCCGTAATTAATGTTACACTAAATTGAGAAGGTTTTTTTTATTTTACTCCAATTTGCGTTTTTTGTACTTAACCCCTTTCTGCAAAAACCGATTCATTAAAAAAATCCGAATTCATATGTAGAAGATTCATCATCATAAAGTAAATGAAAATTGACTCTTTTAAAATTATAATTATCTTGGTATATGTTTACTTTAAAATTATCAGACCTCTTGTAACGACCATTGAGCAATATACATAGAGATGGGTGAAACATGTTTTCATCAACTAATGGCAGGTAATATCGATCCACACTACAATCACTATTACTAATCGTTATGTCCAATAATTTACCATGGTCATAGAATTAAATTGAGTAACGTGAAGTAGGACGCTACATCTAGCGGCCATTTCCCCTATTATTGCATGAGTATCAAGTTATACAAACGGGGCATCCTGTATTATATAATAAAATAATTATCAAATAGTGACGCTGTTTTGTCCTTACTTCGAGTGCGAAGATTACTCTATTTTTAAAAATTGTAAGTATTTTTTAATACAAAACTGATCGTTTTTCCTACTGAAATAACTTAAATGTAAGGACGGTTTGGAATTTTATTCCAATGAAATTTTATTCTACAAATATTTATTGGCGTTGTTACAACAATAAGCATTCACAGGGCATAGCCTTGTCAGACATACGTATTAGAATTCAATACACATGTGTTTCTTTATTCTTGTTTGACAATCTCCATAAAAAATCGTCGCAGCACGCTTTGTATTAAATGAAGCATATAGACAAGTTCGTTTAACTTCAATTATAAGTCAACCAGTAAAATACTCATCGCGGCATAGGGGAGACCGGGGCAAATGAACTTTTAGACAATGCATGTTGTTACTGCTGGCTTTATAAATTTATTGAGATATGATTTGACACACCGTTCTTTAGAAGAACACAACAAGAAAATTACGTTTCTCTCTACGTAGCTAAATTAAAAGTAGACAAGGTGATTCAGAACTTTTCTAAAAAAATTTTTTATGTACAGTGAACTCTCACAAATACAATTTTGTAGGAACAAAAATCAAAAAGGACAGTTCGAAAATGATTTAAAAATACACTTCATAGTCGCCGGATGCCGACACACAAAAAATTTAAAGAATTTTCCAAGGAAATAAATATAATTTTGACACCTATTTTATATACGTAAATTCTACTGATTTTGGCGTTGTTATTATTGATTAATTAAATTAATTTGTGGCTTTAATTAATAAAATATGTCAAATATCCAGGAGCCTATTCTGTGGCCAAAAATTTGGGTTTTTTGTTATATAAATGTCGGGTGTTAGAACACCCATTGTCTATCTACAGCGTGTCAAAAATAAAAAAAAAAGTTTTTAATTTTTAATTTCTAAATAGCTTGAGATAATTTAATCAAATTTGCTGTGCCTATTTAGTATGGTAGTAGGTATGAAACAAAATATTATCAGTTTTAGAAACTTACCAGTGGCGGAGGTGTGGGTATCATCTATCATTATTTAACAAAAAAATATATCACCCTGTATAAACAAATAAAATAGGTAATCGTATGCCCCATTGTATTATCTTCACTTTTAATTTCTTTACACTTTTTTGTATTCCAAACCGATTAACAACAAAATTGATTTATTTGATCAATAAAATAATGAATTAACAATGGAATTACTTTACTATTATTTATTATAACAAATGTTGGAAATAGCCACCTTCATCCAAAATACATACTTCAGATATTCGTGAAATTGGGCTAGAACACTCGCAAAAATTCCAGGAGTAGCTCTTATCCCATCACCAGCTATATTTTGATGACGTAAGTGCTCCACAGATTCAATGGAACCTTGTAAACTAATATCATGAGATGTCCCTAAACAAAAAAATCAATAGAGTTTGTATTGGGTGATCTGGGTGGCCAAATTGACCTGGTTCTTGAGTGCCTTTTCCAATCACGTTACTACCGAATCTTTAATTTAAAAATTCACAAGTAGTCAATATACCACATTGTTTGTACTAGCGCATGGGGAACATCGTTCAGGTAAAAAGTTTTCAAGAAAATGTCTGTAGAATCCACGGGTTAAAGTTCTTGGTAAAAAGTAGGATCCAACAAGAAAATTTCCAATAATACCCAACCATACATTCAAAGAAAACTGATGTTCTGATGATTTGAGATTCCATTATGGCATTAGCGTTTCCTTCAAACCAAACATGTTTATTGTAATTCATTATAGCATCTTTGAAAAAATTATGACAATATGTCAAGGGTAAAATCCACATTATGTTAATTTTTTTTGCAAACTCCAATGGTGAAGTTGTAGGCGAGCAGGATAGTCTTGCGGCAGTATGGCTTGAAGATGATGTATATGATACGGGTATAACTGTTAATGCTTCAGAATGGACCAAACTACGATCTTCCTAGTACTAGTATTTGGGTCTTCTTCAATTTAGTGTAGAATAGCTTGGATTTGGAGTTGGATGATTTGAAAATTTTTCCATATAAATTCGCTTAGCCTCAGTACCATTTCCATCTGCAACGTCATAAATATAAACCATATAGGCCATTTTAGCGTTTGAATATGCTAAATCATTATTAAAACTTAATCTTTTTTAAAAAATAAGCTTAATTTGGCAATACACAATATTAAATAAAATGACAGCTTCTTAATATTATTGTTACGCATGGCCTCATCAAGATATTGTATTTTAGTAATATAAGTAACTGTGTAAAACACCATGTATCTCAAATCGCAAAAAGTAAATCATATGAAATATCAAGGACATAATAAGTGTATCGAGTGCTATATAAAACCATACACAAAAAATCATGGAACAATCCTATTAACGTCTCCGCCTTAGGGTAGAGACAGAGTGGTAGTAGGTTTTTCTCTTACTCGTAATTCGCGCTTATCGGCGCTGGTTTCTCTTGCGGAGACCGCACACAGTAGTAGGCTGTTAAAAGCAGGAAGACAAACATTTATTCGGTACGTCTTACGCCTTGTAAAATATCAGCATCTGACGATGAACTTATCGTTTTGGATTCTATAATTACTAAGTGAAAGAGAAAACAATTTGGAGTACACCATTTTAATCGCAATAGAAGAAATTATTCAGAATTTATTTATTTATCATTTACATAAAATTTAAGAAACGTCACGGAAAGTTCTTTTCGATATACAAGCATGACACAAGACATCGTTTACTGCATATTAGATAAAATGAAATGCCGTGTAATGAAATATTGGTGTATTATAAATAAGCAATCTATTCTATCGGAAGAAAGACTATTTAAGAAAATCTAATAAATTTGTTTATAACTTTTATTAATAAAGTCCTATGTATAGTTGTAAGGTTGCATACAATAAATTTCTAAATTATAAATTAATCTGGCTAAATTTTTTAACGAAAACAGACATACCTGGCATAATACAATTATTACATAATTTTCAAAATTCACATTTGGACAAAATTAAACCAGCATATTATAATTAGCCACATATATCCAGCAACCTTAATAAAAAATGTTTTTGAAAACTACTACATTATTAGTATACAGGATGTCAAGAATATAAGTGTCGATACTAAAGGGGCTTGTATATCTGACCAAAATAAACAATAAACTCTTATGAAAAAAGTGTCTAAAACTAAAATAAAAAAAAACGAAGATAATATGAAAAACTGTGGTACGAAATTACAAACTAATTCACAACTAAGGTAAAGTAAAAGCACCTATAACGTATTTTTTTTAATCAGTATGAATGGAGTAAGCAATATAGAAAGGTATTTTAAGCTAATATATATCAAATCTCCTACAATCCAATCCCTATGAAGTCATATGTATGCTCTTTGATACCAAACATCTAGATATTCTAATGAATAATTCCACAGACAAAGCTCTATTCAATAATCTATCTAAAAAAATTTAATCTAGTTAAATTTACTAACCTGGTTTAATTAAAACATTCTATAAATATCTAAGTTTACTTTTAAAATTGTGGAAACTCGAAAACTGTAAAAAATGTTACAAATAATAAAGAATATATGGGTAGATATTGTGGGTGTATTTCAACGCTGGTCGTGGCTTTAGTCCGCAGAGTGGTTAGTTTCACACAATATTGTTAATACCTAAAAATATATAAAAAATATACAATATAGGTTTCCCGAGAATCCTTAAAACTATAACGTACTGGAACGTACGATAGCATTGCATCCATTACCTGCTACTTCTAACCTCAAATTATTATAAGTAGTAGTGGTAGTAGTGCGACTACGCGTTTTTCTCTACCTATCGTTTGTTTGATATGAGTACATAAACAAAAATGGAACACTTTATAGCAATCATGACCATTTAATTTATGGCAAATCTGGGCAGAACTCTCTGGCTACGAGTTAAACGCTTTTCACAAGCAACAACATTAATTTGGAACACTTATAACTATTTCACATTTTATTCTGTGTTGTGAAAAGAACTCTAAGAAAACCGTTCACACTAAGTACGTTTATTATGTGTAGTTGTATTTATTATGCACAAACATCTGACATGGCGGTTTGGCGCAGGTTACCAGTAACCGGGAAACCGCTTCCACTGTGTCCGCTTTAGCCTGCTTTAAAACTGCTGTTTTTATATCAATTTGTATATACAATTAAAGTTTCATAGCTTATAATTGCGTATTCGGCGCTGGTTACCAGTATGCGAAAAACCTGCTTCCACTCTGTCTGTACCCTTAGTTACAACGGTCTTTCCATTAATTTCTCTATCCCGTTTTCAGAATTCCTCACTCCACCCTACCGTTTTCATGTTAACGACTCGCTGTCCCGCCGCCATAAATTTCTCGTTTTTGAATTCAGATCGGCAAGCGAAGATGCACGGAACGTGGGTACAATGCTTACGGCGCCTTATGAATTTAGTTTCCGCTATCACTTCCGCTAGACCACAACTAAATCATAACGACACCGCCATATACCATTTGGTATGGCAAGATGTCTGTATTTGTTATTAAATATTCATGGTAGTCACGGGAGTCGTGCACACAGGCATCGGGCACATCCTTTCCGATGTTTTTAGGAGAATGGATTTATTCAAATATTCGTATGAGTAGCAGCTTAGAGACGCGTTGGTAGAAAATAACGGTTGTTGGAGTATCTCGTACAGCTATAGTAGGCAATATGATAAAGCAACTAAAATCTTCGGTGAATGGGGAAATTGCATGATATTTCAAAATTCATGCAGAAGAAAAAATGTAGGGTAGGGTGTAGAAACGCGCTTCTGCACACCAACGCGCACTATGTCTTTCATCTCCCACCCCACTCGATAGGAATTTATCGCACCATGCGAATTCAACTACTGCAACAACTTTCGATAGGTTAAAGTAAATTAAAAGTTTGTTTACTTTTTCGTCTGGACACAAAACAACAACGACTATTAGATTGGGGATTCTTTACAGTTTGTTCAGTCATATTTTCTAGATTTCATTAGTAAATTGAGCTTATCTTTAGGATAACAACGTTATATATATGTATTTGGAAAATGACGGGTATGAGGTTTGTTGAAACACATTTCTCAACTAGTCCCTCTCTAGTTATAAAATATTATTTATTCCCTACCTTACCTATTTCAAGATGTGTACTTTTAAAAAACCAATCAGGCCGCTGCTACTTCAGAGCTACTAAGAGCACCTGTAGATGGCGTTCTAAAAAATGATAAAACAAAAAGACCAGCATCTATTGATTTTGAAATTCGAAGAATAACTCTTGTAAGGTACTTATTTAAAGAAACTGCATAATCAAAAACAGTCTACAATGGGATATATTGCGCCAATGAAACTTTTTAATCCTGATCAAGAAAAATCGTCAAATATTACCTATTTGTTGAAAGCTGCAGATGTATATTATTATGGATTAAAGGCAAAAAATGTACTTATCTAGCACTGTGCTGTTAAGTATGATATGAAATTTTCAAACACAACAAGATAACACGTAGAGGCTGGCTCTAAAGTTTCTTGAGAAGGAATGCTCAATTATCCATTAGAAACCAGACTATTAATAATCTTGAAAGGGAAACTATTTTTTGAAGACACATGAATTGCCAATGATTTTCTTACAATTTACTAATACGTAGAACTTATAGTTTGCTTTAAATTTTTGTTTCTTTTTTTTAAGAAATAATATGTTTATTGTCAGTTTTAGGTATTAAGATAAAGAAATAGTTTCCTTTGGCAGTTTTTAACTGAATGACCAATATGCTCCACAGGGTAGTCCAACATGCCTCGTTAATGGGGTAAATTGGACAACTTCTATACTTATTAGATGTGTGTGATTTGGGTACTTAGGTATAGAAGGCTTCTTCTATTTTCAGAAAAGACAGAAAAAAGTAGCCAAGATATTTGGAGCTTAACTTTTGAGAAAAGTTGAATAGCGAGAATCACATTGCGATATTTTGATTTGTTTAAGAGATACCTACATGATATTTTTAAATTTTAGTCGTTTTCTATGGTAACTTTTCTACTTATTATATTAATATTTATACATTGCATTTTCTCTATGTGTAGTATCAAGTGGCTTGAGGAATATTTTTTATAACTTCTAGTTTTCCGTTACTATAACAAACATTTATATATTTGTTAATTAAACATCGTACTTATGTATATGGGGCATCATAGAAAAGGCCTAAAATAAAAAGAAAAAATCTATATCAAAACTAATTAAGATATCGAAATGAAATTTTCTTTATTCAATTTTTCTCAAAAAATATTCCCGTGACATTTGGACTATCTTTTCGGAAAATAAAAGAAACTTCTATACTTATTAGATGTGGATTTTCACAATTATCAATATATTATTTCAAAATTTTTAACCAGTATTTTGAAGTCAGAAGTCAACGGTTCCATTGAAATACTTGTTAGTAAAAGAATATGAAAAATAACATTTTTTTTAATTCTCGAAGACACAAATGGCACAATACTAAAGTAATGGAGATATTTTAGCCACACCTGATACACAGCATAGTAAGTTAAGGTGTCATAAAATGTGAAAATATCAAGCACTTGAACAACCGGAGATATGGGCAGTTCGTATCTTTTATTTAGGAAAGAAAGTTGTTTCGCCCTGTATAATGTTAAAGTTTATGACATTTTTAAATGTGTATTTTAGTTTCTAACAGAAACCCTATCTTACATTTTTTTTCGTATCTTCTACGGTTACATAGTAAATTTAACTTATTTCAGTTATTTCATTGTTCCTGTCGGTAAATAACTTAATCAATATTAGTAACATTTATTTATTTATTTATTTATTTATTTAAAGAGGAACATAAACAGGCTAGAAGCCCAACACAATGTTCACTAAAAATTAATTAATTTAACAACTAAACCAAACATACTATTACATCATAGAAATGCATACATAAATACATATACACACAAAAAAATATGTCATAATATTTTATACTAAGCAGCAGTTTTTTATTTTAGGGCTGTCTTAAAATTAGATAATGATACGGTAAATATATCTGCATTGGAAAATAAACTATTGTAAGTTCTGATCATTCTATTTAACGGTGAATTTTGCCCAGAGTTAGTATGGTAAAGAGACTCTTGAAATAATATATTATCTCTAAAATTCCTGGAAGGTACATAAATATTTATGAGATCTACTAAATTAGGAGAATCAATTAGATTATTCAAAAGTTTAAATAAAAATATTACGTCAGCTTGCTTTCTTTTATTTTCTAAAGATTGAATTTTAAATGTTTGTTGTAAGAGTACTGAATTCTCAAAAGTATAAACTCCGATCACTTTAAAATTTAAATATCTAAGAAATTTATTTTGAATTGCTTCAAGACGAAAATTATGAACCATATATTGAGGATTCCAAATGGTTGAAGCAAAGTTTATCTTACTATGTACATAAGCAAAATGTAATGATTTTAAAGAATCCACGTTTCTAAAGTCTTTACATACTCTAGTGATAAAGCCTAACATTTTACTACTCTTTAAAGCAACGTAATCTATATGTGAAGAAAAAGATAACTTCCTATCAAAAATAACACCTAGATCTTTTATCTCTTCTAAGTAAGAGAGCACTACGTTATTGAAGTTATAGTCAAATCTAAATATATTTTTATTACGAGTAAAACAAATATAATGACACTTATTGAAATTTAAGTGTAATTTATTCAATAGACAGTACCTATAGAATGAATCAAGGTCACTTTGAAATAACGTACAATCCGCTAGGTTATTTATTTGAGAAAATATCTTAAGATCATCTGCATACATTAAGAAATTACAAAATTTAAAGCATTTATTGATACCATTTATATAAATAAAAAATAATAATGGTCCTAAATGTGATCCTTGAGGTACACCAGAAGTAGCTGTAAAAGGAAGTGAGCGGTAATCGTTGATTGCTACCAGCTGCGATCTATTGAAAATATACGATGTAAGCCATCTTAGAAAACTTCCATGTACACCGATTTCAGCCAGTTTGGTTATTAGTATGTTATGATTAATTTTATCAAATGCTTTGCTAAAATCGGTGTACACTGAGTCGACCTGAATCCGGCAATCCATGTGGTTATTAATGTAATTAGTATATTGTACTAGATTTGACTCAATTGATCTTTTAGCGTAAAAGCCGTGCTGCTGCGTAATTATTGAAGATTTAACAGCATCAAATAAATGGTCATAACTCACTTTTTCCAATATCTTGCTAAAAATATTTAATTTACTGATGGGACGATAGTTTTTTACCAAATTTTTTTCTCCAGATTTAAAAATGGGAATCACAAATGCCGCCTTCCATAATTGAGGAAATTCATCTTCTGTAAACGATTTGTTAAATAAAAGAGTTAGTGGTGTATAAAGTGAGTTTGCACATTTTTTTATAAAGAATGAAGGAATTCCATCAGGACCGGCTCCTTTATTTTCGTCTAAGTTAATCAGAATATTCAGAACTTGTTGGGGGTCAACTCTTATACTACTTATATTATTAATATTATTTCTCGAGTTAATTTGTAAACCAGTTTGACTGTAGGGTTCATACGCGGTTTGAAAAAATAATGCAAACTGACTACAAATAGCGCCGCCATCTTTGGCGCAAGTATCGTTGTACAGCATAACATTGTTTGATGGTAAATGATACTCGAAATGAGAAAATGTGTACCTATGATTAAATTACGTTTTCTAATAATAATTGATGTAATTTATAGCATTTTATTTTAGTTGAGTTGTACTTATTAAATGTCTGTATTGCTTTAGTTTTTTTAACTACTTCTTCTTCTTTGTAAATTATTAGCTTTCCTTTAGCTCTAGCGCAGTTTTTTAACTAATAGATAACGTAATTGTATCATAGGTACACATTTTCTCGTTCCGGCTATCATTTACCATCAAACAATATTACTGTTATTTACCTGCAAAAACAGTGAAATAACTGAAAAAAGTTAAATTTACTATGCAACCGTATCACATACAAAAAATTTGTAAGATAGAGCTTGTTAGAAATTAAAATACACATTTAAAAATATCATAAACTTTAACATTATACAGGGCGATGCAACTTTTTTCCTAAATTAAAGATACGAACTGCTCATATCTCCACCACTGGTTGTTCAAACCACCTTAACTTACTATACTCGCGACAAGAATTCAAACGACTTACGTCATACGAACAAATGAATAATTCATTACATTTTCATCAAAATATTTAAGAAACTGCAACTGATAGTAATAAAACTATATACTACAGTAAAAGTTTGCATTATGTATTGCACTAAATTGCAAAAAATGATTGTTTTTAACGCGACTAAATATCGAAAATTACGTTGACAATAAAAACAAATGTGTAACGTCAGCCGTGACGTAAGACGTCTGATTTCTTGACTCGAGTATACACTGTGTATCAAGTATGGCTTAAATATCTCCATTACTTTAGTAATTATACCAAAAACTGATTTTTTTTCCTTAAACTTTAACGCCCTATATCTTCCTTATAAAGCCTCAAAATTATAACTATTATACAAGGTTAACTATGACTTAGTACAAATATTTTAAGAGGGGATAGGGAAAAATAAGAATTAACGGAATCGCCCTTCAAAAAAATTCCAAACTTATTTATAGAGCCAAAAAAAATTTTTTTCGATATTATATTAAATCCTTATTTAACGCCGCCAATGAACTTGCTTGTTGGTTGCATACTCTACAAGCATGCAACAGTCGCTCATCAGTCAGTATCGCTGTCACGTCATAATTGAATTCCTGTGTTTACGTTGTAATTTTGTGTTCTTCTTCAGTTTTTAGTGCCTTATTTTAATTTTTAAACGTTTTATAGTTATTAAATAAAGACATTTGTGTTGGGTGCAGATACTTTCCCACAGTATAGTTCGCCGGTTTGGTTTTCTAGGTTATGGGACAAGCTGCCGCGGTTACATTAAAACGTCTATTATCCTTTTCGTACGATTTTGTTATAATAAATAGGCATCTAATCTATCTAATTGTATCTACGGGAAGTGTCTTTTATCGGTAGTGTGTGGCTGTAATAAGCGAATATGTAGTTCTACCAGTTTATAACGAAATAATGGAAATCGAATGCAAAATACTGGAGCTAAGTGGATTAACTGTTACCTATCTATCAGGTATTATTACTAATAAGAATGTTAATTTTCGTTTCTACATTTAGAAATGCTGCAAAAAAAACCTACGATGGTAGTAGATATTGTTGACAGATGTAAGTTTTATTTAAAGGGTTTTGACTCAGTTTTTAAATATTGAGCTAAAATTCTGGAATAATTTTTTTATTGTCTTTTAGGCCTCCCTGAGGACGTGGTTAAATATTTTGTACTTAGTCATTGTTAACCCTGTATAATAAACTGCCATTATTTTTCATAGTTCAAATTTGTTCATTAAAAACTGGAATTACCCTGTTATATAGTCAACAAATAATATATTATCATGTAATTTTCAATATAAATTTCAAAGTTAAATTTAAAATATAAAAATAAAATTCTAAAAGTCCAAATTTATTATTTGCGGTCACCCATAATCCTTGAATGATTTTTTATCTTTTAAAGGATAATAAGTCGTTATCTGCGCGTCGCCATCTATTAGACAGATGTCCAACTTCGTTTTAGCGTATCTATCCGCCTGGAGGCGCTTTTGACTGAGGAAATTTATGTAATGAACCAATAATGAAAAACGTATTCATATATATATATTAGCGCTACAGGCCTAGTGACCCTTGGCTTAAAGTTTTGCAATTTTTTTCTGCCATTTTCTCCTATCCTTTGCTTCTTCTTTCCAGTCCGTGACACCAATTTTCCTCAGATCATCTTTGACTTCATCCAACCATTGCTTCCTGGGTCGTCCTCTTCTCCTCTTCCCTCCTCCTGCCATTAATATTCTTTTAACGCATCTGTTGTCGGGCATCCTAGCTATGTGTCCCAACCACCTGGCTCTTTGCGTCTTCACTACCTGCACGATGTTGGATTGTTTAAACAGATCTTCTATTTCCTTATTTGTCCTTCTAAATTCTCCCTCCACCTTAATTCCTCCGAATATCTTCCTTAACATTTTCCTCTCCGATATTTCCAGTTTAATTTCTTCTTTTTTTCTCATTATCCACGTTTCACACGCGTAGGTAATAGTAGGTCTTATTACGGTTTGATACAGCCTTATTTTTGTGGTTCTGGATACAATCTTCGATTTTAGAATCTTGTTTAGCCTACCTGCGGCTTTACTTCCTTTTGCCATCCGCTTTTCTAATTCCCTTTCTTCCTCCCCTTTACATGTTAGCGTCACTCCTAGGTAATCCACACTAAAACGTATTCATAACTTTCCTAAAAAAGTAAATTAATTTTAGGCATATATTTATTGATAGATACTATTAAAAGTCGTGCTAATAGTAACACCTTGTTTCTATTTTTTTAGTTGATAAAGTTAGTTTTACATTTAGAAATATAAAAATTGTCATACAGATATAGTCGTCCTTTATAAATTATTTTACTAATGGAATTATGGTTTTTGTGGATTTACAACGGAAATAGCCTGTAACTGCAACAACTTATTAGTTATTACTCATATTTGCCTTTAAACATTTTGTATCTGATTTAATTATTTGCAAAAGTTATTAACCGGAAACCTATTATTTAGGTTCTAAATTCAATAAGATGGATACAAATAATGCCGTTTTAAGACTATTACTTTGTATATCACAAAGTAAATTTTATATGCTATTTAATAAGTAATTTAATTATATCTAGTGAAACAAAGGCCTTTCAATAAAAAAAGTGTAGTGGACAGCTGCTGTAGTAATAATACATCGCAAAGTTTACTATCTGGACGGGGATATCAGAGAATGCCGCTATGGTCTCACGCACCTATGCCGACTAAAAGAAAAATCCTTATCTCAACCGTTTTCAGCAGCGTTGCATTGCTTTAGGACGATAGATAGGACTTATTGCAACATACGACCATTAGGAGCTGTTCTTGTTACAGATCTTATCGAGGGCTGGGAATCTCAGAACGTGACCTTGCGATGCTCTTAACACCTCTCGAAATCAGTACAACTTTGATTTTGCGTGGAAAATCGCAGTGGTTTCTTCTCGGACAAAATATAGATCTGTATAGTGATGGGTAGCCGTCTTCTTTAGGCGCAGCTTTATCTCATTTCGTTCGTACTTTAAGTATCTTGATTTTTTTAAATACTATTCAATATTCAGGTCCTTATTCACATTTAATTGAATTTAACAAAAATTCTATTTACACAGAAACTAAGATAAACAAGCATAAGTGTAATATGGACCGTCTGATAACAGAACATTTATTATTTATTTGCTCGTTTGTTTGTTTGTTTGTTTGTTTGTTCGTTCTTTCGTTCATTCGTTCATTTGTTGGTCTGTTCGGTTGTTCGTTTGCTCGTTTGTTCGTTCGTTCGTTTGTTCGTTTGTTTGTTTGTGCTGAGCTGAGGAACAGCATGGAGAGGAATAAGAAGCGTCGTCCCTGCTACCCTGAAGTCCTCTTGAATATTTCGAATAAAAATTACAAGTTGGCTGATTTTGGATAGGAAAATATTTTTCAATTGTGTTGTGCAATTTTTTTGATACATATTGGATAATCTAGTCTACACGAATTACAATTGCTTATACGATACTGACACTGTTTCATTGAATTGTTTTGCTATTTTTATCGCACAATTATTAATAAAAATTATATTAGTAAAAGGTTTTTCGCTTTGACAATTTCCAAAGCTACTTCGTAAAAAGCAAGAAGCAGTAATACTGCATTTGTTATGAGTGTCGAACTTTTTGAAAAATGTGTTTGTTCAAATTTTTTCTTATAATACGTAATGACATCTCTTGACTCCTCTGTATGTATACTGCTGAAACTTAAACTATAAACAAATAAATACTTGACCGTTTCAATTTACTTCGCGAACAGTATTCAACGTTTTTTTGTCTATAAGAGTCTATTGCACACTATTGACTATTAACTCTGCTCGTCCCGCTTGACTCAAACTTCTTATATAAGCGTGCCTGGCTACTCGAATGTTCGAGAGGGATACAGCGAGATCTCGAGTGTAGTAACTTTGTTGCGGTGGTCTATCGAACACCAGTGGCGTCACATTGCCTATGTATGTGTTATTTGCTTGTGTATATTGACTGACTCGCTATTTTCGTTTAAAGAAAATTATTTTTGGCGGCCTAACGAAAATTTTAAATTAATATAACAATATAACATTCTAATTTATTTGTTGTCACAGTGTGTAAACATTTTTAGTTTACTCTTACCACAGCAATATTATAAATTACCCTCGTATATACTTTGCTTTACGTAACGTGATGTGCAATTTGTTGATAACCCTCGTAATGCGCCTTTCAAGATGAATTATGCAAAAAACCGGGGGCACATTATTCAAATCTCTTAAAATTGAAGATTGTATTTCAGTTTAGATTCTATGATTTGACAAATGCATTCGACGGTGTCGCAAGGGGTCCTCTTAAAGAATCTAAAATTGTACAACTTTGATGACAATACTGTGTCCCTTATTAAGTATTACCCACAGTATACTAAGCAATCAGTACGGAATCTTAGACAATTTATGAATGAAATACGTCTGGCAGTTTTTAAATACCCCCACTCTAGAAAAAGTCGCCAAGAATATGGCGGATCCCACAGAACATACGAAAAAATAGCTAATAATTTGGCGTAAACATAACCAAAGTTGTTCGTAGTTTGAATACTTTTGCATTAATTCTTAATTAACTGTTGTAATCCAGTGTAGTTTCATGTAAATTGAGGTTTTGGTCACATTTTGTCTTAATTTAGGTTTCTAGCAAATATAATTTGAATTTGATTATAAAACCAGTATGAATTTAAATTTATTTAAAAAATTTGCGAAAACATAGAAACTAGGTCAACTAGTAGTGTAGTTTTATTATATATTTTGTAGTACTTTTGCCTTATTTTGTTAGCAGATTATCAAATTTAAGCCCAGTGTAATTTTTATATTTTTACTCATTTTTTTTTAGGAAAGTACGAAACGAAATTAAAACGTGAATATTAGGTACAATTTATTTTGAGGTTTACAAAATATATATATAGGTAACATAATCAAAAACCCCCTGCTCTATTAGATGTATGGAGTGGTTTCTTTCATTCATGTATGAAAGCAGTATCTTTCCTATTTGGAGTTAAATCCTTTGCCCCCTTTCATTCTTTAATTCTTCTTTAGGATTTTCTCAATTAAGCTATCACGTCTAACTTGGTCTCCCATATATAAAACTGTTTACAGGCCTTTTACGCCCAGAGCTGCGTTATGCGTTAGTTTTTTACAACACATTTATTTCCTCCCATAGTTTATTTATTATTTACTGGGTATAGTTCCACTAATAAATAATCACTAATATAAAAACACAAATAACTAAACACTCAACACGACATACAAAGCAGGAATATAAGTACAATAACGATAACGAGTGGATAACCATGTAATAATGCCAAAAATTCAAAAACCTAACTGACACACAGAAATTATAGTAATAACTGTCAGTCGCCAACAAGATGGCGGATTTTTGGAAGACGCGGGAAAGCTGAGTTTCCCTACTGATTGCTTAGTATACTGTGGTATTACCTATCCAACAGAGCTCAGTATGTTTTTTATAATTCTTATTCGTTAAACCAAATGGAAATAGTTCATGGAATTCCCCAAGGCTCAGTATTGAGCCCTATATAATTTCTCGTCTTATATTAATGATTTCCAAAATTGTGATATAACTACTGATTTTATTTTATTCGCTGATGATACCACCGCTTTAAAGTTTAATAGCGATTTAACAAAACTGGCAGAGGATTCCGTAGACTGGTTTATTATTAACAGATTAAATTTAAATGTTGACAAACCTCAATCTTTGCTCTTTACACTTCGCCATATCAATACTAGAGATAACTCATACGATGTTAAATTTTTTGGAGTTCGCCTCGACACTAAATTAAGTTAGGAAAATCATGTTTTATCTACATGTTTATATAAGAATATTTTTCTACTACATAACGTGTAGTCTCTAAGTCCGTGCTAATGTATATGATAATGATATTATGGTACTTTTAATGCCACCATGGCTTATGCAATTTTGAATAAAGAGACCGTTCTTCTCACAGTGAAAAAATGTTTGGTTTACAACGTAAATGTATAAGAATAATTGTTGGAATAAAATACAGAGCTGATTGTCGTGAGCATTTCAAACAGCTAAATATTCTTCCTCGATATATATTCTTGAATGTCTCATTTACATTAAAAATAATCAACATACATTTGCTCGACAAGAGAGTTTTCATTCTTACCATACTAGAGAGAGAAGCCAAAGTTTAGTTTAGTTTAGTTTTTATTCTCCATTTGACAATATAAAAATTGTATAGGAATATGTCACAACTTAAACACTAAAACAATGAATAATAAATATAAAATGCACAAGCATAAAGTCCATTTACAGTTATTAGTATAAAATTATTTATAATATAACACACTGGCACATGTAAACCCTTACTGACATACATACATAAGTAATATATACATATAAATTGCACAGTTACAGCTATTTAAAAAAGTCACCTACACATAAAAACATTTTTCCAGTAAGAACTCTTTTAATTTTTTCTTAAAATAGATGAGCGAACCACCATTCTTTATTGCGGTTGGTAGTTGATTAAATACCCTTAATCCTATGTTACACGGAGACTTATACTTTATGTTGTACTTACTACAAGGTACGTGAAAGTTATGCTTACTCCTAGTATCTTTACTATGAATGCTTGTATTTAAAACGAATTTATCTCGGTTTAAAAAAATATATACACATAATTCAAATATAAAAAGGTAGGGCTGTGTTAAAATTTTAAAATGTTTAAAAATATTTTTACAACTATTTGTATTAGGTAACCCCAGCATTGACCTTAAAACTTGTTTCTGTGCTATAAAAACCTTCGATGAAAAAGTGGTCCAACCCCAGAAGCATAATCCATATCGAAGTAATGATTCGACTTGCGAGTGGTATACCGTGAATAATTGTTTTCTAGTGAGCACTGTACGCAAATTTCTAAATAAATATTTATTTGAATGAATATTAGAAATTATATACTCACAATGAGTTTTCCAATTCAAATACTTATTAATATGTAAACCTAAAAATTTTACATTATCCTTTTTGTCCATTAAATTGTCATTGATTTTTAGTATAAATTCAGTACAGGGCTTCTGCCAATTATGAAATCTTAAACTATGTGTTTTTTTAGTATTAAAATGTAACAAGTTATGAGCAAACCATACACTCATTTCCTGTAGAACACAATCTATTTGCAAATCACATTCAGATTTATTCGATACTATGACCGAAGTGTCATCTGCAAAAATAGTGAAATGCGCCCCGTCTGCTATGCTATTAATATCATTTATATATAGTAAAAATAGGACAGGTCCCAACACCAAGCCTTGTGGAACACCTAAGTTTATTTGTAAACTGTCAGATTTCTTTCTATAATTTATCATGACGTACTGACTACGTCCCTCTAAAAATGAATTTAACTTTCTTTGATTAGCGAAACTTAGATATGGTACAAATTATTTTGTTATTGAATTCTTTAATAAACTTCCAACCGAGATGCAGTCTCTAGATCTAAATTATATCTAAATTGTTTTAAGGTCAGAATTAGAAGATATATAAAAGTAAAAGCGTTTTATAATTTTAATGAATTCTTTACCGATCATTTTTAGATATGTAATTGTTTATTTTTAATGATTAATTTATTTGCTGTTTTTGGCATTTTATATGAAGGTTCAATGTTATTTTACTTATTGTGAATGTTATTTTAGTGTTATTTATATATATCTCTTATTGCTTTCCTTTTTTGACTTGTGTAAAATGATTTGATTTAGATGCCGTTTGACCTGTATGATAAAATAGCAATATAATATCTATATATTTTTCTCGCATTTGATTGCACACCCTGTAAAGAATAAATAATAGTGTATCCGTTCATTTATGAGAGGTTATCCCACTCTAACGATCGTTCCATTGTTGTTATTTAGCGATATTGTTTACAATAAATTACACAGTACATTGTATGTGAGCGCACGTATCTTCTATCATGGCCAATTAAATGTTTGAACAATGTTATGTTATAATATAATTAATTGAACCTTTCACCTAGGCTTTTCTCTGGAAATAGACCCTACAACGTGCCGTTGTATCGACAGGCCAAAGCGATTTATAACTAAAAGCAAACTGAATTGTATTAGTAGCATTGATCAACTGAAAAATCTTTAGAATTAATAGGAAAAAAGATCGAATATCTCAACATAGCTTTATATTAGGAGAAGATTCTCACAAATTTGATCCTATGGATATGGTATCTCTAAAATCATACGTCTATTGTTATACGTAAATCCGTGGTTTATAAAATACAGGGTTTAATTTCTTAAGTCAGGTCAAAAATTCAGGAGCTTATTTTGTGGCCAAAAATAAGGATACAGCGAGTCAAAAATAAAAAAAAAATAGTTTTTAATTTTTAATTTATAAACCGCTTGAGATAATTTAACCAAATTCGGTGTGCATATTTAGTATGATAGTAGATATGAAAGAAAAAATTACGATCTTTAGAAACTTGCCGGTGGAGAAGGTGTAGGCAGCAACGATCATTATTGGCTAAGATCTGCTTGTCCAGCTTTTGTGTATTTGATTCAATTTGATTTTAAAACGTGCCAAATTTCTGTTTTTTTTTTCGTCAAAAGCATGTGTGTCCAATATTTAAAAAAGCAAACCATAGTGATATCGAGAATTATAAAGCTATATCTTTACAATTTTTTCAATTCACCTTGCATATTGAAATTTACTATCTGATACCCTCACACCAACATGGACTTGTACAAAGAAGACCTACTACATCAAATCTTGCGTTTTTTTCTCCAAATATTTCTGAAGGAGGGCAAGTTTACGTAATATTTATAGACTTTCAAAAGCCTTCAATCATATAAACCTCCATATATTAGTAATGAAATTACAAGATCTTAATTTTCCATATTCGTTAATAACTCTATTTTTGAATCTGGAATGGAGAGGAGAGCAGCAAAAAGGCTATAGCACTTAAGCCCCATTGAGCCCCTTGTACCTCCTCCCATTAGGAGATCAATCTACCGGAGCCGCCAGCCAATAATAACTATTGAAATCATACTTAACAAGTACGCAATTTATGGTCAGATATCAAAACTTTACTTTTCGTTCTTCTTCTTCGTCTTCAGATATACCGCAAGGCTCTAATTTACGACCACTTTCGTTTTTACTCTTTATTAATGATCTCCCAGATATTGTTTCTTTTGAAAAATTGCTTTTTGCCGAAAATTTAAACTATTATCTGTAATCTATTTCAGATTGTGATCATCTCCAACACTGTATGAATCGCATGTTGTCATGGTGTGAGCTAAATCGTTTGCCTCTTAATATTTCGAAATGTAAAATAATGTTATTCAGTCACTAATATTATTTTTTATAATTATAGCAGTGATTCATATTCCATATGTCGTTTAGGGTTTAGGTATAAAATTCGATAGCTAACTTACTTTCATCGAGCATATTAATAATGTTATATCCTGTGCAGTGTGCATTCCGGATTTATTGTTGTATCTGCTGTAACTATAAAAATGTTACAATTAAATGCACATTTAAAATTTACTTACATCACAAATGGAATACGTATCTATATAATATGGTATCCAATTTATAATATATGTCAAAGATTAGAGTCCGTTCTAAGTTGTTTCTTAAAGTTTTCAGCTTGTTTGCAAAATAGTGCTTATCCCCCGCAAGATTTTAATTACAGTGATCTTCTGAATGGTTTATTTTAACCTGGTACTTCTAGGACCAATATATTGACTAAATCTCCAATATATTTGACGTGCGATGTGTTTGTGATATAATCCACTCCATATATAACATTGTATTAGAGTGAACTCTAAACCTGAAAATATTGGAATTAGAAAAGTCATAAATTTGCCACCACACGTGAAAAAACTATGTTAATCAGTGGAATAACACAAAAACTTTAGAATAAAATAATTTAGTAAAGATTTGATACATAGTGATTTTCCAAGTTGTTATGGCGTGATCTCGGTAATTGGTAGCTGCCAGAAACAGAGTTAAAATGCACATGCATTAGCCGGGATTCTTTTACCTGCCATGGTTGTTCGCGGACTAGGATCTGTGGGGACAGATCCATTATTGGTGACTCTGGGTGCCCATATATTGATTTCGGTTCCTATTATTGGTATTACTACTGCTACGGTTGGCTACAAGGTTGTTGTTATGGTACGATGTTTACAAACTATAAAATCATTTTAAAAAATTGTGAAATCTGAGAACGTTTGAGAACATTAATCTCCAATAATTAAACTCGGTATTAATTCTTCAAAAAACTTTAGTGCAAGCTGCCTTATGTAGGTACATTGATTCCTCAGATATTGTACAAAAAAAAACGTATGCAAATTTTGATATTTGGTGTGCCAAAAAAAAGGTATGTAATATTTCGGAGAAAGTTATTCAAGCGTACTTGTCCCAGTTATCTCTAAAATGTGCACCCTCTACATCATGGAGTAATTATTCCATACTGTAAATTACAATTTATTTGAAAACAAATATGGATATTCGTAAATATACCAATATTATTGCTTTCCTAAAAAGGAAATCAAATGGTTATAGACCCAGAAAATCCAGAATATTTTCCAAGGATGGTTGAAAGGTTTATCAGAGGCAGAATATGATGAAAAGTACTTATTGAAAAGTTGTCTTGATTATTGGTAAATTTGGAGCCTGTAGGGGAGAATAATTAAATTATTTACGTATAGAGAACATTAAAGATGCTAATCATTAAGGTGACTATTCCCAATACCAAAACTAATGTTCCTAGATTATTTACAATACCAGAGAGATATATAAAGTATGCGCCAAAAGTATGGAATGAATTCAATAAAAACGAAACAATTATTTTTTGGGAAAAATCCTCGAACAGGTCGATTTTTAATTTAAAAAATACATATTTTAGCGTAAAATGCGATTTTCAAATGTCATTTGTTTTCGAGTAATGACGTCATCGATTTTTTTTTAAATGGCAACACCATATTTTTTTCCTGGATTCTGAAAGATCGTTTAATTCTCTATCAGACAGTACTAAAATTTTGCCCTCTTACATGGAAAGTTTTCGAGTAAATGACGATTGAATGTTGGAAAACGTAAATCAATTAAAATAAAGCAAAAACGTTATCAAGTTTAGTTTTTCGAATTCCATAGTTCTTTTATGGATCACGTAGGTGAAAATCTTTGCAAAGTGTAATTTAGGGTTTCTAATAAGTTTTGTAAGCGACATAGAAATTATTATTCAATTTAAAGTATTATGGCACATTTAACTGTTACTCAAAGAATTGAAATTTTAATTCTTATCGGATGCGGGAATATGACTAGAACTCAGCAGGATGCGATTTATTTAATGAAAAATGTCCAGATCGCCCTATCAGCCAATCAACAGTCAGGAAGGTAAAGTCTAAATTTAGAGAAACTGGCAATGTTGTAAATATTCCAAAACCTGGACGTCCAAGCATTAATGAAAATCAGAAACAGAACATTTTGATAAATATGGTGGATAATCCTCAAAATTCTTCACGATTGGTTGCATTAAACAATGACACTAGTCAGAGCACAGTGCTACTACGTATCTTGAGGAAGGAAAAATATCATCCCTACAAAATTCAACTTGTGCAGGAACTCAATGAAGATGATCCCGATCGCCGCTTACACTTTTGCGAAATTCTAATGAATTTATGTCAAGAAAATAGAAATTTACACCGGCAAATACTTTTTTCAGATGAGGCCACATTTTGTCTGAATGGTACAGTCAACTGACAAACTTGCAGATATTGGAGTCGGGAAAATCCTCATTGGAGATTTTTTGGACAACTGTTTTCCTGGGAGGTGGATCGGCAGACGCGAACCGATAGAATGCAAGACCTGCAAGATCGCCAGATCTTACACCTCTTGACTATTTTTTATGAAGATACTTGAAGTCAAAAGTGTACATTAATAAATCACATAATTTAGAAGAACTTCAAAATCTCATTCGGGACGAAATACGCAGAGTTACCCCAGAAATCATTCATAATGTGCAAGAAGAATTTCTTCACAGACTTGCGCATTGTCAAGAAGTTGGTGGATGGCAATTCGAACATTTAATTTAAGTATAAAATTTAATCAATTGTATTTTATTTAACAGACCTCAGAATTGTTACTTTTTTATGGATAACATTTACGTTTTCTAACATTTAATCGTCATTTACTCGAAAACTTTCCTATGTAAGAGGGCAAAATTTTAGTACTGTTTGATAGAGAATTAAACGATCTTTCAGAATCAAGGAAAAAAATATGATATTGCCATTTAAAAAAAACGATGACGTCATTACTCGAAAACAAATGACATTTGAAAATCGCATTTTACGCTAAAATATGTATTTTTTAAATTAAAAATCGACCCGTTCGAGGATTTTTCCCAAAAAATAATTGTTTCGTTTTTATTGAATTTATTCCATACTTTTGGCGCATACTGTATAGGAGACAATTTTTTGGAAATTTTCCGCAAATATGCAAGGCTACGTCCATCCACTATTGATCACAACCGATTTTTTATCACGTAGAATAATTCAAAATGTACTACACAACCAGTGAGTATAAATAATATTGGTTCAATTCTTAAAAAGATTGCCGAATTTCATAGATTACCCAATATTACTGAGTATACTGGGCTTTGCTTTAGACGATGATCTGCAGCCTTCTTTGTAGATGCAGGAGCCAACATATCGATGCTTAACAGACATGAAGGTTAACGTTCGACTTCTGTGGCAGAGGGGTGCATAGAAATTCTGTACAAAATAAGCAGAAGATAGCAAGGAAAGTTCTCGGGGAGAAAGGAAATACCACTTTCATATGTTCGCATAAGACCAATTATCCGATGAAAGATTGTTATTAATATTATTAATATTTATAATAAATAGCACATGTGCCTAAAAGACTGTCATTTCGATTCTGAAATTACAATTGAAATGTCATTATTATGTGACGAATTTTTTAGTAATAAGATCTTCGCATAGAATTATCAAAAAGTATACCATTTAATTGTCAGAAAACCTTTTCCTGGCGTAATAATGCAAAAGCTCGAACCTTCGACGTATAAATAAGGCACAGCGCATTGCTCAAGAAATCTAATATATTCCTTGAAATTTAATTAGCGGATGATCTCGCATCACGCATCAACTGCTCGCTTATTGTTTACAGTTGATTATATTCCATCTAAATGCCAAGTTATGGATGGAAACCAATCGACGAGCTCCCACAATCCGTTGATAAATAAAGGTGTGTTGTCGATGACTGATCAGTTTTTTTTTCTGCCAACTATTTATTGTTATGTTTATTTGATTAAATTCAAATTCTACTTCCTTATTGCTGCATTAAAGCTTTTAGTCTGAGCAAACATATGTCAATGAGCGTAGAGCATCCTACACTAAGAAAATTTTCTCCGAATTTTTAAAATTAGTCGCACTTTCTTTAGAATAAAAAAAACAAATTTGTATTGATATAACAATATGCAAAATTACACTTTTTTTATTTTTCTACGTACATGTTTCACGCACTACGTGTAAACTATATTAAATTTTTGTATTTTAACCTTTCTGATCCTCAATCAAGCTAAAATCCAAGAAATCATTTATTTCTAAATGTTTACAACAACAATTAACACTTTTTTTGAAGTACGAAGTGACAAAATTTTACACTACCTTATTTTATTTATGATTTACAATGTTAACATAAACGGTACAGTATACGACCCAATATTTATTTCTAAACCAGATAACATCACAATCAGCTCGTGATACTGCAGTATTGGGGGTTGGAAAACTATTCGTTTTTGACGTGGAGGAAATTGCCGTAGAGGTGGTAGCACTTGATGCTGAAATTTTACAGTCCAAAATTTTATTTGATATTTAAATTTTATTATTGATAGAATCTTCGACGTATCCTTCGGCCACGGTCGAGGATTTCCATCGGTCGTGTCACTTCAAATTACATACTAGTATATCACCCCCCGCATTAGCAAGGAGCATAGGTATCAAAATTTGGTAATTTTAAGTATTTTGCTATTAAGCTAGGCATCTTTCCAATACAATTTATGCCGACAACTTGGTAAAACATCTTTTATTTTTATACTTAAGAAACAGTCGGCGACTGGTAGCATAACTTGGACGAAGAGCAGCATATTTTCGGTAAATGTCAATATAATCTAAATTTGAAACTGTAAAAATTCGTTGTATATTAATTTTTGTAATCGGGGTATTTTAACAATCAAAATGAAATCTTTATCTTGTATGTCATCGACCGTCATTTCAGTAAGTTCGTCACGGCGGCAAGTACCCAGTATTAAAACGACCTAAAAGGAAATCATTGACAATATTTAGTAATTTAAAATAAAAACATTGCAAATGTAGCTTAACCATCAAATAAATTCCATCATCTGCCTCTCTTATGAATTGATTAATATAATAATAATAATAATATAATAATATCTCTACCCCTCATTCTAATCACAGGGATTAGCCCAGAAGTCGGATACTTGTGCGGGACAGGGGGTGGCATATTATTATTAAGCAGGCCGCATTTGCGCCTAGGAACGACTTACGTTGGTAGGCCCTAACCATTATTCAGTGCAGGGATGAGGGAAACCTGGAAAACCTCATTAATAAGGGGGGTAGTCAAATATCAACCAGTATCAATCTCTCACATTGACCCAAGCCAACATTCTTCCACCCTACCGCAGAGAGGGTGCCAATCCT
This sequence comes from Monochamus alternatus, assembly GCA_037114965.1. Taxonomy (NCBI): domain Eukaryota; kingdom Metazoa; phylum Arthropoda; class Insecta; order Coleoptera; family Cerambycidae; genus Monochamus; species Monochamus alternatus. The sequence continues at coordinate 128,614,247 of CM073426.1, forward strand.
CTCCACGAATATAGCTTATATACGGTCTACCGGCAGCTGGGCGCAAACCAACACCGATCTAGTCACCTCGATTCAAGTACTGACTCCTTAAACCGCGCGACCACTGACCGACTTAACCTCTCGAGTTAATACCTTAGATTAACCTTAGGATAATTCCCAACTAACAATTTTTTCAAATATAGAACCAACTTGGTAAATTTCTTAAAACCCACGTTTTTTTTAACATTGTGTTGTTTTCAACATAGAATATACTGCCCATAACGTGGAAGATTTCACGTTCTTAGACTTTTCTGCAAAATATGCCAATAGCACATTTTCGTATATTTTCTTGCTTTGTTTAGTTTGTAGGCTTCCGTGGCTGTCGTTAATGGTCAGGTAATTTCCGGGCTGGTTGCCACGTCGTCGATTTAGAACTCTTGACTCTCGAGAGACAGATCGCTCTCTTCTTCAGAAGTTACTCTGAAACTGGAGATCTACTGGTCGTCGCACTATTTATATCAGGGGTGGTCACTGATCCATGATGTTCCGGCGGGGTGGTCACTGATCCATGATGTTCCGGTGGGGTGGTCACTGATCCAGGATGTTCCGGTGGATTGCTTTCACGGAAGAATTGTATCCAAATACCAGGAGAAGCCTGATCTTCACACCACTCTTTAAATTGCTGATATGCATTTTCATACGGCCGCCTTGATTTCTCCGGTAAAATATTTGAAATTACCGAATTGGCTGCATCTATCAAATTAGGTGGGGTACTGCTTAAGTCGTCGTTTACAGTTAAAAATATCAAGTACTGGAAAACTGACAGTGGCAAAATGTCACTTTCCAATAATTATTATTGTGAATAATTGTCATTTTATTTCCATAGTTATATATAGTGATTACTTGATTTAGAAAAATATTTTAAGCCAGTTGCACAATATTATATTTTTTTGTATTAAACTAAACATTACTAAATTTATCTTAGAATAATTTTAAGGGATATACATATTTTGATGTTTGTATAAGAAATTTTGTTTACAACACGTGCGCGAACTACTTTTGTGATCTCGACTAAATTTAAAAAAAAATTCAATTCTCAATCACCAAAGTAGCATTTCGCGCACTAGATACAAAAATAACTATTTTCGCATTTTGACTGACAATATTCCATTTTACTAACTTCAGAATCGTTTATTAAAGTGGCACTTTACAACATTGAAATGTCACTATACTATATAATAATGTCACTGTTAATAAAAAAAAACAGTTTGACAGGAAATTGTTTATTTAAATATTGGAAATATTGTTATATATATTAAAAGTACAAATATTCAAATTTGAAAAGTTAACAATAATAAATTTATTCAATTCTACTTGTTCTTCCTGAAAGCTATTATCAGTCTCTATCTGCATTCCTGTATGATCTTGATGTGCCATTAGTTCATACTGATAATGTATACTTTTTGAAATTTTCAGCTTATTGACGATGCAATTATCAGTTACGCTACTTGACTACCATCCTTCATATCTTTTAAGTATTTGAATATCTGCTTCACTGACAATGTAACTGGATGCACGTGGGAGTTTTAAGTATTCTGCAACTGTTTGAGAGAAATTGTTGCAAAACTGTTGATGCCAATTGGTTGTATTGTGTGTTTACCGTGATTATAATAAATGAAAAATCTATTGTGTTTTACTTGTTTGGACCTCAATCGTAAATACTGGTAAATTAGTTAAGTTCTTTTTGGTATCATGTAAAGTTATCACCAAAATTTTCCACATGTCTTTTATTCTTTTTCAGTTAAACTGCACAATTCTGCACGCCAATATGCCCTATTTAAATCAGATATTAGTACCATTTTCATTAATAAGAACTTATCGTCTGGAGCCTCTTTTAAAAACACAGTAATATTTTCCTAGTCAAAACTTTTGATTTCTATTCTTCATAGGTGTCTTTTCGACGTTTTAAAAGCAGGTAGCTTTTTGTATTATGACATATCCTTATTTTCGTTTATTTGTATGGTACTTTTCAATATGGGATGTAGACCATAACTGGATGCCTTAAGAGATTTTATCTAAAATAATGAAAGACATTGTATGAAACACACTAAAATATGTATACCTTCTCAAAATAATACTCTAGCGTTACACTTTCATCAGTTCTTTGTACGTTTTTTTGTTATCCTCCACTTAACAAAATATTTCATATATCTTCTCGTATTTTTCCTTGGATTTTAAAGGAAGTATGGTCGAATATGCTTTTCGAGCGGCATTTGAAATGCCTTCAGAACAATCCTATAAAATGTTTTCAATAGCAATTCTCATTTTTATAATTTATATAAAACTTCTACAAGAAACAAAAATTAAGTATTCAGCAATATCTTCAAAGATAGCCACGACGTCTTGATTGTAATAGTTCAATAAGCTGAGGCCGTCCTCAGTTACAATTATATGAATACAGACACTTGAACAGTGCACTAGTAGTTTTTATTCCGATTCAGTGCAATTATGATGCAACCTCTACCTCTGTTCGTCATTAAAGAAATATTTGGGGCACAGTACAAAAGGAACAATGTCGCACATATTATCGTCCAAGTGAAAAAGTTGTTAAAAATGTAGATCGTTCCGCCTCCCATTTTTGGTCGAACCGAATACCCTAAAAGGAAATCAGTCTCAGGGCCTGATTTAGTGCTGTTACAACGTCGATTAATAATAACTTGAGTAATTTGTGAAAGACCTCACACCGTTGAGTTGTCATTTTTTTTTTAAACTATACCACGCTAAGCGACCGGGAGATACAAAAATGAGGAACAATATCTTTTATCCGGTAAACACGAAATAAATAAAGCGCATTTGTATAACCCTAACTTTCTTTTAAATAATGTTTATTTTTTCTTATTTCATTCAAATACAACGTGAATAAATAATATAGTTACCAGAAAAAAAAACAAGTGTACCACTTCACACTGAAATTATTAAAGATTATCTACATAACTAATTACAAGAAAATCCTAATAATATCTGCTACTATAACGATATTTTAGCTTAATTATTAATTAATTTATTTATTACAGACCTGGAAATTTAACTGTTCTCTTACATGTTTTTTAAATATATGTGTTATAATATTTTACAAAGCGTTCGGTATTTTACAATCAATTATTGGAGCAAAATTACCAAATAATCATTGTCCTAATTTTTTTAAGACCTTTTTGAATAACAAACTTATTTTGTGATTTATATCTACCATTCTGCACATGTTCAATATTTTTTAAGTGGTATCTATTTTTTTGTTGCAGTATAAATATTTTATAACAATGTCTTTGCCTAATATACAGTATAATATTCTCAGAAAATAGAAGATCTGATGAACATTTGACTTTATTTGAAATATTTTTATGACCATTTTCTGCAAAAATTTGATGTTGGTTTTTATGACTATTATATAAACCTTCCCCAACTTGCTATACAGTACCTACCTTAATAAAGATTCAACTAATGCATAATAAACTACTTTAAGATGAGAGGCTTCAAGAATATTACTTAATTTCTTAAAATAAAAGATAATTGGTCTTAATTTTTTTATAATTATTATTTTGTGTACAACCTATTTTAAATAATTATCAATTTCCACTCCTAAATATACAGGGTGGTCCACAAGTCTGGAAACGGTGAATTTATTTTGCGCACGAGTGGAAAATCGAAATTCTGATACTGGGATCTTTAGTAATTTCGCCCGAGGAATCGAATAGGCCCATCAGATTTTGGGCCCGATGGGGTCTTATACGAGATATCAGGCCCAACTTTGAAATTTCAAATGCTAACCCATCTTTTTTATTGCAAATTCGGATTCAGCGGGAAATTTTACATCCGAATTGGTTAAAACCCAAAATTTTTTTATCCATTATTGGGTCGTATGGGTCGTTCAAGACCAGGGGGCACAAATTGATATTCTGGTTGAGGCAATTCAAATTTGAATTTGGGCCTCAAATTTGAATTTGGGCCTCATATCTCGTTAAAGGCCCCATCGGGCCCAAAATCTGATGGACTCAATCGATTGCACGAGAAAAATTACTAAGGACCTCAGTACCAGAATATCGATTTGTGCCCCCTGGTCTTGAACAAAAAACGCTACATAGGACCCAAAAATGGACGAACAAATTTTGGGTTTTAACCAATTCGGATGTAAAATTTCCAGCTGAATCCGAATCTGCAATAAAAAAGATGGGTTTGCATTTGAAATTTCAAAGTTGGGCCTGATATCTCGTATAAGGCCCCATCGGGCCCAAAATCTGATGGGCCTATTCGATTCCTCGGACGAAATTACTAAAGATCCCAATATCAGAATTTCGATTTTCCACCCGTGCGCGAAAGAAATTCACCGTTTCCAGACTTTTGGACCACCCTGTATAATAATAATTGCATGATCATTAATAAAACAAACTTGTCCAATTTTAAATTCCAGTTTCAGTTAGAGTAAGACTGATTGTTTTTTTACAACTAAAAGATAAGAATTTTGTTTCTCAAAATTTATAGTTAAATTAATTTCATCAAATCATATTTTTAGTACCTGCAAGTCTTTTTTTGCAATTGTTTTCACATCAGTGACATTTTAAAGAGACCGTTTAAATAAATACTAAACAAGATTGGACCAAGTACCGTTCCCTACGGTACACCTTAATTAGTTTTACATACATCGATTTGATATTCATTTATTTGAACTTTTTGAATACTACTCAGTCAATACTACAAATCAGTTATCATTAATTTAAGAGCTATTTAATAATATCTTTTATATTACGACTCTGTATCTTTTAAGGTAGACATTTTTGTACACAGGTAAGTAGGGTTAAATCGTTATATTTTGCTGTCATAAGTATGCAGTGAATGATGACACCCTGTATAATTCAACGTTTATACCTACCTGGCAACCTGGCAATAGGAAGTAGAAAAAGAAAGGTAACCTTACTTTTGCATATTCCTTATGCTTTGTACTTTCGAATGGACTTATACTTATTTGGTAAGGAATACTTTTAATTAAGCCATGAATATTCCACAACTCATTTGCGATATATTTGTTTATATATTAGTAAGCAGAAGGGGGAAATAAAATTTTCACAGTGCAAAATATCAGTTAAATAATCATTTCATTTTAATAATTTTACAGATAATTAAAAATGTAACACACGGTGTATGTCTAAATTGTAATTAATAAAAGAAAATAATAAACTGTAACATATTTAATTTATGCACCTACGTTTAAATAAAGAAATAAGTAATTGTGTGCCTGCAGGTTTGTGTGGAAAATTTTAAATATCATCATTTCAGTACGGCAGCTGGTTACGTTACCGATAATTATGGTACCTTAATAACACCTATATAAGTAGAAAAGGTATGTATTAACTGTAAGGTGTGGACGTTGTAATTGTGTCTTAATATCTGGTGTTTTAATTTTAAAATCATAACTGTGAGTGCCTCATAACTCGCTAAGAATATGTGTAGAGTAATTTTAAAATGCTTCTCTAAAACGCTTGCAAATTGCTCTCAAATATTGTCAGTTTACTTACTGATATTATCATTAAATGATTTATCTTAGTTATATTTATGTAAAAAATAATAAAATAGGTATAAGAAGGTAAAGAGCTTAGACTAGACTTAGAAGAGTTTGAGCAGAGTTTTTGCATCACTTGGAAGATGTAGACAGTGAAAATGCGTGATATGTTTGGAAGTGTTGGATGCAATCAGTTGTAGAGGTTATTATAGAGGATCTTCGAAGGAACTGTCCGAATAGCCTTAGAACCAACATTAACAACGTTTGAACCTATAATAAGAACTATATCAATATATAAAAAAGTCTGGGAGCTCCAATAGAGGGTCCATCTCCAAATAGCCTAATCCGAGAACAACGGAAACTAAGGCTAGGCAAGCCTAAACTATGACAGTATAATCATGCAAACTGCAAAAGTCTTAAAACTTAAGTAAAAATACTTTACTACTAATACTAATACTCTAATAATATTATAAAAAATAATTGCACATTTTAACACAAAACAATACAGTAATGTGTTGATCGAGATCTACACAGGATTGATATCTTTACACATTTCTCTGTATGTAGCAGTGTATTAAAGGCTTAACACAACCCATGGTGATAAAATAACAAATGTTATGTGTAACGTTCACACATTTCAGTGTTATATCATTAAAGATATAAATTTTACACATTGATAAATTAATTTTATTGTATAATAGGTATTGGTATAGAAGCTCACCTACCTTTTTAGTGTGTTAGTTATGTTCCTATTTGCTTTCGAAATTACAAATTTTGTAATACTCCCATTAGTCCTAATTAGTTTTAGCTTTATCAGCAATATTTGTTATAGTTAGGTAAGTACCATTTTCTTTTATCAAACCTCAATTTAAATTTAAATGTTTTTCATTTGAACATAGCGAACGAGAGGTACAACAGAACTACTCTACACAACCAACATGGCGTAGTGACTTGTGTTGGAACAGCTGATATACTGCAGCTGCGCAGTTGTGCTCAACCAGTCAGGGATATAGAACACAGGTGTGTTAACTTTACACAAAATGGTATATCTACTTTTAACATATCAGTGGTAAATATTACACAAATTTCTGTATATTTTATTATAATGCTAGTAATTTTAACACATTTTGTGTGAAACATATAAAAAAGCCATAGTGTGTAAAACTATTAACGCGGAAATTTTGTACATCCTAAATTACCCGCTGAAACATCTCACACAGCATATTCCACTCTTTGCAACATAGGTGTCCCTGTACTAAACTTAGGTATATGTATCTAACTGTATGCTCCCCCCATTAAACTGAACTTTATATGTATATAAACAAAACATTACATAACTTTATGTAAATAATTTGTTGTACATTTTTACATCCAACTGAACATCAATAGAAGGTATCGTGTTCAACACAATCATGTTCACAATATTTACTATAATAATTTAAATTTCTAATACAGCGATTTTTCGCACGATGCATGTTGAATTGCACAATGATTCTCAATTTATAACTATAGAAGAGCCTTTGAAATTTTCTACATATACTTACGTATGTAGTGGATATTAAATATAATATTATTGGCCCCACCTAAGTTATACTAAAGTAGTAGAAGTATTCTATGCTCTTTTTAATGAAAATCTCTGTGTTATTTTATATTTAAGTGAGTTTTAATAAGGCTGTCTCTTATGATATGAACATTTTGTTACCAACTCTTTTATTTGGCAAGTTGCACGATTATGATTTCTTCCACCGTCTGATCAATTTATTTTGGTCTTATTGGTCTAATAGTTTTCAATGAGTCACTTCCTTGCGTTCCGCAAGGGTCAAATTTAGGCCCTTTACATTTTTCTCTGATTATTAATAATTTCAGTAGCGTAATTGGTTGTGAAAAATTTTTCTTTGCCGTTGACTTGAAACTGAAACTTATGTAGTCGGTACATTTCTTAAAATCTGCGGTAATCGATAGTTACATTATGATATTGGCTTGAACTATTCCTATCGAAATGTTTTCTTCTGTTTGCAATTATCTAATTGTGCCCTACCATGGGATAGGTTTTGTGTAGAGCGATTTGGACCCATTCAACAATAAAACAGCTGCAAATAATATTTATTGGTGAATATAAAAAATATAAAATTGGCACAATTGGTAAGTAATTATAATTATTATAACACAAGAAATAATGTCTGCTGCTTTCCTATTTTTCCCTAATAGCTTGTTTTTGCATAGCGGCAACTTCTATCGTCTTTTTTTCCTGGTACTCGTATAAACACATGTTCTTCTTTGTCTAGCCTGTCTTTTGTTTTACTTTGACTGCAGGAAAAGGTAGAATTTGGACCAGGTTTACAAGATTTAGAGATTGTTTTGCTGAATGATAAGAAACTTTCTTGATTGCTGTTGCCAACATTTCCTCAATCAATTCAGATCGTTGTGGATTTGCCATACAATCGGTCAGCGATTTAAGGCGTCAGTACTTGAATCAATGTGACCAGGCCGCTGTGGGTTTGATCCCCGCGGCCGGTAGACCGTATATCAGCTATATTGGTGGAGAGGATTAGGGCCCTCTCTGCGGATATGGTAGGGTGGAATAATGTTGTCTTGGGTCAATGTGAGAGATTGATACCGGTCGACGTTTGACCACCCCCCTAATTAATGAGGTTTTCCAGGTTTCCCCTCCTTCTTGCACTGAATAGTGATTAGGGAGTACCAACGTTCCTGTGCGCAAATGCGGTTTGTTAAATAATAATATGTCGTCACCTCTGCCGCACAAGTTTCCAACTTCTGGGCTAATCCTAGTGATTGGAACGAGGGGTAGAGAGATATATTTTTTTTTTCAGTCACACCTTCCGAAACTCCGACACTTTTTTATTATTATACAAGAAAAATTGCTGTTGGTTAAATTTTTGTATACCTATTACTAAAATTAAAAATTTTTAAAGCTGATCCTGGACAGTAATTGAAAAAGTAGACCGTTCCCTGCCGAGGCGGTGGTTTTATTGAATTTTTGTCGTGCACTCATTTCGGGCACGTAATTGAATGAAACGTCGACAAATTGGTCGCTGTACGTCTTTAATAACAGGTTGTGCAGATTTTACGCCAAACCAGACGTTGCTTCGCATGTGGTCCACAAAAATAGCTGGTACGAGCCATACTGAGTATCTTAAACATAAGAATTATCACTTAAACTATTAGCACAAATATTAATTATCAGGTAAAATGAAATAATTTTGAAATATAACATTTGAAACGAGAATGTCAAATCTGTTGAAAATCTGTCTAGATTAATACGAATCAAAACAATTTGCATATTATTCACGTTTTCCTTCAAACGTAATATAAGTGACAACTTATGTGGGTTATGTGTCATTTATATGGTAGAAGTGTAAGTATTTAATTATCCTAATAAACACATTATAGTATTTTATATTTATAGTAAAAGTACAATTGTGAAGATTTGCATCATTTAGGAATCTTCCACGTTTTGCTATCGACAAACATTGTTGCGGAAGTTCTTCTCAGACAATGCCTTGCCAATTTGGAAACTTCAAATACATTACTACATCCTTTACTGCACTACTAATTTTATGGATATTTCAGAAAAAACGTCGTTCCTTAAAATCGGGAGGACGCAAATCTACGTAGGTACTTTCTATATTTATTTTAATATTCATCCCCCAAGACGGTGAATGCTCTATTCTTATTAGTTTGAGTGTCAGGAATTTTAATTAGCAGCAAAGATTTCATGTCTTCAATATCAACAGTTGTCTTTTTCATTAGTTCGTTGCAGCGATATGCCCCAGATATATCAAATATTAAAATTACCTGAAAAAATAAGAGTTGGTTAGCAAATATGAAATAAACAAAATGTAATTTTATTACTTTTATCGCCAAATACTTTTCATTTGGAGCATCAGATAAAAATGTATGGAACTGGTCCCTTAACAAGACTCTTGATTTCTTTGGCTGATAACCTTCTCCTTGTTTTTTCAAATATGCACGCAAATTGTTGTATTTGTACTTTACCATTGAATAATGAACCCAGCAAAATAGTATGTGGTGTGCATGGATTGTCTGGCTCACGACAATAATTGTCAGACAAACTTTGCACGTTTAGCACATAATTATCACTCATTTTCCTTACATCATAATATAAATTAAATTGTGGAAAACAACTACTTTTCGGATTACTGCTTTGACCAGTATTGAATTGATTATAAAATATAACATGGTGAAATGGTGACCATTTGTTATAATACATTATAGTAAATAATTCCATTGTTAATCATTTTTTTATTATTTTAAGCAACGTAATGAGTATCGTAAAAATGCACTTAGTCGAATAAATCAAACACAAAAGGCTAGATAATACAATTGTGGCTATGATGACCTATCGTATTTGTATTATTATACAGGGTGATATAGATATATTTTTTGGTAAATAATAATAATGATACCCAGACCTCCGTAACTGGTAAGTTTCTAAAGCTGATAATTTTTTGTTTCACACCTATCTACTGTCATACTAAATATGCACACCGAATTTGGTTAAATTATCTCAGGCGGTTTAGAAATTAAAAATTAAAAACTGATTTTTTTTTAATATTCGACACACTGTAGCTGGAAAATAGCTATCCTAAGACCCCATAGTTATATATATAAAAATCCTTATTTTTGGCCACTGAATGCATCTCGGATTTTTTACTTCTACTTGAGAATATGGAGTGGACACATGTGTTTGGTGATGATTTTATATGATAATATTGTAGGAAAACTATTTGAATGAGCTTAATACCTTTAAATCAAAGTTGTCTGTTTACCTATTTTCTCAATAATGAAGCATATTTTTATATTATAAATTATTCTAAATCTAATAAGAAGAAGACTGTACCCATATAGGGGTTATCCCTTCATCATGAAACCGATCATACCCTTCAGTGTCTAAAGTGGTCTAGTGAGTACATCTCTCCTCCTTGTCACGCCATTGGAGCACGGAATTATTTCCAGGGAACACTGTGATTATAGATGGATAAGTGTTGATGGATAGTTTCGCACCAGGTGGCATGAAACGCACACCCTTGCCTCGGAAGATCCATCATCTTCGCACCGCTGAGGTCAACAACGCAATCTCCGCTGAAGAAAAAAAAAGCTAGCGTGACTTATGGCCCCGCGATTATACGGGTACAGATATAGATTGGGTTTTGTACCGGCTTGTATTGATACGTCTAATTTATTTGCTGGAACGCAGAAATCCTGTTTCAAATGCAATGCTAGTGCAAGTTTATGTGGTCTTTTCTCGAAAAATAAAAATATTCTGCAGGTTAAAATTTGCGATACTGGATGTGCGGAATATGAGTGCCTTAATTGTGCCATTTGATAAGTTGTAAACTAAACGTAATTGACAACAATTTTTTTACCAACCGTGACAAAATTATGAAATTTTTTTACTGTCAGGTGTCTGTAATGTTAACATTTTGCTTATTTATAAAAACAAATGGTATCTTAGTATCGATAGTATTCACTTTTAATCCTATGAGTTAAAGTTGAGACTTTCCATACTTAAGTGTTAATCAAGTCTTAAAAGTTGTTTTTTTCTTAGTAAATAAAATGTCCAGACTCCTGACTGTCAAAAAATGTCATAGTTTGGACGTTCTTTCATAAGAATTTTTTTCTCTTTAATAAATTTTAAATCTCCCAAGCTCACCAGCTAATAAATGTTCACATTTTAAATCTCTGTTTAACAAAAATTGTTGGGTTCTAGTAGTTTCAATCTTTACATCACTAGGCTACTGTAGGCAGACGATTTCAAATATCCTATGACTTATCGTATTAACTTTTTTGTGATGGTATTTAGATTAATTTTTCAAGTATCAATGCTTACGTATAGTAACTCACAGTTGTTGGGTATCGTTTTAGTTTAAGATCAAGTATGCTTTAGCAGAACGATTTCCCGGTAAACATGTGCCAAATGCACCAATTTTTCAACAGTCAGCAGTGAGTGCAAGTGTAGTGCAAACGCAGGCCTGACACGGAAAATTTGCGAAAGAGATGGAGTTCCAGAGTGTCCACTGCGTATTGCATCATGACCGCCACCGTCTCCTTACTTTAAATCATTTGGACTTATTTTTGTGGGAATATTTAAAAAATTGTATATTGCACCGAAGTGGGCACTATTGACGATTTACGCATACGTATCATAGCTGCTGCCAATAACTTACAAGGCCAAAGACTAGCCGAAAATTTAGTTATAACATCAAGTACGTCAAATTATTTTACTAATTGAAATTACAAATTAATTCTATTAATAATTAATATCAATAGCGACAAAAGCAGTTGAATTTGCTTCATTAAAATAGATTTTGTAAAATGTAATTTATTTCTTTCCTTGGGAATTTCTTTCAATTTTTTGTCCAGTCGCCGATTATACGCCTTACCAGGTTTTATAATGGACCAGTTTCCAGTGCCGTAGGAAAGTGTATTTTTAAATTTCTGAATCACCCTGTGTACATCCCAACTAGCAAAATGGAACTTCGAATTGCGTTATTTAACGAACAGTTTGATTTTATAGAGCAAATAATTACCATAATTTTGTTCCTGAAGAAAGTAATTGTGTAAAATTGTTTTATAATAGTTTTTACAACGTGTTTTATAGAACAAATAATTTTCAGTTCTTTAAATTTTTTATAAAAGTATTATAATACGTTATGCAACATTTAAAAAAATTATATATAAGGATTGTAAACATATAGTGAAATAGTTGTGTACTTAGGCAAATGACTTCTAATTATAATCTTATAAAATAGTTGTATGAACGTGTTTTATTAAGGATATATAAGGAAATTAATAAAATTATTTTTTAGCCTCGAAATGCGCTTATTTATAAAATAGTTTTATAGTTGTGTTTAATCTATAAAAATATTCCTGTTTTATAAATATGTTATAGAATAAAATTGTGACTTGAGAAAACAAAATTATTGTATATACCGCGTAATAAAATTCCAAACCTAACCTTAGTTTTTGAACTCCTAAGGTATTGTGTATTACCAAGCACTCATCAAGAAAGAATACAAACAAATTCTTGAATGTATGTTTCCAGTCAAACGTGCCGACGTTCAATTTTACTTATAGGTTTTATTATATAAATAATGATGGTGTCCATGTTCGAGAATTCACATTAGAAACGCTTCATGGCTGCGAAAAAATACGAAAAATTAGTACGAGAAAGTAACTATGATTTAATTTTTTGGTAATGCAATAATTAGGTTAGTTTTAAATTAAATACCTATTATTATAATTAACCAATAATACTTAACACCATTAATATAGGTAATGAATGATAGTACATAATATTTTAAAAATGCAATTTTTTTATAAAACTTGGCAAATTCTTTCGATACAAACATTATCTACTTGTGCACACACATTTTTAAATATATTTAAGACTATAAAAACACTTTATCGTATATAGTTCTAATTTACACTAAAATGTTTTGTTATATTTTCATGTGGACTAAAATTGTAAGTAAGTCGCCATTTTTACATGAAGATTTGTTGGATCGGCGACTGCCGCCATTATGGAAAATTAGTTGAAAGCCTTATTAAAATTATATCTAAAACATAATTTTGCTATTTTTGGAAGACTATTTTATAACAAGATCATTAAATATAATTACACAACGATATTATAAATTAAAGAAAGCATAATTTTAATATTTTTTAAATTTATTTTTTATAATTTTAAAGCAAATGTGGTCTAAACTAAAGCGCATAATTTGTTTGTCACAAACATATCTATAGTTTATCAATAAAATTTGCGGCGCAATAAAATTTTCGTTGTTGAAACACTGATTGTTGACACGATAATATTGTAAGTATTAAACCTATCTACCATCTACACAAATGATCGCCATTGAGTGACCCCGTTTTTAAATATAAGTACAAATAATTATGAATCTGCGTTATACACCAATCTTAAAATGATTTTGTTCTAATATTCTTCACTAAAAAAAGAATGTTTCTTTAAATAATACCAAAATACAGACTACAAAACGTTTTTATAGTTGCTGTATAAAATTGTTTTAAAAGTGTTGTATACATTTTTTTATAGAACTGTTACATTACCAAAGTGTTTTATAAAAGTGGGCCCTTTTCGATTCTATAAATATCGTATATAAATTTGAAGCTCCTATAAGATTTATATTATAGCAATTTATACAACCTTTATAAAATTTATTTTGCTAGTTGGGATACTTCTATTTTATATAATTGTATTTATCTAGTGTTGGTTTGGTTTTATATTCAGACTTATTTTTATACTATATTGGCTATTGCTATACATTTTCTTTATAACGCCAAATGGGTAAAATAAAATTATTATTAGTTACTGACTCGCACATTTTTCACCTAGCGACTTGCTCCAGTAACTGTGTCTATTTGCTAAACCCGTGTAAATGAGTCTTAAAACATAAGATCTCTGACAATAAAAACTGTAAAATAGGTATTCCTATACATTTGTTGAGCACTTTCTTTGAACTGATATTTTTTCAATTCTTCATGTTGGTAAATTCGATCGACAAGCAACGTATGCCCCTCATTGGAATTCCGCCGACAGCGCTGATATCGTATTCAAGGTGGATATGTCACCGGACGCTACAGATCCTATGTGTCCGGATCGGTACCTGAGTGGCGTTAATACGACTGAAACAATGCACCATGACTCACATGCTTCTGTAGAATCGTAATCACCACCTGAGCATGTTCGTCTTTAATGACAAATGTTCGTCGATTTTTATTGCCCCATCTTCCTTTGAAGTCGGCTGCATCTGACTGCAACAGGAAATCGGGTTCGATGCGTGGAATAGTGGATTTACGTGGGCATTCCTTCAACGCCTATAAGAAAGCTTACACTACACAATTTTACCGAATATCAAAGGTAATCTGAGTTCTACATGTTTCAATGCCTTGATCTAATATCATAAAAAAATAGATAAATATCTTAGAAGATTTCGTTAAGACATACGTCTCTCTCTTCTTCTAAATTTCATATTTTAATAATTTCCTATGATTTGCTAATTGCAGATAGTGCTATGTACTACATTCCTATTGTTATCTTTGTTTATTTTGTACAAAAAGAGAGCTGAGGCTTTATCGAAATTCGGACATCTGTAGCCTTTTACCTGCTACGTGCCATAGGTTTACAAGTGGGAAAACATTAGTTTTCTAAACCTACTGAAGATAAGGATCGATGATATAGAAGATATAGAGATTCAATTATTGTTAGAAGAATTCTCATTTCCATATTCTGAGATTGTTACATGCTTATTTTATGTACAAATTTATTATGGTTCCTTATGCTCTAAATATTTTAAAATATATATATTAATAATAAAACAACAGTGAGGTAGAATTATTTTATTTATCTAGTTGCACAGTATTAATAGACATCTTATTACTGCTAACCCTGGTAGACGATGCCTGGTCTAATCGATGCTCCCCCAGCTCCAGCCTGAAAACAAAAAGGAAATATAAATTTAATGCTAAGTAATTATCTAGAAACTTACCTTTTTATTCTTAGGAAGTAATCCCGTTTATGCTCTACAGAGGAGAAATGCATCGTAAAGTAACAGCACTTGATTCACTTGCAATGCATTCTTACAACAAGCTTCATATGTAAACATAACCCTCCAGAACAATTATGTCAACAAACACCTGTTTTCTGCCCAGACACTTGTCTGTGGCTATGTCTTTCTACCCTTATGTGTGCTAAAGAGAGATAGACAATTTAATAATTTACATTCTTAAAATCCCTAAACATTAAGCAAATATTAAAATCTCCCCTCTACTTATTAAAAAATCGCGGATTTTTAAGGAATTTGAGAGTTTTTTTCGTGACTTCCAGTTGAAAAAGCACCATTTTGTTTTGGCAGTTTGAAGCCGTGTGGAAAAGCTATTTTGCTGATTTATGCTAGCGATATCAACATTTAAACTTTTAAATAGTGTCAATCAAGGATTGCATTCAATAATTCTTGGATTTTACAAAGTTATAGTGTTTAGACATCGTTTCGTCAACTTTCACGAGGAGATCGTCTCTTTGGCCACACACCATCACTTGGTAATTTCATATTTCTGTAAAATATATTTAAATCATTTAATCTAAATTTAAACTACTTTTACAAGTGCTGTACTTTAATGCATTCCTCCTTCTAGGCCAAAAACCTTGGACGTAACAACTTTTACATATTTAGTAGAAGCTTTTCGTAACGTACATAGCAACCCTAGTTTTCATCCCGAGGTAGTACATAAGACCTGCAGTGGGAAACCTAGTATATGTAACCAAAGCACATACATGGTTACCCAGCTCCTCCGATTCTTGGGTTATACATCGAAGTACCTAACCAGACAGTTCAGTTCCTCTAGATATTTCCTGTTGGCTGCTTTCACCTTGGGGGCAGGACATCGTAGGAGTTCTTGTATAGTCACTCTTCCGAGTAGACTACCAGGCAACGTAGATTTTAGTACCTACTACCACCTGTTTGCTTTCTTTTTGTCTTTTTTTTGCAAATTATTTAGCTTTAGCTTGTTTGCTTTGCATGGCTTCTTTGCTTTAGGCCATATATACTTTAGTGTTATCATAAATTACTTGCTGCACTGTAACTGAAAAACTATTTAATTTTAATTCACCTGTTTTGCATGGCTTAAATCGCTAATTTAATTACCTGTAAGCCAAGGTATACCTAGGTAAATGAAGATAATCACTTGTAATTCTTTTTGTTCCAATTAATCCACCAAAATTCCTCATAACCCAATATTTATCTAATAACCACCAGTAGAGGATTTGTTTACTTGTCATTGAACCAGTGAACCAGGGAACTACAGATTCGGAGAACCAAGGATCGGCTCGTTCTGTCAGAGAACACAGTTTATTCTTTGGTGTTCTCTGGTCTGGTTAACAGAACACTACATGCTGTAGTCTGTCTTTCATAGTTCACTTCACTTTCATCCACACAGTCGTGTTCACTTTGCAGCCGGGGACCCATAATAAATTAAATTGATCATAAATTCAGTTTTTTTCTTTCTGTTTAGTTAGTAAATTTGTCACCCCCTGAATCCACGAACTAAACCCAAACTGAGGTGTGACAAGATGTTTTGTGATTTCAACTCCAGACCAAATGAGGACTTACCATTTGTTAAGAATATGAACGATTATAATATTGACTCACGATTTTAAACTTTATTACACCTATGAAAGAGATGAGCCATATTGTGAGTTCTGTTGAATAAATAATACATGCAGCCAATAAGCTTCTTTTGAAACTTGGCTGGAGTCTAATAGAATATTGACTTCTTGTAACCTCACAGATGTCACATCGGGACTTCGAGCTGGCCATTAAACGGGTCTACTCTAACTATAATAATAACTAATCGGCTCTTTCATCAGATCTTACACGTTTTTTCGCATGGAAACGTTTTGGAAAGAAACTTATCTTCTCACTTTTGCTTGATTAATTGAGTACAACGAGGTGTCTAATCTTAAGGTGGCACATATACCTTGTATAAAATTATCTACTGCGCTACGAAATCTTATCGACCTCATCATTAAGTTAGGACAAAGACCAGTAGCTTAACATGGTCATTACGTCTATTAAATTTCGTTCACAATTACTAAATCTTATCTTCAAATTAAATCAGCTGCAAGACTGGCTCTTTATTTTCCTGTCATTAAATTCTAGTTCGCCGGACTTCACGCAACTGGACTGGATCTAGATTAACAATCACCTTCCAATGTCAGTCATAATTAATTTAATTTGAATCATCGATTTTATAAATAGCTGCTGTTTAACAGGCGACGCCGACAGAATAAATTATAAGTTATTTTTTCTACGCGGACGGTTTCACAATAGTTCCTTGATCTTGGTGCGTTGTCAGTCCATTAACTGGTGCTTACGGACAAATATGGCGCGAAGCGCCAAAGCTTTGCATTCTGGTCGGGTTGCTGTTGGTGCGGTCAAAGGAAATGAATGTTTCTTAGTAACAAAGTGGGTATATAATAATCAGGGTAATACCAGTGTCGCAAACGTGTACAGGGTGTCTCAAACTCGATAGTATCGGCCTGTTGTGAGGATACAAAAAAAAAATAAATAAAATTTGAGACACGTGGTGCTGAATGAGATGAAGTTCCGTTTTCAATCGGAAGTATTATCTTTAAGATTTGACAGAAATGCAAACAGCCAAAGTCATTCCTCTAAGACGCCATCATACATATAGCGTTTCGGCTTTGTTAGCTCCCCTCAGTACGCTATAGGTAAAGAGAGCGTGAGACGTAGTACGTTTCAACATCTAGTAGCCATTAGCTCCTTCATACTGTGGATATTTGCAGAAGCAGAATTCCACTTAAAAACCCTATAGCAAGGAGCCAGATTAAAGTCACAGTCAAATACACCATTTTGTTGTAAATATACACGAATTCATTAACTACATGGTCTTGATTTCCTAGTGATCTAAATATGTTGATTGAAAGCTTGGATTCCAAATATGTTACATCTTGTTAGGTAATTAGGACTATAGCTGCGGCAAGAATTCAGACGACTTACATCACTGCTAACGTCACACAATTATTTTTATTGTATAATTTTCGATAGTTTAATATTAAAAACAATCATATTTCGCAATTTAGTGTAATAGATAGTGCAAACATTTAGTGTAACATATAGTTTTGTTATTCTCAGTTGCAGTTTGTTAGAAAAATGTTTTTTAAATTGAATAACATGTTTTTTTATATTTTGACGAGTCGAAGTTGAATCTGAGAGTCTGTTAAGCTCCATCACCTAAAATTTTTTGAAAAATTACAAATTGAAATATCTAGGCAGAAATGATATTCCTTGAGTTTTGAAATTACCAACCAGGATGTGAATTGGTGCTGCAAATAGTAAGACCAGAAAAAATAGCTGTTGTGGGTGATTGAACGAAATGCACCGAAATGTACCAAAAGGTACCGAGAATTATGAATACTTGCCACTTTTTTTGCGGCTTTTGCAAAATTTTTGGTGAACAGACTTTAGATTCAGATTCGATTCGCCAAAATAAATGAGAAGAGGCCTTGATCAAATCTACAAAACATTTATCTAAAGTTTCTCTTTCTTTTCAATATGAATTTTTTCTACTTTTCGTGATTGTCGTAAAATCTGTGATGAAGATGAACAGATTTCAAATTTTGATTGGGCGCATCAAAATACATACCCAAGAAACATAAACAAACACAATATAAACGAGACCAGAAAAAAAATCTGAAATGTGATATTGGCGATTTTTAACGAGTTTTCGTCTTTTCCAGTTATTTTCACGATTTTTGGAAAATATATTGATACGGCTCAAGAGACTTCAGATTCAAATGCAGCGCATCGAAATAGATAAGAAACACACACATTTTTTTGCGATTACTAACGTGATTTTTTTTGCGATTTTTCGGTATTTTTGCGATTTACTCAAAATTTTGAAGATGTTTCAGCTACACAGAGTTCAGGTTCGGATTCAGTGCGTCAAACTACATAAAAATAGGTGAGTCTGGTTAAAAGCATAAACCTCTTTTAGTTTATAGGTATAAGCTGAAAATGTCTATCATCAACGTCAGTGAGCTACCTCTGTTGGTTATTCTAGGAATCGCGTCTATTTTTATTACTACACCATATTGAAGTAACGGATAGTTTATTTTTCAACAACTCTGTTATGGCTCACCCAGTCATTCGGCACGTGGAAATATTTCCAATTGGATTGCGTGCCAATCAACAACCTATCGCTATTAAAATGCGTCAATTGAAGGCAGCTCCAGGAACAACAAATGGATTAATTAAATCGTTTTATTACGGTAGATTGTTTGAAACTAGTCGTGGGCTGACTCTGATCTGCCTAAACAAACA
The DNA here is from genome assembly GCA_037114965.1 of Monochamus alternatus. Taxonomy (NCBI): domain Eukaryota; kingdom Metazoa; phylum Arthropoda; class Insecta; order Coleoptera; family Cerambycidae; genus Monochamus; species Monochamus alternatus. Next base: position 128,633,681 of record CM073426.1, read on the forward strand.
AACACATGTTGGTTTTGTACGTAGAGGTGGAGTTAGATTTGGTTTTAATTGATGCACAAGGTGAGAAAAAGAACTGATACAGCGGATTATTATAAAAAATAATTCTTGAATTTATTCATTGTGATTCAGAATTTATCTATAAAAAAAATCTGAATGTACAGGGAAGTCAATTACAATTTTACTTAAAAAAAGATCAAAAAGGGCTGTTCGAAAATGATTTAAAAATATACTTATGCACGGTACTGAAACTGGTTCACTGTAAAATCTGTTAAGGCATCAAAGCATGCAATCGGCAACCATATAAAAAATGAAAAGGAATTCCCAAGGAAAGAAATAAATAACATTTTATAACACCTATTTTATACAGCAAATTCAACTGCTTTTGCCGCTATTGATGGTTTCAATTAATAAAACAGTTTCAAGGGTCGTTTGTAAAAAAGGCATTAAATTAGTAATAATAGATATGCCCCAAAGAAAGTCATGTTGATTATCATGTATTAAATGCTTAATTTTTAAAAAAAGTTCCTTATATTCTGTTTCTAACGATCTTACATCTATAGTCCCTAAATTATGTTAACCGCCGATTGAAGAAATAGTACTAAACAGTTACTACAATTATTTATTGTTCAAATCAAGAAAATTAAACTTAAAAAACTCAAAAACAATCAAATATGCTTTATGAATGAACCCACTTGCATGTTATCAAATTTCAACTATTCGATTCACTGTGTATAATTGTGAACATCTTTATTTGGCAATACACTTACTGTTTGGGAGGCATCAAAAGCTGTTAATTATTTATACGTGTTGTGAAGGCAAAATCTTGAGTCATTAAAGCGCCTACCTCGATTTAATTTTCCTGCGACTTATATTTCATTTGTTATTTTAATTTTCCACGCTGTCAACGACATTTGGTTGACCCTCAACGCCGTGTGGGTCGTCAATTTAATTTGGGATGACACAAATGGATAAGTGTAGTAATTGTTTATTTATTCAGACAACATCTCTTGGTATTTTTTTCACTTTAATTTTATTTATCTCAATGTATTGCTAATTGGAGACCAGAAGTGTTATTTGTTACTTCCTTGCCACTCAAATATACCTTATAAATCCACTTAAGCACCTAATTAAGGTAGGCCTTGATATTGCCCATCCAATTCATCTTTGGTGCGATTTTTCACTGTCAGTTACACAAAAAAATTGACGGTCATATTACTTAATACCCCATATATTACGTTCTCGAGTTAAGCATTGACCTTGATTCCAAATCCCAGCATTTAGCGTTACATTTTGAAAGAATATGATTTATGGCCCCATTGTTTGCAAGAATGCACCCACGCCATCGAGGAGTTAATTCAGTAAATTGAGTAGGTGAAAAAATTGGATCACGCTCGAAATGGGCACCTACTTGATGAAAGGAATTAAGTAGGCTGACTCAGCTTAAATAAATGAAAATCACGTCATTTAAGTGGGGACGGTATGAGTGGTCTTTGCCTACAGATTCTTGTAAGGTCTTTAAGTTATTTATGGAGTTCATAACCATTATTTTCCTAAATAATATACAAATTGATTACAGAATGTCTCAAAAATTTTGATTGAAAAAATTTAGGTGGTCAAAATATCCAAAGTATATGATTTTTCGTAGAAATTTGCTAAGGTCATTGGCTGATACTTGCCAAGGCATATATACAATTTGTCACTTAAGTATAATGGTTTCAGTTAGTATCTTATTATTTTTGGGCACCACAGGGCTATAATCTGATTGTGAGTCCTCTTTTCATTTCTATTTTTTTACGATATTACAATTTACCTTGATTGTCATAAATTAATCTGTGATGATGACTTAAATAGCCTCCTTCGATTTCGATTATCGATTACTATGATCATCCAATATAAATTTAATTTTTTCTAAATCCAAATACCTTTCCCATAGCGTCAACCCACCAGTCTTGGCCTCTTTAAGGAAAATCTGATGGTTGGTATTTTATTTCCAACGTAATTTTAAAAACTTCAACTTAGCATCCAGTTTTGGCTATTTCTATTTTTCGTAAACTTTTAACTTTTGAAACAGATTTCAATGATAAACAATCTAATATAATACTAATTATTAAACGGCGCTTGCATCTTTTTATAATGCTAATTTGTGCATATTGAAATTCAGAGATCTTACAAGATGCGATGGTTTACTTTGAGAGTAATTTGACTTTTCCACACATTTTGACATGTTCAATATTTAGTCTCTTAAGCACAAAAGTGTCAAGAGACATAAAATTTGCAAATCAAATTTGCTATCAAATAAACGTAGTTTCGAAACCACAGGCGTACGTTGAAAAATATTTGGAGGAAAGAAAAAGGTCGGATTCCCTTATTATGGGGTTCTAAAAAGGTATTACTGAAGGAACTGTTCTGGACCCTATGATGTTTATAATTTATATAAAAAAACTATTTTGGTTAAATAATTTGTTTCTGCTAGCTTGACGTTTTGAGTCATGTTGTTCTCTTCCTCAGAAGGAAACTCAGTTTTAGAATTCCTTTTGAAGAATCATTTTTTTGGTGCAGTTACACATATAACTAAAACATACTGGTGTCATATATTGCAAACTCGAAGTTACATAAGTATTAAACCAATAAAAGTAAAAAAGTTTTCTTAACTTTCAAATTCAGTGTTATGTTCTTAACATTTCCAGAAGTAATTGTTGAATTCAGTGGCCACTTTTCACCGATCACCCTGTGCTTGAGGAATGAGACACGTTGGACAAAACAACATGCACTTTGTCGTCATTCTCGTCATTGCAGTATAAAAAGGTACAGTCCATCCGTCCGGTCTGATATCCTCGTTGCATACGATATCAGCTGCAGTAAAATAAATTTGGATGCAGTAGGACTGAGAATAACCAATAATTTAAACTATGAGTCATTATTTAAGGAATTCATCGAAAGTTTGTAGGTAATATTAATCGAACCCGTCAAAGACATGCAGCGATAGTTCTTGAGATAGAAAATATTATTCATACATTGAAGGGATTTTATTATATATTGTATGTAATAATTGGACAAATATAAAGTAAATAAATTAGGAGGTATAACACTAGATTAAAGATAAAGTTGTAGATTATATAGGTATATTATGAAATAATATAAATATAAGAGAAACAAAAGAGGAAACACAGACTACTACTATTAGAATGGAAAATAGAAATAGAATACGAATTATTATTGTGTTCATTTCTATCAAGACCTAGCTATAATGCATTTATAATGCTAATGCTATAATGCTATAGTGTATTTTACCATTTATTCAGATACCTGCCATGAGTTTCTATCATCATCATCATCGTCATCAGACAAATAAAAAATGTCATCGTTTATGGCACTTTCCTAAGGAAAGAGACGTGTAAAGATAAAAAATATTTTTATATACACTAAAAATTGCATTGTTTTTGAGGAAAAAATGTATATTAGTCATTAGTCTCAGAAATTTGCCATTTTAGAAAAAAAATTCTCTTCAACAACTAACTGCACAATATTGTAGCGTAGCGTAGCAAATGAAATTTGGCAAACAGATAGATCTTGATCTGGATTGACACATAGGATACTTTTTTAATGAAACCAATCTGAAAAATGCTACGAATGTATGCATCATTTCAACGCATTTGAGTCTCAACGTATACATACAATGTGATTTCGGACAAATTCCTAAGCGTACGCCACTGTCGCCGAAGCGGTCGTTGCTTTCAGAAGGCATAAAGCACCCCATCGAACACTTGCGTGCCGTCGCGAGTGCTGGTGGCCAGCGAGGCGACCATCTGGCCGTTGGCCGGCCGGTGCTTTCAATGTGGAGCACCAGCGCGATGGGCGATTGGAATGGACGCGGAATGGGCTCACCCCGCGCGTATGACGCCGCGTGGTAATTGAGAGTCGATGCGCATTGGCATTCGGCGTCCTAGGTGGCGGAGTCGCGACTGTTTTCTATGGGATAAGATAACACGTCGAGAAGAATGCGACAGGAGAAATCCGGTAGAATAACCTTTTGTTGCACATAATCTCTTCCCAACTAGCACCAAAGTAACACTATCTGAGATGAAAAGTAACTATTACGTAAGCGTCACCAAATTTGCTACTCCGTTGTATCAATAACTTCATACAACAAAGTTATAGTCACTGCTACGTACTTTCGGCTGCTCCTGGTTACTTTATAGTTACGTGACTAAGAGGCCCTCCTGCTTTTGGGAACAACTTAGTTACCAGTGGGACGACCCTTAAGTTTTCATAACTTGAAAGTAGCAAATGATCGTAGTAGCGACTATTATTATTAAAAGTTGCAATCACTCAATCAAGTAGCTATGATAGTTGCGCGACGATCAGGGGACCTTAATTGTTTATTTAAAATCATAGAAGCGATTAAGCCAAATATGCCTTATCCGAATGTTGCTCCTTTTCGATCTACAGGGTATTAAAGTTGAAAAAATATTTTCGTTTTTTTTTAAATATCATGAGCATCTTTGAATGGATTGTCTTGAAAGTTTGTACACCTATGTTTTCTGATGTGGTAATTACGAAAATGGAAACTATTTTGCAATAACATCTAAGATGCGCTAGTTGCAGTGTTCCGTTGGAGTAAACATATGTCAAACTTTTTTGTCCTTCAAAAATCTGAATTTCCAATAAGAAATTAAAAAACTACGTTCAATTCTAAATAAAAAAGATATACCTGATAAAGAAGGATAAACTTAACCGTTTTCGAAATAAGAACGATTTACTATTTCTTTACAAAATTATTTTTTTGAACGACGTACACTTTCTACTTTTTTATTAATTGTACATCAATATGAACTTTAATTACTTCAATATTATTTTTCTTCTATATATAAAAAACCAAGAAAAAGACTTATAGTAAGTAAAGTTATATAACTTTGTTAATTTTTTATTTATACGGCTATACAAAAATATGTTACTTTCGTAGCTGATCTCCCCTATACTATAGACAGACGAGTTCCGCTTTGTCAGCAATGGAGTACCAAATAAAAAAATACGCACTACTGGGCAACTGAAAACCCTCACGAAATTAATCAGGTTGAAAATCAAGGACATTTTGGTATCAATGTATGGTGTGGTATTATAGACAGACACCTAATTGGTCCATACCTTTACAATAGTAAACACCCACGTTTGCGTTTTTTCGATTGCTTTTTCTGTTTTTACGTAATGGCGGCCAACCATCAGTTCTGGGTCACCCTGTACAGCTTGTCCAAGCATTTACCAAGGGATTGAAATGGAACCAGTACAATGGCCGCCATGATTTCCTAACTTTAAATCATTTGCACTTATTTTTGTGGGGACATTTAAAAAATGAATATACTGCATCGAAGTGGACACTATTGATGAATTACGCGAACATATCATAGCTGCTGTCAGTAACTTCAAAACGAAGAAGAAGCAGAAACATTTGTGTTAGTTTGTAGAAACTTGGTAAAACGGACATAAAATAGGTGTTGTAAAATGTAATTTATTTATCTCCTAGGAAATTTGTTTAAATTATTTCTCCGGTCGTCAATTAAACGCCTTATCAGGTTATACAGTGGACCAGTTTCCAGTGCTGTCCGGAAGTGTATTTTAAAATCATTTTTGAACTGCTCTTTTTGATTTTATTTTTACAAAATTGTATTTGTAAGAGTCCCTCTATAGCGAGAGCAGCACTCGACGAGCGCTGCATCCAGACTCTCATGCTCGCCCGGTCTCGGACTGTCTCGCCGAGAGTATGGATGCGGCATAACATGCATTTTTGTTATGGACAAACAAATGGTAATGCAGAATAAGCTCGTCAGAATTACATAGATGCATATCCTAATAGAAGATTACCACATGCCCAAACATTCGTTAACATTCATAGAGTCTGGAGGAGCAAGGTGCTTTTAAAAAGAATGACACAGGAAGACCAAGAACCAAACCAACCAAAAAATATCATGAGGATAATACATTTACTAATAATATTTTATTTACTGAAGAAGCTGGCTTTACAAGAGATGATATACATGACACCTATTACAAAACGGAAAAAAATATTATGGTGAAAAATCAAACTTATACTTACTTTAAACAATTTTCGTTACAATTTATAGCAGTAATTACAGAAAAAAATATCAAAAATTGGATGTTTAATAAAACTTTAATTGCGATTTCCTGCGAAACGGTTACATTTATCAGTATGAATAAAGAATATATTATATTTTTCTGATACTGTTTCTCTTTCCAATAATGCTTAAATTTCTGTGATGTCTAGCAAGAAAAAGAGTTATGAATAAAGTTCAGTTTTAGGTAAAGAGCCCTCTAGCGGTGCATAATAAAAGTTTTCTTTGGCTGGTCCAATAGAACGACTCTACATATACATTAAAAAAAATGTTTAGATAACTTCTGAATCACCCTGTATAACTTTCATTAGTTTTATTTGGTTAGATTATTATTAATATTAATTTTACATAAATATCATTATTAAGTTTGTTTTGGAGATATTTCCTTAGCATACTTAGATATTAGGTACCGAAGAACATAGCTTGAAAGGTTCTTGCAACGTTGATACCCTGTACATCCACTGAACGAAACGTTAACTCCTAACGAAGCATGCGCCTAATCCTTTATGATTTATACCATCAGATACGAGACGCGAACCTTGACAAATTGGTGCTTGACCAGGCGGTCAAATTAAATAAACACGAAGATAACGTCAGAGTAGATGCTTCCTCGTTTGGATTTTTAATCCCCTGACAATTGGAAGTGATACTGATGTAAGAAGTACCGATTAAGCACCGATATAATCGATGTGCGTGCATTGTTATGACAAAATTGATAAATGATGTACCTTGAAGGTACCAACAAAGAGGAACCTCGGTACCAAATGTGTAGTTTGAAATAATGTTGACCTTTCGCAAAAAAGTGACATTGATTGCCGAATAACGAAAGGAGCTTTGAACAGAATTGTTCGTCAATTGATAGACAAGCTATTAAAAGATTTGAATGTTGTATTTATATCTTTCGTACTATTTTGTTACTGATGAAATTATTGTATTCTCAGGGTTATTTTAGAGTTTCTTTTTTAGGGCTACTGCTTTTTATAAAATGTGTAAATGATATCATACATGGTTTTGATCGTTGGTTCCTAAACTTTATTTTGTCTCATAGACCAATAGCTAATTTGTTATATTTTGGTAGACCCCAAACCCTCTCTTCTTCCAAATCGTTGCTACTAAAGTGGCACTTTACCACACTGAAATATCGTTTTACTATGTAGTAATGTCACTGTTAATAAAAACAGTTTGACAGAAAATTATTTACTTAATTATTTCAAACACTGTTATACATATTAAATGTACAATTATTATTCAAATTTGAAAAGCTAACATCACGAAATTTATTCAATTCTACTTGTTCTTCCTGAAAGCTATTATGATTCTCTATCTGCATTCCTGAATGATCTTGAGGTGCCACTAATTCTTACTGATGAAATATACTTTTTGAAATTTTCGACATATTGACAATTCTTTCTTCGACATAGCCTTCAGCCACACTAGTTGTCTAACGTCCTCCATGTCTTCTAAGTGTTTGAATATCCGCTCCACTGTCAATGAGGAAGGTGGCAGAGTTCCTCCTCAAGCAATGATCAGTGTAACTGGATGCATTTGGGAGTTTTAAGTATTCTACAGCTCTTTGGAGAAATTGTGAAAAACTGTTGGTGCCAACTGGTTCAATCGTACACTTACCGTGGTTATAGTAAATGAAAAATCTATTGTGTTTTACTCGTTTTGGTATCAAACGGTTTTGGGATCATAAAATGTTATAACCAAAATATTCTCCGTGTCTTCTATATCTTATACATTTAAACCAGATATTAGTACAACTTTCATTAATAAGGACTTATTGTCTGGATCCTCTTTTAAAAACATTGTAACGTTTTCCATAGTAAAAACTTTTGAATTCTTTGCAAGTAGCTTTGTATATCGTGATGGATGTATTTTCGTTTATTTATATAGTATTTTCAACATGTAGACCATAAACTGGATGATTTTTGGCTAAAATAACAAGAGATATTGTATGTAAATCACTAAAACAAGAATTAAAACAGCTTACATTTTCAAAAAAATAGGCCAGTTATCAGGAGAATTTGTTATCTACTTACAAAATGTTTCATATACCTTCTCGTATTTTCCTTTGGACTTTAAAGGAAGTAAGCTAGAAGACGTTTTTTGAGCGGCAAATGCCTTCAGAACAATTTTCTAAATTGTTTTCAGTAGCAAGCTCATTTCTATAATTAATATATAACTTCTAATCAATTCATATATTCATATAGCTTTCAAGTTACTCGCTCGCTCATACTCAAAAAATATATTCGTTCAGTAAGACTTTGGTTTTCTAAAGTTGTTGTTTAATAAATAAAGCCAATTCTCTAGTGAATAAAATTAAGGTTCTTACGACTGTAAAGTGTGAATAAACTTGAATGTAGAGTAATTAGTTGTGGATATATAAATAAATAACATATACTCCAACGGATGATATAATATTGTCTGACAATTTGCCTGTCTGTCTTATAAGATGGAATATAAATATTTATGTTTCGGTAGATTTGAGTATAATTAATCCATATATTGGTTCAAATCCTCCGATCTGTTGGTCATTAGCCTCATATAGTACCAAAAAAACCTTTGACTAGTGCGAACGAGACACGTTCGCTATTAACAAAGGGTAGACATTTCCTGAGCGTGAAATATGCATTGCAAATGCTGATTGACAGTTCCAAGTCCGTAAAAAAGGATTGATTTCTTTCTGATTACCATTATTACCGCACAATCTCTACTGAAGCGCCTGCAAAATTGCGAAATAAGTAACACTTGGAAAGGTAAAAAGTCATATTCTAGAAAAGAACGGGGCACAATTGCAGAACCATATTACGCCGGTTGCTTCGTAAATAGGCTGGCAGCTCACTACAAATATGTGAGTCGTTAACTTGATGTATAAATAAATAATAGTTATATGTATAATGTATATACTTATTTTTTTTTAATGTAGTATGGTGCTATAAAACAAAACCTAAAATCAACAGAAAAATTTAGACAAATAGTCAATGTGATTCTAATGGAAATTTATCATCTTTTATAGAAGCAGCGGCAAATGGAACGATCTCAAATCAAACTACCAAAAATTTTAAATTTGGTGCAAAGCTAACAAGATAAAAGAGGTGTCTAGGAAAATCCTTTTGGCTTTGGAATCAAAATATAAGCAGCTTTTCTGAACTAATCGCATTCCTGAATTTTTACAAAGGAAGAAGTATATGTTTCCCAGTAATGCACATGATGAAACATTTATTTAAGAAGGTTGCTATCTTAATTTTTTATTTTTGGAGTCTTCGCGATGGATTAATTAAGCTAATGTTGGATCATATTCAATATAATGATTACTACATTTAATTACATGCACAAAAACAAAAGTTGTCCGAGGATTTGATGTAACAGAAGAAAATGTGGCAGGTATCAAGTGTTTCAATATTTTTCGCAAATATGCTGAACTTCGTCCTCCTAATAAAACTCACAGGTGATTTTTTATATTCTAATTTAATTACAATTTTTGTTCATTGTTGAAAATTCGGTTTCATCAAACTTTTTGAATTACTTTCTCAAGTAAAATTTTGTATTTTTGGCGGGAAAAGCTCTTTACCTGAAACCAAAACAGTTTTAACTCGGTACACTGAATACTTCAAATAGGATTATTTTAAAAAACGATTACTCCTAACTACTTCAACAAAGTATACCTTTTTCAGATACACTGAACCGCAAAATGCCATTTAAAAGAAGCAGGGTGTGCCATAAGTGGCGCCTTCTATTAGTAGCGTCAAAATTAGAAAGAAATTTCAATGTTTCGCCCCCAAAAACCCTCGATATTCAAAATGTATGCAAATATTTGGATTTTTTAAAAAGTTACTTGCAAATATAAAAAATAAAATTTTAACAAAGAAACCCTGCATCTTTTATTATCATTATTTTGTCGTCAGGGATCTTTTACTCTGTGTTGCATTTATTTATGGACACCCTGTATAGATTTATAATATTATTCATTATAAACTGCATACCTTGTATAATACTATGAATATAAAAAAGGAAGAAAATCATAAGAAAGTATTATTTTATTCTACAACTAAGTAGGAAGATCTTATCGACCTATTCTGAACTTCAACTTCTTGATGCATTATACATCTATTCGGTAATACCCTATATCATTGCCTGAATAAGTGTCTCTTTTCAAAGCACCCTATTTGTAACAATCCTTGCTAGGGTAATATATGACTGAAATAAAGAAGACGTATATGTCGAATAATCATCAGTTGAACGGTCTATTCGAATCAAAAATCTTTTCGAAGGCGTTCGGCTGGCCTACTACGATCCGCGGCGTGGATTAGAGAGGAAAAGGGTAACGCGGATAATCACACGTGATTCTCATTGTCACGTTCGAGTGACATGGCTAACTCGGTGAATTATGGCAATCCAGAGAATACGTGTGGCTTGTCAAGGGTCACTTGATTAGATACGGACGAACGGAGGTCAGAATAGCACGATTACGGTGGAACGTGTGTCGGCCAAGACGACACAGGCGTTATGGAGAGAGAATCACTTCGCAATTTCTGATGAGAACCACCCCACAAGATGGGTCAGTATGTGCCTGGTAACAAAGAACCTTATTAAATTATTTGATTGTCCTCTATTACTGAAAACAAAAGAAATCAAAAAATTATTTTCAGTAGTAGAGGGGATTCAAATAACTTTTAAAAAATACGATTACATTAAACAATATTTTTTCTAAATTACAATATAGGCCAGACAGGTAGGAAACTTAAAGATGGATTACCTCTTTATTCCCAGTGGTGCGTTAGCCAACAATAACAATCTTTATATATTGAGACAAAATGAAATATCAGACATTCAATATATACGAAAATTTACATGTTTATTTAAAATCATAAAATATTATTAAAAGTATTATTGTTGTTAAAATTAAAATACAATAGAATAGAACAAAATAATATAAAGATTGATAATACATAAACAAAAACAGACTTAAATCCAGAGCAAAGCATATTGAATGAACAAGTAAATATCATACAGTAATGTCATACATATATCAACAGGAGTCAAGCAAATATAATAAAAATATTAACATTTAAAGTAAATAAATTTTATAAAATTTTCAGAAATGTCAAATAAATTTCATAGCCATGGACAAATGTCAAGCATAAAGTTGGTTTCACAAGAGATGTCACAATTTACAAAAAAAAAGTAATATTTAAGAATATTACATTACATTACATTTAGCTATAAGTAAAATTGTAAATACATAAAAAAATATAGTAGGTTAAGCAGTGCAGTGAAAAACATTAAAATAGTGCATCGAAAAACTCATTAAAATCATATGTATGAACCATAATATGTAAGCAAAATTTAAAACAAGGGATCAGATATCAAATAGATTAAAAAAACGAAAAACAAGTTCTGTTGATTGGATACGGGAAGAGGAAAAAGGACGTGCAGCGTTGGTTTAGAGAGCTTCCCGAAAATTAAGCAAATTAGCAAGAAAAAGCCAGAATAAAAGTTAAAATTAGTACTAACGTTAAAAGGAAGTTGGTGATCAGCATTAAAAGCCGAGATCCAGGTCCAATCTAGGAATTTGGCAGTACCATCAGTAGGTGAAACATTCTCCAATATCTGTAGCCCCATATCACAGTTATGAGGGATTTCTAGAAGATTTCCAGTAGTAGAAGACCTATAAAGGCCAACGTTAATACAGGTATATTATATGTGCACAAAATTAAAAAAAAATAAACGCTAGCTAGCCATTAAATTCAACAAAAAGACGTCAAATATACTCAGAATGTTCGTAAAACAATAAAGTTACTTGCCATATAGTTTTAATAATTGTCACTTTTCCATTTACTATAAAAATTTTGTTATTTCGTGGACCATCTGTCAGAATAAGAATTATTTTACAATTTAGTATATCATTATCAGCGAACATCAGTAAATAGAATGCCACAGAATAATAAAATTTCAGAAAGTGTGTTCTATAATTTTAAGAATCTTAATGCGTAAAGATAGGCAACCCTTAATATGCAATTGCATTTAAAAATCTGTTACCTATGAATTAAATGTATAGAAAATTTAAAATATTCTTAACAAGTATTAGACAACAATCTTTTATGAAATAAACATTGTCAATTGTGGAATGATTTTATTTGCTCAAATAAGGTACAGTGTGTTGTAATAGGATTTGACTTGACGAGCGAACCGACTGTCAGAGTCTATGTTCTACAAGCAGCTAGGGTAGTTGAATAAGCTAGAAAAGATATTACACAGGTTTGTAGCACAATAAATACTATTTTTTTCTGCAAAGAGACATACATAAACACAAAACAGTACAAAATAAATAAATAAATAAATAAGTAAATACAAGCAAAACATAAAATTTAAAAAAAACAAGCAACACAAATTAAATATCACTATAAATTGGCGCCCAACAAATTAAATATAACAATATATTTTTTTTTTTCAGTAACTTTAAATTTATTTTATAAAATTCACTTATATACGTATTTAAGAAGGCAATTAAATGAGAAAATTATTTGCCTTAAAAAATATAAATATGCCAAATGTTATGTTAAAAAAAGTTGAAAAAATGTGTGAATGTTACCGGTTATTTTGGACGAAATAAAATATAATATATTGAAGATAATTTATTGGATATATATTTATAAAATCCCAAAATAATATAATAGTACTTTATATAAAATTGCCATTTTCCAAGTTAGTTGGAACAATATTCTGATTTTTGTAATAAAAATATCATTAGTGCGTTTACGCACATACTTTGTGAAAAAAATCTAAAAAAAGTGAAATCTACACCAAGGCTGTATATTGTTAGAGACTCATCTGCAACCCCACGTTTATTAGGAATTTTTGCTTTAACTTTTAATACACTTTCTGCCCTACAAGTCTGTCAGTGGTTTTTTGAATCATCCTGTATATTGTGAGTGTAATTCATTGTTGGTCGAGACTTTAGTCCACAGAGCAGTAAGTTTCACACAATATTATTAATATCCTTAATACCCAATAAAAAATGTATAAAAAAACCCTGTATCCAAATATTTCTCTGAAAACATTCAACATTTCTTTGCAAGATACATTTAAAGACCTTCGGATTGCAAATCATTTTCCCTACCAAATTTAAAACAATACCCTCTAAGGACAAGCGGCATTCTTTCGCCTCGCCCGACTGATATTTTGGACAGGTGGCTTGTCAAAAAATGAAATGCAGATAAAGGAAGGAGCACAAGCTCTTGTCAGCGGTCGAGTCTTTCAAACAAAAAGTCTCAAATAGTGACATGGCCCAACAAAAGGTTTCAATTAGTCAGTGTGGTTCGATCCTCTTTCCGAGGTGAGATATGTTGCTTGATCCCCCATTGTCTTAGCAGAGGGATAGGTGCTGAAAAAACCGACATCATAGGCGGCTCAGAAATATGTAACAACAAACGAGATACGCCTTAATACTACAAAGCCTTCTCCACACCGCAGAAATACAGAGAAACTTCAATGTATATTCCATGTTTTACGTATCAAAAATTTTAATGAAATTGTAATAATTATTTTTTTTCAAGTTATTAATTTTAAGATAAGATAGGGCAAAATGAGTATAATACGAACACACGATTTAAAAAAAAATTGAATGCATATTTACGCAGTAAAAACTATTTTCAACCCCTTTTTCAGATTGTCACTGACCGCTGGCAAAAATTCAATACGGTGTCGGCTTGACACGACGTTGCCAAATACAAATATTTTCCTATAGTACCTACTTATTATAATATGTAATTAATGATATAAATAATGTTTTAAAAGTTTGCAATTAACATATTAAGTATCAACATAAAAAATATTTAATATTGAAATTACAAATCTTCAACCGATCAAAAAAAAACCGTTCACATTTCATTACATATATAGTGAAATAAAACCCAATACTCACTAGGTTAAATTATTAAGAGATGCTGAAACGTTTTTTATATTTTAATAACCCTCGTGATGTCAATAAAAAACAGTCCGGGACATACCTACTCAGTGAACAACAATTAGCAATCCGAATCTTGACCTACCGTGTAACAGAAACAAACAATAATAAAATTTGTATTTTTATAAACACCCGGAGCAATCAAATTATGAGATTTTATAATAACTGCCAACCGCAGTAATTAGCGCCGACATCAGTTAGACTGTAATCGGCACACTCAGCATAGCAAGTTGGCAGATCAAATTTCCGTTTAATACGTTACCGGTGAAATAAATCGAACATCGTTCGGGTCCGTTTTCCTAAGCAAGCGAGCTTGCCTTCGATATGGAACAGATACACGCGGTCCGACTTCTCTCTATTCTTTATCCATCAGTTATTATTTTCGAAAGTTTATAATTATTAATAAAATTTGCTATTTGCATAAATAAAATGCAATTCAAGTTGGGTAAAAGTGGGTAAAGTGACACAAAATAGGTTTGTTTTTAATATTTTATTTAAAATTAATTACAGTATAAAATTTTGCGGAGCTTTTGAACTTGCATTACGAGGGCATGATGAATGAATTTTACAATTTTTAAAGGCATCTCAAAGAATGTACAAAATGCATAGATCTTAGATTGCAAACAAGAAGTTTGTCATTTATCACTTCAGTACAGAACGTGCTGTTATTATACAGTATGCGCCAAAAGTATGGAATAAATTCAATAAAAAGGAAACAATTATTTTTTAGGAAAAATCCTCGGTCGATTTTTAATTTAAAAAATACATATTTTAGCGTAAAATGCGATTTTCAAATGTCATTTGTTTTCGAGTAATAACGTCATCGATTTTTTTTTAAATGGCAGCACCATATTTTTTTCCTTGATTCTGAAAGATCGTTTAATTCTCTATCAGACAGTACTAAAATTTTGCCCTCTTACATAGGAAACTTTTCGAGTAAATGACGATTGAATGTTAGAAAATGTAAATTTTATCCATAAAAAAGTAATAATTCTGAGGTATGTAAAATAAAATACAATTGATTAAATTTTATACTTAAATTAAATGTTCGAATTAATTGCCATCCACTAACTTCTTGACAATGCGCAAGTCTGTGAAGAAATTCTTCTTGCACATTATGAATGATTTCTGGGGTAACTCTGCGTATTTCGTCCCGAATGCGATTTTGAAGTTTTTCTAAATTACGTGGTTTATTAATGTACACTTTCGACTTCAAGTATTCCCATAAAAAATAGTCAAGAGGTGTAAGATCTGACGATCTTGCAGGCCATTCTATCAGTCCGCGTCTGCCGATTCACCTCCCAGGAAAACAGTTGTCCAAAAAATCTCATACAGGGCGCGCATAGTGCTGAGGTGCACCGTCTTGCTGAAACCATATGGTATCGTCAGGAATGTCAGGGTAATTATCGTTAGGAAAAATTACTGCAAGGGCTGGAACAAGGTCATTTTCTAGAAACTCTAAATATCTTTGTCCTGTAAGGGTTCCTTCAAAGAAGAAAGGCCCTACTATTCTGTCGTCAACTATTCCAGCCCACACATTTAATTTCTGAGAGTGTTGGGTATGTGGCTCTGCCATCCAATGAGGATTTTTCCGACTTCAATATCTGAAAGTGTGACGGTTTACTCTACCATTCAGACAAAATGTGGCCTCATCTGAAAAAAGTATTTGCAGGTGTAAATTTCTATTTCCTTGACATAAATCTGTATACTATATTCTTTCGTCATATTCATAACGAAATATTTTCTTTCATCATTAATAATTTCATCATTAATAATTTCATCATTTAAAAAAAATAGATCGCAGTATGTAAATTTAAAATAGTTGCATGAAGATGGTACAGGAGGTCAATTCTGAGCAAAATGTAGTTGATATTGGGGTAACGCAGGGGTCCATTTTGGGGTCTATACTGTTTTTAATATATACTAATGAATTGGCGCTATTGCAGTTGGGCACTCATTTGGTTATGCACGAGGATGACCAATCTTTGCCTGCATCAGATAAATCTGAGTGTAAATTGCAGAGTAAATGCAACGACAGTTTAAATATTTTAAATATCTGGTGTTCCTCTCACAATTCTTAAATATTGAAAAAACAAATTTCACAAAAATTTCGTATTTGGCAAAAACAGTACTTTAATTTAGAATTAAAAATCGGAGATAATCTAATTATACAGAATCGAAATGTCAAATTCTTGCAAATTGTCAATTGAAAATATTTAGTAACTTTTTTTTAGATTTTCTGCCTTCTGAATACGTGGTTAAAATTAATGACATCATAACTGAATTATACTGTATACCTATATTATCTTTTTGTAAAGATATTGACGTAATTATTTTTCTCTAAAAAAACTGTGACCTTGACCTTTTTCTTATTTGCTGTATTAATTTTATTCGTTGTTGATTTTATTGTAATTTTATATTTTTCCTTCTACGATATTTTGATTCATAACTTGTTATTACTTTAAACATAGGTAGTTAAACTAAACAAATCGTCTAGTTAGCTCAAGTAAATTATTTAGTAATAGCAACTAAATCAATATTACTCCAACAAAACCGTTTATTTAACCTAAGAAAGTGATATATTTGTATCGAAACACTATACATATTCATTTACTTTCTTTACAAAACGGACGCCTCTGAAGAAAGGTGAGATATGTCGTCCAATTCTTCGCTGTATTTCCCGAATACATCACTGCAGACGTCGGCATACCATCGTCCAAGCTTACAAGTCGGCAATGGTCAAAGAAACCTCTAAAATCACTAATCACTCCTGTCCTATCTAAACGAGCGAAACGTTCCTTACTCCGTCCAAAGAATTCGACTTATTTTTATCTAAATCGCCATATTATTTGAAAATTATTTTAATTGCCACGCTGCCTAGATAAAGCAAATTAGGATATCTTGTACCGGTTAACAAGAATAGCCGTTGAATTAAATTTGAGAGGAGTATTGTGACTTTATTTCATTAAATCAACATAATTTAAGTAAGGACTCCTAAGCGATAATCTAAATTTGAATATCATGTAAATCATAGGGAATTGTAGAATTTATGGGACATCTTAATGGGTACAAAACGTTGGGATGTAGATTAACAGTAAGTTATTTGTCTAGGCAATTTAAAATATCACAGAAAAATCCTAACAACTGCTCGCCTGGGATGTCTCTAAAATAGTTTATGATTTTTATATAAATTAGTTACATTCTATTCTTATAAGGTATTCAAATGGTCATCATTATGGTCTATCTAAATTGCTCTAAAATATTTTGATAATTAATACACCAAATTAATTAAGGAAGTTCACATTACTGGAGAGTTTAGAAAGACAGCACAAATGCCATTTACTACTGGCTATATAGGGTGATTCACAACTTAATGTACATAGAATAGGTGCGTGTAGAGGACACCAAAACAAGTTGATTTTTCATATGATTTATTTTCTCATACCTACGGTTGCGGAGATATTGGCCTCAGAAAATGTCTTAAAAATTGAATTGAAGAAACTCGATATTTCAGCAATGCCTTAATACAGAACAATCAAATTTTGTAAATATATTTATTTTATTGACGTCTTTAGCTGGTAGAAGTGACTTGAAGTGACCGGCATCTCAAGAAGAGGTGGTTTAACCTTAACTTAATTAATTAAGATCCACCAGTTTAATAGAAAATTCAATTCTACACTTTTTCTACAAAATTACGATTTTGTGATAGGAGTCAAAACCGATTAAATCGAACCAAAATATGTGGTTTTATAATTGTGGGTAGGCTATGCTATTACTAATCTTTAATGGGGAAGTTGCATGAATTTTATATTGATCTGAAATGTATTACAGAATAATCTTTCAAACATATTGAAAGGTCAGAACATGTGTCTGACGGCAATAATCAGATAATAATTAGAATATTAACATTAATAAATTGCCATAGAATGTCAACAACACCACGTGATCGAAAAAGCAGTGTCATTGGTGTGACGTCAAATGCCAGTCCGCCATCTTGCATATGTTACGGGGATCGTGAGGTAAATAGGCATTTGTTTCGTTTTTCGTTACATTTTTTTCGAGTCATATGTATTGTAATACTGCGTAAGGTAGTGCTGTTATAAACAAAGTTCCCTGTTTGTGTGCTGTGCATATTATATATATTTACATATACCTACAGTAAAATTTAAGATTTTCAAAGATTTATGTACCTAAAAATTTGTTGGAGAGACCGCTTTTTTCATTATTTATTCATACTTATTCAATTACTTAACCTTACATTAAATTGGTCTTCACAAACATACAACGTAGAAATGCTGGAGAGCTTTACGTTTCTTGACTTTCTGGTTTCGTTGCGATTCATGGCCATCCACCACATTTTTCTTGTCTTTTAAATTTTTGGCACGGATAACATTTTTTTATTAGGCACTGTATGGGAAGTATTTGTACATAATGGCACAATGCAATATTTCATCCATTTTCCAGGTATTAATGCACTTTCTGTACTCATTTTACAATTTTCAACACCAGTCTCTGTTTAACACAATAACACTTAATAAATGTCACAATGTCATAAACGACAGACTAACTTAATGGACTTTTCTGTTTAAAACACAAATTACTGAACTATTAATTTAAATGTATGTACTCGTACCTCGTACTGCGACTGCGTTGTTCAAAAGCACATAACAATGTTTTGTGGTCCAAAGCGTGGCCAGACTAAAACTTTAAATACAGTTTTTGGGCTTATTTTTCCACGAAATTGTCTAGGACAAACGCCATTTCTATTAAAATAATACATTCTTTCATCTCCACGTATTTGAAAAAATCATGCAATTTCCCCATTGTTCTGTTGCTATGATGTTATTGTTGTCAAATCTGACGTTACATAAATGTATTTATCCCTTTAACTAATTAAATTTAACAATTCCCTGTACTTCTTGTTCTTATTTGTCGTGATATTTAATGGTAAAAATTTTCATTTAATGAGCAAGTTGATATGCTGCTGGTATTGAGGTGTTACTAAGATAATTACCGTAGAAATGGAGAGGAATACCGAATTTCCTAATCGTATTATTCCAAATCGTCAAACAATGTTGAACGAGGAGCTCGGTTCTCTTTGCCACCGAAGAAATGTTGGAGGTTGCGAATACGCAGTGAATGTACGAAATGAGGAGTATGTTTTAGACAGTATTGAAAATGATCCCCAAACCAGTACCAGAAGAATATCCTCACAATTTAACATACCACAGTCCACGATCTATCGAATTATACGGCGTAATTTGTTGCATTCATATCATCTTCAAAAAGTTCAGGAACTATTACCGCAAGACCTAGAGTCAAGGATGATTGTTTGTAATTTCATCCTAAATCAGAACATTGGTTTTCACAGGATCGTTCTTTTCAAGAATGAAGCTGGCTTTACTAGGAGAGGGATAATAAACATGTACAGCAGTCATGAATAGTCAGATCAATATTCACAGTAAGACATCATTACCAAAGAGAGTTTAAAATAAATGTATGGACAGGTATTGTTGGGTGATATTTGAGAGGTCCAGTTATTTTACCAAACCGCTTAAACGGCACCTCTTATTTGAATTTCTTACGAAACACTCTTTCTGAACTACTGGAATATTTCCCTTTACAAGCCATGAAATATGGTTTATTCACGATGGAGCGCCTCTATATTTCAGTATGGATGTTCAGGAATTTTTAAATCAACAGTCAAAGGATAGGTCGTAGAAATAACTGCCCTCAGCACTGGCCACTGCGATCGCCCGATTTAAACAAATCTGACTTGTTTCTTTGGGAACTTTAAAGGAATTTGTATATTTGGCTCCTGTTGAAACTGAGCAAGATTTATGGAACCACATCAATAATAAATTCAGCATTAAAAAAATGACACTCAATTATTGAATAGAGTAGACTTTAACTTTCAGCGAAGGATTCATTTATGTGTAAGAAAAAATGGGAGCCGTTTGGGAGCAACATGTAAATGCGACTTAACCTGCGTGTAATACAGCTTTAACAATTGATCTATATTCAAAACATTTCTTATATTTCGAAATTGGTATGAAACTGCGTTTAGCTTCATTACCAACTCATCGCATTGATTATTCCACGTTAGACACCTGTCTAGGGTTATTCCTAAAAATTTAACACAACATCCATGTTTGTATTATGAGTATCATTAATACTAACGTCAATATTATTACAAGAGTTTTATTAGTATTGAGAAACGAATTTTGGCTAATCCATTTGCTCATACTTAAAATTAAAGCAAGATAAGTGTACAAGTAAATGATTATCGGATTTATCAGACACCACAACGGATATATCATCAACATAAAAAGTAAAGGTATTCAGAGAACTTGATCGTTAATATATATCACAAATAGAACAGGACACAACACCTATCTCTGAGGTATCCCTGCACCAATTTGTTTTTATTTCGGAAAACACATAGTTAATAGCAATAGCACATTAAGGAATGCCACTGATTCCATATCTCTCCAACTTGTCTAGAAGCATATCGTGATTTACACAGTCAAATGTCCTGTTGAGATCGCAAAATATCCCAACAGTACATTCTCCAGCCTCTGTGGTCTCAATAATATGACAATAATATAAATGCAAAACAGTAGCAGTAGACTTACTTTTTAGAAAACCATGTTATTAGGTAGATATTATATTATTTTTAACAATAAAAGATAAGTCTATGTACAAAAGTATGTAAAATACCTTGGAGAATGCCGAACAAACATTAATACGTTTGTAATTTTCCAAGAGACATCTATCATATTTAATGAATACCGAATTATTGTTCCCATTTTCAAGCAATCCGGAAAATGACCCACAGCAAATGACAAGTTAACTAGTTAGACAAAAGGATGTATCAGCACATGCAAACATCTTTGTTACCTCTATCAGTTCCAACCTCTTTGATGTAGCTTGATTAATATTCATATTAATTCAAATGAAAATATATACTAAAAACGAGTTCTGTTGGTTAATACTACTACTTGATCTGATGATTTGAGTAGTATAAAGCGCACTAGAATTTTCTATATAAAAAAAATAAAATTGCCATATCCTTGAGATTTTAAGAGGAAGTATAATCAATAACAAATAAAATTGAATTTTTGCACCGCCTCCTTCGCTTTTGTCAAAGAGATGTCCACGCCTCGACGAGATATGGTTACTATAAAACAAATAATTTCGTCAATGGTAATTAACATATCTCTTATTGTTAGCTACTAATTGCCGGCTAATCCCAGCTCAATGTTCTTGACATTATAAGTTAATTAAACGAATTCAATTATGGAATATAATTTATAAAGTCTAATATTTACATGTATGTTTAAACAATGGTGTTACAATAAGGTTATGTCGGACGCCCTCGGATGAATACCAATGGCGTTTCGCTTTTGTTTTGTTACAGTAGCGACTGTTGACATTATCCGGCAGTTAACAGACATCATACTGATACGCTGATTTGCATTTGGCCTATTATTATTTACGAAAGATTTTGTGGTCATAAGTCAGATATTAGCATATCGCTCCTTCACATCTGCACAGTAGGTATCGAAGCGTTGTTATGCCCATTAATATTTAGATCGAAATCTGCATATACAACTTCTTAACAACGCGTATCATAGAACAAAGGATAGTCCTTTTATACTTCTTTACTGAGTTGTTTATATTATACGGGGTGTATAAGTTATTTTCTTCATGCAGTTTCCTCAATAAATTTTAAATGCGTTAACACATTTTGAGAACCACTCAGAGTGAAGCGTGGAGTGTTGCATATTTGCATGTGCCGCCACGAAATGAAAGACTGCCATGCATCAAATATTAAAGTTAAATATGCATCTTGTCTTGATTTTCTTGATCAAGACAAGACAAGATAAATACAAGACTTAACAGCTCGAATTGCAAGCTAAAAACATATTACACTTTTATTATATAGTATATTAAGTATATACAAGGTGTCTGGAATATGAGTGCTTTATTTTTTCTGTGTGATATATTGTACCAAACAAAACATATTTGACAAAAAAAAATTTCTCTAGCCAACGGTAACAGAATTATGACAACAAACAAGTGTTGAATATGTGAAAACATCGCTCACATACCATGTTAGGCTTGTTAGATATTTGTAAATAATAATTACAAATAGGTACATCTAAACATAGGTAATTTCCTTAAATTTTTTTTCAAAATAATAGGTTTTCAAATTGATATGTTGTTTGCAAGACACGTTTACCGTACAAACGTCAAAAAAATACTATAGAACAATGCACCGCACTACAATACTACTATGACTAATATTACTTTTAGGTTATCAGCAGCATCCTGACATATTGCAACGTTCTCGAACGTTACAGTATTAACAAGTTTTCCGGAGACTTCAATTGTTTACTTCATTAATACTAATGCAAAAAAAATACGTTACGAACCAATTACGTTACAGGAGCGTTTATTTAACCTTAATTGTACCATAATTTGTAATTTCGTAACATAGTTTTACATTGCTGCAGTTATATTTTTGACACATTGTAGACAAACTATTCGTTTTAGATATTTTTTTCATAAAAGCTTTTTTGTTACTTTTGCCCCTTAAAATTACGGTACTCATATTCCGGACACTTTGTACAATTTATTACTATTTATTGATTCAGATCTAAGAATAATTGTTGATAGTTGTTCTTTAGAAAGGGTCATTTTTCTCCAACTGATTTTAAAACGTTTATGGAACGGTTTTTATAAACAATTTTTAGTTCAAAATGATACGTAATTATCATCAAAAAATATATAAAGACAAAGCTGAGAATTACACCTGAAAAACAGCCGCGGTTAGTCGTCAGCGGTGCTACCAGTCGTATACCGGTTTCAAGCTTGGAACAATGGATTTTTCTCAAGGTAAGTAATATGACACTACAATTTTGCGCCATTATGAGAAATTTACTTCACTACTCCACTAGTAAAAAAAATCTGAAAATTGAGCAAAAAATGAAAGTAGAAGTAGACATTGAAATTTTTCATATGTAGTCAGTTTTTCATTTCGAGAAACTTTTCTTAATAACATTTTGTCGTATCATACAAAAACAGTATTTTGCTGATGAAAAAATCAATTTTTTGGAAAAAATTTCCAGACTTTACTAGATTTCAATACATGGCAGACTTGGTTTTTTAAACAAGCAGGCTAAATTCCATATTTCAACAGCAAAACTGTGTGTCTCTTGCATGAGTTGTTTCAACTCAGATTTGAAATAAAAAAATCTCTAACCCTTTTATCGATTTTTGCGGCTGAAGAAAATTTGAAATAGGCCTTGAAAATTTTATTTTCATTCTGAAATTTGGCGCGAGAGTTAAGTTATTGAAGTTCTATCATTAAAAAAAAAACTCTTTTAAATCTACCAATAAATAAAACTTTTAAAGAGATGCCCCGCTTTCAAGTGGGTCACTGTTTATATTTATTTAGTATCATTTATACATTTTTAACAAAACTCTGTCTAAAGTACTTCAGTGCTATTCCCAGAAGACAAATCACATTTTTGATTTTATTTCATTTTTGTAGTCCTAAAATGGACATCTGACGGACGTAATATTAATGACGCTCTAAGAGGTACACTGTTGGATGTCTCAAGGTACAGAAACGTATCGACCTAAAATGGACATTCGGAGAACGTAATATTAAGGATGTTAATGAGAGCTGTTACCTTGGACGTTTCATGGATGTCCATAATAATTGATCCTGGGACGTACCTACCTAAAATGGACGTCTCGTGCATATTGTGTGCTGTGTATTATCACAATGAAAACATTCAGACATTTAATCAAAAAAATAAAATCTATCGTTTATTCTATACAGTTTGGCGATAAAGTCTTGCCCCCTCCCCCTTGAAATTGATAAATAGTTGGTAGGATGTCTTTGGGAAAAAACAGGTCGATTTTTATTTTCTAAATAACCTCCTTTTAAGTTATTGCTATTTATGTGGTCCTTCAGGTTTTCCCGGAAATAACATCAGCTTTCTAATTTTAAATGCAAATTCTGAGTCAGATGATATGGCACAATGTCTGTAAAACTTGACAGATGGTTCAACAGAAAAAAAAATTCTCGTTACACTGAATAAAATATTTAACAATACTTATTATTTATTTTTTCGTTAATAACAATAATAATATTAATGTAATGGAGTAAATGTTCCAAATATGCTCCCTAAACCCTCTGACAATAATGAAATTTGTGTTTTCACCTGCTATTATACCAAATATTAGACGATACGTATTGTTAAATATTTTATTCAGTTTAACGAACGATCTGTCAAAGTTTGACAGGCATTGTGCCCCATCGTCTGACTCAGAATTTACCTTAGATTCGATATCTGTAACAAAAATATTAGTGTTCCATTTAAAATAAGGGAGGTGACGTCATTTCCTGGAATACTGGAAGTACCACAAAAATGTAGATAATTTATAAGAAGGCTATTACGAAAATAAAAGCCGACCTGTTTTTTTCCCAAAGACATCCTACCAACCGCTTACCAGTTTCAAATGGGGGGGGGGGGTCAACATTATCGCCGCACCGTATAATGTTGATGCAAAAACAGTCAATGCACCAAATATGTTAAAATCCCTATATCAAAGGTTACCAAGTAGGTATTGTCATATTTAATTCATTGGCAGGATATCACTTTTTATCATTGTCGATATTTAACTAATAATTTTAATTTTTATAATAATTTTTATAGTTAGATATTTGATTCAACTTAAAGGAGACCACCTAAAGAAGCAATCCTAAAAATGCAGAAATAGGTCAGATCTCATCTATTGTGGTTGAATTTGTCTTGTTCCCACTGCCAAAAAAGTGAAGTTTTTATAGAGTGACTAAATTAGATTATTTTCTTTAAATAATTATTGAATAGAGCTTTGTCTGTGGAATTGTTCATTAGCATACCTAGATGCTTGGCATCAGAGAACATACATATGACTTCATTGGTAGGAATTGTAGGAGATTTGATTTATATTAGCTTAAAATACCGTTCTAAAACAATAAAAAATATTACAAAAGCTAATAATAAGGAATATATGGGTAGATATTGTGGGTGTAATTCAACACAGGTTGGGGCTTTTGTCCACTTAGTAGTTAGTTTCACACAATATTATTAATACCTAAAAATATATATAAAAAAAAGATATCTTGACTTGAGAATGCAATGTTTAGGACTATACATTTTATACAGTTATAAGAAAATATGGAAAAGTAACATTTACTTCTGCTACTATCTTTATTCAGTCTGCAAATATCTGTGCAAATTACCAGATAATCACCAGCCTCCTAGGAATACCAGGAAGATGTATGTGTAACACGATCCGTAATGCATCTTCCCTAACGTAACCTCCGCTGCAACTTGCAGGGCAATAAATTATTACAGAATTAGACAACATAATCATATTTTAAATACCGCGGCTTAATTTAAACGGCGTTTGAGTAACACGTACTGCCGGTATGATGTCTGATGAGCTTTACAAGAGTGAAAAATAGCAAGCGAATTGCCGTGCCGTGCCTGTGCGTGATGGCTAATATTAAATTTAAAAAGCTACCTTTCATTTTGAGAAATGGTCCCGTAAATTTGAAGGAATACCTATTCTTGCCAGCAATTTGTCTGGTCTGCGATGATTGACGCTCTGTTTCTACCGCGATATATCTCTATCAGAGTTAATTGTTACGTCAGAACTAGTGTTCTGATGTATTCGTAACACTAATTGTTATGATCTCTACAAGGGACGTTAACATTCTACACAGTAAGAAATCGACTGTACACGCTATTATCTTGGAAGTAGTAAAATAACATGGTGTAAAATTTTCCACGATTTATTTGTGATAATGTTGAGAATGTAGAAATATTTACAAGAATGTCGAAGGGTACACTGTAAAAAATAATTACAGTAAAAATAGATGGCAATTTATTTACCACTTATTATTGCTGTAATTTTCTCATCGATTGTGACTTTACAAATAAAATGTAAAACTACGTTGTAAATTTATTTTGCGGTGTAATTTTAGATTTTGCAATTGTAATATTACTTTGTGATTTTACAATACAAATGTATTTTTACAATGTAACTTGCACAATTACTTGTAAAATTGCAGAGTAAGTTTACAGGCAGTTATATAGTTACATTGTAATAATACATTTTATATTATGACTACAATGTAATTTTTTTATTTATTGCACAGGATGGTCCAATTTGGGCACTTAGGTATAGAAGGTTTCTTCTATTTTCCGAAAAGACAGAAAAAAGTAGCCAGATATTGGGAGCTTAATATTTGAGAAAAATTGAATAGCGAGAATCACATCTCGATATTTTGATTTGATGATGATGTTTTTAAATTTTGTTCGTTTTCTATCGTAACTTTTATACTTATTATATTAATATTTATACATTCTTTTTAAATTTATAATTAAAATTTTTGGACAAATTGAGTGATAACATGTTACACAAAACCGTACTTTTCCTAAATGATTATATCAATAGCTATTTTATACTCCGATTACGGCTCAGTTAGCTAATTAGTAGTTACAGCTTTATTATATCTTCAATATATTAACCGCCCTTTGCTTATTTTTTTAGCTTAGAAAGACATGTTACATATAGGTACTAAAGTAATAAAATACTATCGTTTTATGGCATTTCTTTTATTAAAATTTGGTACCTGAACATTTAGGTTATTTATACAAAACAGAACACTTAACGTTACCTATACAAAACTATATAACAATGTAAAAATATAATATTAGTTATATAAATGTGCATAGATAAGTAGGTACCCAGAACTTAAATCATGCTAATCCTCCAGAAGCCCCTGTTGTAAGTATAAAATATAATTTTAATAGAAAATATATTTTTTATATAATGTGTAATATGAATAAATCAACAGTAGGGTATTCAATTTTTGTAGATGCAAGGATACCAATGTTTCTTTGGTTCAATAATTATGTATAACTTACATACCTATTACTTCTTAATCTTATTTAGGTTATGATAGAACCAGCACTAGACAAAACTATTTATAGTACTAAAAACACTCACTTGTCACTCTAGTCACGCTAGTCACTACTCACTAAATTAATTATGTAAGTACCTAGGTCTTAGGTACACGCTGCATTCATCGAAATGAAGTAAGAAATGATAAAGGCGTCACCACCCAACGCTCTCAACAGTTAGGTTAGGTTAGCGCGTTTTAAAATTAGTAGTACATTCACATACACATTAGGCATATTTTGACAGTCAATTATATAGAAAATTTCGTATTTTCAGTAATTTTACAATGTAAAAATGAATTTCACATTGTTAATTTTAAATGTATTACAATATATTCTATAAATGTACACATTATATTATAATTACATAGGAAGTTCACGGTTTTGTTGTATATTGGCAGTTTTCTTGTAAAATTGTAAGCGTCAGTGTAATATCATCATTATTTTTAGAATTATTTTAAGACAATTATAACGATATTCTTACAAAGTATATCTGTAAAGTTACTGGCCTTTTTTTCAGTGTAAAATCAAGAATTTTAATTACCTGTTCAAATGTAAACCAAAGCAAATAATTTACCAGAGTTTAAAACTTAAACGAGAGCGAGTAAATCTGTTATGATCACGTGATTAGTGAACACTTCATAGGAGAACGAGTCTTAATTCGTGTTCATAATGTTAGTGGTTAAAAATAAGGTAATACATTAGCGGAAACCTCTCCAATATTAATTTAAAAATTCCTGCCCCCCATTTTCGAAGGTGCTGAACATGAATCTAAAATTAATTTTGTGCGGTGGACTTATTTTTCAAAATTGTAACCTCTACGTTACATTAGGTTGTTGTAATGTACCCTTTGCTAGCTTCAGTTCATGATGTCACACTGTTGTCAAAATGAATAGGCGTTTTATTGCAACTTAGGTTATAATTTCTTTTTCGAAAACTAGAGTCGACCGCACAAAACGTTGGATTTTAGATTCGTGTTTAGCACCCTCGAAAATAGGGGTGTAGGAATTGTTTAATTAAGATTGGAGAGATTTCTGCTAATGTAAATAATTACCAAAAATAAATCCATTTGTTTAATTTATTGTGTAATAGCGAATGTTTGTGCCTGTGCTGTATTTCCCTGTGAGAATGATAATAGGAAGCTGATATCACTAAACTAATAATAATGGAATGGAATGGATTGGGTACCATTACTGTGAATTGTTTTCCTCTCTTTAATATACTTTTGGCATCTTTACAATCAGATTCTCGAATTAAAATAGTTCCATTTTTTTTACTAAATATGAATCGTTTTGCCTGATTAAATTTCAAGTCCCATTGTCCAGGCTTTTTAATAAAGTTATAGGCTATAATTTTCCAGTCTTGAATGTTCCATAATTTATTAAGTCTTAAGACTTGTGAGTACTTCTAAATAATAGCTTCATACTGTTCAATTTTAATGATGACATTGTGCCTTTTTATAAACTTCTCTATAATTCCGAATACCCTATCCGGTGGTATATCCAAGGAATATCCAACCATTGGAAATATAATTTCCAGTGATTTAATAGTGTCAGGAGCATCATTAAAAAAATCAAGAAGCTGTTACTTCCAGTAACACCAATCTTTACCAGCTTCGCTTTTTTGAATGGAATCATATAGGATTCAAATTAGTTTGGATTCCTCATGTTATTTCAATGACACCTGCATAAGACTTTTTTATACCTAATCCTTCTTTTGGAGATATTTACAATATTTCGGAAAATAATAATTTGTCATCGCTTTGATTGAAATTAGCTTTGTCGATTGCTGAAAAAAATAATTTTTCTACAAAGATTAGTTGAATCTTTAAGTTTGTAACAATATTACAAATAGCTTAATTTCATACAAAGTGTCCCATTTTCACTGACCTGTAGAGCAATAATTTATGAAACCACTAATAAAACATCTGTCAGTTTTGGTATAGAACTACGTCTGTCAGCATATCTTGTTCAGAATCATAAGGTTTGACTGTAGATCCGAATATGAACCAATAGTAAATTTCCGAAATTGCACAGAAATCGTGGCAAGATGCTTATACCATCATACCAACGTTACCTAAATGGTAAAGAGATGAAGATTGTTTACATAGAGCAACTTGATCAACGACGATTAGTTATAAGATGGGAGGATGGGATTAAGTTCCTGATTACTTTTAAACTCAGAATTTTGACGTTTTCTAAAAAATACCAGGCTATGTTCGATTTGATTCAAGATGCGTTTGCGACGATCGTGGAAACTTGTAGAACTTAAAAAATTAATTTCTCGGAGAATGCCCTTGCTGTTTTCGGGCTAAGCTCTGTAAGGACGGATTTGTAATCACCTAACTGACAATTTGGTAAAAATTTCGAAACATTTTTAGGAAACAGAATGTCACAAAAATATTGTAAGAATGTATATACATCAACTAAACAATTTTATAAGAGCTCTATTTTGCTTTAGTAGCCGTATTACTACATCTGTATCTTAAAGCTATCAGAAAGTATAAGCTAATGAGCATCTCTAATCACAATGTCTGCAACTATAATGTTAAGTGATGTGGTATATTACTTAATATTATTTTACGTGTTTTAGTGCACTTTGTGAAAGCAATTTTTAAATATACGTTTTTCTATTGTTATATTACTATTTTTGTTTTACAGCTCATAATCTCATAATAACTATATTACACTGCATAATACAGCTATTTGCTCTTAGAAATAAAAGTACCTTTAAATGTAATAGTTTTATAAGTTGATTAACAACAACAATTGTACATTTTTTTATTAAACTTACAATTAAACAAAGATAAGACTCAGATAATATCATTTTCAAGGACAAATACTAGTTAATTATCATCTATTAATATACCAAATATGCCAACACCTGTAAATAATGTATTATTTCTTGGTATAAGAATTGACTCGCGCATGGATTGGAGATCTCATATTGATTTCGTAGAGCAGAATATGTCTAGATATTGTTATGCTTTAAAAACATTGTCTCAGAATATTGGTTTCGATGCTGCTTTTACCGCATATTACGTATATATACAATCTAAAATTAGGTACGTAATAATTTTTTGATGCAAAGCGAATTCTTGGTTTGCAGAAGAGGTGTCTTAGAAATATTCTAAATATGAGACAAAGGGAATCCTATCGAAGTGTTTTTATCTCTGCAAAAGTGCTCACGTTGATAAGTTTATACATATATGAAGCTGTAATGTTTGTGATTGAAAATAACTATTTCTTTTTGAAAACTATAATAAATAACATATATACCCTACAAGGAATAAAACTGCGCTAACACCTGACTTATCTTTATGTACATATATTCAAAGAAATATAGCTTTTTCTATAATAAAAGTTTTTAATAAATTGCCTAATATTGTTAGAACCACCTTACCTCTCAAAATTCTCAAAATAAAATTAAAATCACTTTTGATAGAAAATTATTTTTATTTTTTCTATGTAATACGAATTATATTATTTGTATTCTCTTTTTGATAACATGTTATATGTATGAGAAATTTTTTTACTCAGTGTTTTTGTCTTTTTTTAGCTTTTTTCTATTTTATTTATCTATATAGTTTTAAATTAATTTTAATCTCAGTTTTTTTAGCATTTTACCACTGTCTAGTTTATTAGATTTGTTCAACGCTCGTTTTTGGGCATTTTGTGTGTTATATGCATCTGAACTAAATATATTCTATCTATCTATCTAATTTATAAAATGTTTTATAAACTTGTCGGCAAAGTGTTTATAAAATAGTTATATTTGTCGTACTAGTTGTTTGATAATTTAGCTGCTAAAAAGTTTTTGTGATAATTTTATAAAAAATGTCAGTTACTGACAACAAAATAATGGCTGCCATAGCAATAATAAATAATACAGCAATAAAACATAATTATCGTGTAACTTGAAAATTATAAAACTGTTTTGCTGGTTGGACAGTGCTTCTGGTCCTGCCCATTATATTGATTTCTTCTCACAGATGTCTAGGAGGACCACCGTTATTCGAAGAGCGATTTTGACTATAGTGATACCAACAACAGGAGCTGAAATCGAGAGAAGTTTATTAATTGTACACATAAACCATATACTACTCTTTGTTTTTGTATAATTATCAAGTTGTGACAATAAAATCAGTTCCGTTGCGTGAATTATTTGAAAGTTCATCAGAAGAGGACGTTGGAATAACATATATTAAATAAAAGAAACATGTTTGTCCAAATCACAACCGTTTTTCATTTTTAAACCCTCACAAATCTCGAACAGCAACTTGCAGCTTGTTCTCCTAAAAAGCGAGATATATGCCCAGAAAGAAAACACCTAGAAACCCGTCCTGTACAGTAATACAGTAAATAAGCGCACCATTAAAAATTTCCCATTAATTATAGCTTATGAGCCCGGAGAGTATGCGGCGCATTTAAATTTGAAATTTATTTTATCAGAGGGCACCGAAACCCAGTATGGCACTTTGTGAAAAATACTCTAGTCCAGTATCGCCACCCATTAATTAGGGACGTTATTGCCTCACCAAACATAGTAGGAATTTACGATATTCTTAAAGGCGTTCGCGTATTTAATAAAGCCAGTAAAACGCCGGATTTATGCTCTCACCTTCGGCTAAATGAACACTCCGCGAACTGTGAAATATTCTGTTGGGATGCGGAATATTCGATATGAAATATTTTCACTGCGATGAATTCAGTTGTAATTCTCTGGATTCTGTAACTAAAGGTTATTTATTTAGCAATGTTATAAATGAAATATTTATATGGCATATAAGGTATAGCACGCGCTGGAAATTACATTATATAGCCGTGCAAATCATATACAGGTTGTTATTAAATTAAGATACCAAACTGCAGCAAGATAAGGAATTTAGGTAAAATGTTTTCTATGGACATAGATATAACAATGATTGACGTAGCTGCAAGGTGACACTGTCAAAAACGTTAGCATTGAAAATACAGAGTGATTCAGAACTACAAATACAGTTTTGTAAAAGAAAATCAAAAAGAGCAGTTCGAAAATGATTTAAAAATACACTTCTCTACGTCACTGGGAACTGGTACGAACAAAAATTGGAAAGAAATTCCCAAGGAAAGAAATAAATAACATTTTATAACACCTATTTTATACAGGAAATGTTTCTGCTTCTTGTCCGTTTTGAACTGGTAAGTTATTGACTTCATTTTTTAAATATTCCCACATAAAGAATTCCAAATGATTGAAAGTCAGGAGATCATGGAGGTCATGGTACTGGTCCTCCTCGTTATGGTACGGGTTTAATTGAACTTCGTGTATGATACACCACACTGCTGCAATACGCCGTGAACGTCCTGGACCTCCTAATTATCTTTATTAATCTAGCTAAATTTATTACAAAAAAAGACGTACCTGGTTTAATGAAATAATTCTATAACATTCAAAACTAAAATTCAGTATTGAATAAGTGTGGAAACCGTAAATTCAATCACAATATAAGGAATCTGCCCTATTTCTGCATTTCCAGGATTGCTTCTTCAGGTGACTTCCTTTAAGTTGATTCAGACTTAACTATAGAAATCATTATATACATTAAAATTATTAATTAAAGAAATTTTGAAATGACAATATCAAAAGTGTTGATGTTGATAATATGTTAAGGTAAATATATATTAAAGACATCCATCTACTTCATTCAATTATCTCCTGAGCGTAAAAACACTATGAATTCGATTTTAATAAAGAACATTAATTTTTTTATAGTTATAATTAATATTTATAGTAAAAGTGCAATTGTGAAGATTTGCATCATTTAAGAATCCTCCACTTCTTACAATGTCAGTACTCAAACAATATTTCTAGGGTCAACTGCTTTTAAAAATCCATTGCTTGTGCCCTTTGAATAAAAATTGTTCGACATTCTCCGCATACCTAGATTGAAGAATTCTCTTAGCAATTCTGGTTTTACGTTCTACAGAATTTTCGGTGTATCCTTCAGCAACCACATCCGATTTCCAACCCCCAGCCTTTTTAGCGTAGTAATATCCCCCAAGCTATCACCGCTAAGGCATTGTTGCGGAGTCCTTTTCAGACAATGTTCTGTATATTCTTCCCAATTTTGAAGCTTTAATGCTATATACCAATTTTATGGATACCCATAATAGTTTTATAACATTTCCTATTTTGATATTTTGAAAAAAAAAAAATGTTTGTTGCTTAAAATCGGGAGGACGCAAATTAACATACTTTCTATATTTACTTAAATATTCATCCCCCAAGACGGTGAAAGTTCTCTTCTTATTAGTTTTAGTATTAGGATTAGGATTTTAATTACCATGTATTTAATATCATCAACTGTTATCTTCACTAGCTTGTCGCAACGGCGTGCCCCAGATATACTTCCCAAATATCAAAATTACCTGAAAAAATAAGAGTCGGTTAGCACAATATGAAACAAACAAAATATAATTTTATTACTTTTATCGCCAAATACATTTCATCTGGAGCATCTGACAAAAATATATGGAACTGTTCCCTTAACAAGACTCTCGATTTCCTGGCTGATAACCTTCTCCTTGTTTTCTCAAAAATGCACGAAAATTGTTGTATTTTTCCATGTTCATATTATGCTTCAAACTTAACACATACATTATCATTGAATAATGAACCCACAAACTAGAAATCTTCAATTTTTGTGCCATCTCCGACAAGTATGCCAGTAAAACGTTCTCATAGCATTGCGTTACATTTTTTCCAATACAGTTGACAGAGGCAGCTTCATATAATGCACCAAATTTTATCGGCACCTCTACCACCACAGGAGGTTTATCAACCACTTCTACATTCAATTTCAGTCTGTAGTCAACCGACGAGATGACAAATTTTAAATATTTGTTTTGATAGATGCAGGAACGTATGTATGGTAACGATTAGTAAAGGTATATACAGTGAAATAAGTAAAAGATTTAATCTTTATGTAAAATTACGTACTAGTTTAAGTTTAATGAGTAAAAAGTGGAATTTGGAAAAAATTGTTGAATTTTTAGAGTATTACGGACAATGTCCTAGTTTGTGGGACCCAATTCATATAAAAATAGAAATATAAGAGAATATGCTAATGAACAGTTCACAGGAAACGTAAATATTGATTACTTTAATTCTTCTGAGGTCAAAGCTAAAATATGTTCTATAAGGAATGTATATACCCTAGAATTAAATAAAATTTAGAAGGCACGAAGGTTTCTCGGTTTGCAGTGGTAGATACATTTTTGCATTCAGTAGTACAAAGCTAACAATTAACCAATGAAGCTGGCGCAATAAAATCATAATATATGTGTAAGCCTTTACTGACATGAAAGTTCATCTGACGTAAAAACTGGCACCAGCAAATCGTTGCATATGTAAACGCGCTTTAAGATACTGTATGTGCTTCGTATGGATTGTCTGAGGAACGTAGTGAACTTTCCACAATTAGCTAAAAAGTAAGTATCACTTATTCTTCTAACATCGTAATATACTATTATAATTCCGTTAGTATAGTTTAAAATCAATGCACTAAACATATAGCTGTCAATGTCAGCAAAGAGTGTCTACTACACTACTATAATATAAAATATGCAATTGCTTAAAACGTAATACAATGTCACAGAAAATATGACGTCAATTTGAACGTTTATATTGGTCATGATCACAAAATGCTGCTGTAGAATGACATATGAGTGCAATAAAAATTTTATTTCCAAAAAATACAATTCAATAAAGTTTTGGTTTTTGCATGAACGTAGAAAAAATAATTTTATAAGCACAAATCTAGCATGGTAACCCGTATACAAGAATAGCGTCCTACCCGCGATTCTAAGCAGGTGAGGCTGTGACTCTTTTGTCGAGACTACTGTGGCGCACCAGCTTTATCAGAAGCAATTACTGTGCCAATAAAAACGTGCATGAATCGTCATGTATTTAGTGTGGAACTGTAGCTGGGACAGCACGAGATCCAGGGACCACACACTCTGGCGGTGTACGTTACTGTAAAATAGCATCATTACAGGTATAACAGACAATTTACGGGGGCGATAAATACTGATTACTGCGTATGGCAGCCCGGTTGCGGTACAGGGTGAGTCAGGTTACGCGGACAGCAGATTTTGCGGTCTATTTTGCAGGTGCGAGACAAAAGTTGAGTTGCGAGTATTATAAATTTGCTTCTTTTTGTCTTTACCATATACCAAATACTTGTTCAAATCCTGTTCGATCTAAAGAATCGAATTTCAATGGTAAAATGAAATCGATTTTTCAGTTTTGGCAAATTGAAGAAACTGAAATTCTAAGGATAAACGGAAAAGGAACCTACTTTTGTATCTTACTGAATAATTTCAAACCGGAATTATCCTAGCATTAATAATTGTTTATGTACCAAAAGAGATACGAGGATGATTATGCCTGCAGGCAGACGCCTGCCTAAGAGCATAATCATCCTAGTATCTCCCATGGTGCATACAACGTTTTATATTTCACTGCATACAAAATAAAAACTATAAAGGTTATAGCTTTGACTTTTCTTGATTTGTGGTTATGACTGATGCTAGATATTTTCAAACATATCCATCCATAACGACACAAACGTCATTATTGTCGGGTTCTCGTGGCAGTGGGCGTGAAAAGTTCTACTTTGCCTGCTGCTATGATAGCGGACATTATGAATGTCTGGAGTAATATGGGTATGTTTATATATCTCGTATCCTAGCTATTATATCTAAATTATAAGGAAGTAAAATGTATTAGTGGACTAGATGCTTTTATATGTAGATCCAAGAGTTGATTTTATGTATACTGACAAAAAAACTGTTAAATTTAACAGTTTTTCATGGTTATCTATGATAAACTCAAAAACTGCTTCAGTAAATATTTGTTGATTCAATATTATTCCATTCTCACTCCATTATTATTTTAGTTTGACGTAAAAGTATTGGTTAGAGGAACCTAAAAATGCATTTATTTAATCCGCGGTGTTGATTCTATTAACTGAAATAAAGATTTCCAACAACAATTACGAAAATGTTCTATATAAACGTAATATTGTTAACCTAACCTTCGAAAACGTTAAATTTTGTATTTGTCTTTACAGTTTTTAAATGTTACATTGCGCGCCAATATTCTTGGCAGGATAAATGTAGTCAGATGTCTGGGGCCGAGAAGAATTATCTCCCACAATATTGCGCTGTAGGACCTTCACCTTGTAAAGGTGGGTCCCCGGTCTTCTTATCCGCTAGCTTCGACTGCGTTTGGAGCCAATAAAGCTGCTATACTAGGAGCCTTCCTCTGTCTCTCCTGTCCTGGTATACTCCGTCGGTAAGGGTTTATCTTCTGTCGCTTTACAGGGTACGCGAAATGTAATAAGCTACATCTAGCGGTCGTTAGATACTATATGGACGAGGCACATGCAGTACGGATAACGGCAATGGTTTATTTTCAATTAAAAACCTAGATATTTGAATCAACATTTCATTGTATTAGGTTTTTTTGGTTAGAGAGGATTAATTAGAAATGTTTAATGTAATAATTTCACACCGTTAAGTCAAACAAAACAGTTCATTTAACATCGGTGTAATGAAAATAAAGACAATAAACAAAAATCATTGAATTAAATTATCAGAAGTAGTGATGCAAGAAATTATGAAGTTGATTTAACATCAAACATGATAAATCGTTAAATTAAGCAGTAAGTTGTCAACTTTTTTTTTATTAGTTTAAATAATCAGTGTAATTTTATTTTAATCATTTTTGTTTTGTCAAGAAAACTGTTCTTGCGGCAACATTCTAAAAGATGGCATCAAGAAAACTGTTGCTTCAAGAGTCTGCATTTTCTCAGTGCATAAATTAGGTAAGACGTGCTGCTTTAATTGATCTTGAATGTTAGTGTCAAATTAGCTCAAGAATTAAAAATGAAGCAACATATCTATAAAACCATAAATTAAATAACTTATTTTCATCAAGACAAGAAACAACTACTGTAGATTTTCATATAATGTACGGAAATGACTATCGTTCAAACACATTATCTAAATATGAGGAATCATTTTGTTAGAGTACATATTGTTAAAGCCAGAGTTACTTTTTCTCTTTCGTGAAAATTATTGATACCTTCTTCAATTATTCCAAAACAGCTGAACATATAGAACAAAAACTGTAAGATAAATAAAAAGGGTAAATTATAAGTAATGAAAGTAATAGTAAATAGTGCAAAAAAGAAGAATCAATGAGGTTTGTATATCAAAGAAGGGAAAAATGGAAATATAATTCTTGCAAAGTTAGATGTTCAGTTAAAAGAATGTTTATCCAAACATATTTAAATCATTGAACTTGATAAATATTATTGAACAAGCAAGAAAGGTAAAATAATAAATTAAAGTATTGAAAAATAGTTCAGTATAACATGATTAGTACTTTCTATAAGATAAAGAAAGAAGACAAGGAAGGATCACCCTCTAAAAGGTTGGGTAATAGATATTCAATTACAATATAGATTAAACATAATGTGTAAGTCATTATAATAATTTCTATAAACAGTAATTATCGTTCTACTTACAATGTCATTTATAATTTAATTTACTTCTCAGTGTTTATGTGGATCACTCGGTATAGGAACTTGATACAGCTCCAAACTAACAGAAACCTGATTCTAAAAGAATTCCAGTTTTCAGACTCATACGCGTGTTTTATTGACTTGTATATCCATACAGTTCTCTCTTTTATTTGTTAAAGAATTTGATCTGTTTCGCTTTCTGTGGCAGAATCGGAACTATATTTATTCATTTAATGGAGCATCTAAACGCATTTTTATTACATGCAATTATTATTACCAACGTTTGTTATAAATCTTTAAATATACTCGTATATGACTTTTGACAAGGAAATTCCTTCTGTGGCCAAATAAAAGGGTTTTTATGTTATTAATGACGCCCCACTACTAATTGTATCACTACAGTGACCTGTATAATAAATAAATATACTAAAAAACAAAACTACTACATAAAACTTACCAATAGACTATGAGATAAGAGAAAGGATAAGGGATGAAGATTAGGAAGAAAAATATTACTGAACTGAACCACTTCTCTAAACACCATCCAATTAGTTTACACTGTCTCTAAATGTTCGCGGCACTACAATTTTCTTTATTTCAATAGCACTTTTATCAATTAAACAAAAAAACCAAAGCTATAAATTACTGTATTCACCACCAAAAAATAATTGACTATTCAGAACGATTCTACTAGAGTCTGTCACGGTTTTATTGAAAGTGGAATATAAACTAACTGACACTGAATGATCTGATACAGGGTGCTCCACTTGTACAGTTTCACCTATAGAATTTGAAAGATTACTGTTACTAGTTGCAATGTTGTTATCTCCATTAACTTCCGGTTCTCTGCTAAAATGTAACATAGTGTATTAGCGAATTTTGCAACTTGAACAGTTATTTTTCGAAGCACTAATAACAGTGCGATTCTCCTGGCTGAGACAATTAAGACATAAATATTTTTCGCGAACTAATTTATATCTAGTTTGCGGCGAAAGTTTAAAAAAAGTTGAAAAATTTGTTACTAAATGTAAACCTTGCTTACATACGGGTCAATTATCCTCAGTTTTTGACTGAGTACTCACAAAAGAGTGTGTATATTTAGATTTATTGTTATCATTAGAGGTAACAGATTGGACTTTCAAAAAATTACTATTATTAGTTGTACGCGAAAAAATTTTTGTTTGTTTCACTTATCTTTTGCATCTATTTCAAATAAGCGTCTAATTTTCATATGTTATTATAAAATCAGCTAAATCGGTTATTTTTAACATATTTAATGCACTAATTGACTATCCTGCTCGTCTACAATTTTGCCACTGGATTTTTCAAAAAATTGAACATAATATAGACTTTACCGCTATCATATTGGTTACAGGCAAAGCTAATTTTTAAAGGAATCTCGATATCAACATCAGTTTTCTTTTAATGTATGGGTGGGTATTATTGGATTATTTAATAGTGAATGTTTGTACATGTTGTATATTTCCATGTAGTAAAAAATGGTCCTATTAAAAACAATTATTAGAAACATGCTCTTAAATATACCAATAGTGTTGTCCATGATAATTTTTGCCAATAGTCCAAGCGTCTTTGTAAAATTATATATCAAATTGAAATAGGGTAAATTTTACACTTTTTCTGTGCGACTTCCCCGGACCAAAAACTGAACTTTTTTTGATAATTATAATTATAACTATACATGTTGCAAGTGTATATTTCGATTAAAATTTGCATCCACGCACGACTTATGTTGGTAGGTATCAATCTCTCACATTAACCCAAGCCAACATTCTTCCACCCTACCATACCCGCAGACAGGGTGCCAATCCTCTCCACGAATATAGCTGATACACGGTTTACTGGCCGCATGGATCGAACCCACAGCGGTTTGGCCACATCGATTCAAGTACTGAAGCCTTGAACTGCTCGATCACTGGCCAATGACCGATCTCTACATAAGAAACACCCTGTATACCGCATATAATATTTTTTCAATGTGCTTATATGGAACATCCATTAACATCGAGCTGTTTCAAGCAGCTGCCATTAAGACAGCCTTAAAATATAAACCGGGGCATACAGAGACCCAGCCTCTGTCCGGGAGTCTAATATCTATTTAATGGCGCAATATCGAAATAAATGGAACATTTACCATCCGCAAGCGTTGTAATTTAAGCCGATAATAAAACCGTGATTGAAACGGTTTAACGCGTTACGTACCTGCGATCGGGCTCAGGGGAGTTATAAAATAGGTAGATTATCATATTGTAAAGTTGTTGTCTACGTGGGTGGTTCTTGTACAGATGGAAATTATAAATCTCTTAATGTAACAAACTTTTCCAAAAATGGTAACGTGGGTGATCCGGCTGTCTTAAAAGTTTCACCATATATTTTATTTCTATAGAGAATCAGGTTGCCTTCCACTAGAGGGATCTTGGATGTGTTTTGAAGAAGATAGCGATGTCTGCCGAAACGTAGTTAAATCAAAGATATCATTGCAATGATCTCAGAAATTATTGAGTTATGAATACCATCCAAAATAAGGGAGCAATATTCTTTCACAAAATGGCTGTATGACTGACAGAGGTAATATACGCTATTTGATAAGAACCATTGAAAAAATAGCACCATGTAAAGTGACAGACAGAAATTGATCAATGACTTTGAAATTGAGAGAGATCTAAGAGGTTTCAACTGTCTTAGGAAGAATAGTATCTTCTCTTTCAGATTTGAAGAGATTTCTTCTAGATTTACAAGTACCATGACAATGTCAGATGTTCAGTGTGTTCTTCACTTGTGGATTTGACTGTTGACAAAGTATGGGCTACAGGATTAGTTTGTAACTTCAGTAATGAAGGAACAGCTGTTAGATGATGTTCTTCAGATAGAATAAGAAAAACAGGTCGTGATAGGTACCCTAGAACGCAAAATAGCATAACTTCGATAGATATCGACATATTTAATTTTTTTGAAACATTGGTTTTCGTGTTTGGTATGGTAATAGTAGCATATCCCCATTGTCTCCCATATTAAGAGTGGCATCGGCAATTCCAAATATCATAGCTACTTTAGTTAGTTTATAAAACATACGTTGTCTGAGGCTTTGAAGAGAACATTTTCTATTTCTGTCCTTTCTAATAACTTTTTTTGGTTTGTAACCAACATTTGACATCTTCAAAAATTTCATTAGGTTGAGGTGTCTTCCGATATCAATGTCCATCTTTATTTTGAAGCATAGTTTCAATATCGAATACTTTGACCATAGAGTTGACGGAGAGTTACGTTGTGCAACGTCTTGGAAATAGGGCAATAATAACTTTTCTTTTAATGATGAAGTGTTCTTCTCCATGCGCCATTGCTCGAAGGAAACAAGCTCATTTTTATAGCAAAATCTGGATTTTGTAGTTATTGCGTCTTTAGTGATCTCCAATATATCTGTCGGAACATTGAGAGATTCCTTACTCATTTTGGGTAGTTTATGACAAACAGAAATGAAAAATAAATCAAAATCACTTTTAGATATGTATCCATGAATGAAATTCTTGTATTACCTAGAAATAACACAAAAAACATAAACATGTGGAAATAGTTCTTCAAATTTGTAATGTAAGAACATTGTTTGACCGCCCAGCTAGCAAAGTAGTTCTATAAATTTAGAGTAAATATTTTATACTTGTATTTAGAATACTAAATTGTTGCATTAATGTGGCACATGAGACTATTTTGCCTTCAGAAATTGAATTGTTTTTTAAATTTGTTGCAAGAACGTTCTTAGAGCATAATTTATAAAGCATTTATAACATAACTGCTAATGTAGCCCTATAAGTGTGTACAATAACACAATTTTCAAGCAACGGTGCTTATAGAATCAAATTACTGTAAAACCGATGCAAAATACTGCTTTATAGAATTGTACCAACTCCTATGACACTCTGATAAAATTATTCCGTAATGTCGCTTATAGTTTAATTATAGAACTGTTTTATAAGGCGTTGTTAAGTTACAATTCTGCTGCGGAAAACAAATTACAAATATGGAAGCTGCTATCGAACTTAAGAGAAAAAGCTCTTTAAACAGTTATAGAGAATAATAATACAGTTGTTATAAAATCATTATAGAGTAAATAAGTAACAAAAGCCTTTTTGTTCCATAAAGAAACGCTATAGAACTACCATTTTTTATATATGTAGGTTTCCCATACCCCCATCTGACATCTGACGATACCTGCCTGTAAAAGTACGAAATATTTTGATCAAAGTATAAGGGTTAAATTTGTATAACATAGTCGTGACTTGTAAAAATTATTATCTGCTTGCAGAAAGAAAATTTCATTACAATAGATAAGATTTATTTGATTGCTAATAGAAATTGACTTTCTTATAGAAATTTCGTAACTTATATAATTTAGACCATTCCAAACCTTATCCATTTGCACTTCTAGATGTTGAAGTTAAACAATTTTATTAGATTTATTAAATAAGATTGAAATACCACAATAAAATATGACAACACTGTGGATATTAAGTGGCATAGATCTGTTATAGTAGTTGCTTACCAATCATTTTTACTCCATAATCATTGCAATCGACACAAAAGTGTCATATTAGTGAGAATCCATTGGAAGTACAAGATAATGCCTGTCTTTCTGTCGCCATATTGTGAAGAAAGAAAAAAAATCTTAATTAAAAATATATACAATATAAATAGGTGAAATGATAAAAATAATATGGATATACTTTCCTTCTGACAAGTTGGTTGTTAAATTCATGAATATATTAAAACATTTTTTTTATTAAATTTCCAGCAGCACAGGAAATATAAGGTTAACTGAGGGCACGTCAAAAAATTACCATTATGTACTACATATTTCACGATAAAACTTTTTCCGCATTAAAATGTACTGCTCCCTGATGGACAAACCAACTAAGCAATTCGTAATGTGAGTACTCCTATGCAGGCTGATTAGGTCCATCTTATTGGTTCTTATTGACCCATCCATATTATTTCTAACATGTGCATTACAGAAACATTTTGTTTTTAGAAGATACAATTAAGCGATTTTAAAGTTCTCTAAATAGAACACCATACAACACAAAAATTTTATAACGAAGTGTAGAATTTTTATGAGATTGCTTTGTAACTGTGTTATAAAAATTCTTTAAGACCTGTGAAAACGTTTATTCAACAGTTCTATAAGTATTTCCTACAAACCTTAGAGAACCGCTTAAAGAACTAAAAGGTTCTATAGAATGGTGCATTTTTATGGTATAAGTGTTGTAAGAACGTTTTGAAAATGTTCTTAGAACAAAGATTGCTCTATAAAATTTGCTCTGGAGACGTTTTTACGATTTTTATAGAATAGGACATTGTTGGCTGGGCGTGTTTTCGAAAACAACCTACCGTATGCGGAGAGTTCAGTAAAGAGTAAGGCTAGTTGCCATAGATAAAAATAATGAGATTCAAATTAACTTACCATAGTACAATTTTGTTTCCATAAGAAATTTTTGGTCTCACAAGGTACCTACCTTTTTTATTTCATTTCTGTACGAAGTTATTTATTTGTTGTGTAATTTTATTCAAATTTTGAAAAAGAAGGTTTTTTATGAGATATATAAGAACCACTATAATACATCTTTCACATTTTTATAAGGAGATAATTTCTTATCAAAATGATTAGTCGATTAGTTTTAAAAAGGTATACTTGTTGCATGTCACCAAAATGCACCATTTTAGAGAAAACTGCATTTAATATATTTGTTAAGCTTGGAAATAGCTTCAAACAAATTATTAATTCACAAAGTTATTACAGTTAGTATTAAGTACCGGATTTTTCAAAAATAAAGATTTTGTTCACGT
This sequence comes from Monochamus alternatus, assembly GCA_037114965.1. Classification (NCBI taxonomy): domain Eukaryota; kingdom Metazoa; phylum Arthropoda; class Insecta; order Coleoptera; family Cerambycidae; genus Monochamus; species Monochamus alternatus. The sequence goes on from CM073426.1 coordinate 128,677,235, forward strand.
CATTGCGTTTAGGTTTAAGTGGTCATTTTTGTATTTTATTATTTTTTAATTGTTGTTTTTCTTTCTGTTGTCATGTTCCTCTCTGTGTTATTTTTGATGTTATTTTATAAAAACGACATTACTCACAGTAACAACATGCAACAAAAGTATCTTTTTTAAAGCCAATCAAAGCTTGTTTCAAGAGAACTAATCATTTTCGAAAAATCTATATCCTTATCTGAATGGAATAATATAGCGGCTCAGGTGTTTAAAACATCTTGTATATTTAACGCAAAAATCAATCAAATCTTTGTGTTTATTTACAAAAAATAAACTTGTTTTTCAAATTTCACCCACCCAACAAATAAGGAAATTATCGTAAAAAATTAAATAAAATGTACATTCTCAATTCGAATTATGAAGATAAAAGAGTTCATAATAAAAAAGCATAATAAAAAAGCTATTCCAGAAACAAATGTTTAAATCCTTGAATAAATGTTACATATCCATCATCTCAGTGAACGTAGAATTACATATAGAAGTGTTTAGCAATTTGAATAAAATAAGTATATTTGTCACTTAATCAAATGAACAAATGTCTTCTTCCTAAACTGCCTGCTGTATCTCCTTATGAATCTCAGTAACCTTCCCACTAATGCATGAAAATAAACAATTCACCACATATACTTATCTCTCGTCACGTTACGTTAATCGGGTTACCTTGACATAAATGTCCAGAATTGTTAAAGCGTAAAGAACACGAGCAGGAAGCATCTTCTTCATCACCAGTAGCCCGATTTAATCTCGGACGTAAGTCAAAACGATGTTCTGTCGGTTTCGGTTTAAATTTATCAAGGTTTGGCTGTAAATAACCACTGATATTTGTCAGGAAGGATTAGAATTCATATGTAGATAAATAATACGAAGATAAGATCATTTTTGTCTCCTCTTGCTTTCAAGTTTCGAAAAGCGTCCTTGATTTTGTAGTTCACTTATGGAGAACTGAAAGTTTCAAATATATCTTCTCTACTTCCTTTATACAAGTCGATTTTACTTGTTTACTGTGTAGATCAGCATCTTGAAATATGTGCTATAAGTTTGAAATTAGATAATACAATCAGTTTAATATTAGCATGTTATAGATCTCCTTCTAGAAACCTAGACATATATTTTGAGAAAATAGTTAATGTATTTAATTTATTGGTTAAACCGAATATGCATGTTATTTTAAATTGTGACATAAACTTAGATTGTTCTTGCGGGTCTAAAGGTGTGAAAGATTTTAATATGTTATGTAATTTACTTTTGGTTCTTTTGACTCCAATAGTGAAGTGGCCTACAAGTATTACCTGTACTACTTCAAGTAAAATTGATTAAAAATTTACGAATATAATGGATGAAGAAACATTAGCTGTAATTGATGAATGAAATATTGGATTACAGAACTATTTTTCTTGAGTTTCAATATGGAATTGTTAATAAAATTAATTCCGATAGTACCCTTCTTAATTTAGGGGCACAATATTGCGTCCTGTATTGTTCTTACTTTATATAAATGACTTTGACCAGTGTTTAATGACTCATGATTAACAATGTATACTCTCTCTTGATTTCTGATAAAATAGATGAAGCGTTAGAGGCCAAATGAAATAATGTTCTTAAAAACATCGTTAATTGGTATGTAAAATTCTTTGTATTTTAGTATTAGTAAAACATACTTTATGCGACTCCATGGCAAAAAAATTGTACAAATTTAAATCTCAAATTTAGTGATATTGCCATTCCCAGCTGTAAGAGCACTAAATTTCTAGGTCTGGAATTGGACGATTGCCTAAATTGCAAGGAGTAATGTAGTAATTTAGTATTAAAATTGCACTCATTGTGTTTTTAGATATTTGAAATGTTACCAATAGAGATAATCAAAGCCTTGTATCATGCTCAAGTAAGTTCTAGGTAAAAGTATGGAATATTATTGTGGAGAAGCGCTGAGTTGGCTAAAATATATTTCTCTACGTTCATACAAAAAACAAAACTTTATTGAACTATATTTAGTGGAAAAAGTGGTTCTTTATTGCACTAGTGCATTCATATGTCATTCTACTACAGCGTTTTGTCATCATGACAAACATAAACGTTGAAATAGATGTCATATTTCCCTAGACTTAGTGTCATCTAAAAAAACATTTTTTGGTTTGTGCATGAACGTAGAAAAAATATTGTATGCAACTCGTACAAAAAGTGTTTATTGCACTCGACGTGTTGTCCTACTCGGCCTAACCGCAACGGCCTCGTTGGACAATTTCACGTCGCGTGCAATAAACACTTACTTTTTGTACTTGTTGCATAAATAACTATTTTAATTCAGAAACGTATTCTACGGTATATAGCGGGTGTATCAAGTAGACATTTTTGTAATAATCAATGTTCTGTGCATACTCATCGTCATTAAGTAGGCAACAAAATACATTTTATATACCCTGTTCTAAGTATTATGTTACTGTTAAGTCTCCATTTGTTTTTGGGCCCAATATTTTTTACTGGTAAAAATTAAAAATACTCATAATCTAATAAAATTTAAATCTAAGTTAAAATATTATTTAATAGAGATGTATATACGACAATGCTGATTTTTTTAGCATGTAATTTTATAAATTTATATTGACTATGCCTATACTTTGTTGCGAAGTCACATATTATTATAGTTGGTAAACACCTGCCAATTTTAAGAGTAAAATCATTTTGTTGTTTCAGTTAAATACAGAAATCAATTTGATTTAAGCTAGGAAATTGACCAAATATAAAACAAATCTGTGAAATACAATACAAATTTTTATTTGAATCACTTCCTTACGCACCACTGGTGCTAATGTTGACTGCCTACTCTTAGTAATTCTTTATTCTGAAACATATTGTGCTCATGAATAAGAAACAATACCAAATGATAATGAAATGTAGTTGGAAAAAACTGTGCGACTCATTTCAATACGCAGAGCATCAACCTTTCAACAAGTAGCTAGCACTGGTACATCGAGAGTAAATTATTCTTTTCATAGAATCTACTTAACGACAAATTAACTGCAATCCGCAGGTTTGCGTCGCGTTCGTTATCAGGTACAATGGGAAATAATCAACGGATGGACAAGTGCAGAACGAAGCGGACTGAGTTTTGAAGTGATTTAATTATGAATCTTCAAGCGATGATGATTAAAAGCCTCTGGGACAGAGGCGTACGTCTATTCTGTTCTCATTGTGGAAGATACAATAATAAGACAAAAAATTGGTTTTGTCAGTTTTTTTGAAAGTGTAAAGTTGTTTTCATGAGTAAAAATGTCTGTCAATTTTTCTTCTTTCATTCATAAATAAAATCTTACTCTAGATATTTCTTTTCTGTGGTAACTACTCACAGTTGCTCGACCATTATGAGGTATATTAAATTTCCAAAATTATTGATTTGATTATAAAAATATATAATAATTATTAATTATGTAACCGGGAGTTACATTTTTTCGAGAGGATTAACGGCTGGTTAATTTCTCGAATGTCATTCAACGTTTTATTCACGACCACAGACAAAACCGGTCAATTGCGAAAGTGAGAGCAAGTGAAAAATTATTGTTTTAAAAAATATCATATTTGAGAAATTGATTTTAATCAGATGGTAATTGCTAAAAAAATTGTGAGCCCCTCCAGTCCTTCAGAAACTCCTTATCGAGTGAATTTAAATAACTCTGGTCAAAAAGACAAGATCGTTCACGAGACAAATGTTATTGTTAATAATAATAATTTTAAATAAAATGCTATAAAATCGAAGCGCGGTATTATGAATACTAATCCACTAGTGTGTTAAAAGGCCTTTAATCCAGAGAAAACAGACGTATTAAACCTTAACATATTGGTCGTGGATAAACATTGTGAGTTATATCTAACTAAACAGCTTTTTACCAAGAGCTAAAACATAAAATTACCAACTATTGACAATGATATGTAGAATGTCAATATCAGATGTAACTATGTGTCAAAGTCAATCAATCATATGTAGATTGTCAATGTCAAATGTATCTGTTAAATCACATAACTAATAAATTCTTAACATGTTTGCTATTTATTGTTCTCTTAACTATTTCTTTTACTGTCATTTATTTTTCTATTCTTAGCTGTGTCATTATCATTGCATCTGACACCTATTTGTTACGTTGAAGTGACTTTCGTCTTTCCATAATTATATGAGCATACATTCAGATCATTAATAAATAACTGTTTGATAAGCCCTTAACTTTGCTTTACAAATAACAATACTCATTCCTTTCTTTCTTGTCTTGTCCACCAAAATGTGTAACCAGGTATTAACTGAATGGTCCGGGTCCAAAAAAATATTACATTTATTTTGTTTCCTTTATTACATTATTTAACTTTAAATATTTTGGGAGATTTTATTTGGATTTCTCAAGAATAATTGTTGTGCTATGGAATAAAATTTGAGCAAAATTAACATAACCCTATATCTTTTCTTTTACAATAGACATTGCAAAATGATGCACCTACAAGCACCATTTTTAAATACACATCTAAATTACTCGGAGTGGTAATTCTCTCAATAATAATAATATTTATTTGCAGAATTTACAAACCACACGAATTATAAACATACAAATAGATCACTAAGCATACAAAAATTATTTTGCAAGTTGTCAACAAATTTATTAATCTACTCTCATAGTATCACAAACTGTAAAACAGACTGAAAAACAACATGGTAGAAGAGAACTACCTGCTGAACAAAGCTTCAGCCTAGAAAATTTAAATTTACTCTATTCATACAAAACTGTTTTCTATAGAGATAAAAAATAGTATTATTTTTGACTTACTTAAATGTCTTTCTACATCCTTTTAATATTGATATTTATATATGCAACATAAAGGAATTTATATATACTGGAGAACATAAATTTCAATTATTTCTAGAGATAAGTAGCATCTGTTTGACTTTTTTTAAAACATTGTAAAGAAAGGGACTTAAAATCAGGTGGCAATTTATTATACAAATCATAAATATTAAAAGTAAAAGATCTGCAAAATATAGTTAATTTATGACGAGGTGATATAAGCCCTCTAAATCTAAGGTTCAACGTGTGTACATCAGTTCGAAACTTTATTTTATTGTACAAATACGAAGGACATTTAGTTGCAATGATTCTATGAAAAAACACTAGCGAGTGATATTTACGTCTTTCAGCCATATTAAGCCACCCTACATCAACCAATTTATGAGAGATTGGTTGATATTTTCTAATTCCATAAATAAACCTAAGACATGAATTTTGAGCTTTCTGTATACGATTTTATCCATATTATCCAGACATGAACCATATAAGGCATTACAATAATTAAAGTGACTCAACACTAGTGCATCAGTTAATATTATTTTCAAAAAAACAGATAGTACATGTCGGTGAGGATATAATATATCCAAATTTAGATATGCTTTCTGCAGACATTTAGAAACATGCTTCTTAAAACGTAGCTGTGTATCTATTTCAATACCAAGATTTTTTGCAACATTAGAAAAAGATAACCTTTCGCCACCAATCAATATATTCATGTTTTGCTCCACCAAGTGACTAGATCCACCAAATACCAAAAATGTTGACTTTTTAGGATTTAACTTCAGATTATGTTGTTGTATAATTGTACCAGTCTATCTAATTTCCTATTGGTCGGTCAGTGGTCGCGCGGTTTAAGGCGTCAGTACTTGAATCGAGGTGACTAGATCGGTATTGGTTCGAGCCCAGCTGCCGGTAGACCGTATATAAGCTATATTCGTGGAGAGGTTTGGCGCCCTCTCTGCGGGTATGGTAGGCTGGAAGAATGTTGGCTTGGGTCAATGTGAGAGATTGATACCGGTTGATATTTGACTACCCCTCTAATTAATGAGGTTTTCCAGGTTTCCCTCATTCCTGCACTGAATAGTGGTTAGGGCCTACCAACGTAAGTCGTTCCTGGGCGCAAATGCGACCTGCTTAATAATAATATGCCGCCCCCTCTCCCGCACAAGTCTCCGACTTCTGGGATAATCCCTGTGATTAGAATGAGGGGTAGAGATATTATTATTTAAAATGAAATTAATGTTTTCCAATTCCGAGACCATAAAAGAATCATATATTTGAGTGTCATCTGCATACAAATGAAACTTTACCTGTTCTAAATTACATACTATGTGACAAGTGTAGATGTTGAACAACAGTGGGCCTAAAATAGAGCCTTGGGGAACCCCACACTTTATGTTGCCTAAATCTGACTTACCATGTGATGTCTCGACAAACTGGGCCCTACCATTTAAATAATTTACAATTAATTTCATAGCAAGAGACGAACATCCAATAAAATGTAATACAGCTGTAAGTATGTCATAACTAATGGTATCAAAGGCCTTCGAATAATCTAAAAAAACAAGTACTGTAGTTTTATGATCATCTATATTTCTAAAAATATCATCAGTTATATTAATCAATGCAGTACCACAGCTGTATCCCCTCCTAAAACCAGATTGGCACTCAGGCAAAATATTATAAGTTTGTAAATGTGAGGATATTTGTAAATACATAATTTTTTCGAAGACCTTTGATAATACCGGAAGAATGCTTATTGGGCGCAAGTCAGCAAGACTACTTACAACACCTGTCTTAGGTAACGAAACAATTCTCGTAATTTTCCAACAATCTGGGAAAACATTAGAAAGTAAACAGTTATTAATAATATCTGTCAAATATGGCAAAATATACGGGCAACAGCATATTAATATTAATATTGTCAGAACCTATAGCACCAGATTTAATTTCAAGCAAACACTTATAAACTGTATTATCAGAGACAACTTTAAATTTAAATAAAGAGATAAAATCACACTTTGTATGACTACGATAGAACTGTAAAAGGTCATTGTCAGGAGCAACATTTACTCCTGTGTACTGAAAAAAAAAAGTTATTAATACAATCAATCAAAGGTATTATTTACCCATAAAATTCCAACTATTTGAACATGATTGAGACTTAACATATGTAAATTGTTCAGAATGTTGAAGGATTCGTCTTCTTTGGGTGATGACAATCCTCCACCATCATGACAAGGACGTTTGATGTCGAAGTTAAAGTACTTGTCGTCATGCTATTATAATTTTGTATATCAGAGATGAAGTATTTAATTTCACCCTTAACAAATACGTTTTTTTGAAAGTGTCACATGTTGAATGAATGAAAGAATGAATGAGTGAATGAGTTAATTTATATATGGATGCATGCATGCATGAATGAAGGAATGAGTGACTAAATGAATAAATAACTGAATGAATGAGATGAAGACAATTCTTCACCATAGCCACAGGGACGATTGATGTCGAAGTTAAAATGTCTGTCTTCATGTCTATTATTGTTCTGTATATCAGTGATGGAGTATTTAATTTCACCCATAACAAATCCGTTTCTTATTCAAATTGTCACATGCCACATGAATGAATGAATGAACGAATTAAGTAATTAATTGATGATTGAATAATAAATGAATTAATTAATGAATAAATGATTATATGATTCAATGACTGAAGGAATGAATGAGTGAACGATTAAATAATTGAATCAATGAATGAATGAATGAATGCATGAATGAATGAATATATTTTGTATTAAATCAAACCAAATTATGTATACTCAACATATAATCCTTACCGTTGATACGTCGCTGGAGCAGGGATTAAGTTCCTTACAATTTCGTAGCTTCACAGGCGTAGGAAGTTTGCTCGCTTTAGCCTTATTTGTCATAATACAATAGAACACCTCCAGAACGGCTTATGTTGATATAGTGAACCACTTATTTGTGATTCATGAGGCAGCCGCACAGGACTGCTAGAAGTCAAACTGTTGTAATATGCAATTAACTACGGCTGGCCTAGAAGATTTTTAAACTCTTACTTAATTTTAAAGAAAATAAAAGTAGGAAGATAGATTTCACAAACAGAATAGATCAATTTTTATTTGTTACACTGACATAAATTGATAGATGAATAAGAATAATAGTAGTTCAATGATTACTGAGTGAAACTACCCAGAAGTTTTCATTTCAACAAAGTTAATATACAAAGTGTCATAACCAATGAAAATGATTGAAACGTATCGAGAACCTCTGGAAACATCGTTTACATACATTAAGAAAAGTAAATATAATTCTACATGCGCTCCATAGGTTTCTTACTTATTTTTTTTAAGAAAAAAGAAACATTATTTCTCTATAATAAATGCCAATTATTGAAACAAATTTTTAATGAGACATAGACATGCTTCAAGATATTAAAATCCATTTTTTTCGAAAACTAATTTCAATAACAACGAATTTCAATAAGAATGCCTTTTTCATATAAACATTTTTAGAGCTTTCATTACCGCCATGAAATTATCAAAAAAGTTTGGGCATTTTTGAAACACATTGTACATATTTATATAAACTGTTCCTCTTATTTTCCAGTCTAGAAAACGGAGCTAGATTTATGATACTACTTTTAGAATCACCTTGTACAGCCGTACAAAAAAAAATGTTTTCTCAGGTCTGGAAGTCGGACCATGTTTACTATATGTTTTTGGGATCTCTGAATCTTAATCCGAGGTCCGTTTAACCCAATCACGTCAGGGCTTTGCCATAACCTCAAAAAAATCAGTAATTCAAGTACTGAGTAACGCGGTTATTGGGTTTATTGGCTATGGGTTTTGTGTTTAGACTTTGAGTTATAGTTATTAGGTGTAATAGTGCTGAAAAACCTAAATTATTGGGCTGTTTTGAGGTTATGGCAAAAACCCTGACGTGACGGGGTTTAAACGAACTCGGAGACCCAAAAAACATATAGGAAACATGATCTGACCTCCAGATCTAAGAATTTTGTTTTGTGGGGCTGTGTAATTTTTTCCTTCATATTTCTAATAGTAATAATCTAAGAATATGTTCACCCTATACACTATATAAATATCCTTTTTAAGTTCATTTCTAAACCTATAGTGTTTAGTAACAGTAGTAATACGTTTTGAGTTATAATTTTACTAAAATATTATTTATGTATGCTTCTGATTCTCAGTATATGAACTTCGTCCTGTTTGTCCCATTGTTATTCTCGAATTAAAATATAATGGAACTGACAACTGAACCAGTTGCGCGGGACTACAATAGCTGGTCTGCTACCACTTTCATGTTCTGTTATATAAGACTGAAGAGTAACAATGTTTCTTCCGATTGTCTTACCGTATTATACTGTAAGAGTAATGGATAATAGTTTATGAATGTGGGCAGTAAATATTATGATATTAATTCAGTGTCAATATTAAGAAATGTAGATCATCAATCTTAAAATAAAAAAATTGTAACTACATATTAGGCTAAGGAGGTATATCTTTATTTATTACAGATTTAAATACTTTAGCTTTACCATCAGATCAGTTGACTAAAATGAGACACAACGTCAGCTCAAAATTACACCCTAATTTTAACATTACTATACAGGGTGCTCGTTTTTTCTTGCAATGGACATTTCAGTTGTCTTTAGATATGCAAAGTGGGTCAATTTGAGATAAAGTTGTAGAATTATTATATATTATACTGAACAGTATGCCGAAAAAATATTTGACCAACCTCCTTCCGTTTTGAAGATATCTGGAAAAAACTAAATTTGCACAAGCGACGTAAAAACCATACACCACGTAATATAATTAAACTCCTCAGAAAAAGGGTTTTAATAACATTCCATTCCCACGCCTGCCGCTCTTGGTTTTTGTAAAAGATATATAATTAAAATTACAAATATCAGTTTTTATCAAATATCTTCAAAACAAAAATATATAGGTTAAAAATATTTTTGGTATATTGTCAACTTTGTCTTAATTTGGCTGACTTCGTATCTCTAAAGACAACTGAGATACCCACGGTGAGGCTGTAAAACTTTATAAAAAAAATAATAACAAAACAAAATAATTGAAAATGGTGTCCAATGGAAGAAAGTATAGACAAATAAAAAGGACAGCAAATATTTTAAGTAGGTACAGTTTGTAGAAACTTTTTGATCAGACAACTAAAAATTACAAAATGTTAGTGGGAATTTAGAAAATTCTGAAAATAAGAAGATGAAATGAAAAAAGAAATAAATGCGGTTAAAAATATAACTAACAATGACTTTTTGAAAATTACAAATATCTGAAAATTTAAGATCAAATTATATTTTCATGTTTTCCAATTAAATTAAGCTATTTTTTGTGATGTTTTAAAAAATATTTAAGATTTATATTTACTTACCTTACTTTAGTTTTCATAAATAAAATATATTATAAATAAGGTATGCACCTTTTAAACAAAATAAATTGTTTTGTTTGAAAGTATCTATTTGCAACATTTCTTAAGATATTTTTATTTTCTCAATACTTAACCTGCTAAATAAAGAAATAAAAGTATAAAAAAATATATAAACCTACATCTAGCGGTCATTACCTAGGTACTCCATGTTGCACGTGATAGGCCACAGACAAAAAGCGTTCTACATTGCAGTAAATACCATTGAAAGTTCTATCGCGATTCAGGGCGGAACGATATTTTAAGAGACAACTACTCTGCGAGCTAATGCCCCGACCAGCATTAAAGTGCACGTGAAAACCTACAGAAAACAGCCAAAGTCATTTGTCAGCAGCCCACCAGGCATATGCCGGTTTTGAGTTTATTAGCTCTCATCAGTATGCCATGGGATAGATAACCATAGAATAATCTTGGCTGCTTTATGTCTGCAAACACGAATCGCTTTTGCTATTTGTTATAGGTTTTCAGGTGCAATTCAATGCTGGTCAGGGCATTAGTCAGCAGAGTAGTTATGGTGTATCCTGAATTTGGGTTATGTTAAAAAAATAAGAAAATATTATGTAATTTATCTACAGTAGAAAAAAATTGCTTTAATTTCTTCATAGAAAGCTTCTGAATGAGAAAAACAGATCGGAAGAAAATAAGAACCAACGAAGACCATCTTCGTTTGTATTGATTTTTATACTTTTCTTTGAAAAAATTGAGTTTAATAATTTTAAAATCTCCATATCGGACTTTTCCACTCAGGTGTGTAATTAGTGACAAAAAATACCTTTATAAACAAAATATTCAATTTGCTGACCATGACATAACCATTTATAAAATATTTCTTGGGAATTGTCATAATAAAAAACATAGTTTAAAATACTATGCAAACATAGACATTTATTACGATGGTTTCGGGATAACACCCATCTTCAGATAATAGACATTTTTTAAAAAACAAATAAAGTTTTTTAGTTTACATGTCTGTTTTAATCTAAAAGGAATGTTTAAAAATGTCTATTATCTGAAGATGGGTGTTATCCCGAAACGATCGTAATAAATGTCTATGTTTGCATAGTATTTTAAACTATGTTTTTTTTATTATGACCAATTCCCAGGAAATATTTTATAAAAAGTACCTTATCACATCAGAGTCATGAGCAACTATTTTTTGAGTCGTAGTGGCCATAGGGTACCATTAGTGCATCTCATGGTACTTTGGCTCACCGTGTACGTAACATCTACAAATTTAATCAAATTCAGGCAAGGCATTGTAACGCACAAATTACATCCTCCCACAGCCCTGATTAGTAATTGTTATGGTTCTGTAGCTGGAGATATGACCATGATGGTAACTGCGGCGCATTGTGAGTCTTCGCCTAATTAATAAACGCCTTGCTCCTACCTGCTATAGTGTAATAACATTTTGTAATTCTGAGGTAATAAAAATTAAAACAATGAATACATTTTGTAACAGCCTCTTGTTTCAACGGTGAGTCATACAATGGTTTGATGCAAATCTTACTTGTTCGCGATAAATTGTTTTCATTCAACTAATAGACGAAGATTCATAGGTCAATGAATGTACCCTTCAAATCCGCAGACTATTGAAACAAATCCTTTCCATCTAACCCTTCAATAGAAACTTACATCAGCAATCCCAAATTTAATTGACCAATTACTTTAGCAGTTTGCAATTATTTAATAATGGCTATTGAAACACTGTCAGTTAAAGATTGAAGTGGTTATCTGTCAACGAGACGTAACCTCCGCTTTCTCCCTGATTCAGCAGTGATAAAAAATAACCTAGCGCCAAAGCACAAAAAACGTACCCATCATTTCAAATAATATAATCATACCATGACTTCAGGTAATTGCGTGATGTCATGCTTTCGTTTTCACTTTCTGTAATCATCACGTTTATTTCTCTGTGTAAGGAAATAGCACTGGAGCAAGATTCACAGATTCGTCGATCAGGAAACCGTTCTAATATTTAAAAAATTAAAACTTTGGAATGGTAACAAAAAATTCAATAGAATTAAAAATATAGAAACGTTAAATACTATTTCAAAAGTTTGGATGATGATACGTTATTTCAGTACGAGTTATGCAATTAAAATTAGTGATGCCGATGTTATTTTTTGTTTTCTTTAGTTTATTGCAGTGTAAGAATTGCTTTATAAATGTTTGTTTAACTAAAAATTCGACAGTAAAATAAGCACACAATTAAGAAACAAAACTTTTTATATATAAGTTATATAAAATAAATTTTTGGTCAAGACAAAAAATCATTCAAAAGCGCCATAAAACACTGATTTCACTGATGGCTGATGTCCCTTCTAAAAGACAAATCAATGTTATTAGGTTGGAAACGTGACATCGAATTGTCTTAAAACAAGCACTGGAATGCCTCAGGGGTCTGTCCTAAGTCCATTAATATTCCTGTTGTTTATCAATGATTTGCCTAAATACGTACACACTGACATATTAACAATATTTGCAGATGATACGTCCTTGCTGGTCTTCGAAGATTATATTTAAATGTTATGTAAATTATTGTAACCCTAAAGGCCTGAAACTTAATTTTGAGAAAACTAAGTATATATGATTTTAGAATCATGGAGAAAATAATTAACTAAATTTGACTATTAATAATTAGAACTTAAAATCAACTGATTACACAACATTTCTTGGGTCGGTTGTAAATAAAAATCAACTCCCAACTCATTATTGACTTTGCCTATTTCAACTGTTGTTAATGTGTATAGTCAACTAAGTTATTTTGCGGTGTTTTTTAGTAATGGTGTGGAGAGCCAAAGAATATTGCTTGTCTAAAAACGAATTATACGTAACATGCGTTCATATAAAGTTTCTATCTAGGACGTTTTGTTAAAAAAATACAGAGTGTTAAAGTTACTATAATATTTTAAAAATTAGTCAGTGAAGCAATTTACAATTGGGTACATCAATTTATTTTAACATTGCCTTGCAAAATAATACAAGAATTTCTTTAAAGTCTTGTTCTTGATATGAATGATTTTCGTCAGTGCTCGATTGCTAGACGTTATAAAGTATAGAAACGGCTAGTTTTATATAATAAGAAACAAATAATGGACGGAATAGGCGAAACATAATCGAAGCTCTTTATATGTTTTTATATATTTTATTAAGGAATAACGGAATTACTTTTCAAAAAAATTCCAAACTTATTTATAAAGCGAACAAAATTTTCCGATATTATATTAAACCCTTATTTAACACCTCTTTAACTATAAATATAACATAATGACAGAATGTCAACACGGTTTTCGAGAACACCACTCTACTGAAACTGCTAGTGCTCAGTTTATGCAGTATGTATATGATGAGTTGGATAAGGGAATGCATGTAGTAGGGTTATTTTTTGACCTCAGTCGTGCCTTTGACATGGTTGGAAAAACATTTATTTCTGACAAAATATATGCATTAGGATTTAGGGGGATAGAATCTCATCTATCCAATCGTAGTATGCGTGTGAAAATTAAAAATACATATTCTACTAACCATGCAATGCGCCTTGGTGTTCCGCAGGTATCAGTACTCGGCAACTAATTTTTTCATTGTACGTTAATGAGCTTCCAACTTATATATCAGGTAAATTGACTATGTATACGGATGATACATCTGTAGTGGTCTCAGCAGCCAGCCCTGCGGAGTTGCAACGCTCAGTCTCGGAGGTGATTGAACAATTTAGCAGTTGGTGCCAAAATAATTTGTTAATTCTAAATATTGGAAAAACAGAAAGCATCTAGTTTTCTAAACGTGGTATAATACCAGACAGGCTGCAATACGACATGGTCCTGACTGAACACGTAAAGTTTCTGGGGATAGTTGTTGGACAGTAAACTTGAGTGGTATCATTAGATAAATCAAGTATGTAAAAAACTAAATAGTGCATATTCTGCTTTAAGTACTCTGAAACGGGTATTTGAGCCGCATATTTTATTAGATACATATTATGCTTTGGCATATTCGCATCTTTCATATAATATTGTAAGTTGGGGTAGAAGCCCTATGATAGACAGAGTTTTTATTCTACAAAAACGTTTAATTAGGCTAATCTCCACGTAGCACTTGTAAGTAGTGTTTCACTACTAATAACAGTGCCCTGCATCTATATATATAACATAGGAAAACTCACAAGATTCGGTCGGTCGATTCGGACTGAAAACTAACGATTGGTACTGTACTTACGGAAAGTGTGTTTTATAAGTAGTGAGTGGCTGTAATGAGTGAAAATGTAGTTTTGCCAGTTTGTAACGAAATAATGAAAAACGAATGCAAAATACCGCAGATAACTGGATTAACTGTTACCTATATGTCAGGTATTATTACTAATAAGAATGATAATTTTTATTGCTACTGCATTTAGAAACTCTGCAAAAAAACGACTGCATGGTAGTTGACACTGACAGATGTAAACTTTATATATGGACTTAAGCCATCTTCGAGTCGATGTTTATCATAGGCGTCGACTTTTTAAATATCGAGCTAATATTCTGGAATAATTTATTTAATGTCTTTTAGGCCTTCCTGAGCACGTGGTTAAATTTTTTGTATCTAGCCATAGTTAACCCTGTATATTTACAATAGAAATGCAATATTTATTTTTTCAACCAATTCAGCAATATATCTTGTCTTGTTTTACAATTCAAGTGGTCAGTCAAGTTTTGCCTTGGTCTTATCTTGCCTTGTCTTACGAGACCAAAAAAAGCAAGACAAAATTGCTAGCTAATAACAATTTATTACTATGTAAATCAATGTACAAAACACGAAGATCTTCTTCCAGATAATGAGTTGATCAGCCTAACATTTAAAATATTACTTTCTACTGCTGGGAAGACATTAAAAAATGTAAACAGTTCATTCTTACATACTTGTTCCATTATTTCTCAAGGTGCATAAAATTTACAATATTTGCAAATAATACAATAAATAGGAAGTAACAAAACATTTTGTACTGTATAACGGTATGCGCCCATCTACCGATTTTACAGCAGTTAAAAGAGCTTTATTAGAGAAAAGAACGAAATACATTAAATTTCTAATCGCACTAGAAAGTAGACAAGCGCAGGTGTATTCTATTATTATATTAATGTGGCTGAAAAATATTAAACGTTATTAGAGACCATAAACCACAATGCTGCAATAAAACAACGGCTTCTAATAGGATATAAATAAAGCTGTATATGTTTCCAATTACATATTTAAAAATCCCGCTAATGACACGTGTGTTTCACGTCGCTGAAATTACCGCCTCCGGGTACGTAACACTCGCAGTAAATAAGTCGTAAAGTGAAGCAAGAGAAATCTATCAAGTAAAGAAATACAGTGTGTCCCGTTTTTTCAGGTTAACACCACTGGAAATGGGAGAAAGCTGTGGAATTTTCTCAAGTAATTTTTTACAAAAAGTATCCTGAAGGTTATACTCTACTAACCATTTTATTGATGTAACAAAAGCCTAGCCTGCTAGGATATTTTTAGACTCGTTTTTCCAGAAACAAATTATTAATTTGTATGGGGTCAAACAAATGTTTATTTCTTGATACCAAATCATTTTCTTGAAAAAGCAAAAATGCAGTTATTTTGTGTAATCTGTTTCCATTCAAAACATTACTTCCTTTTCAATGATACACTTCTGGTGTTGATGAATTATAGTCTACGATAAAACAATATTTGTATATTTCAAAAAAAAAAAACAATTAAAGAAAATTGCTTATTTAGGTCAACAACTTAGTGCTCAGGAATTTCAGGAAATAACTGCAGGGTAATGCCCTGACAAGCATTGAATTACACCGGTTTCGAGATAGTTAGCTCTCATCAGTACACCACAAGTGAGTGATGAGTTTTAACTGACGACTGCACTGGCTGTACATATCTCTCTCTAACGCGACATACCTGAGTACGTGAAATATAGCACAGCTACATCTAGCGGCCGCCTATTGACAAATATTTGTTGTTTATAGGAATCAATTCGAATTTCTCCTTTCAAATAAATACTTGTTTCGACGATATGACTGTATTAGAAAATTGAGATTTTTTAATTTACTGTCTTTTCAAAAGATTACAATATTTTCCTTTTCCACATTCCTCAATGAAAAATATGCAAGTTTGAATTAAATAAACGCATTATTTGATTTCAAATGCACATTCATTGCAATCAAAAAACATGTTTTTAGTTGAAAACGTTATTTGTATACAGATTTGAAAAAAATGTTTAGGGAAATAAATATATTTATTTAAAAATATTTTTTTAAAATTAAGTTTTCATTCATTCATTCATTTTCATTTATTTAAAAATATTTTTTTTAAATTAAGTGTTCATAAGATGTTCAAATGGAATAACTATTTGTTTCGTTTAAACAAATACTCGCCAAAAAGATGAAATTTTCTATTTTGACAAATTTTCTATTTTGATAAAGAAATGATCATTATACCAAAAAAGATTTGTATCCCGAAAATAAATTAGAAAATAGTATTAAATTATTCAGACGAATCAAAATACTCATATAGCAAAGGACAATGTTAAAAATAGCCGATTTTTGGCTTATCCGGGGAAACGCATAAATCATAAAAAAATCAATTGATTATTGTTAATTAACATTAGAAATGGCCCAGAAATAAGTCAGATAGCTGGGGAAATGTCGCTACTACCCCTAAACCTATAATATAAACTACCCTTAAATAACTTTAAATGGATAATCATTAATTATTGTTATAAAATTTGTGTAAAATGAAAAAATGCTTGAAAATGATTTGAACAGACAGTATGTCAATATAAAAAGTGATAAATAACTGTAAAAATGTCCATTCCACCCCTAAAAATTAAAAAAAGCACTTTCAAAAGCTATAATGGTGAGCTTACTTCGACATCAAAAATAGATAATGCTTAAATGTTCAAGGGAACGCTTATTGCTAGAAAACAATTATAGATTACTGTCAAAAAATGCAAAAACTGATACTAGAGTACATTAAGTAAGTGGGGAAAAAATGCTTAAATCACTTTTAAGGTTCATTTATACTATTGCGACCTGAAAAATGGGCGCAAGAATAAATTGCCATTTTTTCAGTACGCGCTCGCAAAGTGAGAACAATTGGCGCTATTTCGCCATTGAATGGACACTTTTACAGTCATTTATCACTTTTTATATTGACATACTGTCTGTTCAAATCATTTTCAAGCATTTTTTTCATTTTACACGAATTTTATAACAATAATTAATGATTATCCATTTAAAGCTATTTAAAGGTAGTTTATATAGGTTTCGGGGTAGTAGCGACATTTCCCCAGCTATCTGACGTATTTCTGGGCCATTTCTAAGGTTAATTAACAATAATCAATTGATTTTTTTATGATTTATGCGTTCCCCGGATAAGCCAAAACTCGGGTATTTTTAACATTGTCCTTTAATCGACGAATCTCTATTGAGTGTTATTTATAGGGTACCAAACTTCGAAAAATAGTAATATTAATATTATATATATAAATATATATATAAATATATAAAAGTTATAATGAGCAGGTCAAAGATTGCCATGACAGTGAAAAAAAATACCAATCGGACAAGACATTACAAATTTAGCACTTTTAATTGCGACCACATTTTGGAAATCAAAATAACCGACATGTGTAAGTTTGGTATTCTACGTTCATGGTTACATCAGTCTTGGTCATAATTAAAGGCACTGCATAATATAAATTTGTATCATAGAAATTGGATGAAACATTTAATATTTTTTTTTATGAAATTATTTTGACTCTTTGATAATCATAATTATTATTACAAATGTGTATGTATCTACTAAAAGTCAAAGTTTCTCATCAAATTTTGGAGTAGATAAATTCTTCTCCTTTCCATTAAGAAATCATATTTCACGGAATTTAATACATGTTGGAATTTACAATGTAAAACAGTGGTACTTAAAAACGACTTTTGTTACTTTTTGGTCAGTAGTGGTTGTGAAATTATAAGTACTATGAATACAAAATACCTGTAAAACAAAATAAATATTCCATTCGAGGAGCGTACTGACAAATTTATATAAATTTGTAAAATCATGGGGTTTTTACAAAACCAAGCAATTCTATTTATTCTGGAGACGTACCCAGTTAACGTTAATATTTATTTGCAGCTGATCAATCTTCAAGCTCACTGCAAATAGCAAATATAAAGTAGAAATATTTACTAAATTTATAAAAATTCCATGGAAATCTCATCACACTTCTTCTGAGAATAATTAGTTTTTAATCCATCAATTACCAAGTGCTTTTTTGTAAATTAATAAAAAATAAAAAAGCGGTGCTAGATATTCTGTCTATTCTGTCTCTAATATGTTCAGAAAATGAAAATTTAGAATCGAAGATTACCCCAAGTCTTTAATGCTACTGCTTCATTTTTTACTGTATTAGAAAGGTATTTTAAGCTAATATAAATCAAATCTCCTACAATTACTATCAATGAAGTTATATGTATGTTAGCAATAATTACACCACCCAGTGTATATAAAACATAGCAATTCTTTGTGTTTTCTTTCTCCATTTTTACTTAAAGATGAAAAAATTACAACGCCTCTGCACCTTATCTAGTCGATACATTATTTTAATTAAAGTTCTTTATTCTTATAGATTGTTTCCCATTGATGTTAATTATATTTCTGTATATGGGTATATATTGACAATACTTTTCACTTGTAAAAGACACTTGTAAGAAACAATTAATTTTTATATTAAATTGGACAAAGAAAAACTAAACTACAGGTAATTTATAAAACTGTTAATTGTAATTTGTTTTCAGCTTATATTTGCCTATATTGTCCCCTTTCTTTTTAAAATAAATAGAATATAATAAATACTACTAAGTGCTTAGCTTGCTTTAATATTAAGTTAAAAATTGCATTTTTAATGTGTAATTTTCAATGTGTTTTGTTTTAATTTATTGTAATGTTATATTATTTATGTAACGCATTTGCATTTCTAGAGCCCTGAAGATGGCTTAAATATAAGCCGAAACATAGGCAATATGTAAAAAATTGGTTTTTCTTCTTGAAATTGACCTATCACCAGACCAAGAAACAACATCATTAAATTTACTAACCTTGCTTTAATGAAAACACTCTATAAATATTTAACTTCACTTTTGGCAGTTGGAACACGACAATTCAACCACAATAGATGAGATCTGACCTATTTCTGCATTTTTAGGATTGCTTCTTTCGGTGGCCTCCTTTATGTTGAGTCAAATATCTAACTATGAAAATTATTATAAAAATTAAAATTATTTGAAGTTAAATATAGACAATGACAAAAGTGACAGTCTGTCAATTAATTAAATATGACATTACCTACTTGAATAATGTTTAGATACCCTTTATGTAAGTAAAGTGTAAAGTTTTTATATATTTTTAGGTATTAATAATATTGTGTGAAACTAGCTACTCTGTGGACAAAAGTCCCAACCAGCGTTGAATTACACCCACAATACTACCCATATATTCCTTATTATTAGCTTTTGTAACATTTTTTACTGTATTAGAAAGGTATTTTAAGCTAATATAAATCAAATCTCCTACAATTCCCATCAACTGCCAAAAGTGAAGTTAAATATTTATAGAGTGTTTTCATTAAAGCAAGGTTAGTAAATTTAGATAGATTAATTTCTTTAGATAATTATTGAATAGAGCTTTGTCTGTGGAATTGTTCATTAGCATACCTAGATGTTTGGTATCAGAGAACATACATATGACTTCATTGATATGAATTATAGGAGATTTGATTTATATTAGCTTAAAACCTTTCTAATACAGTAACAAATGTTACAAAAGCTAATAATAACGCTGGTTGGGGCTTTTGTTCACAGAGCAGTTAGTTTCACACAATATTATTACTACCTAAAAATATATAAAAACTACTGCTTCATGTTAACGGCTTTAAATCTAGATTATAATCAAATGAAATTATATATATTTTTTAAAATGAAAGAGTAAACTTTACATTTATCATATTGTCACGGATTTCCCAATCCGTCTTTTTCTTTTACCAGAAAAACATACAGTTAATGTTTACTGATATTTATTAACACTCTGTACACTACCGAATACTAATTATAACTCAACTAAACACTATTTAATTAGCCATTATTGAATCACTGTGAATTCTAATTGATCTCTCCGAAATATCCAAATGACAACTCTTTAATTCAAGACTGTAATTCAATAGCATCTCTAGATCCATTTCTCGAACGATTCTCGTCGATTCTCTATATTTTTCCAGTCGCGCCTCGATACACGGCATTATTTTGTTTGTTTACGAGCCCCGCGTAGGGGCGATCGGGGCAATCTAGCGTTTTGCGCTACCACAGTAGTCGATTTGGATGCGCGCGGAGGAAATTCTGTGGCAATATTTATAGAAACCATGTTTTCTTTACATCGCACCTGTGTCGTATTAAAAAATTGTTGCATTGCTTGATAATCATCATAATGCAAACACTATCGTAAAAACGCTAATACTACAATCGGATTTCAGTATTCGAAATAGTCTACATTTCGATGGCGCTAAAAACTACAGTAGCCCAGCGATGTAAAGGTTGAAAACACCGTTTTTTTTTTCTGGGAAACTATAAGGATTTTATAAACATTTTTACAACATTGACTCCCTTTTTCCTAATTCCCAAATTTTTATGGATAAGTTGTGAATCACTGTGTATAGGAGAGGTAAAGTATAGTTCTAAAATTACCAAATCCTAAGTGCCGCCTCTGACTGCTAAATTTATAGACTACAGCTAAATATATCCACAAATCTCCCACACATTTTACCGTGTAGGTGCTCCTGATTGCATTTTAATTTGAAAACTTATTAAGGTGTTATATAATAAATAAATGCAGTGTGAGTGTATGAACGTCTCATGCTGACAAGTTCTCCTGTATTATGATTCATAAATTTTCCTATTCAATTTTGAAATTCAGCACGCCATATTTTATGTATATTTGCTTATAGGAAACACCGCATTATGTGTACAGAGTGGCCAGGCTGAGCATATCAGTGAAATATTGAAAAATGGAAAATGGTAGTTGTGGTAGTTCCCAACTAACAAAATTTTGATCTTATTTTATAACTATCGCCTTTTCAAGAAGATATTTTGTTTTATTAAAATTGTCAATGTCATTATTAGTTCTTGGCCATTAAATTGTTCCACAGTGCTATCGAAAAGTAGCGAATAAATTAATTATTTTTTAAATTCAGAAGTTTTCGAAAAAATCCCCTGGCATACGACTCATATTTGTGATATCATCGTTGCTCGAGATATGACGTCATTGACAATTTTTTTAAATAGCAACCCCCAATTTTGACCTTGCCATTTGAAAGAGCGTGTCGTTTTACATACATACATCATGAGCAATTATGGTGTTACATAACAAAAATTTCAAGAAAATAATGTTTGAAGATTTTTAAATTTAATTTTCACAATAACCAACTCAAAATAACCACTTCCTTTTCGCAGCGAAATAAATATATTTCAGACTGTCTTATGATAATTTTATAAACTTTTTAACAATTATTATAGGACATTTTAACTCACGGAACAAAACTGATACAACAACTCGACCTTCAGTGCGTTTATGACAGTTTATAAACATTTATTATAACACTTTTAACAGTTTTGTTGAGTACTTATTAATAAAACTTAATTTTATCAGGACGCAATATCATTGCAAATAACCTATTCTAGTCATCTGTAGCTGACAGTTTTTATATACTCGCAATCTTTTTTAGTCGAGGCAATGAACTGAAAAAGTTCTAAAACTAGTTGTGGTGGACGGATCGGAATGCGGTTTTCTGCATTCTCTTCCAAAAATTATTTGTAAAAAATGTGGCGACATGGAATTTCTGATAAATCGGAAATTGAATTGCTGCATCCAAAAATACATTAAAAAAATGCATTATTTGAGAGGCCTTTTGGAAGATGTCAAAACTTGGTAAATAAGTGTCAGAACTGGCCCAGATCAGGTACTCGGGGGTTTTCGAGGTCGCTGATCACGAATATGATGTTCAGATTGACTCCCCGAACACCTGGAGTTCAGGACCGCCGATAAACGTCATCTCCGTGGGACTCTCCCACATATCACGCGGGAAAGAAGAGAAACTCGGCGCCCAGGGTTTTTTTGGGTCGCTGAATCCAAATCTGGCACCGGCGAACACTCCACGGGCACCTGGTGCGCCGGAAACTGGACGCGGACGTCATCTCCGAGAATTTTCCTGAGAAGCGTGCCAAAAACCACCCGACAATCATAATAGGGGCGTTTTGTGGGGCGTTGAATCCGGATTTCACGTCGGAAACGATCCCCCGAACACCTAGTGCACCAGAACCTGACCCTAAATGTCATCTCCGTGGCTTTTCCTGACACAATAAAGAAAGGCAAACCGAAAATCGTTATAGGTTTTTTTTTTTTGGGGGCGCTGAATCCGAATTTCACGTCGATAACGAGCCCCCGAACCCCTGGTGCACCGGAACCGAACACCCCACGGGCACTTGGTGCCACCGAACCCGGACGTGCACGTCATCTCCGAGAATTTGCCCACCAAGATCGCTAAAAACGACCCAAAAAATCATTACAGGCGCGTTTTTGGGTCGCTTAATTCAGACACCTGGTGTACCGCGGGACCTGGACCTTGGGAAGGTAGTTTTGGGCGTGAAATTTGAATTAAGCGGCACAAAAACGCCCCTACAATTATTTTTCGGTTGTTTTTGGCACTCTTCTCATGAAAATTCTCGGAGATGACGTGCACGTCCGAGTTCGGGGCCACCAGATGCCGGTGGGGTGTTCGCCGATGTCATATTTGGATTCAACGACCCAAAAAAAAACCCATAACGATTTTCGGTCCGTCTCTTTCGATTGTGTCTGGAAAAGCCATGGAGAAGATGTTCAGGGTGAGGCTCCGGTGCGCCAGGGATTCGGGAGAGCGTTGTCGACGTGAAATTCGGATTCAGCGCCCCAAAAAACCTCCCATAACGATTTTCTGTTCGCCTTTTTTCGGCAGTCCTGAGCTCCAGGTGTTCGGGGGGTCAATTTGAACATCATATTCGTGATCAGCAACCTCGAAAACCCCCGAGTACCCGATCTGGGCCAGATCTGACACTTATTTACCAAGTTTTGACATCTTCCAAGAGGCCTCTCAAATAATGCATTTTTTGAATGCATTTTTGGCTGCAGCAATGCAATTTCCGATTTGTCAGAAATTCCATGTCGCCACATTTTTTACAAATAATTTTTGGAAGAGAATGCAGTCCGATCCGTCCACCACAACTAGTTTTAGAACTTTTGGATTTTTTACTAGTTTATTGCCTCGGCTATTTGTATAATACTCTAAACTGCGTATTTTTGTTGATAAAATATGATGATTCAATCTTACTTACCTGTATACAAGAATGCTTCCCTTAAAAGAAACAGGATATTAAAGTTAAATTTGAAATTGTTTTGTCGCTCTAATTTCTTTTAATAATACTTTTAAATTTCAAGGGAACACTTTGTAATGTTACAACTTGCTCTAAGGTGTTCTAACTTATTTTATACAGAGTGTCTCTGAATATAGGGCTAGCCAGATGTGCAATTTTTACACAAATATATGTTTTTTATCAATGTAAATTCATTTATTAAGAAATAGAACGGGATTTAAGAAACAGATTACTTATTAAACAGATTTACACTAATTTCTGCACATATCCTACACATAGTCTGCCAACAAGTTTAGCCGCGACATTCTTAAACTTTCTACAAAATGATTGTTGGACTGTGTTGGACATTTGCCACTTACCCTTCGTCAAAACATGTGAATGCAACTTAATGGTGCTCCGCCTGAGCTTGAATTAAGTTTTAGAGAATGTTTAAGTTTATTTTTTTCAAATCGATGAATTGAAAGTGGAAGAGATGCAACTATTCAGTGGCCATCACACTCCCCCGATTTTAGTTCATTGAACTTCAATGTTTGAGATGACGTTTATTTCGAATCTATAGAGAATATTGATCAACTGAAAAGGTGTATTAAAATGTGATCGAAAAAATTAGACAATAACCAGAGGTTTTTCAAAATGTCAGATATTCTTTATTGCATGTGAAACAATTAAAATGTTGAATTAGTGAATTCAAATGTTAAAATTATAGTGTTCAATTAAATCGTAATATACATCTTCTGTTTTATAACTAATATACTTCTTAAATCCCTGTTTTCTCTTAACGAATTTACATTGATAAAAAACATTTACTTGTGTAAAAATTGCACATTTATCATCACACACACTGTATAAAATAGTGCAACTCATTTTGCTGCGATGATCTCTAATCTCTATGAGTTTTATGAAAAATTATCAATAGTAATAAAATATTCTATACAAAATTCTACATCATTCCGTTATAAAGAATCGTTCATAAGTATGAAAAAAGTGTTTATTTCTACGTTTGTTTTTAAAATGTTATTATTTACAATAACATCTATCAGCATTTGGTTAGTAACAATCTAGTTTCTATAATATTTTAATGTGTTACGTAAACATCTGAAGAAATTATAGCGAAAAAACAATTTTAATTTTAGCACCCTGTATCTTTTAAGGGAGGCATTTTTGTATAAGGTAAATAGAGTTAAATTGTCATATTTTGCCGCCACAAATACGAAGTTAAGGGGATGACCTGCATTTTTGTTGCACCCCATATGTATACGCTTTTACAATTTATAACACATGCCATAGTCATAAGAAAATAACTAAAAAAATGGCTTTGCTATATTGTCATGGAAAATGTGTGACTCTATAGTAGAGAAGTTTGAGACTCCACCAAATGTCACGTAATGAGTGTGACTGTCCTGCACCACCTATGAACATATATAAACAATACCTCTCTTGTATTCTTGGGGTACTCGCTTGGCTTCTGCGAGAGGTAAAGAAACTCAGCCTTTTAATAAAAATACAGATTTATTCAAACAAACATAACAGCCATACTTGCAATAAGACCTTTGCGCAGGGGAGCATCTCTTCTAAAGATCAGAGCCAGCCAACGGCTGACCGCCGAACTTTGGCCATGGACTGGCTCTGGCTCTGGCTGACATTAGCCCAGTTTCAATAGTATTTATATACATTCGTAAAATGCTGAGTACATCAGAATTATACTACCTATTGAAACAATAGGAACAGCCAGTTTATCGCTTGGTTCTTAGAGAGAGCAAGAAGGATAGACATAGTTTGGTTTGATAGTAACCTTTGCAACTGGACACTTTTAATTGTTTTGAATTTCACATTGACACTATCGATTGTAAATATGTTTATAAATTTGGTTAGATAAAATAATTTAATATTCGTATGTATGACAAAAGGTTTTTAATTTAAAATAATTAAAATATATGTCCAGCTGTAAACCATATCTCTAATATCGCCTTTGTTGACAATATAAACTGCTCATTTCGCGTTTATAAATCTTGTATAAATGTTCCAGAAATGAATATAGCGATAGTCTTGTGTTACTCGTACGAACATTCTTTCAACTTCTACAAAACATCAAATTGCTAGTTGAGTTGCTTCGTTAATGAATTTTCTAATTTGTCTTTGGGAAGAACGGCCCTGTAGGAGTTTTTCGAGACTCTATGCGAGTCCTGCTGCACGTTGAGGTGTTTGCCGTTATGGGGTCAATTGATTCCAATTGGACATCATAGCAGGCCATGTGCGCCGTGCAGGATGTCGTGGGAACCGGGTGGGTCATGTCAAAGCAAATTAGTGAAAGAGTATAATAGAAGAGTGTTGTGGTGTTACTTGTCGGC
The DNA here is from genome assembly GCA_037114965.1 of Monochamus alternatus. NCBI lineage: Eukaryota > Metazoa > Arthropoda > Insecta > Coleoptera > Cerambycidae > Monochamus > Monochamus alternatus. The sequence continues at coordinate 128,703,412 of CM073426.1, forward strand.
GAGCGTTCAAATGTCCGTGGGGGAAAGTGGGGCAATGCGTTTTTTGATTTGTCTATGGCGAGAGATGTTGAAACATTGCATGATCTTGAATTATTTTAAATCTGAGTGGCTTCTGGAACAGTCATATTTAATTAAAGCTGTTTTTTGTGAAGTGTTCAAATCGGTTCAAAACACCATATGTTTTCGTTGAAACAGTAACGTCACACAGGTCGCTTTTTAAACCGTGTTTAAAACGTTCACTGAGCCCGGTTTGAACTTAGATGCTTTGCTATTGGTCTATGCAGCAGTTGGCTAAAAAGTAGGGATTTCAAAGTCGGCGTGATTTAAATTTTTAGATTAATGTTGAAAATGGTTGATATTTTTATACGTCTTATTCTTGTTTATTTAAAAAGGAGGAGGCTGTGGATTGTATGTGCCTGTGCAAATGTTAACGTATCCTAAATTATATTACAAAAGCATAATCTAATTACTCCAAATTTCATTAAATCTGTCACTCATACGAACATGTTCGTAGATATTTATTTTTGGCTTGCATTTGCTAAAATCAATTCCATGTTCCTATTGCATACTTCATACGTTTTCAAAATAGGTTTATGTACAAAAACATGCGGAAATATATTGATAATAATTTCTACCACTAATAATCATTCTATTTTAATCCAAATCTAGTGTAGCTGTTTTATAAATAAACTGTATAAACAATAAATGAAAAAGTGTGAGTGTGATATTGGAGAAACAAATGTTTGATGACGTTACGTTTTGAAACTATACAATTTCTTGGTGCAATACATAAGTGACGTCACCATTGAATACGTCTTAAAACCGTCGATGAATACGGTTCGTCACAAAAAAAATAGCTTAAGATTGTGAGAAATATAAAATTATATGTAGATCTTGTGGTATATCACAACCATCTCTTTGTGTATGAGATACAGTCAAAATGCCAAAACCATTGTTCTCTGAATTTTATGGACACAAAACGAATTAGATTTCAGTGAAAGATGTAATTAGACTAAGTCATATTCATCATTTATTAGTTGAATGTTGAATGAAATATTGCATCTATGTGTTGACTCAAGTGTCAAAGATATCATAATGATAGTTAATTGCTGTCATAAAATTTATAAATTTATTTATAGGACAGTGTACAAAACTTAAAAGTAAATAAACACTACAAATTATGTAGTAGATGTTAACTTCAACTGCATAGGTCATTTGGTATTTATTGAATTATATATTCTGGAACTAGGTGCTAACCATATTGAACGAATCTGAAAGATTTATATCCAAATCATCCCATCTAGCTTAGTTTTCTTCTTCAAATCAGTAACTGGCTTTTTGGTTGCACCTGAGACCTTAGCTAAGTATGTCTATGAATGCCATTACTCGACACATAACCTGTTTTTTTAGGGTTAAATCTTTTTAAAATCCATGTCAAACATAAACTGTAACTTATTATGTCACATGAAACCACTGTTTACAAGCTACTGTAAGGGTTTTTATAATTCATGCGCAAACTTCCGTCGGTAAAGTAGATTTTCGGATTTTGTGGTGTAGAAATTTACATAGAATAGAACACGCCAGCTGTCGGAAAATGTGTGAGAACATGCAAAAATGCTTTGCGCTGTATCTACTAGATAGGGAGATCGTTGGTGTGGTGTTTATTTGCTTGTATCAATAAAGAATTGCAAATTTAAATTTGAACAATTATTTTTTAATTAATTTTATATAATATGAATGTAGTAAACCAATTTATCATTGCATGTTTGAATTATTATATGTACAGGGTGGTTCAAATTGGTGGTTACTGTCATAGACAGAACAAATCTCACAGACGACTCTGTTCTCTTTTTTCAAGCTTCAATGCGTTTGCAAAACTGAGAGATATCGGAAAATGCTCTGTTTTTCAAAACCTGTAAGAGACAGAAAGATACGGTTTTCACTGTTTTGTTGCTATTTTCTTGAAAAAAGAACCCAGGACTCTCCACCAGATTTTCTTATCTATTAGAGAACCACCCATAACCCTCAAAAACATACATACATTTTAATGGGAAAGTTGCATGAATTCCGTATTACAAGGTAATCTTTCAAACATACTGAAAGGTCAGAATATGTGTCCTGTGGCAATAATCACATAATAATAATTAAGATATTAACATTAATAAATTGCCATAGTGTCTATTCTGTGTCTATGATACGAATCTACTTTAGCACAGTAACATTTAGGTAATAACACAAACGACAAATTAACTTCTCTAATCGTGTGTATTGCGTTGTGCGAAAGCATGAAAATAAACCACAATGTTGTATTATACACGCGCGAACGTCTCCTGACGTCACAGGTCACGACCGTTTTCTGGGGGCATGACCCGACTAAAATTTAAAATACTGTTTTGAGGCTTATTTTTCCACAAAATCGCCATTTCGATTAAAATAATACATTCTTTCTTCTTCATGTATTTGGAAAAAATACAGATTAAAGTCTTTAGAATAATTTAACAATAACAAGATAGAGCTAAACTGTTCAAACTTAGTAATGGTTGCATACAATCCGTAATTCTTTTTGTATTAACGATACTACGATACCTCTTCTAAATTCGTCCCGTCACCCCCATCGTATTTCCTGAGTAAAATCTTAGTCATACGCTCCATAAGGTTCATGCGTTATGTATTTTATCATCCCATTCAATCCTATTCATAATGTTACATTGTGTCGAGAAGTTATGTAATATCCTTAATCCTTTTATATTGGACATAATGGAACGCCCTAAAGCTTTTGTCTAATCATTTTGATGTCTCGGCGATAACACTGGAGATTGCAGAGGCGATAGTTATGGTTTCAGGTCTCTGTAAGAATGTGAAGTTCTGGATTTATCCATATTAATAGACCTAACTGTTGTTCTAGCACGTTTTTAATATTAAATTAGTAAATTATTGTCATAGTAAATTATTTAAAAAAATGCAAACATTTATTGAATACTGTCCAAGCATATATACCAGGCTGATTTCACAAGTACTGTTCCAAAAAAATATTTAAAATTACATATCTACAGGGTGATCGCTATAAGAACCGACACAGTGCATGTAGTAGATCACAAAATGTTGCAATTAATTTAATCAAACATAACTAATACAAAGTTTCACACAGGCGGAGTTACAGGCCTTAAACGTGGTACCAAATATTTCTAAAAAAAAAATAATATCTCTGAATTACTTTAACTTAGAATAACCAGATTTAGTACATGATTTCGGTTTATTATTGGCCTCTTTTGACTACAAATTCAAGTAAATTGAAACCTTATAAGGAGATAATTGAGGGTGAGTTACCCCTAAAGTTATACCAAACTTTTTTTCCATTGATCGAATTTAAATTAATAATATGCCGCGCAGAACTCAATTTAAAACACTTTTCTTTACTCTTAAATTTTAAAAAACTTTAAGGTTTTCAAGAAAAATTATAATAATTAAAACCAAATTTTAATAGTATTTATTAGAAGAAATCAACTATAAAATAAAATAAAATTAAAACTAAAGAATATGTAATAGGCACCATTTTCTCTGACAATAGTTCTTGCACTTTTTGAATGTGATATGGATGTACTATAAATATTACGTTTAACAATTCGGTGTTATTATATTAGAACGTTCTCGGATATTATTGAAAAACTGTCCCATCTCTCAAGCCCATCTTTCAACGTTAGAAAATGTTCCTCTATGGAAATCTCCTACAATATGCTTCCATACTTCTTCTATAGTTTTCTTCACAGAAACCTGACACAAGTAATATGCCAACTTGTTCGCTGAATCTAAAATTTCCAGCCATTTTCAAAAACAAACAGTACCACAAATAAAATAGTTTTATGTACTGTCAAAGTTTAACAAACAAAGCCTACACTGACTTTTTGATTTGTTTTAATAAACACTATTAAAATCTTATTTTAATTAATGCATTTTTTTAAACTTTAGTTTTAATATTTAACAAGAGTAAAAAAGTGTTTTAAATTCTGCGTGGAATATTATCATTATTTTTAAATTTGATCAATGGAAATGGTATTGCACATTTACCTGTGTCTTTTGTTACTCTTTGTTGTTTTCTCGATGGAGGGAATTCACTTGATCGTGGTCATCGGGCCAAGTACTTCGCTTTAAATAAAAAGGATGGTTGAGGGAAGGAGTGGTACCCAGCAAACCCTCAGCAAGTATACAATGCCAAGTTTTAATGTAAACAAGTAAGAAAACATAAAAATCTCTACAAATATCAATCCTAGAAGTAAACAAGTTGGGTAGGTGTTACCTCCCTGTGCTACCATATATTGTTACTCATTAAATAATTATCTACATGTAAACAAATTGTTTTCTTTAAAAACAGCGTAACGAGGTGCTCTGTCACTACCTCTGCACCATGGACGAATCGAATTATCTCGCGACTGACAAAGGGCCAAAGTCGGAAAACCGTTTTTGCAAAATCTCGCCCACCAGACATATATCGAAACCGATATATGTCTTGTAGCTGCTGACGGGTGACTTTAGCTGTTTGCTATATAGGTTTTCCAGTTATAATTCAATGCTGGTCGGGGCATTAGCCTACAGAGTAGTTGTTCCCTCGTATTTGCACAATTGTGAATTAGTTGTCAACTTCTGCCTATGGTTAAAGTTTGATCCACCCGAACTGAAGCGTTCTGTATATCTCGCGAACAATCAGGCCGTCCAATTGTCCGGCGATAAATGCGCTCAATAAAGCACGAAGAAAACAACAAACGGGTGATGGCGCGGCGTTTTTTGAAGTAATGAAGAGTTCACACGCGGCGGCGCCTCTGATCGCCGATTATCGGGCGAGATCAGCTGCGATGCGGCGCATTAATCAGGCCGGCCGAGATCGGTGCGATATGAATCTATGTGTATCGATAAAGCGAATATCGATCCGACAGAAGATTAAAATCACGAGTTCTAAAGAACACGATGCTGGTCTGGTTAAATGCCACCTTCATTCCTACTATCGTTGATGAAGAGGCGGGTGTTTACGGAAATAATGTTTAAGTTTGTGAAAATGTATTTGACTTTATTTTAATAGTAACAGTATTTGCACGCGACGCAGATTTTAAACCTAGGATCTCGTAGTCTTCGTAGTCCTCCTGTCTGTGATGCCCCGAACAATTATCTCTTTTATGAGAAAAATAAGTCTACAACCATTTTTATTTGCCAAGTTTATCGTCTATAATAATTGATTTAATGTCAGTGTATTTGTAATAAATAGTACAGATTCGAACAAAGTGTCAGATTGAAACAAATAGGTTTGATTTCCATCTAGACGTCTTGTCTTTCGAGAGACCCATACAGTTTTCCTGAGAAGAAAGAATACTGAAACTGGAGGACTAGACTGAATTATTTGGTTGGTACTTAATCTGATGCACTAAAAAACTAGTAAATGCTTATATAATTGTAGGCCTTGTACTATAGTTTGTTGTGACTATAGCTCCAAACACAACTGTAATATTATTTCACATACTATTATGCTTACAATTTTGTTAATAGCAATCTCCAAACACTATTTTACTACAATAGAAATGTTACCAAGTTCTACACATATGTTGCTGTACCATTTATATCAAACAGCCAGTCATTCATCTGCGGCACACCAGACATATACCGTATTCGAGATTTTTGGCTCTCATTCTCATTAGTATGCCATAGGATCAGGTAAAAGATGTCCAGTTGAATCTCTAACAGCGTTTATCACACCCAATAGAAGTGAATCTGAGTACACGTGATAATGGATAAGTCTGGCTGGCCACTCGATCTTTCTCATACCTGACGGAACATAAAGAATGCGCGAAGTGTAAGTATCTACATCTAGCGGTCATTGACTACTTCATGCTCGACTTGACGGCCTCCCTACAATTGTGTCTTTGCAGTTTTGGTAATGATGACTAAAAGTTAAAGATATGGCATTTATTACAAAAGACAGTAAACAATTTTACAATTATATTACAGCAACCTCATTACTATAATACTTTTATATTTACCACAACAACGAACATTTGATCTTCTACGACAAAACTGTAAGCACAAATTTATAGTAACTATTTCAGTAGTATTTCTTTCAGTATGTGTGCACTAGCCCAAGAGATTTTCGTGCATGACCTTTGATATTCCAGTTCCAGAGTTTTTTTTATTATTTTTTTTTTATATAAATACTTTGAAAATTCCTGATAGTTTCAAGCCCATGTCTTAGTTGTGATTTCGATTTTTCTGGATTCTCATTGCATCTTTGAGATTCTTAGTTAAAATCAGAATTTTAGTTTTATTTAGATCGACTGAATGATAGTATGTGAGTATGTCTGTCTGTCTAATCGATACCTTGTCCCATGTACACGGAGTGCTGTATACATCATGACCTTAAAGTACATATATTGCTATTGCAAATTAATCATAAGAAAGGTGTCCCTATATTTGCTATTTTAGATGATATTTACATTGTATGTTCCTACGAAATGGCGTGTATTGTCAAGGTATCTTTGTATATAAAAAATATAGGTTGCTACCAGATATTCCTTGTTGACCTTGATCTTAAGTGTCCTCTTGGTGATTTGTTCACAATTTTCTAATTATTTATTGCTTTTGTATGTGTATAGCCTTGACTAAAATCTTTCTCACACCATAATAATGTAAACATAGGTACTCATCGCTGTAACTTTTTACTTACTTTTTAAAAAATAGTAAGTGTGTGTGTGCTTTTGTAGATAAGACGGATAATTGCCATATATATTTTATTTGCCTTAATGTTAGCTATCATTTTGATAACAAATTCAATATTTCTTTTGAAAGTCATTTTCTTTAACAGCTGAAAATGTAGCTCTTCTATCAAATGTTTTGACAAGTGGTTTTTTTTCTGCTTCTTCTTCATCCTCTTAATGCAATATATCTCACATAAGGTAGACGTAATTGTGAAGAGAAATCATATTTCAGGATACAACTTTTACAAAAAAACGAACTAAAGCTGATAAGTATCTGAATATCTAGTATATTTTTTCTTCATTGGGTTCAAATTATACTTGATGCTGTCAATTATCATTAATCAAAGGACCTCTTTTTTAATTTTCGAATTGAGAGGAACTAAACATTAACAAAACTGTAATACAGGTCGTCAATTTTTTACATTTACATAAAAACATGTAAAGAGGAGGATCTGTTGCTACGCCTATGGAGACGATACTGTGCAAAATTTACGACCTTTATAAACAAAACAGCTACAAGACTCGGGTTACAGGTCGTTTAATATTATCTGGCTCGACCGGGGTGACAGCAAATTATCCTGCTAAAAACCGTAGTTTATTTACGGGGCAGGGCCCATTGCCGTGTGCGTCAGTTTTGAATGGTGTAAAATAATACTAATGTATCAGCGATCTTGCGTTAAAGTGATAAAAGCAAAAGATTTCGAGGTCATATTTGTTAGTAAGTAGAAACCCTACAGAATGACTAGTGTCAGAAACCTATTCCGACAAAATGAATAAAATTGTGTAAAATTGTATATTGGATAATAGCTATTTATGATATACGTGTTAAAAGTAACATTTTATTTTGTGAGTGAAGATGATTAAAAAACGAGCGTAGCGAGTTTTTAACTTCACGAATAAAATAAAATCACTTTTAACACTTATATCATACACTATTTTTTCTACAAAACAATCGGAAGAACTTTAAACTCAATAAAAATAATAAATCAAAAAATACCACGCAATGTTTATGAACCAAAATTTTCGTAGCAACCAGTGCTATTGTTAGTTACGGAAAAAACGCAAAAATATTAACAGCATTTTCTAGTAATATTATAAGTATAATGAATAATCTCGATAATAAGCGTAACGAATCCATCCCTGCTTAAATCGAAGAAGCCGCCAGTCGAGCAACATTAAAAAGGTCCCTGGGAAATGTAACGAAAGTGTTTTACTGGCATATTTTGAGGAAAAAGCCAAGATATGGAAATCGTCAACGCTGTGGTCAAATTATTCCATGAACAAAACTATGTTAAAAATAAAGCAAGATCAAGATACAAGCAAACATTATAAATTTATTGTTTTTTTAAAACGGAAGGGTGAAGGATATCAAGCAAAAAAGTCAAAAGTTTTGACGAAGACGCATATCGACAAATTTCTCACAGAAGCAGAAAGAAAGAAAAGTATCTGATGATGAAAGTCGCAGCAATAGTGGGTGTCTTCGGGGCGTGTCGCCGGGAGGAATTGTATCAGATGACCATCGACAATATCGAATATTTGGGCACTTCGGTTGTTGTAACCATACCAGACACTAAAACGAAAGTGCCTCGGACTTTCAGTGTTGTTGGTGAATTCTATTTAAACTTTTTTAGAAAGTATATGGCACTCCGGCCACCCAACGCTGACCATAGACGACTTTTTCTTAAATATATGAAGAATAAATGTGTGAAGAATCCAGTCGGAATTAACATGTTTGGTAAAACGCCTGCCGACATTGCAGAGTTCTTGAATCTACCAAAACCTCAACTCTACACCGGACACTGTTTTCGTCGTTCATCGGCGACATTGTTAGCAGATTCTGGTCCAAATCTTACTACCATCAAGAGACATGGAGAATGGAAATCTTCGACGGTAGCTGAAGGCTACATTGAAAATTCACTGGAACAGAAGAAGGAAATTGCATGCCAAATACTTCCTACTGCTGCAACTACTAGCAAGACCACCAGTACTACCAGTAGTATTTCTACAGAAAATAGATGTGTCACACATGTTGACAGTAAAACCAACTTAAGTATGATGACTCCGCGGGGAATTACAATTTCAAATTGTTCTAATTTTACTATAAATGTTAATAGTAATAACTAGTTAAAATGTTGGTTTGTACTTATTTAAAATAAAAAGTTGTTCATGTGTTTGTTAAAATGTTTTATTAATTTTCAAAACAAAATTTAAATAAACTTTGATTTACTTTTGATACTAGTGTTAAAAGTAACTTACTTTTAACACGCGTGTCAAAAAATTACATTTTTAACATCAAAAATGACAATTAAAAAGCCCACTTTTAACAGTTTTGTAGAAAAAAGTATTTATATTAGTATTTTACATTTAGCCATTTCTGGAGTTAGTTAGTTTGCTAGTTAGTTACACATTATCGCAGTAAGTTATGAGTAGTTGGCCATACTAGAAGAGATGCCTATACTTAACATTGCATTCATTTTAGGATAAATGTCAGTTATACCACAATATGGTCAGTTCCACACTTGTGCTGTAATACACAAAAATTAATTGTATTGTTTTTTGCTGGAATACTATACCAAAAGTAAAAGTAGGATTTTACATCAACTTCATAAATCTTCCTCTAAAATTTTAGGCGTAATCCATTTGGTGCCACATAATTTATTTTGCCTCATTTTCGAAAACAGAGGATTATACTCGATACGTCCAGTTCCTTTTACATTATTTTTAATTTCAGATACGAAATAAGTGGTTTTGAAGTTGCTTATCCTCCGCGCCAAGCTAATTCAAATGCCAAAATGTGATATAAGTTCTTTTAAATTCCTTCCGGTTCATTTTCATCATATGATCTGACCATTGCAAATATTTCACATTTATTAAGAGCTGATGAACTGACAATTACACTGTGACATGTGGGTTTTTTTATATATAAATTAAATTGTCTTCAGAAATTTAACTGTTGGATACAATTTTTTGGTTTTTTACTAACTACTGAAAGAAAAAGATTTATGTGCAATTTCCTTCGCTTTTTTATTGTTTCCTAAAAAACACAACTACTTCTACTTTTTCTACAATATCTAAGCGACGCTGTTGAACCGGTTGAAGAGTCCATAACTCAACTGCCACTAGTGGAACTTCGCCAACATTTATCACAATAATTCCTTAAATAAACAAAGAGTATCACCGTAGAAAGTTATTTATACGGTACCGAATGAGTGTAACTTGCGAGAATTAGCATATTGTTATACGGAGTCATGTGGCGAACGAAATTAACACAAGATAAATGTATGTGCTCGGCAATTACCGCTGCTACGATAAAACCGTGAATGTTATCCTTGATGTGGCACAGGACATTCCAATTATTGTAAATTTGATTATTTTCGTTGGACAATTAAATTCGTGTGTTATATTAATTAATATTTTAGCTAGGTACGTGTGTTATAAGATCCTTTAGAAGTAATATTTCTGCTACTCAAATTTGGTGGCCAAGCATTATCAATAATAATAATATTGAAGTCTGCGTTAAGTACCTGCTGCAATGTAGATCGCTTCCTGTAAGTAGAGCCGCTTAGGCTGAGCAGGAAGTAAGCAGACCACTTATATCTCACCTGCACTCAGTTTATATGTGAACATACATATGAAGGAACAGCTAGTTCAATCGTCGGTCATCTCATCTATGGCATACTGATGGGGGCTAACAAGCCCAAAACCAGTCTATGTCTGGTGGTGTGTCCGACAAGGGTTCTTAGCTGTTCACATATATACTACAGGAGTAATTCAATGCCGGTCGGGGCATTAGTCCACAGAGTAGATGTTTCCTGCAGTATCATTTACAGAATAATAATATAGTTATTATTTAAAAAAAAAAACAATTAAAAATACTACGATGGAAAGTTTGTTTTACAATGATGTTGTACAATTCAATCTTCTGCCCAGCGAAGTTAGGTCTAGTAAAACAGATAATCAGTTTAAATACAAATTAGGTGGTTCTTTAAAAATAACAACAATTAAGGAATAGTTTATATTGGCTTCCATATTGCATTGTTATTCTTGTTATCAACTATATTAATTGTATTATTTTTGTAGTATTATCTGTTGGATAAATAATCTTATTAATATAGGTACTTACATCGACCACCTGCTCTACCTATAATTGTTGATATTATAATGTACCAACATGTGATGGCCAGGCATTATCAATAGTTGATGTGACGATTTTGCACGGGCTTACATCGATCATCTGCTGTAATACCTAAAATGTAGATAAGGTAATGTTTATTATTATAATAACATTCGCATTTACCTATTTTTTTGTATGGTTTTCTGATATAAAATTAGGGCGCCAATTATTGTGAACCTTTTTTAAGTTGTCAGCCTTCCAGAAAATGTAAATGTACTTTGATTTAAGTTGAATAATTTGCATACAATTTTCTTTTTCTCAAAGACGATTCTGAGAAGGTTTGATGCACTTAAAATCTTTTTTGTTTTTTTTTATGGCCTTTATATTTTGGTATAAGTTATAATAATTTGATAATTTGATTATAAACTTTATAGTTTATTTTGTTCAAGAAATAACAGTTATTTGTTTAAATATGCAGTAAAGAACAAGATCTAATGTCTCAGCTGGTATTTAATAGTCGAGGTTCAGCCAAGTCTATTAAAGCAGCCAAGGCATTAAATCTACCTTAGGCCAAGTTAAACACATAATTTTTTCGCTGATTAATTTTAATTTTATCACAATAACCAGCAAAGCTATTTATTTTGTATTATTAAAATTTTATGATACTTCTTTCATGAATAAAAATAATTTCATCAAGTCGTCTGTGGTTGCTACGAGACGGGCGTTATTAATAATTTAGGTACCTACACAGTAATTGCCAAATTATTCCTATTTAGTTCCATAAAAATAACTATTTATTATTTGACATGGAAGAATTCACATTAACTCTGCCAGAAATTATTGAATCAACAAAGCAAGTAAAGTGTAATTTATTACCAGAAAAATCGAAGAAGATATATCAGCAAACATATAAAAAAATTATTGATTACTGGGCTCCTGAATAACATTATGTCTTTTCCAGAAAATGTACTATTGGCATATTTTTCTAAATTAAGCAAAAGTATGAAATCTTCTTCATTACGATCAATATATGCGATGCTCAGATCTAGTTTGTTAAAAAAATATACGTTTTAGAAAATGAACAAATTAAAAAATTTCTAATGGAGGCCCCTGACGATACGTATTTAGGTCAAATGTAATTATAAAAAAAATATTTTTATAAAAGAATATTATTATTATTTTAGGTGGCAATGATTTTTTGACATATTTGGAGCGAGTCGATGTGATGAATTACTTTAAATAAAAATTGGAGATATTGAAGATATGGGAAATAGATTGCTCATCACTCTGCCAACTACAAAAAAGATTCTTTATAATAAGCAAGATTCATATATTTTGATACATAGTGATTTACCGCGTTGTTAAGCTGTGATCTCGGTAACTGGTAACTACCAGAAACAGAGTTAAAATGCATATCCCTAGCATTAGCCGGGATTCTTATACCTGCCCTGGTTGTTTTCGGGCTAGGCTCTGTGGGGGACAGACAGCGGGTCTGTCCCCACAGAGTGGTGTCCCTGTGCCCACCCATATATTGATCTTGGTTGCTATTGTTGATATTACGATTGCTACGGTCGGAACCGTTCCTCTGATAATATTCGGTCCTCCGAGGCGTTCCGTAGCTGCCGCTGTAACTGGTCGCATCCCATGCTTTCGCCGCTCTTCACTGTCGGCATCTTCAGTGGTGACTACGCAAAAGCTTCGCCGGGAAGCCCGAGAACAACCAGGGAAGGTAAAAGAATCCGGGCTAATGCTAAGATTGTGCATTTTAACTCTGTTTCTGGCAGCTACCAGTTATCGAGGTCACGGTATAACAACCCAAAAAATCACTATGTATCAAATGATATCACCCGCCGTGAAAGCTTGAAAACCAGCAGGATTCACTAGTTCATAAACCTACTAGTAAAAACACTTCAGTCTACATAGACGAAGTAAATGTTTAAAAACAAACAGGTCAAGGGATATGCCATACAGGCTGTTATAATTTCACTATTATAAATGTTTATATTAAATAAAATTACTTTCCTTTAAAAGCAAATTTTAATTTTTAATGTAGCGCCAGAAAAAATTACTCACTCATTATTAACCAATTGACTTTTTAATTTCAAATCAATAACTCTTTCTTCATAAAATTTTTACTAACATCATGTTCCTGATTTTTGGCCATTACTATTCATATATTTAGCTATTTTAATTAATATTAATTACATCATCCCTTTCATTTCCTTAATACTGATAAATCGCTATTCAAAAATATTGATCAATTTTGCAGAATAATTCTAATTTTTCAAATTGAATCTCTCTAGCTTAATATTGTGACCTTTAATTTTCTATTATTCGTCCATTTCTATTGAACACAATATATCCTTTTCTTCTGGATTCTACATGCAGTCCAAAGTATACCACACTGTAGTTTCAATAATGAGTAATAAATGTCCTGTTTCTACTAAATATGATAAAGTAGAGATGGTACCGCACCTCTCCATTGTAAACATGCAGTTGCGTAAAGGTAGAGACGCTCAGGCCCCAGAGAAGATTAATTGGAGTGTAGAGAGGAAAAAAGTGAAGAAATATGTAATAATTGTATGCTAATGCAACAGAAAACGATGAATTTACGATCATTGTATTATTTGAGAGCATTATTAATTATTTATGAAGTGTTATGTGTATTAAAGTCGTTGCTTTGCATATTTTTCTTGTCTCACTTAATATTTTGAATTTGTAATGGGATGACTAACCGTAGCAGCCTAGAAATTAGCTAAATGATTAATATTTATTCCAGCTCGAGGTGCCCACTCTATATTACAAACGTGGAGCAGGACTGAAGGTAATGCTACAGTTCGTGGAGCTCTGCCCTTGGTTTGTCTCCTAATAATTGATGTAGTATGATCAGGGAATATAAATACATTGATAACTACTAATGACGACAGTCGCGACATCTGTGTAATTTATTAATATTAAAATATACAAATTCTTGTAACACAATTGCCTGGAAAACAATGTTACCGATCATTTATTTATTTATTTTACAAAGTTTGGAATACAAACAGGCTAAGAGCCCAGAACGGTAGCCACAACTGCAATATAGTGTGCTTACAAGTGACATAATATAAATACGTTACTCTACTATAACTATATTACTAGACAGGACATTAATAATTAATACTTTTAATGTTACGTTTAAAATGACTTATGGAACTATTACAAATATTTCAACAGTATCTGTCGTAATTCCTAAATGTTCGATGAAATGGTGAATTTAGCCGTAACTTGGTTCTACTATAGTTAATATAAAACATGGACAAAACACGTGTGTGCCTAACTGGCACATAATTGAGAAACTTAACAAACTTATTTTCAGTCCTTTCAATGCGAATTATATGTACACTGTAGTAAGGACTCCATATGACACAGGCAAAATTCAATCTACTGTAAATATATGCAAAATGAATTGTTTTAATAGTTCTAGCAGACCTAAAACATTTTACACTTACGTGCCAAATAATCAATATGTATCAATTTCTTTAGTGCATCCTTTAAACCAGTTTATGCGGATAATGATATATCATTTGAAAATTTTTCTACTGAAGTTTGTCCCGCAGTTCACATTGCACAGTTTGACGAAAGTGAGGTTCTTACAGCTTTGAAACATACCAAACCTAAAATGACTACTGGACCGGATTTTGTGCCAGCCTTTATCATAAAGGACTGTGCCAGTGTATTGTCATGTCCTCTTACTTTTTTAATCAACTTATGCGTTAAAACGTGTACCTTTCCTGAAATTTGGAAGCACTCTAAAGTCTGTCCGATATTTAAAAAAGGAAATAATCAGGATATTACTAACTTCCGACCAATATCTATCTTGTGCAACTTCAGTAAGGTCTTTGAATATCTACTTCATAGTCACATTTATTACAACATCAAAAATAAAATTTCAACTCGTCAGCATGGTTTTATGAAAGGCAGGTCTAGAACTTCTAACTTAATGACTATAACACAATTTATATCTGAATCCATGAACAGACGATTGCAAACTGATGTTGTTTACACTGATTTTTCAAAGGCATTCGACAGACTGGACCATGGTATATTACTTGCAAAACTGAATGCATTTGGATTCTCAAATTCCCTACAATTATTTAATTCATATTTGTCCAACAGACTTCAGTAGTCCCGCAAGGATCTGTCCTTGGACCACTGCTATTCAACATTTTTATCAATGATATAACTGATTGTTTAAGTTCTAACTGCCTACTTTATGCTGATGACTTGAAGGTGTTTTCGACTATCGACAGCCTTGATGATTGTGAGCGCCTTGAAGGTGATTTGATTAAAATTGAAAACTGGTGCAAATTAAATAGACTTCATATGAATCCTCAGAAATGCTACATAATGTCATATACTTTAAAATCGTCGAAAATTGTGTTTGACTATAGCTTTAATGACACTGTTTTATCACGTTCCAACACTTTCCGCGATCTCGGAGTTCTTTTTGATGATAAGTTGTCCTTCAAATTACATATTGAAAAGATTGTATCTGAAGCATACAGGCCTTATGGCTTTATAGTAAGAAATAGTAGTAACTTTGTTCAAATTAAGACTCTTAAAATCTTATATTATTGTTTTGTTCGATCCAAACTCGAATATGCCGCTTCTGTTTGGTCTCCTTACTATAATTCTCATAAGCAAAATGTTGAAGCAGTCCAAAGAAAGTTTCTTAAATTTCTTAATTTTAGGATGGACGGGATATTTCCTCCTATTGGGTTTCCCCAATCTGAATTATTACAAAGACATGCTCTGATGAGTCTTGATACCAGGCGTCAATGTCACAGTGTGCTCGTTTTGTTTAAAATTTTAAATAATCTGATTGACTGCCCTGATTTGCTATAGCAAATAAACTTTATTGTTCCAAGAGTCAACTCAAGGGAAGGTAATACTTTTTACTTACCCACCCCGCGTACAAATATTCTTAAACATTCCCCTATGTATAAAATGTGCACTTTTTGTAATTTATTGGAGCATCGCCTTGACATTTTCAATTCCAGCACTGCCATGATAAGGTCATTGTATTTTAATTGATGTATTATTTTAATTGTGTGTTAGTTTTTAGACTTAAGATGCATTTATATTGATTATGTGTTCGTGCACTATTTAAATTTATATTTATATCTCTCTTTACTCTCCTGTTCTGTAATTGGGTTTTGTAACCTGTAGAACAGAGTAACAATAAATAAATAAATAAATATGAAATGTAAAACTCATTTTACAATCAAAAATTACTCCCAAGTCCTTAATCTGTTACTCGTTCAAGACATTATTTATCCTATAATTAAATTTAGTAGGAGTAACATTTTTAGTAAAAGAAATACAGTGATATTTATTAAAATTAAGATGGAACTTATTACCAACACAGTATTCGGAAAAGTTGTCTAAATCGTTCTGCATCAATAAACAATCTCGACATGAATTAACCTGAGTGAAAATTTTAATATCATCCACATGTAAAAGATATTTACAAAATTATAACAAGCTTGCGATGTCATTAGTTTAAACCAAGAAAAACACCGGGCCAAGATGAGAGGTACTCCAGAAGTGATACAAAGCGCTTTAGAACAATACCAATTTTTAGTAATTTAGCCGTTAATATGTTAGCTATAATGCAAATATTTTATTATGTTCTCATATGTTACGCATGGACAAATTACTGAAGTAGAGTATGAACTACCTATTAAGAAATTGAAGCCCAAAAAATCAGCGGGTTCAGATGGAGTGTCTCCGTTTGTTTTAAAAGGTTGTTCCGAATACCTCAAAAAGCCTCTTTTAATTATATACTCAATTAAATTTTAAAACAACAAATTTCCTAAACTGTGAAAAACTTCGATAATCAGTCCAATCAGGTGATAAATCAAATATTAAAAACTATAGACCGATTGCAGTCCTCCTGCTCGTGGTAATGTTTTTTAAACAAATACTGTATTCTTTGTTATGGAATTATTTTATTAGTATCGTTAACTTTTACCCATTACATTTTGGAGTCCTGTGAGCTGGGAGTACAAGTTCATGCGATATACAAGGATTTTAGCAAGATCTTTGAGCGTAAGATAAAATATAGATCAAATTCAGGTGTTCCTCAAGGATATAACTTGGGACCGCTTGTATTCTTATTTTTTATAAATGACAACAAATATAATACTAAATTCAAATGGTTTGATGTTTGCAGATGACTTGAAATTTTACAAGCGTGTCGAATGTTTCCATGGTTGCATATCTCTCGAGAGTATTATTAATGCGGCATTTGACTTTAATATTCAGAAGTGCTATAATGTGACTTTTACTAGCAATAACCATTTAATATCTATTCCGTATATAATGAACAATATTGAGTTAAATATAAAATATTATGAGAAGAATTTAGGTGTAACTATTTACACAAAAGTTTCGTACAAATTGCACATTGAACATATAACTGTCTCAACCTATAAAGCTTTAGGTTTTGTAATAAGAGAATCAACAAATTCGAAACATTAGTTCAATTATACAATAGTTTAGTCAGATCAAAACTTGAATATGCTTCCCTGCTATGACATACACAACCTGAGGTATATACAGTAAACCTAAAAAAAGTTTATAACATTTCTTTTTTTAATAGAACATACCTCCAGATTTCAACTTCACTCGAAGTTTTCATTGATGTAAAGGGCTTAAAATTAATATACTATGGAATCGAAGTGTTATTGCAACGCTCCTGTTTGGATACAAATTACTAAACTCTCTTATTGATGATTACTATTTGTTGCCCTTGTTAATACCTCTCTGATAAATACTAGAATGCATGAACTTTTCTATATTCCCATTTATAAGATACCCAGGTGCCACCTCTTTCGCCGATATTTTGATTAATTAATCTGGTTTTTGGTAAAAATAGCGTATACCTCTTTAGTCCTTCTGGTTTATTTTTAAGATCTGTAAAAAATATATATTCAGTTGACAATTTATAAATACCTTGTATGTGTACTAGCTGTTATCCTGATGTATATTTATCACAATTTTGATAATGTGAATGATTCTGCTGTATTCATGCTGTAGTGTGCAATTATTATATTTTTTATTTCTTGTTACTCCTTGTAACTAGTCATTGACTCCTGTTTGGAAGTAACAACTAAATAAATGAATATATAAGATGACAGAAGTAAAAACGTTTTAAAATTTCCCTTTACCATTTGCAAATGATGAAGCGTTAAACTAAGACTAACTAACCATATCTGACAACCTCTTATTTGAGTTCAATAAAGGAATTAAGTTGCTAGATGCTGTGGCTGTGTAGTTTTATACACCACCCCCCGTTTCATCTTCTTATAGATGAGGTTTTCCAAAATATTTCTTTATTGTCTGGTTCCTGCAAATGGTTTCAGATATGATTTGATGAGTCAGTCAATCAGGATACTTCGTACCATACATACGTATAGAGATTACATCGTCACATATCGATCCTCTTCACCAAACAGCTTAATGCATATAATTCGGTCTTTACAGAAGCATGAATTACTGTTTCTACATACGAGAGGTTACATAACATGCAAGCGAGACAGGTAGCCGCGATTCGCGGGGTGATAGAAAAGGACGTCAGTGGAAATGTGTAATTGACATGGGAATCAGCCCGTTCTCATTCCGGGTGGAATCGGATCTAAGGGGACCTTGGACTGCTTAGGAAATGTAACCAAGCGTCGCGACACTAATATGCTCAGGGGCGTCCGTCTGTTGAATTAAATACTGAACAATTTTTGTTTATAAAGTGATATTTTGTCTAAAAGTGAAGTATCAATATTAGAAAAGAGTGGTCGTAACCTCAAAACTCGTTACGATAAAGTATTAGATCGTACAGATAAATTATTAAGACGTCTCTTCACAGCTAGAGATGAATTGGTTAAACTCAAAGGAGAGCTTAACATCTTCTCTACCTGGTTGGGTAAAGCAAGAAGAGTTTTAGAAGACAAAGAACGAACATTAAGTTTGGTATCAGAGAGCATACATATGATTGAAATACCTATCTAATACAGTAAAAAAATGTTACGAAAGCTAACAATAAAGAATATATGGGTAGATATTGTGGGTGTAATTCAACGCTGGTTGGGGCTTTAGTCCACAGAGTAGTTAGTTTCACACAATATTATTAATACCTAAATATATATATAAAAAAAGATTATATAAAGGGTAAACATTATTTAAGTAGGTATTTGTCATATTTAATTTAAAATTCATTGACAGGCAACACTTTTGACATTGTCGATATTTAATTTCAAATAATTTTAATTTATATAATAATTTTTATAGTTAGATATTTGACTCAACTTAAAGGAAGCCACCTGAAGAAGCAATCCTAAAAATGCAGAAATAGGTCAGATCTCATATATTGTGGTTGAATTTTCGGGTTCTCACTGTCAAAAGTGAAGTTAGATATTTATAGTGTATTTTCATTAAACCAGGTTAGTATATTTAGATAGATTAATTTATTTAGATAATTATTGAATAGAATTTTGTCTGTGGAATTGTTCATTAGCATACCTAGATGTTTGGTATGAGAAAGCATACATATGACTTCATTAATAGGAATTGTAGGAGATTTGATTTATATTAGCTTAAAATACCTTTCTAATCCAGTAAGTAAATAAAATGTTTCAAACATTTATTATTTTCTGTCAGTAATGAAGCAATAAGGAGGGATTTTAAAATTCTACATACAAGTAATATATAATTAATAAATAGTGAAAAGGAAATTCAAGAAAATAGAACATTTAAAAAAATCATAATCACAATATGGACAAGACACACACAGGAAATCTTTGTTCTAGTTGCCCAAAAGCATCGAAATTGTATACAGATATGAACTACAGCACACTGCTGTAATTAGATATACATGTGACGTCACAGGTCTCCTCTGTAGCAGCGACCGTTTTTCGGAGGGCGTGGCCAGATTTAATTTTGAAATAACTTTAATACATTACACAACAACATAATACATTCTTTCTTCTACACATATTTCGAAAAATCATGCAATTTCCCTATTATGTTTAACATTTAGGACTGACATCATTATACCTATCTTCTTTGTAGCCAGATTGTTCCTCTTGCCAACCTCTTCTCTACGCCGCTGGATAACACCATTGTTATGCCTCGTACTTGTAACATGCGATACGGTTCACGTATAATTATCGCTTGCCATTGTTTGTCCATGGGCAGATACGCAAATTGTCCCCGCAAATTGCGCAAACTGGTCTAGATAGTTGGGGGAACGTGCCACTTCATTTGTCTGTTGTTTAATTTGGTAATTCGCCAGTTTTATTGTTATTCAAATAGACGTTCCTGGTAGAAAGCGAAAACGATAAGATAAGGATCACCATTTTTATTTATTTTTTTTTTCTAATATAAATTGTTCACACATACTGCGCACATGTTCAATTAAATGATCTTATAGATGGAGTATTTCATAATACTGGTCGATATTATTAAATCACATTTTGCTTTATTGGTATCTCAGAATGCAGTATGTTTTTTTTTTGTTAGAATTATTATAGGTATAGGTTTAACTATGACTAAGGACAAAAATTTTAACCACGTGCTCAGGGAGGTCTAAAAGACAATAAAAAAAATATTTTGGAATTCTAGCTCAATGTTTAAAAAATGGGGCAAAACCCTCTTTTCCTACGGTAAGGCGGTGCCTATGACAATAAATCATCGTCCGGGATATCTAGATATAACAACTACCGTGTAGCCGTTTTTTGCAGCGTTGTCAAGTGTAGACACGACAAAAATAAACATTTTTATTAATAATAATAATGCTTAAGTACCTGATAGATAACAGTTAATCCGGTTAGATGAAGTATTTTGTATTCGTTCTTCGTTCTTTTGTTGAACACTGGCAAAACTACATTTTCACTCCTTGCAGATTAGTCATAATTATCCACTAACACATCCGACATAAAATATTTTATTTAACTATTATAAAACGTTTAAAATTAGTCACTTAAATAACATAACCTAGAATACTGCATTGCTAGTTGCATACTCTCCAAACTTCAAAAAACAGAGCTTAGTTATATTAGATATAACTAAGCTCTGTTTTTTTCTAAAAAACTTTTCTACAGAACACTGTAAACATCTTGGGATGTTATAGTTTAAAATATTACTAACTATTTTATGCAAACATTACTGTTAACATTGTTGCTATTACTATTATTAACAGAATTTAATTCCCCAACAACACAAGATGTTTAAAAATGTATCGCCGTGAAGTGCACCTTACATGAGTAGCCTACAGATGGCAGATGGAGTCTGCAGATGTCAAATAATACTTTGAAACAATTTTTCAGTACTTGCTTTAATTGTTTGCGTATTTTTTAGTGTATTTACAAACATGTATTCAAATGCCTAGATGATGGAAAAGGTGCTGATTTATGGGAGTGTGGCAAGTGCATATTATCGTGTGGTAGCGTAATGCCAAATATGTTTTCCTAGTACACAAAGTATTACGCTGAATACCTTTTGAGCCACATTGAACAACTGTTATAACGCCTTGGCGGTAAACGTGTGGCAGTGTTTTTATGTATTTGTGTGTATTTTTGTTATTTGTGGTTTTTCCCGACGTAAAGAACCGACGGTCATGACCGCCGGACCAAATACGGTAATAAGGTACCTCGCTTTAAACAAAAAGAACAGTCGAGGAAAGGAGAGGTCCACACCACAGCAAGTAGAAAAATGTTTGCAATGGCAGGTTTTAATTTAAACAAGTAAGAAAACAGAAAATGATACAACATTCTTAAAATCTCTCCAAATATCAATCCTGGAAATCAATATTAGTAAGGTAGGTGCTGTCTCCCTGTGCTACCATATCGTGTTTTTCATTAAATCATTAAATAATAATCTACATTTTGTAAATAATTTTTCTTCTTTCAAAGCGGCTTAAATTGATACACGTGTCAATGGATCTGTCACTATATTTGACACCTTTGACTGGCAGAATATACCTAACCTCGCGGCTGACAGAAGGCCTGTGACAGCAGTAAATAAGGATTTAATAGGGCAATCCAACGAACTGTCAAATCACTTTAAAAATGGCGGCTGTAGGACAAACAACTCGACATATGACAAGCAGAAATTTGTGCTTTTGTGTAGAACTTTTAATTATTGGTCTGTGTGTAGAACTGTGTGTTTTGCTCATTATATTTTATACCTATTTCGGAATACCAAGTATAATTCAGACTATCATAATGGTTTTGTTTTGTTGTGTTATGAATTGTTGGAGTAGAGGACAGCGAGAAGATCAAGTTAGATTTTTTAGGATTCCTGCTGCATTGAATTATAGACAGAACTGATCTCAATGAACTCTCATATAAGACGACAAAAGTGGCTTAGTGCAATAAAACAGCAAGACCTAACTCAAGAAAAAATTAAATACAGTGTACAAGTTTTAAATATATTATTTATAAATAGGTGCCTAAGTTCTTTTTTCTCTGCAACTAGTAGCATAATTACACTCCCGCCAGCCCTAGCAATTCAGGGTCCTGGAGAATACTATATATAATGTTAATAAAAAAAAATATTGATAACAATATTGGCAGTTATATATAATTAATTAGTAAACTATTACAGATGTACGTAATTTGATTTTAACAATTATTTATGCATAGATACATGGCAGAATTTATTTTCAGTTAAAGAAAAATTCTGCGGGGGCTTGAAATTCTTAATTATGCCACTGTTTCCAATTCACATATATTTGACAAAAATTATAAATAATAAATGAAAGTCCATTTCATAGAAAAAATCTAAAATATATTTAATAAAAAATATTAAAAATAAGTTATATATACAATTCTAAAAAAATAGGGTACATAGATAAATAGTACAAAATGTTTAATAATCAAAATAATTTAAAGTTTGTTACATCACAATAAAAAACATTAGCAGCAGGGAAAATCAAAATTGAATGCACCAAGTTCATTTTTGACTAGTCAACTATTTCTTGCCTCGGCCCATTTGAAAGAAAAAATTTGTAGATATACCGAAGTGCAGTGAATACTGAGAATAATAATAATTTTACGAATATTCAGCAACTAGAACGTTTTACCTAAAATATAAACCCACTTTTTCTATATAAATATATGAGAAATAGGCTCCTATTACACTTTCTAATATGAGATATGAAAGAGTTGCTGATCTGGCAAGAACTAGGGGGCCCACTAATCGCAGGGCCCTGCCCACTGCCCAATGGAAAATAGGGGCCTGCATAGGTAGGTATATATTACTTTTACATATAAATATTGCACCCATCATTGGTCTCTGTCAACGTTGCAGTGGTAATTTGATAACCCAAATGCAATGTAGGAATCCAATCAATATGTAAGTTATATGTAAAAGCAGCCGGTTTATCTGAAATATATGCTTTTAAATTGTTGTATATAACTTTTTATTAACTAACACGGTATTTAATTTTTTCTTGAGTTAGGTCTTGCCGTTATATTGCACAAAGCCACTTCTGCCGTTTTATATGAGAGTTCATTGAAATCAGTTCTATGTTTATAATTCAATGCAGCAGGAATCCTAAAAAATCTAACTTTTATCTTCTCCTTGGTATTCCGAAATAGGTATAAAATATAATGAGCCAAACACACAGTTCTACACAAAATCACAAATTTCTGCTTGTCATATGTCGAGTTGTTTGTCCTACAGCCGCCATTTTTAAAGCGATTTGACAGTTCGTTGGATTGCCCTATATAGTTTTGACACATTTTTTTTGCTTTATAAATAAGTTTGGAAATTTTTTGACAGATAGTTTCGTTAATTCTTATTTTTCCCTATCCCCTCTTATAATATTTGTGCTAAGTCATTGTTAACACTGTAGAAGTATTATAGGATCTACACTAGGATCATTTGGTCAAGAATCAAATTACACTATTTGCCTAATTTTTATTAAGCATTACTGATGGCTCAAAACCCCAGAAAATTTGAAGTTGATCTGATAAGAACTTTTTGAAATATACGAGGTCGAATTGACCTAAGACGAAATCTTTAATAGCAATTAAATAAAAAATATGTATTTATTGTGTTACAAAATCAGTAATAAAATGGAATACTTCCGTTTCTAAGAAAACAATTTTTTGTAGGTAGGTACCTACAACGAAACATTTGTTTTCGTGTATACCTTATACATATTAACCAGATTTTTTGAGACATTAAGAGACACAGCTTCTAGAAGGATAGATAGATTTTCCCATAAAACATCCAGGTATATCTAATCTTCTCGGGAAAATAAAAGGTCCAACCAAATAATTTTCAATAATTTCTGCCCACACATTGACTGAAAACTGGTGCTGGTGTTGCGATTCATGAATAATGTATGGATTTTCATCCGCCCAAAAATGTTTTATCAACATTTTCCTCATATTTCGCTGTTCGTGTAATTCTTTACAAACCGCAATCTAGAAAATTTCTTGATACTTTTCCCGTTTCCCTCAAACGTCTATGAATATTCGAAAAAGAGTTTGCATAAGGTACTTGGCGGTCAGGGAATGCATCTTCATACAGACGTCTTGCTTCATTTGAATTTCCGTTTGCTTTTTGATATATAAAATGCATGTTGGCTAATTCATCAAAGGAATAACCATATTTACTTATTGTGTAAAAGAAAATGTTAAAAACTAACTTAAACACTTCAATAAAAAGTCACTGGACATTTTGTGTTATGTTTTTTTGTTTAAGTCTGATATGGAATTTATGGCAAACAGACAAATGCCACCTAGATTATTGTTTATATTAATTATGTTTTATCTCGAAAACAGTGCGTCAGGAGAAAAAAATCCAAGAGACATTTTTTAAGCTGAATTAACTTACCTATAACGAGCGATACCATTATGTCAAAAATCAGTGGAAAACAATTTTTTTTGCTAAAAATGAGTATTTAATGGCACGAACGCCACTGATACTAATATATTACAAAAGAAATATATACACGTAAAAGTAGTCCTTCTCTATACATTGCTGTCTATCAAATATCATCTCAATATCTCGATCGGTCTTCGAGAAATAAAGACTAAGTATAGTATTTAAGACAGAATATTTTAAACAACCTGTGTCTTGAAAACGACGAGAAGTCTTATTTTTAGACATAGAACTTACCTCTAGATTTTCTTAACATCATTTAAGATATAGCATATGTTTCTGGGCTGGGTCGGCTTCGAGTTCTACTGTATTTGTTGCACAAAAAAGGATTATTAGGTATATTGCTTGAATATCTTCCATGGATTCATGTATATACTTTTTATAAGAAATATAAAATTTTGACGTTAACATCCTTATACAGGGTGTTAAAAAAAAAGTAAAAATATTTAAGGGGGTAATAGTATGAACCAAAATAAGCAGAAAAGTCTCAATAAACATAGGTCTGCAAAGTAACGGTTGCGGAGATATGGAATGTTTTATGATTTTAGCCCCTTTTTTTATTTTGCAAAAACGTTGTGTATTTTCTTATAATAGTTGGTTGATGTTTAGTGAAATGAACAGTACGTATTTGACAGTTGTTCTCAGAGCACAAGTTTTCTTTCGCTATCGCTTGTTACTCTAACGCAGAATTAACAGATATGCATTTCATGTATGATCGTGCTAATGGGAACGCCACCGAGACACGACGTCTTTATGTTGACGCTTATCCAAATCGACAGATTTCTTCACAACGCATGTTTGCAAGAATTCACCAAAGATTGCGTGATACCGGTTCCTTGAACATTGCCATTTATCCGGAAGACCAAGGTAGGTATCCACTCCTAGAGCAGAAGACATTCTAGCACTGGTAGAGCAGAATCCAGGTACGAGTGTGCGGAGAATCTCAGCCGAGGTAGGAATTAGTGGTCCTCTTGTTTGGAGAATCCTTCACGAGCAACTGCTTTATCCATACCATGTGCAACGAATACAAGTCTTAAATTCAATAAATGATCATCAAGTACGTTTGGTTTTTTGCCGCTGGTTTCTACGTCATGATGCTAAAGACCCTCCTTTTCTTTTCTTGCAAACATTGTTTTTACTGATGAAGCCGCGTTCACAAAAAATGGAGTGTTTAATTTTAACAATACGCATATTTGTGCCGACCAAAATCCTCATACTCTAATAGATTCTGGACATCAGGCACGTTTTTCATTAAACATTTGGATGGGTATTGTAGGTGACAGGTTTCTAGGTCCTGCTGTTTTACCAAACCGATTAACAGGCGCTGCTTACCTAAACTTTCTGTAAAACATACTGTATGAGTTTTTGGAAGACATTTCTTTGAATCAGAGGCAACAAATGTGGTTCCAGCATGATGGTGCTCCAGCTCATTTTTTTTCCATGGCCGTTAGAGAGCATTTACACCAAACTTTTCCACATAGATGGATAGGAAGGGCCGAACCTGCTTTATGGCCTCCAAGATCGCCTGATCTGAACCCTCTAGATTTCTTTGTTTGGGGATATTTGAAGACATTAGTGTATGGTACTCCTGTAAATAGCCTGGAAGAGCAGCAGCTACGGATTAATCAAAAGTGTCAAGAAATCTAAACCAAGGAGGGTGTTTTCGAAAGAGTTCGAATATCGTTGAGACGAAGATGTCGTGCCTGCTTGGAAATGGACAGAGGGCACTTTGAACATCTTCTGTAACTTGGTTCTTTGTTTGTTAAAAGCTTCCTTTGTCGGTTTATTCCTAATAAAATAAAATGTTTGAAAAACGAATAGTGGTCCATATCTCCACAACCGTTAGTTTGCGGACCCATATTTATTAAGACTTTTCTGTTTATTTTGGTTTATACTATTACCTCCTGAAATATTTTACACTCTTTTTTTAACACCTTGTATATTTATGAATTATGTATTTATGTATTTAACAATGTGCACTCATTTTTATTAAATCAAGATATTCACAGTTACAATACACGTCATAAGCATGACTTTTATATTTCATTAGATAATTTCAGTGTAACCAAAATGTAATCAAATCATTTAAAATCCACACAACACATAAAAAAGTTTAAAGATAAGGATTTTTATTCATTGTCAGAGTATATATACATAATTTTATATATATATATCTGTTCATTCATATTTTATATAGGTGCTGACTTTATCAAATATTCACTATTTTGTTACTATTCCCATACAATGTATATTGTCGATATAGAAAGTAAACTATTATTATTATTATCAAATCAAGATGCGATTATTGACAATGTTCTACTAGTTAGTTCTAGTTTTTGTTTTATTCTTTTCAATATTAATCACTTGCAGTTTGTATTTTATCTTTCTTCAGTATTCAGTTCTCATTTGACTTTATCAATTGATGAAAACAGATCAAGGAGGCAACATATAAGATATTCATAAATTCCTAGATTAAAGCCAGATATAAATATCGACACTGGTCTTTTTCGGTATGATCCAAATTTCCATTTCTTTAATAACAGATCGACAAAAGCGAAGGTTAAAAAGTGATTACGAAATGCCATATATGACCCGCTTAATGCCACAATACCTGGGAACGAATCGCGTACATCTAAAAATCCATTCGCCATTATAACCAGTCGGTGAATTAATACAGCAAATAGAAACCACCGCTTACATTTACAATTAAATTAGTTATTTGAAACTTACGCATGCATAACATACATTTCTCAATAAATTAAAATAATAATTCCAATACGGCTCACGGTTGAATTTGTTTCGGAATGAATAAGTAGCTGCAAAAAACTGATAGAAGTAGCTAAAGGATCTGTTAATTAATAATCTATTTAGTTGGGACAAAGCAGGCTCACTGAAAGGAAACCATACTGACGAAGGTTCGAAATCTAAATTAAATGAAAGTTTAATTGGGATGATCACTTTATTAATCGAAGCAGAAATATTGATTTTGATGGGAATTATTTTCGTACAAAGGATTTGATTGATGATGATGCTGGACCGTGAAACTGCTTTGAATTATGTAATTACTAATCAGCTTTAATTACTAAGTACCCAATTTTCGATCGAGACTAAGCAAAATTACAATCAATCAATCACGTGCTTATAGGCGATAATTTCATGGAAATTTTGAAGCGAACTTTACAAAAATTATAGTGCAGGAAAACCTTGGAAACCCACGTACGGGGTTGCACATCTTTCTCAATCCGACGCGGGTACTACTATTGTTTCAATATTTTGCGTGACTTTTCTGTATATGTATATTTGTCACATAAATTCCTGTCAGTCACATAAGTTTCTTACATATTTTTAAATATATATAAAAATATTTTTGATAAAGGGTCTTTATATTTCAAAAGACTTTTCCTTATATCCTAAAATAGATTCAAATTTTATTGCAGTAGGAATTCAATCGAATAGAAATTTAATTGGTTTGATTTGTAGGCTTCTGTGGCAGTTGGCATGGATGCCACGTCGTCGGTTTTGGTAACTTGACGTTTCTAGAGTCATGTCGCTCTCTTCTTCAGAGAATTCTGAAGATGGCAATTAAGTCCTCTGTTTAAGTCAGTGAACTGTGATGTTCTAGTCCTTGATTTTCACCTATACATCTTTTCCAAATTCTTGGTAAATTTAGGCTTCAATCTCTGTTCAAACTATTTCGGTTTTTCTGTATTTCTATGGCTTCTCTGCAGAGTCTCGGCTAGAATATTATCTCTTTTATCAGCACCTTGGTTTCTCTCAAGTCTATAGAGTGTCTTCTCTGTGTTCTGTAACAGCCGATTTCTTTAAAGTTATTGTTTTTGAGGTAACACTTGTGCTCTTTCAACTTAGTATTCACTTCATCTACCCGTTTGTTCAATATATACCTAGCTACCACACCACTGCACGGGATTCTGTAGCCACCTGGGTCCTTGCCGTTGGACTTAGAAAATGCTGCCCCTATCTTCTTCGAAGTGCTGTAAACTGTATTATTATGCTCTCTCAAAAGGCGCCCTATTTTATCCGTACCTACATCCGTGTATGTAGGGTAGATAGGTCGTTCCTTGATAGGTCTCATTTTCCTTCATCGCTGGAGTCATCTTAATGGCTAATGATACCTTGTTTTTGAGCAGGATGGTGATGAGACTCGGCATTCAAATACCTGTCAGTATGGGTCAGCTTCCTGTAAATATTGTGCCCTGATGTTATGAATCAACATCTAAACCAATATTTTGGCTTCAGAATTGCTGATTCCAATGCCTGTTCCTCAAAAGCTTCCATATAGATATTTATTGGAGACAAAGAGAATCTGTAGCTTCTCTTTCCATAGAACTCTAATTGTTTATATGAGGTAAAGGTTTATCAGATTTCAAGAACATCAACAGACCATTTAGCTTCAAAGAACAGATCTTAAACAATTTTATGGTAGTATTAAGTAGTCACTACTGAAACCATCTGTTAGAACTAACCGAGTAAGATATATACGCAAGTTTCAGTAATAGATACAAGGGCTGGAGACATGAAGTTAATGAAAGGGTATCTGTCTAAGATTGAGAAACGCACGTCACAATCTTTCAAACAGAAATGATAGTTATTATATTAAGCAATGAAGTAAGAAGAAAACTAACTTATTGCTTAATTATATCATCAAGCAATTCTAGAAGAAATCATAAGAGATGATACTGTGGCATGGAAGCTTTAGTAAACCAAGCTTTTGAAACGATGTATTCTTAACTATTAGTGCATGAAAAGTAGTAAGCTCATTTACATGATGCCAGATGCATAATCGTGATATTTATGCAAAGAAGATGAAGAATAAAGCTAAAGAGCAGTCAAAAGAAACTCTTGAACAGAAAGAAGAGGCAAGCCAATTATTTAAAAGACTATTGAAAGAGTTAATAGTGGATCTACTAAAGAAATCAGTAAAGAGAATAGTAAAACTTTTAGTCCGGCAATGCAGATTCAGGTAGTATCTTAATACTTCGTAGAAGCATATGTAAGTTTTGTTAAAAGAAATATGCATGGAAATGCTACTACCAGAAAGAGAATGGACAGAATGGACATTAAAGGCTATATAGAAGAGCTATTTGCACTAGGTGCCTTTTTAGAAAGTTTCAAGAAACTTTAAAATAATAAAGATCCAGCAGGTTGACAGATGGTTTCAGTGGAAAAGGATGATGGATCATCATTTATAATCTACAATTTTCAAGTATTTAAACTGAATAGATACATATAACCACATTAAATCAGCTCCAAGACACCTTACTCGTCTATCTAAGAATTCTCTTCAGTGAAGTATAATTGATTTGCTACAGTTCTCTTAATTTAAAAACACGTTAAAGACGACCCTGCCTGCAACTTCAAAAGGTACACGTGGACAAAACTATAAACATTAGTTTATTACTCGACAGTCTCTTTAACAGCTGAATTAAAAATTCACTCCGCAGCTACCGTTTAAAATATGATAATAACAGTTGACAAACGAAACATTTTATCCTCTCGCAAGCACCCGAGCTGGTTCTAAAACACCTCGGTGCCAGATCTAGCGATAAAATATTTCCTGCGATTTCCTATTATTTAAATTCATTTAGCGGCAGATCACGTGCGGGCCGTATCCTAATAGCATTAAAAAAATACGGTGGCAACTCTGATAAAATCGATAGACAGCTTAGTGACAACGCGTTGCCTTTTGTCTACGGAGATATTTTAATGTTACTAATGGTAATACCTCCTCCGAAATATCGGGCGCGCCTTCTCCCATTGTGTTCTGGTGACCCCGCTCGCGGTCTATCTCGTCTATATTCAAATTTGTTAATCAGATCTGTTACAAATCTGGATGATCTGGGATCTGGACGGCGCGTAGCGCAGTGGTTTGGTGCCGATGTGCTGATTCTCTCTAACTGGAACACGGGTAATCCTTCCACGTGGACTTTCAGTTTTCATCGTCTCAAACAGGTTTCTAAGAGGATTGCTGCGTATGCCAGTATATCTGAACGAATATCAACTAATAAAAAAATGTAAGAGAGGGATTAGTTACAAAACAAATAAATTCGGTTCCTTCACGTAAATATTCAAAATTGCGTTCATATATAGGTGAACATAGATTGCAACATATGTAGTCAAGAAAATTATAAGCCTAAGGCGTGGTGAACATTTTTCATAAATTTGTGAAATTATGAAGGTAAATGACGATATTACTGTGTCAGCAGCTACGTTTTATATGTTGCCGGGAAATCTAAAAAGCGGTATTTAATAGAAATGGAAAATTCCCGTCAGTAAATGCGATAAGAAACATATAAGTTAGGACGGAAGTGGTTAAGTATATTTTAATGAATTGATAAAAAACTACACCTACCTTCCTTGTGGTCTACAATCTACACACTCGATGTTGAAGTCAACATTATTTATGGACGAGAAAGTATATATTAGCAAGTAAGTTTCATAGTGCCATATTTTTAAAATTATTAGATGTAACCATGCAATTAATTTGTAGGTTTAAGGCCTTATTTGCATTTGAAAAGCAAGTCTAATGGGCACCAACCTAAGAAGGCGAAGACATTTGATCATAGACATTCATAAGTTTATAAATAAAGCTCCCTATGAGGTTTTGTTACTTATGAAGGTGGTTATTATAATGGGAGTTATGGGCGCTTATCGCTGCGAGGAGCCAATGAATTCAAAACAACTGACATTGAAGGTAATGGATCTGCATTGGTTGTCAAAACTAAAAATTAGAAACCTCGTTGTATTGCTATGTCTGGTATTGAAGAAAAAGGTTTTGATGGTTCAGAGACCTATCGAAAATATGCAGCGCTTCACATCTTGGTGAATGAAGATGTTATCGTTTGGAGAAATGTACAGTACCCAGATTGGTGGCTGATTGTTTGAATCTGAAGTTTGATATTTATCGTTCATTTTCGATTTTTGTTACATTATACAGTAGGCTTATCGTATTGTTGTGACAATGCTTGTGTCCAACATAATTCAGCAGATGCAGGTAGCTTTGAGCAAAAAAGTTTACGCTAATTTTTTCTCACGCTGGACACAAGTAATCACCGATTAAAGTTCCTGTCGTTTCCATAACTATATGCAGTTTTGATTGTTAATATTTTTTTACATAAGCTTTCAAATTTTCAATGAGTTCAGTTTGAAGGTTGAGTTTGATTTATTTTTCTTTTCTCTTCGATATAAACTGCCGAAAATGAGTAAGGAGTCTCTCAATGATTTTCCGATAAATATATTGGAAGATGCTAATGATGTAAGTGATGCATTAATTCCTGCAAAATCAATTCCCGATGAAAAAGAGCTTGTTGTTGACCAATGGCGCATGGAGAAGAACACTTTATCTTTAAGAGAAGACGTATTTTTGGCATATTTCCACGGTATTGCAAAACGGTACGTCAACTCTATGCTAGTAACGAAGGACATTGATATTGGAAAATACTTCAAGCTAACGGCATATTTGAAGAAATCAAATGTGGATTACAAGCCAAAAAAATAAAAGATATTAAGATGAAAGGAAATGGAAAATTTTCTCTTAAATGCCTCAGACAACATATATTTTATAACTAAAGTAACCACGATATTTGCAATTGCCGGTGCCTCTTGCCGCGCAGAACTGGCAAATATGACGATCCACGATATAGAAGACAAAGGGGATGCGCTTATTATTACCATGCCAAATATGGCAACCAATGTTTCAGCGACATGGTGGGTGGAAGTCCACAGCGGCAGCTGAGTCATACATTGAGGATTGTTTGGATAACAAAAAGAAGATAGCCGACAGCATTCTCAAAGCATCAAATCCTTCATCAGAATTTCAAGAGGATCGTGTTGAAGCACGTAGTACATCAACAGTATCAGTATGTCTCGTGACTGAAGAACAACATCTAGCAGTTATTCCCTCATCTCTGAAGTTACAAGCTAATCCTGTAGCACATACTTTGCCAACAGTGAATTCCACGACTGAAGAACATCCTCAAGCTGCTATTGCCTCAGCACTGTATTTGCAAAATGTCAGAAATTGTATAATACATATCAATGTTTTACTTTAACATATTCTACAGAGTGATTCAGGTTTAATCTTGATAATTTCAGGAATCGATAGAACCGGTTAAAATAATGTTCATTTGTGATATAAACTTATTTCCTAAAACGCATCGTTTCCGAGCAACAGGGCGTTGAAGTAGGATTTTTTTTCTCGTTTTTCCCTCATAACTTTGAACCACTTATCCGATTTAAGTGTAGTGGGCATGGGTATAGCAACCCATGAAAACAAAACTCAGTGATTTGTGTAAACTAACGTTTGTGCGTTTGTGAATATTATTGTCACAAGTATTATTTAAAGAGTGTTCTTACTGTTAAGAAAAAATGCCAATAACCTCAAACATAAATTTAGTAATAACTACTTATTACAAGACTTATAACAAACTTATCAACTACTAAAAAGATTACAATAATTGTTCAAAGTGCATTGCTCCAGCCTCAATACATTTTTGTCATCGACGAATTAGTGAATTAACCTTAGCTGCTATGAACAGGACTGTTTTTATGTCATCACAGCATGTCTTATCCATTGGATCAATTCCTCACGGGTATGTACTGGCGTATCATACACAATTGCTGTTAGATGGCCCCAAACGAAATAATTCAAAGGATTCAGATCTGGCGAGCGCGGAGGCCAAGCCACTGGTCCTTCGCAAGGAATCCACATATTTTGGTGGTTGTTGTCCAATCCATCAACGAGGATAATTCTCATCCAACCACTGCCGTACTTGCCTCCCGTAATGTGCAGGGGCACCATCCAACTGCATCCAGTTCTCTTGGCGTAAATTTAAGGGGACATCGTCAAAGCACGTCGGGGAGATAGTTTTGCAGAAACTCATGAAATAAATCCCCATTTAAACGAGGAGGCAAAATATGCAGCCCACAGAGGTTATTACGTAAAACACCTATCCACACATTTACACTAAACTGTTGCTGAAATGAAGATTGTCTGACACATCGAGGATTGACTTCACTCCAAACGTGAATGTTGTGGTAATTCACAATTCCAGCTTTTGTGAAATTAGATTTGTCGGTCCATAAAACCTTATGCAGAAATTGTGGATTAATTTCTGTTGACTCTAAAACCCATCTACAAAAATTTAAATGTTTTTAAGCATCTCCTGGCAACAAACCTTGAACTGGTTGGAAATGGAAAGCCCTTCGATTATCTTGTTTGAGTGCTCTCAGTACTTTTGATTGAGATAAATGTAGTTGCCGAGCTGCTCGGCGTGTGCTTAAAGTTCTATCGATATCAAAAAGATTAAGAATTCGCTGATTATTTCTTGGTGGTACATTACGATTATGATCATTGTAGCGGCGCAAACCATATTCCGAAAATCGATGTTGTACATCTACAAAAACTTGTCGAAAAGTCACTTTTTAAGCACCAGTGTGCCAGTTGTAAACATTAAGAACAACATTAATATCTACTAAGTCAAAATAAGAAGAGGCCCGCAGTAAGAACTTTGAATTTACCGAAAATAATTGAAGCGAAAATTACATCCGAATGATCAGAGTGCGTTTCTTCCGAACGAAAATATATACAAATTTTATATTTAGACATGACACAATTTGATTAAATTCAGGCACCACTTGCAGAACAATAGATGAAATAATACCTTCACTCCGTCCGCATACATGCATTTTTATAATCGTATTTATTATATACTATGACTAACAAAACGTTTCACATGCCACAATAGGTACGATTAAGACAATACCGGCAAAATTAAAACTTTGAGAACAAATAACAATGCAATGCCATCTCGGCAAGGCGACATGGTCGCAAAGTTTCATGAAATATAACTATTTGTGTCATGCTGGCGATATTTTTATTTTAATAAGTTGACCAAGTGGCGGAAATACGGTTAGACAAGCCTTGGCGGAAATTTACTTGAATAAAAATGCCATACATTTTTTTTTGTCATACACTGATAAAAATTTGTCTGTAATTTCACATAACTTTATATTGGCAATTTGTAGCTAGCAAGGTATGTGAAATTACGTCATAAGTTTGTAAATGACAAAGTACACTGTGATAAAATTAAAATTATATGGATAAAATTACATATTATATCATGTCATTTTACAATTATAATGCTGAATTCCGTTTATGTATTGTTTTAGGTTGGAATTGTAAAATATACAGAGCGTCAGAAATATTTGGCCAGTAGAGTAATGAATTTGTTTTCGGAAACATGATGCAATAAGGGCCGGTATTATAATGTCCGGTTGAGTTTCAACCTCCGATCAAACTGCAGTTTGAGTATTATAAACGTCAACTGAAGGTTGAAGTGTCGGTTTAGCAACGTTTCACTCAACCGATGGATATAGTACAGGTTGAATTGCAACTGTCGCGTCGGTTGAAATTATTTTGAAACTACAATATCTACATAAATAAAAGTGTGTGTAAACTCGTATATAGAAAAACTATATTAAATATATTTGCTTTAAATTTATCTTTACCGGTTAATAGTTATTTTAAAATGACTCTTTTCACGCGTTTTAATCTATAATGTTATAATTTAATAAAATATGAAGACAAATATTTTTATTTTTTATTTCATCATTCTCTGTACTTACACAAGCTAAGCTTGTGGAACTAAATAAAATGTATTTCTCTTTTGTCCATCTAACTGTATATATTAATTATAACATACATAAAATTATAAGTATTTGCAGTTTTGTCCCAAATGTCATTGTGAAAGCAAGTTCATAAAATAATATTTTCTTACACTTTATAATATTTCTGTAGTTAACGATTAGATCTACTAGACGGAGGTAGCCTGTATCAGAATAAATAACTCTATTACTCTTTATCTAATATATAAAATTATCGTGTCACAGTTTTAGACGCCATACTCCTCGGAAACGGCTTGGCCGATTTTTATGAAATTTTATATGTATATTCGGTAGGTCTGAGAACCGGTCGTAATCTATTTTTCATACCCCTAAGTGATAGGGGTGGTCCACTCCAAACAATTTTTTTTTATTTTTTGGACAAAATTTTTTATTTTTATTTTTTTATGATGTGGCATTAAAAAATACATACAACCATTAATTTTTATCCTTCTACCACAAACAATTTTTTTTTATTTTTTGGACAAAATTTTTTATTTTTATTTTTTTATGATGTGGCATTAAAAAATACATACAACCATTAATTTTTATCCTTCTACCACAAGCCTCTATTTTTTAATAACCATTTTAGTAATTTAATTATTTTTAACCTTGGTCGATAACTGATCGATTATCACTAGATCAGTTATCCCCGCCAGGCATCTACCGGTGTCACTTCTCACCCAGTAAACAGCACGTAGTAGGGATGAGAACGAAGTCGGTCCTGTCTCTCTCACAATAAGCCTTCTCTCACTTCCTACACAGTTTTCGACCATTATTATTGTGTATGAATCGAGCGTAATAGTGACGTTTACAATTATCATTTTACCTTCTAAGTGTAATTATCAAGTAAATTTATTATTAATTTGCTGGGCCATAATTATTTATTTCCTATTTTATCAATAATTAATAAAATTATTAATTTTAAGTGTAGTTCTCATTATTAGTTAATTAAGTGATCTACATAACCTCAAAAGTACGCAACACGTGTCAAAAGCTCCCGCCAACAACGGCTATTTAATATATGGCTATTTTTTTGTACAGTGAACAATGCCAACAAGACGTAAAGGGGCCGTCAAACAGGTAAAATTGCAGACACGCGAAATAATTTAAAAAATAAATGTTTCGTGTTTTGTTATTCTTATAGGCCGTCATCGTTCACAGTGTTGCATTCCTCTTTTAGCAACATACCACATCTCCACACACTTACAATAACTTAGTTATTTTTTATTTAACTGCCAACGTATTCACTAGAAATAATTCAAATGGCAAAACAACGTTTGCCGGGTCACCTAGTAGTAATAAAAGAATATCACCAAGATCAATGTCACTGTCAATAATTATAATTCGCAAAACGTCAAAATAAAAGACAGGTTATCTGCGAAAATTGGCGGGAAAATATTCTGATATTTCATTGGCTAAAATTGGGCTGACATCCTAGCCAACATTCAGGAATACATTTCAACGTCGGGTTGACGAACCGTGACATGAAATAGTGTTATAATACAGAATTTTTTTCAACCGTCGGTTAAAATTCCACCTACGGTTGGACAGCCGGAGGTTCACCCTGAGCTTTATAATACTGGCCCTAAGTAATAGGGCGAACATTTTTGACAGTTTGGAGCCAGTCTGTATTCCTGGTTTAATCAGACCTAATTTTGACCATTTACCAGTTTACAGGACCGTCTTACATAATTTAAAATGCTTAAGCAGGTCAATTATAAATGTTTTTTATATTAACTTTTTATTGACCTATATTTTGCATATCATTGTTCGAATAAGTAGGCGTATACTAAAACTACTACCCCACTTTCACCCTATTTGTACTTCATTTTGCGGAGTAATTTAAATTTTCTTATATTTTATATAAACTTGTCTTTACAATTATAATTGAAAAATATGCATAGAGAAACTTTTTTCAATAACTAACATTTTTCAGATATATGACTCCATAGCAGTATGTAAAAATTTTTAACAATGAAACACATATGCGCATGTTAAAAGGTCTCATCAATCAGTTCAAATATTCTCATTTTGTTCAGCTAGAATAGTGTAACAGAAACCAATTTAAAAATGTATATTATGTATGTAGCTATATAAAGAGTGTGTCCAGGTGAAGATGAAAAGAGGTTTATTTATAACGTCATGGGGCAAAAGTTGGTTGAGTTGAAACATTCTTCTTGCTAATATGTACACAAATACAGTTTAGACATACAGGATATCTCGTACTAACAAATTATTGGAAATACACTAGATTTTATTATTAGAACCAATAATAAATACACTATGTGAGTTAAGAAATATATAAACAGCTACATTTTTATTTCTAATCGTCGCTACCACGTTAACCTTACACTTATGGTAGCTGAATAAAAGGCGGTTTCTTTTATACTAATTTATTCGAGCTGTACAAGATATTTACATGGGTAAAAAATACAAGACACTTATTTTATACCCTTAATTCCAACGGCTTTAGAGTACCTGCTCGGCCGAGGTATCAAGTACAACTGCCTTTCTATTACACTTGTTGTTAAGGAAATACACTTGTGCCCTTTTACACACATTTATAACCTACTTCTGGTTTCTTTCATACTCCGCAAAGCAGGCAAAAACACACAATAGTTAATAAGGTCTTATCAGAAGTAGAAATAACTTCGTGAAGGAAGATTTTTTTAGTGGAATTTGTCCATCAACCAAAATGTGAATTTCCCATACCTTTCTCTAAAAGTGTATTGTTTATCCATCATCGACAAATGTATTGCAACCTATTTCGTTGCACATATTCATTAGAAAATGTGTTAAAATTTTTTCGCTGAAAATTATGATCTTATTCTTGAAACATGAACATATATTTCTTGGTTTTTGCAAATATTTGTGTTGATTTTTAGTTCCAGTAATTTACAATTAATGTAGCTACAACTAATGGCAATATCTGCTGTAAAATATTGTTATTTTTACTGACTCATAGGTAAATACTTTGTTGGAAGTCAATGTTGTTCTGTGGTTTAGAGATACAGATAATGGTGCAGTTTTAAAAATTGACATTTACCAAAAGATTTCAATAAATAAATATCAAAAAGCAACCGTTTAATTGTCTTCTGCCATATTATTAGCCAACTCCGGGTCCAATATTACAAGTCGACAGGTGTAGGTGAATTATACATCAAAGATTGTTTGGATAACAAAAAGAAAATAGACCACTGCATTCTCAAAGCATCAAATCCCTCATCAGAACTTCAAAAGAACCATGCTGAAGTACTTAGTACATCAACAGTAATAGTATGTTATGTGACTGAAGAACAGCATCTAGTAGGTATTCCCTCACCTCTGAAGTTACAAGCTAATCCTATAGCACAGTTCAATGACTGAAGAACACCCTCAAGCCGCTATTGCCTCAGCATGAATTTTGTTGGAAATTAATGTTGTTCTGTGGTTTAGAGGTACAGGTAATGGCGTAGTTTTGAAAATTGACATTTACCAAACGAATTCAATAAATGAATGTAAAAAAAGTAAGTAAGTAAGTAAAATCTTTATTAGTTCACCTTGTATCAATTACAAAAATACCCTTAGGGTGAAGAACTTGTCAATAAAAATAGAAAAATTATAATTTAGAAGATAAAACTTAATATTAAAAATAGAATTAAAGTAGAATGAAATGCATACTAATACTTAACTACAAATAAGAGAAAAATGGAAAATAATACATGTTACACATAAATCGTTGATACACACATATACAGTACAGGTACAATACATTAGTGATATGCAAATGTGCTGTATTATTAAGGTAGCAGTAATAAAGATAGTGCTCGACCATATTTATAGAAGGTAACATTGAGCAATCCCTTATTTGATAGATGGGTTCGTTCGGCCGTAATTGTTTATATCCATCCTAACCTAAAATAAAAATAAAATGTTTTTCGTTTTTTAAATAATTTCCGTCGCATGTTTCAAGAAAAATGAAATAAAGATAAGTAAACTTATTTTCTTTTTTCAAAATATTGACTTTCATTCCTTTTCTCAGTCACCATTCAAATGGCAATAATTGCAAGATGTAAAAAGAGTGAGGAAATCCGTCAAATTATTAAGCAATAAATATGTATTTTTCTGGACAAAATAGGGGCAAGCAGTATTTAAATAAAGTAGTGTCTAATACTGCTCGGCAGTATTAAAGGGATTTCCAATAACTCTCTAATAATAACTGTAAGCGGATTTTGTGAATACATAGATTTCTTGCAAAAGCTTGTTGTAAAAAGTTCAAAATAATAACAAATAATTTTCATTACCCGTGTGAACATCATATCCATATTAGAACATAACGGCAACTCCATTTAGTCCTAACGACCTAACCTCTATCTATATTCGAAATAAATGATATACAAATAATTTAACTAGCTCAGAGCTTCTCTAGTGCCTCTACCGAGACGTCGAACTCGCTTTACAATGAGAGTTCCACACACAAGTAGCCTTTAATAACATGCTTGAAAAAACAAACAGCGTTGAAGAATAGTTCTTAATCAATATTCAACCGTCAGAATGTGTATTATTTATTGTGTAGTATTGTGCTGTTGTTCGGTATATAGTTCTCTTCTTTATGTAATATTAAGAATCGATCAGTGAAGGATGTTCCTGACTTATTTGATTTTTAAGACACCAAACATCGTGAGAAAGAATTTGTTGACTAGCGGCGTGTATTTGTTGAAACTTATTTTTAATGTGAGACTGAAGTGAAAAATACACAAGAGTTTTAAAAATTCTTAAATGAGGATGCTGTTACTTTAGATGAGTGAAAATAATGTTCTCAACCCATGCACCTATATAGATTTTAATCAAAATAATGTGTAATATTTATAAAAGGCATAATGCATTGTATTAAGTAAATTTTCAATACTTTTTTATCTAAAGTTAGTGGTAATGTCAAAAGTGACATGATCGTGAAAAATGTACCCAAACTGTGAAAAAAATCTTTTTTTCACAATTGCGTGTTTTTGTTTCCATTTTTTCAAG
Organism: Monochamus alternatus; assembly: GCA_037114965.1. Taxonomy (NCBI): domain Eukaryota; kingdom Metazoa; phylum Arthropoda; class Insecta; order Coleoptera; family Cerambycidae; genus Monochamus; species Monochamus alternatus. The sequence goes on from CM073426.1 coordinate 128,743,879, forward strand.
ATGCGTGCTTTTGTTCATCGCCGTCAAAAATGGCTAATTTACTGTATCTATAGGGATTAAAAAAGTCGTAGTTGGACAAAAAAATTGTCCTACTTGTCCAAAGTTAAAAATTTTAGCACATAAGAACAAAATCTTATGTCATTCATATCTCTGTATGCAGCAGTGTGTTAACGTTTAACACATACACTAGGTTGAAATACTTTTACTCATTCTTTGTAAGATAGTTGTTGAATTGTCATATTAGTGTTAATATTTAAAAAAAAAGAAAAAATATTTTTATGATTATATGCAAATTTATAATTCAGTTCAAATAAACAATTAAGTTCTCGAAATGAAGCAAAACTACATCCAGTAGCCATTTTCTATCCCTGAGGCCACAAAGGAAGCAGCCATGTTGCAGGAACCATTGAAAGCCCCCGATAGAATTCCAGAAGAGTTATTCGTCAACAGCTTACCCTGGCTGTTTATGCTTGTCAGACTCGACAGAAGGGACTCTGACAACGCGCAATGCAGCAAAGCTATATCTAGTGGCTACTAGTAACTCCATGCTGGACCTGATAGGCCAGAACGAAATCAAGCATCTTACCATGATGTAGGCAACAGTGCAAATTGTTGGGGGATATATTTGTGGTGTATTTTTCAATTTTATAAAACCCGGTTCAACTTCTTCCATTTTCCTTATTCTGCCGATTAGTTCAATCAAAATAATGGTGAGACATTCTTCATCACTGTGCGAGCAGTAACACGTTGTACTCTCTGATATCTAAAATGAGCAGAACATCCCCAAAAAAACAGAAAACACCCCTCTTAGGGGAAAATAGGAGACTCTCCGGTGGTTTTTTCGACAATCTTGTTAGTAAACCGTAACAGGGCAACCAGTATAGATGTGTATGCTGAGCCTAGGGCTAGGATGGGATTGGGAAAACTACCCCCAAATGGTAAAAAATTAAAATATGTCGTTTTCTTCTGCCTTGTGCAAATAAGGCTGACGGTTTGGGAGTGGCAAGAATGTCATCATACCCTAAAATGGACACAAATATATAAATTATAATTTTTTTAAGGTTAATTTTTAGGAGTTGCCCTCACCACCCTCAAACTACCCTTAGTTGTATTTACACGAGAGAAAACGGCATTTTTCCTCATTGGGGAGTAGTTTCCCACTTACATCCTCACCCTAGGGGTTCCAAACAGTGCTGACTCCTTTAGGACACATCTCTGTACTGGCCTTAAAACGCTGTACTAACAAGATCGAAAAAATCACGGGGAACTGTTTAGCCTTTTTTAGCCACCTTTTTTCATAAAACCACCTCTGATATTGGTATTTTTTAACTTTTTTAGAATGTTTTGCTCATTTTTGTCACCCCAATCAAGCATATACAGATAGAGAACACCAACATTTCGCAAAGTGGCTACCATGAATTTAAATATTGGTCATTCAAAACGAGACAAATATATAAATTCTCATTTTTCCTAAGATTAATTTTTTTAGTGACTAATGCCTATCTCACCATCTCCAAACCGCTCTCAATCTTATTTGCTCGAAACACCCTCACCCTAGGGGTGCAATGAGTGCTAACATCTTCAGCATACACTTTCATACTAACCCTGATAAGACGAAAAAAGCACCGGAAACTGTCCAGAGTTCTACTTTCATGAATCCACCCCTAAAGTGAGCATTTTTTGGCTTTTTGAGGGCGTTCCGCTCTTTTTTGTCACCGAAAATCATGAGCATCGTGTTCTACGCGAAAAATTATACTTGGGAGTACCAACATGTTGCTGCTCGCATAGTGGCCACCCCCCTCGTATTTTGACTAGATACAATTTGTCTTTTTATTACTACTGACGTTTCTTGGCATACACATTCGTTAGCTTTTGTCAACAGATATCATAGCAACTAAACTATACAGAGTGCTTCCATCCGAACACGCACATTGATGGTGCCTACAGCATGATACGAGCTTCATTATTTTGTGGCTTCTTAGGTCCAGCATAGAGTAGCTAACGGTCACTAGATAGTGTGCCAAAGTCCCTTCTGTCGGGTTTGACAAACATGTTGATGTGAATTTTATCTAATAATTTAAGTTCCATATTTTAGTGTTTAAGATTTTTGTAAACATTTTTACACATTCACTGTTTTACAAATGAAACGTGTAAAATTTTACGTCACATTTTACTACCAAAATAGTAACGTGTAAAGCCGATTTCTTGCTGTGTGCAGGCCTAAGGAGTTTAATACAGGTTCTCTATTTATAAACGATATTGTTAGTAATATGAATGTAGATAGTTTGCTCTTTGCCGATGACCTGAAAATATTTAGCAAAATATCCAATATTAATTACTGTCTCTTGCTTCAGCAGAATTTAGATTCCATTTGTGATTGGCGTAGAGCAAACAATTAATTTTAAATCCTGAAAATGTAAATGTGTGTCATTTACTACTAAACAGCATGTTATTGATTTAATTATAATAATAACGATCATTTCTCAGTGACAGCTCGAGATTTTAGTACAAAACACTTCAGTTTATTATTAGGAACATGACCACATTTAAATCTGCTGAAGTTTTGAAACTTCTTTATACAATTTTAGTTAGGTCGAAATTGGAATATGCCTCTGTTGCTTGGTGTCCAAATTATATAACATATATTGACAGTTTAGAATGAGTTCAACGTCGATTTTTAAAATTCTTGTCTTTTAGAACTGTAGAAATTTATCTTCAAACTGCCGTTCCTCAGAATCAGCTTCTACAGAGTTAAGTTTTCTGTTTAATCTTTGGAAGACAGACGCAACATTGCCTTTTTAGTATTTTTTATTTAAATTATTAAATAACCTAACTGATTGTGGTGATTTATTAAATAGACTTCATTTTCTTGTTCCCAGGGCATTCTCAAGACATGGTGATACTTTTTATTTCCCAACGCCAAGAACTAATATTAGGAGTTATTCTCCCTTGAATTTTATGTACAATACCTTTAACAACTTAAAGTCGTCGGTCGGTTGATATATTTCAGTGTTCTTTCAAGCTTGAAACAGATCACCATGGTGATTATTTTAATTTGATTCAATTTCCAGTATTAATTACGTATTGTTATGTTATTTTAGTGTACCTTAATTGTACACTTGTATACTTTTGTTTCTATATTTTGCATCTGTTTAGTATTGCTCTTTATTATTTCTTACATATTGTTTGTTTGTAATTTTTACTGTATATTTTCGTTTTTATTTGTATTTATTTTTTTTATGTGATTCCCATTCTGTAATTGGGCATTCGCCTGTTGAATTGCCAATTTTTTTGCACGTTAGACAAATACATCCTTTGTCAAAAATTCAACCGTTGTCGGGTTGATTGCCTGTCGATCTAAGAACAAGCCCTAAATACAGCGACACATAAAGGAACATTATTTTACAATTATGAATTAAATGTAATCTTTAAAATATTATTATATTATAGCACACAATTTACGGGTCTAGCAAAACTCGATGACGCTTTCTTTTCCAGCATGCAATAGCTTTTAATAATTATTATTTATGACATGTACAATTAAACAGCAATCAATTACATAAAGGGTAATCGAGTAGGCTCTCTGGTCGCCCATAAATCGGCGGGAATATAAAATATTAACGTTTTCTACATATAATATCTTTAATTATTATGATAATTTCGTCTATATGAATTACTATTTGGTAATTGTAAAAGACTTACTTAACATCGGTAATTAATATGAAATTTATTGGCAATAAAATTATTTAATAGCTTTCGATACATGTACCGCTTTTATATATAGCGAAAACAAGACACGACCGGCGAATGACAATGCACTATGCAACATTTCATTTCTCGTATACAAATTTGTACTGCAGGCTTATACTAAAATCAATAAAATATTAACTAATCGTATAACATGACACCGGCAATGATTATATGCATACATATATTGCATGAACTTTCTTTAGATTGCTAGATAGTGGGAACGAAAGTTCGAAAATATCGTCTATGATACACAGCAAAACACCGTCGGTTTTGCAGAAATTACTAATGAAACGCTCTTTTGACTTTCTACTCTTTTAAGCAAGAAATAGTAAAACTTTAAGGACTAGATTCTAAGGAGTAACTCAATGGGCACACGTTCAATTATATAACATTTTCAAAATGTTTTAGTGGTTGATTAAACGTGTTGCGTTGAAATATTCAACGTTTATTTTTAGCTAGTTTAACTTAAACGTATAAAATATATCGTTTAAAACATAATATTCGCATTTCATCTAGACGTTGAAGTGAGCATTAGAAATTTACATTTTTTTACAATGTTTAATAGCCTGCTGTACACAGATGTATTATATACGTTTATATTTTAATAATATTTAACAGCAAGTGAAGTGCAACGTTTATAAAACGTAGAATTAAACGTTTTAAATACATATGTGAATGTAATGTATTGAACGTATTATCTAAATGTTAATAACACATTTTCTATACAACGTTTTAGTATTATAAAATACGTTGATACTACATATGTTTTCAACTGAAGATATAAATGAACACCGAAATAGAATATTTTCTGGTAACGTTTGTTTTCACTATATAATAGAGGTTTATGCTTTAAGAAGATTTAAGTACACGTTAAGTGCAATGTTTGTAAAACGTTTTCCATTAACTGTTATTTAAACGTTTTAAATTATTTTTAAACGTATGCGTGCTCATTGGGAATAGTCTGTGTGTCTCAGATAATCAAAATTATTTTTTTTTCAAATTTGTTAGTTTTTATGTCATTTTACATATTATTTTAAAGTAGGTAGGTAATTCAGTATCAATGACCTCCAACATTGACTTAGTTTAGATGAACACCTTCTACGATATAGATAACAACGAGATGGTAGACATGCACAAAAACAAACGGCTAATGTTAATTCGGCGAAACGCAATTTTCCGAATATGTCACCGCTTCTTAAAAAAAAAGTTAAATGCATTTTCCGCGACAAAATTCTAGACAGTTACGTATTTTTATAGCTCAATGATATACTATAAAAATCTCTGTAAAATTTCAAAAAAATTATTTATATTTACATAATATTTACAACATTACAGTAATTTTATAGCTATGAAATTTTAAAAATTTACAATGTTAATTGATATAATATCTAAAGCGTGTCCGGTCCGGTGGTTCATGGAATATATTGTATTAGTCTATTTCACTTTGCAATTTTAGCAGCAAATCGTGTAAATTTAATAAAACTTATCACTATTATGTATTTTTACAATGATAGCAATGGTAAATACATTCCAATGCATGCGTCTACAGTGTCCTGATCCAGTAATCGTCGGTTTGTCTATACAATCATGTGCGTTATACAGGGTGTTACTTATGTAGAGGTAAAAAATCCAGGGACGTATTCTGTGGCTCAAAATAAGAATTTTTTGCTGTGCGCGGTCCTAGGACAGCCATTGTCGAGTTACAGCGTGTCAAATATTTAAAAAAAAATCAGTTTCTAATTTCTATATCGCTAAATAATTTAACCAAATTCGGTGTGCATATTTAGTGTAACAGTACGAAACAAAAATTATCAGGTGAAGAAACTTACCAGTGACGGAGGTGTGGGTATCATCGATCATTATTTGCCAATTTGTTTCTTTACACTTTTTGTAAATTTAATAAATTTACATATTACGTACGGTTATACGTAATTTCCATGACAAAAATACATATAATTTTTACATGTATTATCTGTTTAATTACATTGAAATTTTACAGAGCATCAGTAACTTTACAAATCGCAAGTAAAATTACCATGATAGTTTTGAGAATGAAATAGCCAATTATAATCATAGTAAAACATAAATCATTTTCCCAGTGTAGCCTCTGCAGAAATATGGTTGCCATTGTATATTACACTCTATACATTACTTTCCAGATTTTTTTCCTGGGGTTGTTGGTCACATCATAAAAACAACTTATATTTGTTGTTTTGCGTACGTTTCGGGTATTTTATCATCCTTCATCAAAAAACCTCATATATTCTCTTTCTTTGGACTAGATTGCCCAGATAGGGCAAACAAAATTTCGAAGGTATCGTCCTCTATACACAGTAAGAAATCTGAACGTATAGGACATATAATATCACCGTTACAGTGTAGATACGGGAATCGTGAGTTTTTTCCAGTGTAACTAGGAAGCACGCCGTCCGATGATTTCCATGATAGTGGTCTTTTGTGCAAAAGGGGTTGAATACAAATGAGAATTTTGTAACGATTTCAGATCTATGTTACACGCTGGTCAAACTTATGTGACAGAAAACCGTGATTCTGCTCCACTAAATATGCACATATTCAGATGGCCTTTACCTGCTGCTTTGTCGAGATCGGCATAGATAAAATTATCAGTCAGGCACAAGCAGCGATTCAGGACAATTACCGTTTAATTGTATAAAAAATCAGATAGATCAAGAAAAATCGTCTCCAGATAGAAATATATAGCAAATAGTAAATTAAACACCAAGTTTAGAAAAGCAAAGTTTTTCTAAACCAACATAGCATTGTATTTCTCGCTGTAAAATGATCAAAGTTGTGGTGTTTTTAGGTACAAAAAATAAAACACGTATAACAAAACATTATCAAAAATGAAATGCATGATGGTTTTGTTTATCCACTTCTACTATTAAATTATTATAAACAAAACAGAACAAATCTATATGCAAGACTATGCAAATTTATGTTATAACAATGTTTACATTTAAAAGAAATGCGCATTTTGAAAGGTTTCTGTACCAAAAAATTTGTTGATTAGACCGCTTTATAGCATTATATATTCGTTTTACTTCGGTACATTTGAATATTCGCAGGCGGCATGAAATAACATTCGTATTATTTGCTAAACTCTATATTATTCGTCCCATGAGTTTTGTTTATACTTTTTTTCGCATTTTGTGTAAGTAGGTAATTATAAGCATATAGTGACAGATATAACAGCATTACATAGAAATTTAAAAATTTTCATAGTAGGTACTGGGGTATAATTTCCGTATACTAGTAACCTGGCACGACTATTTTTATGTACATAAGGTGTTTCAGAAAGATATCATGCGAAATATTTTTATGAAATTTTTAAGGACGGCAAATGCACTGGTCTAATTATCTTTTTAATATTTCATACAGGGCGCTGGTTATGCTACATTTCTATTACATTTTAAGTTCTATTTTTTTAAAGCTAGATTTTTTCACATTCGGGCTTCATTTTCTAATGTGTAATTTAATTTTATAAAAATGATGTACTCTTGTTAGAACTTCCTTATGCAAACGGTTTTCGTGAAAAAGGGCTTTCAACTGAACTCTTATAATGTTACGGTCTCTAAAATAAGTAGTATTTTTCCAGAAGTAGTCTTATGTCAAAACTTATTGATGTGTCAAGAAACATGTAACACGTGAACATTAGCAACCAATAAGATTATTTGAATTCGTACAGACTATTTAACTACATGGACATCAACACGTCTAAACAACGATAATTTGTTCCCTTATTCTAACCAATGTATACAACGTATGTTATTTACACTTTCTCATGCGAATGACACTGTTTTTCAACTAAATGACTATCCAGTCGTTTATTTACAGGAACTGTGTAGAAAATTATATATTCTTAATTTAATGTATATTTATTAAATTACAGCGTAAAAAATATTCTTGAACTTCCAGAAATATTTCTTAAATAAAAAAAAGTTACGTTTTATATATATATAAAGCGTTTAGAGGAACAGTCTTGTTGACATTTTAAACTACGTTCATTTAACGTTGACCTAAGAGTTGTAAATATTTTTCGGTAAAAATATAGTGTTTTTAATATTACGGTAGACTGAGATAATAAATATATTTTGTTTAATTACAATTATGCGTTATAATAACGTTAACTAGCCAGATTTTTAGTAAGATTTTGAGTAGAAAAAAATACGTATTTATTACGTTACGATATAATGGTATATTTTTCTACACCAAAAATAAACCATCTATTTCCTAACGTACGTTTAAAATACGTATGTGTGTTTACTAGGTGCAGCATTACCAAATCTGAAAATCAGATCCTCTTTGCGTTGACATTTGAAAATTATTTTTATTGTTTATGTATACTTTCCAATAATAGCTGTTTAAACATTAATGATTAAAAAAAATGTTGCTTTAGAAGCTTAAAATTAGTTGATTATTTGATATACAATTACTGCAGAAAATTAATCTATATATAAAATTTAAGATAACTTCAATTAGATTATCTTTTGATCTGAATAAGTAAAATGTTTTCTTAGTGTAGGAGAGTACACACTGACCGAGAATTCCTTAAAACAATAATTTATGGAAATGAAATGTCTCCTCGAATGTCTCATCCCATTAATACATCTACCTAATTCAAAAGTCCCAAATAAATAACATATTAATAAAATACCTTTTCAATTCGAGACCTATGTAGGACATGCATGTTGAACGAGGCACAAATTATTTATTTTCGTTTGGAAATTGTTATGTTAACTGTAAAATGCTTTTTATTCAGCATTTTTCAACAGGCGTTGTAGGTGGCGGACATTGTTTTTCTGTCAATGATTAATATATACCATCAACGTAGTTAATTATTAACATAGGTCTTCTAGCGTATGACTAATCGGAATAGTTACATATGTTAGGAGGTTGATGCAAGAGCTAGAGAATATCGGACCCTGCGGAGTACCTAATACAGTCAAAGCGGTGTTTATTTGAGAGAGTTCTTCATATTCGGGAAGCCATTAATGAAGCAAGCCGACTAATGCAGTTTATATGAACAAAATAAATAGGTGCCTAATGTTATGCGAAAGTTATTACTGTACTGATATTTCGTTAAATATTTGAAATAACCACGATTATGCTCACATAATGGTTGTGAGAAAACTGATGTAGTTGAATTCGCCGGACGGGATGGGATGGGATGGGATGGGATGGGATGGGATGGGATGGGATGGGATGGGATGGGATGGGATGGGATGGGATGGGATGGGATGGGATGGGATGGGATGGGATGGGATGGGATGGGATTGGATATGATAGGATAGGATAGGATAGGATAGGATAGGATAGGATAGGATAGGATAGGATAGGATAGGATAGGATAGGATAGGATAGGATAGGATAGGATAGGATAGGATAGGATAGGATAGGATAGGATAGGATAGGATAGGATAGGATAAGATAGGATAGGATAGGATAGGATAAGATAGGATAGGATAAGATAGGATAGGATAGGATAGGATAGGATAGGATAGGATAGGATAGGATAGGATATGATAGGATAGGATAGGATAGGGTAGGATAGGATAGGATAGGATAGGATAGGATAGGATAGGATAGGATAGGATAGGATAGGATAGGATAGGATAGGATAGGATAGGATAGGATAGGATAGGATAGGATAGGATAGGATAGGATAGGATAGGATAGGATAGGATAGGATAGGATAGGAAGGGATAGAATAAGATAGAATAGGATATGAACTTTAGATTTACGTTTTGTTTTGTATAGCATCAGAAATACTTACTAATTTATATCAATTCAAATGGTGATAATTTTTTAAAAGAATTTTGTGGGGTGTGATGATGTTTATAATGCCTTATACGAATTTCTTAGTGTGCAGCAGGCGCATAAAGCAGTAGAAAATGTGATGATAAAACATAAAAGGTAGAATATTATTTTCTTTTAATTTATATGACTTCGCAATCTGTAAATAAACTAGTATAATTGGCACAGTGAAGAGAAATATTTTTTCGAATTTGCTTAGATTTTCTAAAATCCGTGTTAGACAACAAGTTTGAAAACAATTTCTTAAGGAAGTTAGGTTTAGTCTTCATTTTTAACTTGCTTGTAGAAACTAATTATTTACACAATTTGTGGGATGTAGACATTATTATGCTTTAATGTATACTTTTTGCAGATATTGTTATAAATAAACGTCTATTATACTACGGTAAAAATCGTCTATGCGATGGGCTTAAACATTTCTCTTAATTATTGTGAAAATGAGTTCAAGCGATGATTTGCCATCAGATATTGAGAATGAAGCTTCCAGTATTGTTTCCAATCTCATGCCAGAGAAATCACGGAAGAAATATGATCAAACATTTGGTCGCTATGAAAAACGATGTAGAGAAAAAGCATAACTAACGAGAAAATATTATTAGTATATTTCAACGCACTAAGCAAAATGCAGAAGTCTTCATCTCTTTGATGTTATTATTCAAGGACAGAAATTTCACTCAAGAAGAATAACGACATCAAAAAATACTTTCATTCCTGAAGTGAAAATCTAAAAAAAATCTGAGATTTTAACAAAGAAAGAAATATTAGGATTTTTAAAGAATGCAGATGATGATGAATTTCTGCTCATGGAGGTAGTCATTGTATGGTCTAAATCACCAATATTTATTTTAGATTATTTTGACTAATGGTTTGACGAACGCATGTCTTCGGTAGGAACTCTCAAATCTGCTTGTAGAACATGTGAAAGCTGAAGAACTATACTGCCAAGTTATTAGACCCAATATCAAAACAAAAGTGCCTAGAGCGTTTTTTGTAACATTTGGTAATATTGATGGCTTTAATTTAGTAGAACTGATAAGAAAATACGTAAAATTATAAACTGAAAACTGTGATCATATTCTTCGATATAAAGCTGGTAAATGTCCCAAACATCCTATTGGTATAAATACTATTGACAAAACGCCAAAACTGATTGCACGATTTCTGCCTAATCCAAATGCATATACTGGGTACTGTTCTTCAAGTTCCCTTTAGGTCGATTATGGGACAGATCTTTTGAATATAAAAAGAAATGGTGACTTGAAATCTAATTATCTCGCTGAAGACTAAATTGAATCTTCTACAGAGAACAAGAAACGAAAGGTTATGAAAATTCTAGGCGAAAGCAAAATATTCTCTTGGAGAAGCCGAAAATATTCCCTTAACACCGCGCTGATGCGTTTCAGCATCTAATACTAATTTATCCAATTGTAAAGATTTTGCTATCAATGTATTTAATAAATGAGTTTTCATATAATATTATATATTTTACAGTAGTAGTAGAGTAGTTGTTTTATGCAGTATCATTTATAGATTTAATAGCACGTCGCCCAAGACGAGAGGTTTGCGATTAAGTACCTGCTGTAACGTAGGTCGCTTCCTGCATATCCGCTTAGGCGGAGCAGGAAGTAGCATACCACTTATATCCCACCTATATCTCATTATATATTTTGTTTATTTAATAAATGTCTAAATTAATTTACAATATCATAGCACTGAGTGCGTTAAAAAATTTAAAAAAGCACATGTGGGATAATGTAAGTCATTATGAAAGTCAGTGACAAATCATAGTCATTATTTGATAGTGATATGAAAACAAATTTTACATACCCTGTTTTTTTCTATACTGACATCACAGCGTGGTAAGCAATATCATTTATGCTTTAGCTATAAACTTTACGTAAGATGCTTTATATAGACGCCAAGAACTATATAAAATATTTATGGAAATATTTTTATGAGCAAACAATGCTATTATGAATAAGTCATCTACTATAAAAATCGAGATTATAATATGCGATCTATTGAAGATGCACGGTAATTACAGGCATTTTTTCATAACGTCCGAGCAGAATGACCTTGAGGAAGACCGGATAACCTATTATTTATGATTCCAGGCAATCAAGTGCAGGAAAGACAAAATATCAAAGGTGATCAAACAATGAGCCACTGGCAAAATAAACGATTTATGCAAATATGATTTTTTTCGAACCCTATAAGTGTTATTAGTTACTAATTTCATGAAATTATATCATAACCGTCAATTCAATGAAAGGAATATTAACGATGGGTGATGGGTAGAAAAAGTGACGGCAACTGAGAACTCCTTGATCGAGGTCAGGCTTGGATTATACCAGGTGACTTAAATTTTAGTATCTCAACAATTTTTTTATCAATAAATTTGCACGATATCAAAAAGATGTCTTATTTCTAAATCCTCTGGAATAAACTATGCAGAAAATATAATGCTAAATGTTAGTGATACTCGCTCTCAGCACTTGACACTAAATTCAGACGCCTGGTGACTCAAAATTTGCGTTATATACAAAATTTCTATACATATTATATAACAATAAACTTATAACTACATTTTTATTATTTCATTTGTCTGTATGTTTTAACCTACATATTAAATACTAACTATGTGGTTAACATTTCTTCCTCTTATGGTAATTTATTACCATTTAAGTTATTACTATGTACCTATCTGTAATAAATTCTACTCTTGGATTTATTTGTGATTGAAAATTCAAATTGAAGCCATTAATATATGGGTGCGTATAATGCAATCAAATAAGCAAAGAAAATAAATATTTCGTAACGGAACTGAATTCAGATTTCAAATTTGTACTACTGAATTCTTCTTAGTTAATAACAGTGTTACCGTAAGTAATATTTATGATTTTTTATATATTTACATACATCTGCATTGTTAGTTTCGGTTTATAGGCGATGTACGAATACAATAATACATTTTTAATTCCTTTTACAATTCTGTAATAGTATGTGGTATGTCGCCTATAGGACTGTATATTATAGTTTACTAGTATGACACAAGTAAGTTTTCACTGCAGATTGCCAAAACACACAACTTCAAAACGTTTTTGCTTGAAGATCTGTCTGAATATATATAACAAGAAGCTTGATCCCTAAAGCTGAGTCCACATTGCGTCGACCCTACCGATCGATTGAGTTGTTCGACACCGTCGATCAACAAGTTAAAACATTTGCCACGTCCACACTGAAGAGACAAATTTTTGTAAATCAGTCGACAATCGATGGAAACCCAATCGACAAATCGATCGACAATTTCTGTCGATCGATTCACCTTTTTAAGGCACATGTACGTCAAAGTATGATTAATAAGTAAATTTATCAACAAAGTTGAAAATATAAATAATATGTAACAAAAACTGAACTTAACAAATTGAAGGATTTAATAAGGCAAAGTAACTATCTTATTTTTAGATTTTCCATTTAAAATTTAAACTTAAATCTTGAACACTCTTCGTAAGCCACTTCAAACCGAGATATTAATGATTATTGCTATAAATCGACGGTAATTTACAATCGTGAATTCGAATACGTGTGGTTATTGTTCAGTTAATTGTGCAAATGTGTCATACGTGCATTCCTGGTTGAATAATGTTTATTTTCAACGTCTGGTATAATGCCAGTCTTCTTCATCTAATCGAGTTGCCGTATAAAAACAATATTGATGAATAATTATTCTCGTATTCTTATTCAGGTTACTACAAGGCTACGTGAAGGTCACATTTAAATTTATTCGCCCGAGAGGAAATCACGTAAATGTTTTTTCAGTGTTCGAGCTAATTGCTATAATAGGACTGATTTTTTATGCACTGACAGATTCCGCACATGGAAGAAAAACGTGGTAGCGTAAATATAAATACGTGTATTTCTTGTTTACGTTTTAGACTAATTGTTATTGGAAAATTAACGACATGAAAGAAGCTGCCGTAACGCATGCGAGTGAGAAAAAAGACATAGGAGCACTATCTAATGCATCAGTCACTAAAAAAATTGTATGTGATATACAGGATGATTCATTGAGACTGGGTAATATCTAAATTCGAGATATTAGGTACACACCAAAATATGATGATTGAGCATGACATGCCTTATACAAATATTGCAGGATTAGGAAATACAGGGTGTTCAAAGTTGGAATTTGAATTTAAAATTTCTTAATAATTTTAGAAGTATTAGCAGAATTAACTGGAAAATTGGCAGTTTCATATTTTTCGGTATGAGAATTACGAATTTGTTGCTGAATTTGCCATGTTACTTAACTAAATCATTATACATTTTTTTTGTCTAATGATATATGGCCAAAGTGAGGTACTAAAAGGCAGTTCAATGTTACGTATTAAAAGTACACTGGTTTAATTCATCTAACTGTATTGGTTTTCGAGGTATTTGCATTTTAAATGTTCAACAATGAATTTTTTTATATAAAATTTGTATTTTCAGATTTAAATCTGGACTTATCGGTGGTCAAACAAATTTACTTCAACGACTAATCCAGTGATGAGAAAAATTTTCATTTAGGTATTGATGCACTGGCAGAGAAAAATATGGTGGCGCTTCATCCATAATAAAGCATAAACCACATGTCTCTTCTTATGTGCGTTTAAATGTTCAATAAGAAAGTTCAAAAGTACCAATAAAAAAAATCAAAAGTTTACTCTGAATTTATGCTGAAAATATCTTTCCTTTAGAGCATGCGAATTTTCGGATTTCCGCAAATGATTGTTTTCCAGTTTAAAAAAAACTTGTCGAGTAAATATCGCCTCATGGGTGAAAAGAATGTTATTAGCAAAATCTTGGTTTTCGGTTTGTTTATCTAGTAAAAATTGAGCAAATTGTATTAGAGCTGGTAAGTCTTGAGGTAATGAATTTTGAACAAAAATATAGTGATAGAAGAAAATTGTCTTTTTTTAAATTCTTCAAATATTCGATTGGCTTATCCCTGTTGTCGCACTTAACCAACGAGTACTCAGACCTAGGTTTTCCAAAATACGAAATAAAACTTCCTTTTCCAATTCTGATATTTAGGGCGCTTACACGATTACAAATATTTCTGAAAAGTTAATTGTCTTCGAATTGAAAATACCTTACGGCTCCAAGTCCACTAAAATTTATTTTAATTGAAGTAAAAACACAAATCATATCACGCATTTCACTGTAAGAAAATTCATTATGTAGTGGCATTTTTTGTTATTAGAAGTTTTGCTAGAAATAGTTATCAAATTAAAATAAGAGAGCTAGCATTACTAAACACACCTTACTTAACGAAAAATTATCAAATATTTGTTGCATTAAAGAATGACGTTTGCTGACAGAAGCCTACTTGAAAAAGTCAATGCAACAACGGTGGTGAAGGCATTGAACATTTAAAATGTCAATTGCAAGTCGCGCCTGTTTGGAGCAACGAACTGGCAAACCGATTTTCTTTCGTCCAAAAAACGTGCCGAAAAAGATTCTGATGAACAGTTTCTACATTTACTACAATTTGTGTTATAAAATTAAATCTGTTTTCAATTAGTCGAGGCAATGAAACACTAAAAAGGCCAAAGATAGGAAATCTTTTAGGATAGAAAGTATCGCAATGCGGTTTTTTGCATTCCCTTGCAAAAATTGTTTATATCATTCGTACCTACTTTGTACCTATTACAAACCGGAAGTTGCATTGCTGCATCCAAAAATGCATGCAAAAGATGCATCTTTTGAGAGGCCTTTTGGCAAATTTAATAACTTCGTAAATAAGAGTCAGAATTGGCTCAAGTCGAGTACTTGGGGGTTTTCGAGGTCGCTGCTCACGATTATGATATTCAAATTGACCCCCCGAACACCTGGAGCTCAGGAACGCCGACGAACGTCATTTCCGGGGAGTATACCGACCTGGGGGGTTTTTTGGGTCGCTGAATTCGAATATACCATCGGCGAACACCCAACGGACACCTGGTGGGCCCCAACCTGGACGCGGACGTCATCTTCGAGAATTTTTCTGGAAATATCGACAATAACGAACCGAAAATCGTTATGGAGGTTTTTTGTGTGCGCTGAATCCAAATTTTATATTGAAAACGACCACCCGAACACCTGGTGCTCCCTAACCTGGCCCTGAATGTCATCCCTGAGGGTTTTCCAGACATAATTGAAAAAAACCATCCGAATATCGTTACGGGGGGTTTTTTGGCTCGCTGAAATCAAATATGGTATCGGCCAACACCCCATGGACACCTGGTGCACCCAAACCTGGCTCTGAACGTCATCCCCGAGGGGTTTCCAGACACAATTGAAAAAGACCAACCAAAAATCGTCCCATAATGTCATACATTCATTCATGGGTAACTCTCCCCCGGGGCCCTCAAAAAATGTGATTCAGTCCTGTAAAAACGACGAGAATAATCTCCGGCTGGATCTCCGAACCTTGCCGAGCGGCCTTTCACTTTTCTCCCAACGCTCAAAATGCTTCAGTGTAAGTATACAAGTATACACAGATACTTTCCCCTACTCCAGGCCCCGCCCAACACGCATGGAAAACCCTCGAGGAAGACGTTCAGAGCCAGGGTAGGGCGCACCAGGTGTCTGTGGGGTGTTCGTCGGTGCTATATTTGAATTCAGCGACTCAAAAAAAACCCAGTAACGATTTTTGGTTGGTCTTTTTCAATTGTGTCTGGAAACTCCTCAGGGATGACGTTCAGAGCCAGGTTAGGGTACACCAGGTGCCTGTGGTGTGTTGGCCGGTGCCATATTTGATTTCAGCGAGCCAAAAAACCCCCCGTAACGATATTCGGATGGTTTTTTTCAATTATGTCTGGAAAACCCTCGGGGATGACGTTCAGGGCCAGGTTAGGGCGCACCAGGTGTTCGGGTGGTCGTTTTCAACATAAAATTCGGATTCAGCGCACACAAAAAGCCCCCATAACGATTTTCGGTTCGTCATTGTCGATATTTCCAGAAAAATTCTCGAAGATGACGTCCGCGTCCAGGTTGGGGCCCACCAGGTGTCCGTGGGGTGTTCGCCGATGGTATATTCGAATTCAGCAACCCAAAAAACCCCCGGGTGCCCAGTTTCTCTCCTCTCTCGCATAAAGTTCGGGATAGTCCCCGGAGATGACGTTCGTCGGCGTATTCGGGGGGGTCAATTTGAACATCATAATCGTGATCAGCGACCTCGAAAACCCCCGAGTACCCGATTTGAGCCAATTCTGACTCTTATTTACGAAGTTATTAAATTTGCCAAAAGGCTTCTCAAAAGGTGCATTTTTTGCATGCATTTTTGGCTGCAGCAATGCAACTTCCGGTTTGTAATAGGTACAAAGTAGGTAGAAAAACCGCATTCCGATACGTCCTATCCTAAAAGACTTCCTATCATAATGCTTCATTGCCTCGACTAAATGTGATGTTCAGGCAAATACTCCAAATTGTGAATTTTGTAGTTATGATACCCATTGGTCTTTAAAATTCGTTTATTTATCCAAATTCAAATCCCGGCTAGCCTGCCGTATAGAATTTCGTGGATTTTGTTCGAAATACTGTAACAGTCTAACTGTATTAATATTGTCTTACCATTTGGTCAATTATTTGATTCTTCCGAACAGAAAATGCATTTTCATTTCGTCGTAAGGTCGCCTTCAACCTTGTAAAGGTTCTATGATCAGAAATGAGGCGCTCTGGACACCTTTCTCGATATAATTCTACAGCTTTTCTTGAATGTTTTAGCGACTCGCCGTAAATTAGCAACATATCATTTTTTTCTGAATGAGAAAACATTCTGTAGGCACAAAAGTTATACGTTTGACGTTCGTATTCAGTAGTGACAAGTATTTTGTGACATTTATGCACATTAAACAACGAACGTTTAATTATTTTCCAACAACTACTTGATCCTTTCACCGCTAATGTGATTTTTAGGTTTGAGACTCTTTAGGAAGATATTGCTTATAACTTTTAAACCAGAAGTAATGCAGAAAAATTTTCTAATAAAAGTTTATTAGAAAAAAGAGAGCTCTTTAACACGAACAAATTTGTGTGTATTTCTGAAAATAATATAATTGAATACGTCATTAGTTGTTTCTGTCAAATCTCAAAGATAATACTTTCTATTAAAAGTGGAGCCCATTTGGAGGTCATCCCATTTAACACCACTGTCTCAAATTTTATTTAATTCTTTTTTATCCTCACAGTATGCCCATAGTATCGAGTTTGAGACACCCTCACACCCCCACAATCATGAACAGAAAAACCAATAATTATAATATGTCAGTATCATAGACCTTATAAATCATGGACCGGCCCTAGAAAGAGAGGTCCGCTGTCCTGATGTGTACAAGAGGGATGAAGCTAGTCCGAGCAAAAACAGATGTTCTATGACAGAAAAATATATAAACATAACCGGACAAAACCCTGTTAATATTGTTAATAATTTGTGTGCTTTTTTATGATTTAGATGTGTTTAGTGTGTTTATTAGCAATAGTTTTTAAAGACTCATAAACTATGGTGGAGTCGGTTTGTGCGTAAATGTCATGCATCTGTCATTTACGGTTTTTGTTTTTTTCGGCCAATAATCTGTGGGTTTTTGCCCGGACTAGCTCTATCTCTGTCGCAGACATCTGAGCATAAACGATTTGTATAGGCAGAAAACGATTTTGGGCGCGTCCATGATTTATATGGTCTATGGTCAGTATACATGTCATCAATTGATTTGCAGACGTCATTAAAACTGATAATGCCAGTTCCTGTAGATATTTATTCAAGGAACTCATAGTATATTCTTTTTCAGAACTGCTTCAGATTATCTGAAAAATGTCTATGAAAATTAGAATTACAGAAGAAGTACCTAATTCACTAATATCACTGATTGTTTTTGAATGCAAAGAATTAGAGCAAAACAAAGAATTATCCTCAAATCAGGCCATTACCATGCCTTTCGTGGCGGTAATGAGCCAACTAAAATTCGTGCCACATTGCAAATGTGACAATAATAAATCTATTTGTTCCAAACCGTGGTCATTACGTAATGCTAAATTATGAAAACCTAATGTTAAATAGAGAACAAACCTCCTGAATGTGCTTACGATTCGCCAAGTGTAACGAAGCAAGGTCGGGAATAATGTAACACATTTTTAAAATCGTTGTGTATGTAATTCACAATTTCGTTAATTATGGTATTTGCTTCACCTCTATTGTTTAATGGATAAATAATGGGAAAATATACTTTTAAATTCTGTAATGCGCAGATTTTAAGTACAATATCAAATACAAATGGTTCCTTTTGTTCCTTAAATATATTTTATATAGAATGTCATCTTCAAAAGTCAATCAGAATTCGTACAGTAAATTTTATTGAAAGAAGTTCAGTAACAATTCAATTCAACACAGAAAAAAAACGTTAAATTTACTCAAAAACTGCATAAAATAATTAGTAATATTTTAAACTAAAACATCCCAAGATAATTACAGTGATCTGAAAAAATGTTTCTTAGACTCTTGGATATAACTAAGCTTCGCATGTTCTTGAGGTTTGGAGAGTATGCAACTAGCAATGCAGTATTGTAGGTTACCTTATTTTGGAATATTTAAAATTTTTAAAAGTTTTATAGTAATTAAATGAAGTATTTTATGTCGGATATGTTAGTAGATAATTATGACAAAACTGCAAGGAGTGAAAATGTAGTTTTGACAGTGTGCAATGAAAGAACAAATGCAAAATACTGCAGCTAACTGGATTAACTGTCTATCGGATACTTAGGTATTAATATTATTATTAAAAATGTTTATTTTCGTCGTTTCTACACTTGACAACGCTGCAAAAAACGACCGCACGGTAGTTGACATATCTAGCCATCTCGGACGATAATTGATTGTTATAGGCGTCGACTTTCCGTAGGAAAAGAGGGTTTTGCCCCATTTTTTAAACATTGGGCCAGAATTCTGAAATAATTTTTGTATTGTCTTTAGACCTCCCTGAGCATGTGGTTAAAAAAAAATTTTGCACTTAATCATAGTTATAATATAAACATCACATTGTTAGTCTAATGTTTGAAAAGGTTAAATTTAGTATTTGTCTTAACAGATTTTAAATGTTATTGAGCGCGTTAATATTCTTGGCATGATAAATGACGTCGAATGTGCGAGGTCGAAAGGAATTATTATTGGAGGCCCATATCTTCATCTTGTAGATATGGCCCCCAAGTTCCTTCTCCGCCTCGACTGCGGCTCTACTAGGAGCCTCCTTCTGTCTTCCGTCTTGGGATACTCCGCCGGTAAGGGTTTATCTTGTGGTTTATCTTAACATTTCATAATGTTAAACTAAAATAAAAATTGGAGAAAATGAATTAGTAATGTTTAATTTAATAATTTAACACCGTTAAATCAAAGAAAATAACAGTGTATTTATTATCGATGTAATTTTATGTCAAAAAATAATATAATTAAAAATAATAAAGAAAAATCGTTATATTAAATCATCAGAAGTTATGCTGAAATAAAAAAAAAATGTTAATATAAAAGAACAAATTATGAGGCTGATTTAACATCAAATATGAGAAATCATTGAATTCAGCAGTAAGTCGTCAACAGCATAATTTTATTTTATGTCAAGAAAAATGTTCTTGCGGTAGCAATCAAAAAGATGACATCAAGAAAACTGTTGCTCCATGAGTTTGTCTTTTCTGAGTGTATTTACAGAGAAATTAGAATAAATGTATCTATTAATTATCACATCTATAAAAAATTTACATAATCTCTTCTTTTAGTGTAGAAATGTAGAAATATTAATGCGTTGAAGCTACATTTATCCTAAATATTTATTTTTGACTACTAATAATAATTAATTATGAATAATTATTCTTTATTTAGATATTGTCTAACCAATAGTTATTTATAACTTTAAAGATTTGTTTGTAAATATTTCTAAATAATTAATAATAGAATGGTTGTTTCGCATTTATCTGAAATTAGTTAATCCATAAATATAATAATATAATAAATTGTTATTATATTAATAGCCGATTTACGAAAATATTTATTAATGCTTATTTTATTCAATTTCAATGATTGCAAAATACTTAATAATTTATATGTTCAAAATATTACAAATAAAATAGCATTAAAACAGCATATACAGTCTTCGACAATAATACACTTCGAAATTGATATCAACTTAAAAAGTATACATACACTTCTATCTTCGTGAAATATTGGTCACTGATAAATTATTTCTGCATTTTAAACTTTATTACGTACATTTAGTTAATATTTATTTCCAGATAAACATTTTTATAGTTTTTCTATGTAAAACAATGTCACATCTGAAAACGGTTTAAAACAAACATATTGCAATTTTATATAAATACTAGGTGATCTGGCTAACGTTGTTTTGCCATATGTAAAAATGATTAAATTATTAAAATTGTTATTAAAAAATAAGGGCTTGTGATAGAAGGATGAAAATTAAGGGTTGTATGTATATTTTAATGTCACATTATAAAAAAATAAAAATAAAAAATTTTGTTCAAAAAATAAAAGAAATTGTTTGGGGTGGACCACCCCTATCACTTAAGGGTATGAAAAATAGATTACGACCGATTCTCAGACCTACCGAATATGCATACAAAATTTCATAAAAATCGGTCAAGCCGTTTCCGAGGAGTATGGCGTCTAAAACTGTGACACGAGAATTTTATATATTAGATATTAAACCAATGGCGGCTGGTGAGATTTCAGGTATACCATATCTCAATAGCCAGACTGGGACCCAAACCAAACATTAGGGTATATGTACTGTGGCCATATAGAGAACTTTGGTAGGAGAAGAACGATTTTACAGTTTGCGAAAAAAAGTTTTAAAAAACGTGGGCCTCACCTCAAATTTTCAAAATGGCTTCTTTCGAGAAACATCTTTGTGCTTTGTTGAAAAAGGGTTTCATCAAACCTCGCCGATCATCTTGAAATTTTGCACGTCTCCATAATTTACGATTATAAACAACTTTTTCAAGTAACATTTTAGTGTATTTTCCGTAGAAAAGGCACTTTACCTGAAACCAAAACAGTTTTTACTCGGTGCACTGAGCATTTCAAATAGGATTATTTTACAAATGGTTACGCCTACCGATTTCAGCAAGGTATACCTATTTCAAATAAAACAGATAGGAGAATCGATTGTTTCGATAGTCAGATGGATACATTAAGATGGAAAAAAGTTCTGCCAGTTACAAGAAACATGGTGTGCCACAAGTGGCGCCCTCTACTAGTGACGTCAAAATTAGGAACATATTTCAATTTCTCGTCCGAAAAAACCCCCAATTTACAAATTTTATGTAAATATTTGGATTTCTTAAGAAGTTAATTACAAATATCGAAAATAAAATTTTAACTTTAACACCCTGTAACTCCGTTAATAATCAATTCCTAAAAAAATATTATAGGAAGAAGTAGTATTTATTTTCGGAATAGAATTATCCCCTGAATTTGTTACTCATCATTTCCGGACACCCTGTATATTTCAAACGCAATAAATACACAAAAATAGATTTAATATTTTTTCCTAGAACTGTAGAATTTTTCTTCTTCTTTATTAATCCCAGGCAGCACGAAACAATGGTCTAATATTGATCAAATATTATGACTTTAATATTGTTTATAGCTGTGTTGGTGAGATCTGTATATGTCAATAGTTTGCAATATTGGACCTACAGTGTTTCATGTTATTTATTTTTATTTTATTTATATAATATTGCATGTAAATGTTGGATCTTCAAATTATTTCATAACTGGTTATACAGAGCAATTCAGACCTTAACCAACAAAATTTTGAAATAGATGAGTCATGAAAAATGAAGTCGATATCGTAAAAAAGTTTTTTGTAAATTTATTGTAATTTCCAAACAAAAAATTTTTTGAAATTGTAGTATTTTCAACCTTTACATCACTGGGCTACTGCAGTTTCTAGACAGGCGATTACGAATATTGAAATCCGATTACTTTTTGTAGGTACTAAAGTTCTTGTGATGCCAGTTTTTACATTAGTTTTTCAAGTGTAAAAAATGGCTTATGTGTATAGCAACTCGGACTTAATGGTTGTCGTTTTAATTTATGGCGATGTAAAAATTCTTTAGCATAACGATTTCGCGGTAAACATGTGCCAAATGCAGCTACTTTTACCGCAGTGTGCAGTTAGTGCAAATGTAGTGCAATGCGAGGAAAGGACAATGTTAAAAATAGCCGATTTTTGGCTTATCCGAGGGAACGCATAAATCATAAAAAAATCAATTGATTATTGTTAATTAACATTAGAAATGGCCCAGAACAGAAATACGTCAGATAGCTGGGGAAATGTCGCTACTACCCCTAAACCTATATAAACTACCCTTAAATAGCTTTAAATGGATAATCATTAATTATTGTTATAAAATTCGTGTAAAATTAAAAATATGCTTGAAAATGATTTGAACAGACAGTATGTCAATATAAAAAGTGATAAATAACTGTAAAAATGTCCATTCCACCCCTAAAAATTAAAAAACCGACTTTCAAAAGCTAATGGTGAGCTTACTTTGACATCAAAAATAGATAATGCTTAAATGTTCAAAGGAACGCCTATTGCTAGAAAAAAATTATAGATTACTGTCAAAAAATGCAAAAACTGATACTAGAGTACATTAAGTAAGTGGGGAAATATTAATTGCACCCCTAAATCTATATAAACTGCCTTTAAATAGCTTAAAATAGATAATCATTATTTATTGTTGTAAAATTCGTTTAGAATGAAAAAAATGCTTAAATCACTTTTAAGGTTCATTTATATTATTGCGACCTGAAAAATGGGCGCAAGGATATTTGCCATTTTTTCAAAAAAATCAACTAATTTTTTTATGATTTATGCGTTAACCAAATCAAATCATGGAAGACATGGAGGTTCAGGATGTTCACGGCGTATTGTAGCAGTGTGGCGTATCATACACGAGGCTCAATTATATCCATACCATGTACAGCGTGTCCAAGCATTAATACCAAGGTATCATACTCGCCACGATCTCCTGACTTTAAATCATTTGGAATTCTTTTTGTGTCTTTAGCTCCTAGGATTACTTTTTTGTTGCTAAGAGAGCCTTTTTTTTCTGACAGTAAAAAAATGTTATAGTTTTGTGGCGGTTGGAGAAAAAAAACTTTTAATAATTTTAAACCAATCACGTTCATAATACAATGGTGGAATATGCTAATTTAGTTAAGAACCAATATTTACCAAAAAAAAATATATATATATATATTTCACAAAGACAAATCCAATGTTATGCCAATATTCCTAACCAATAATACAAACAGTTATTTTTATCAACATAATTGTCTAAGTTTCATATAGTTTTTGAAATATTAGTTCACTAAATGAAACCATTAATATACAAATAATGACAAATTGCTACTAATATTGGGCCACTGTTTAAATACTTTGCCAATATTGGTCCATTAAATCTATGCTACTTAGGATACTTTTTTTACTTTGTATTTACTTTGAACTTTTACTTGAAAAATGTTTACCTGAAGATAAGTATTATCCAGAAAAGTATTCAATAAAGTTCACAAAACTGAAACAGTGTAGGTACAAATAGCCAAAATCAAATAACATATTTTGATTTTAATGGTAAGGGAGCTTATAAAATAATAAATACTTTAAACGTATTCCTTAATTTGATCTATACTCGAACAAACAGCGAAGAAATAGTTGAAATTTCTCAATAATGTAACAACTCTATGATTAGCGTATAAGTACAATAATAAATTACACTGTAAGACATACAATCAATGACTATCAAGAAAACGAAGTCACAGTACGAGCACACAGCCGGTAATTTGTATTTCCTTTTATACATTTCCTTCGGCGTTCCACTTGATATTGCACAATGTATCGCTGATAATTATTTCCAGTATATTATTCGTTAAAAGTGCAAAAAGTGCGGATGTTTCTCATGTAAAGCATCATCTCAGCCATGAAAGTGCATCGTCGAATGCAACCTTGGACTAGATGCCTTCTTCCACCTGCTATCTACACTTCTATCTCTAACGCAGATCAAGGTGGATTAATTCTAATGACTCCCATAATTAGAGGTGATTTACGGCAAAAACAAAATCGGTATACACGTTGGCGTTTACACTGGAGGATAGATCGACATAGTGATCAGCACATGCAATTACACTCTTAGAACATTATAATATTTATTGTGATTAAATAAATTTAAAATAAATATATGGTGTTCTTTAAATTTTCCTTCCAAATAATGAACGCAAAAAGTTATTACATATTAATAAATTTACTCAAACAATAGAAGAAAAAAGAAAAATGTACAACAATGGCATATCATAGACTCAATATTTAGTAACACTTTAACCAAGAACTAATATCTAGTAGCCTCAGTTATCAATTTCCATTGAGCAACTAATTTAATAGAACCCATGAATCATCTTCTTGAAATTTATATCAGCTATCAGCAGTGACCTGGAAAACATATGTGCAGGGCTTTTAAGGCTTTGATGGCCTGTGCTGTTATTATTTAATCCATTATGGTGTTCCATGTCGTTGTACCGTAGCTTAAGTTCTACTAGTAGATGGCAGTCTCAGAATTCAGTTGTTTTCGGGTTGGGCTATGTAAGGGAGAACTTTCTATAACGATCACTAGATCTTTCCATACATTGCTATTGGTGGTATCACGGTAAGTAATCGCTTCTCATACAACAATGATCTTCTGAAGCATGTTGTAATAACTTCTGCAACTGCAACATTCCAAGCTATCAAATGTTTCGCTTTTCTTCAGTAGTGACTCAGTAAAGGCTGACAGATGCAAACACGCCGGAGTTTTTGTGGTGTTACTGTGGCGGAATTGTTTGTACATTATTATTATATAGATTAACAAATTATCATTTACCACCACCGAAAATCTAGAGAGTGGCTCATGTTATAAACCTGCTAACAATTTATAGCAGACATATAGGACCATACATGCAGCCCGTATATTTTTCCTACAAATCATATGCCGCATATTTCTGATAGCATAACCGATTACGCAGCTTCTTCTGTAGCAAATACGCATGCGCCGCAGCAAATAAGCATGCGCTAGATCGAAACGTTAACCTTCTACTGGTTATGACTAATTGACGGATCGACCTGTTCCATATCCAACGCTATTATAGGCGTGTATATATTTCGAGTAGGCAAAATTTCAGATATACCTTTCAGCTAATTTAATTATGAATGTAATTAATTCAATAGTGATTTTATGTTTTGAAGAATGGAGAATAATTTAAGCTCTATATCGTATTCTCAATATTGTAAACGCCCTAATTTAACAAGTGAGGAATATCAGATGATGACATGTATAAAGGGTTTAGGGCGCGAGGTCAAAATATGATGTATATGAGTGATGTTGAAATATACAGTTAATTAACAAGAATGTACGTGAGTATCATATACGTATAGTGCAAGGAAGTACAACTGTGAAATGGAAAATTGTGGAAGGAGTATGGTATTTTAAAAATTAACTTTCACAAAAAGAAATAGGTTGCTAGGTTCTTACAAAATGAAACTTTGCCTAGAATATATAGGAGGGTGCTTTTGCTAATTATATGTGACATATGAATTATGGTACGTGAATTTCTATATAAATAAAATCGAAATACTGATAGAAAAAGACGAAATACTATTACTATTTAAAATAAATATTAAAAGGTTGGAATCTGAATCGAAGGATATACCAAATTTTGACGAAACATGGATACAACAAGGTCATAGGGAAGACGGTACGATATGATATAATACGTGTTAATTTGTGAGCATTATAGAGACAGTGCTAGTGACCAATAGTGAATAGTGACTATATATAGTGCAATGTATTCTAAACTGTAACATTTTCTATCATTTTTCGTCATGAAACTGTCACAGTAGATTGTCAGAAGCTCAAAACAAACTTGTTAACACCACATAATATTGAAAATAGCAATAATATCTGTACTGTTTTACTGCTTTGCAAAATTTGTCAAAAGTTGATATTTCAATTCATCTATTTCTATCTTCACTGATAATTGAGTAAGATCAAATCAAAAACAGCTTCAATTCCTTTCAAAAATTATAGTGCCTTAAGAAATCGCTGTAGGAAAAAAATGTAAGTTGTGAAAGTTCGTTAAACATGATCCATGAAATTTAAAATAACGTTTTTTTTCTTCCTTCTAAAAATCAATGTTCCAGTAATAGAAAACTTATTGCAACAAATTCTTGTCAAATCCTGTTCAATTCTCTTCTCAATTTTGAATATACTACTTTACAGAGCGCTCCTCTAGAAATAACTTGACTAAATTTATGACAGCAAAAATGCTTTAATAAAAACTGGACAAATAAAACATTTTCTGGATCTTTATTAACTGGAAATGGGAAATAATTACTCATTCAGATTTCCATATCGATATTCACACAATAAAGGCATTACGTCTTCCTTATAAAAACCAAACAATGATTTATTTCTCACTTCCAATTCTACGAACCAGTATAAAAAAAATAATTATACTTAACTGAAATAGAACAGATCATCATTGTTTTCCGCTTTAGTTATCAAGGTCAAGGTTATTCCAATTCCTGCCAAGCGCCAGGGGGCTCATTTGTGTGTTTCATCAAATTATAAGGAAACATAGAATGAGAAACAATTTGTGTTATTAATCATTATGTAAGAATGGATATACAGGAAACAACAGACGAGACTTTTAAAATTGGATTAAATATATCGCCTATAAATATGTAATTTCTAATTTCTGTAGATATACAGGGTATCGCAAAACACTCGGCGCAGTAAGTGAGGTGGAAAAATAATGCGTCAAGCTCATGAAATATTTTTTTGAATAGTCATTATTAACAGAACTACGTAACCTCAAAGATATTTTTATTTAATTTGTTTTTTGGGTATAATATTTTTAATACGGTAACAATTTTTTTTCAAATTAGGGAAACTAATTACTTTTATAGATAAGCAGTTTTAGGTAAAATATTTCTAAAATTGCATCACCCTAAAGAACAGAAAGGGCACGTGTTAGGTGAAGATACAATAATAACTTTTTTGTATTTAATTTTATTAAGATTTTTAAGGCATTCTTTAAGAAATGAAAGTTTACCTAAAAATTTGATACTTTGATTTGATTGTTTGAAGCCAAAAAAACAAACGTTTGCGAAAAAGTCGACATTTTAATTTTTGGACATACTGATGAATTTGCGATTAAGCAACGTATACTTTGAAAACAATTAATTAAATGATATATATCGTCATATTGCTTTGACAGTAATTTCCAACCTGTCAATTTCCTCACAAACGGTTGTTTTTTTTTGCTTCAAACAACAGTACCAAATTTTTTAACAAACTTTTATTTTTAAAAGGAATTCCATCAAAATCTTAATACAATTAGACAAAAAAGTTCATTCCTTCACCTAGCACGTGGCCTTGTTGGTGTATATCAATTAGTTTGTTCTATTAGTGACACTAGTTACAATTGCGGCGATAATTCAGACGACTTACGTCATACGAACAATTCATTATATTTTTTAAAAAAATATTTAATAAACTGCAACTGAAAATAAAGAAAACATGTACTACACTAAATGTTTGAACTATATAGTACAATGCCAATTTCAGTTTTTTACCTGCCAGACACATTTGTCATGCTTACAAATCAGACAGACTGTTTCTATAAATTATACTGCAGGAAACAACTACTCCGCGGGTTAACGCCCCGACGGGCATTGAATTACACCTGCAGTATCTGTGTGGTGTAATTCAATGTCGGTCAGGGCATTAGTCCGCGGAGTAGTTGTTTCCTGCAGTATTATTTATAGATTTAATAGCGCGATTTAAGGTCTGCGGTTAAGTACCTACGACAATGTAGGTCGCTTCCTGCAAGTCGAGCCGCTTAGGCCGAGCAGTAAGTAGCAGACCAGTTGCATCTCAGGCAGACTGTTTTTTTACTTGACTTTAGTATACCTCTTGCTACTAAAACCATTTTAAACAGTGAAAAAAGTGAAGAACATTTTTCTCTGAGACATTTTTTGCCTCAACCCATCAGAAACACCGGATTTCAATATTCGGAATCACCTGGCTAGAGACTATAGTAGCCCAGCGATTTAAAGATTGAAAATACTGCAATTTCAATTATTTTTTTCTCGGAAAGCATAAGGATTTCAACAATAATTTTGTTTACGATGTTGACTACATTTTTTATGACGCATCTATTTTGTTTAGATAAGTTGTGAAAGTTAAGTAATATATGGAAGATTTAGCATATTTATTAATCATTAAAAATATCGCTTGGTTTCATTATAATATTTACTGATTTTTTATCTTTTGTTTGGCGACCTAGTTTATTGACACGAAAACTGCATTTAAAGAAGCAGAGTTCTCCAATTTTTAAGTCACGACAACAACAAAATTCCATGACAGGCAAAATAATTATAAAGTTTAGATTACAAAATTATATATTTTCTTACAAAGTTACAGTAACGTAATCAACTATTAGCACGAGCTAAAGACATTTTTAATTTTTGACATTAGACAGTAGAAGTATGGAGTACGACTATTACCGCGCAATTTCAATTGGAGTTTGTTTTATTTTTGAGAGATACACTGTGAATAAACGCAATTTATTCTCTTTTCTTGTCTTAGATTAGGTTTTTTATACAAAGACCTTTGTTTAAAGTGCTTCGGCTGCCTTGTTTCCGCAGGACAAAATACATTTTTAAATTTAATTTTTGTGGTCCTAAATTGAAAATTCAATTGTCATAATATTGAGAGCGCCTCTGGGAGGTACACTGTTGTCCCATGGACATATTAAAATGGACATAAAATAGACGTCCCATGAATATTGTGTGCTTTGTGGGTTCTGTATTGACTATATTCTTTGGAAAATGTTTAGAAAATATATTTTAAGTAGTTTCAAGCTTGATCTAATATTAAGAGAATTAATTAAAACAAACTAAGAAGGAATAAGTAAAGAATCTGGCGGAAAGGATAATGTAAATGTATAATAAATGAATAGAAATATTGTATGATTAAACATATCAGTGAAATCAACAATTTTGTAAGCTAAATACTGTAAATGTCATGGGAGAAGAAGAGAGGAGGTTGCATCAAATTTTATAGCATTAAGAAATGGAAACTTTTTTATTTTTTTTGTTCAGCTTTGTATGACACTAAGACTTCTGTGCTCATTATTGAAAGATAAAAATATAGAAATGGGGGAGAAAGATGGGAAAAGGTTGGAACAAATCTTACACTGTTTGAAGAATGAGACTTTTCTTTAATTTCCTCCCTCAAGAATGAATCAGATTATGGCAAATTCAGTTAAAGAAAATTTTCTTTAACAATCTATAGAGAGAAATATATATTTAAATACATTTGCTTAAACTAATTCTCCTCTGTTAGTAAAAAAAGCCGTCAAAGCCAAACAAGAATAGTTGTTTAATAGCGACTAAACATTGCGATTATCCACGGCGTTTTTGCCGTCGAAAAAAAGAGAAAAAGCCAGACCTGACCGAAAACTACGATTAACATTCTTCACGGGCTCCAAACAATGGCGTTGTGTGGTAGGGTACCACCTTGCAGATATTTTAAGATCGGTTACGTAAGAAGATGTCGATCGACGGAAACAGATCAAGGCCTCGACTGTGAGAAGCTAGGATATGGCTAACGGGATTGTGGAAGTTCTATTGTTTTGCTGACTCACTTTGTTATGGTCGTTGAACATTATTGCAAACAGTTCCGAATTTAAATGCTCCGACACGCCGTTGCAATCTATGAAATTCCTGCTTTAAACGACTGTAGAGGATTAGTTGCTTCAGAGTAACTCACGATAAAATTCCGAACTATAAATGGAATAGTGTAGATTAATGCCATATGAGATTTTATGAATATATTATAGGAATATATAAATATGTGACAGTTATAATTTATTTAAAACATAATTCAGCGGCAATAAATATATCATTTAGTACGTAGGAGACAAAAATCGATGTTAAATTTGCAAAACAAAATATTTATACACTATCGAAAGGAGCAACAAACATTACATTCATCACTTCTACTGTGGTAAGGTGTCAACACTACCAAAACAACTTATTGTATATAAATTCGATCTGCTACTGGACTTTATATTTGATGTAAAAAAGCTTAGTACTACTGTATGTACTGTTTGAGTTTGTGCAGAGAAGATCTATTATATCGAATCTTGTAGTTTTTTCTCGATTTATTTCTGAAACTTTAGATGGTAGAGAGTAAGTTGACTTAACATTTACGGACTTGCAAAAAGCCTTCGATCATATAAACCACTATATTATGGCGAAATAGCAAGATTTTGATTTGTCAGATTCGTTAATAACTCAATTGGAATCATATTTCACAAGTAGGTAATTCATGGTAAGATATTAAAACTTCTCGTCCTTTTTCTTCGTCTTCAGATGTACCGCAAGGCCCTAATTTAGGGTCACTTTTGTTATTACTCTTTATGAATGATTTCCCAAATATTGCTTCACGTGAAAAATTGTTTTTTACCAATCTATTTCAGATTGTGATCAGCTCCAACTCTGTATGGATCGTATGTTGTCATGGTGTGAGTTAAATCATTTGTCTGTTAATATTTCCAAATGTAAAACGATATCCTTCACTCGTAGAACCAATTTTGTTCTTTATAATTACGTTGAAGTCAATTGGATATTCTGTACCTACCCTGTCTTCCGTATCTTTTGACTTCTCACTTCTTATTTCTTAGATGGTATTTGTGTTTCTTCAACCTTAAGCTAACATATCTTAATAATTTTTTTGCAGGGTGCCAAAATATAAATGTTGATACTAAAGGAGTTGTATATCCAACCAATATCAACAAAGAACTATTATGAAAAAAATATCTGATCTGATCTAATAGGTTTTTTTGAAAAAATACATTTCAAAAATAAAAATATAACTACAAAAAAATGAAAAACTGTGTTAGGAAATTACAAACTATGGTACAATAAAGGTTAAGTAAAAGCTCCTGTAACGTAATTTGTTCGAAATTTGTTTTTTGTATCATTATTAAGGAAGTAAACAAGATAAGTTTCCCAGAAAAACATTGAAATCAGTTAGTTATAGTAGTTTTGTGGTTAGTGCATTCTGTCTTTCTCTAGTGCTTGCTTGATATTTGTGAGTATAAGTACACAAAAATAATCGAATAATTTATAGTAACTATGAACTCTGATGTTTGCACGGTAAACGCTTTTCGCAAGCAACATAAGTCATTCTGAACATTTGTAACTAATTCATATTTTGTTCTGCCTGAAAAGAGTTCTTAGGAAATCATTCATAGTAAGTATGTTTATGTGGATATGTAATTATTGTGTACAAACACCTGGCAATCCTGACATAGTATGTTAGCAACGTTGTTACACAGTCAAAACCTCTTTGCTCATAATTCTGCAAAATAAAAGGACTCATATTTTTAATACACCATATAAAGGGTAGATTGTTATTCTCGGATATTTCTTCTCTTTTCAGATCTTAGGTATCCTCCTGATAGTTGTATGATATTTTTCTTTAGATATTCGGTTTCTCTGACAACTGATCATTGGTTCTTCTTTCATCTATTTTGGTTCAGAAATGATCCATGCTCAATGGAAGAAAATTCATTATCTGAATACATTTCAGTGTAAGCTTTCTATAAATGCCTTAATTTCTCATCTGGTTTTCTCTCCAGACTGAAGAGAATTGTTTAACTAATTTGCTGGTTAATTGATAATGTACTCCAAAAAAATGATTGTCATTCTCAATTGTTCCCAAATGTCTTTTGATACTCCTTTAAGGAAGTAATGGGTTGGCTAAATACCTAAACCTAATATCTCGCTTCTTCATTTTTACGTACGATCTTTTTCAAATTTTAGGTGATTTAAATAAACCTTCATCTATAAGTGTATACTAGTATAGTTGAATAGGCGACTACAATTAATTGATTAATAACATTAAATATATTGTTTCAACAATACTTAAGTTCTTCATTTTGGCCTTAATGTAACCTTAAGATGTTAATTTAGAGGCTTACTACTTTTAAATAATTATCAATGATTTTAATTATCGAATATTAGGCAAAAAATATAAATAATAACATTATCCAGTTGGGAGATGACTAAAGAACAACAATGACTTAATTTTACAAAAAAACATAAGTCATCACTTTTATGATCAGGATGTTATAAATACAGAGTATACAGAAATATGAAAAAAGTGCTAGAAAAATACCTATTATCGATAATTTTGTATTGTACTTTACTGATGTATTAAATTTTAAAAGATTTGTTATACTGTCAGAAATACGAGGAGGAAAATGCTGAGGATAAGGCAAATATTTTCTAAATTTCAAAACCAGTATTTCTGACTAGTATTTGGCAATATATCTCAGGTACTATTAGGGTATAAATATCGTGCTATTTTTATCAAATAAATCGATTTTAAATTCCACAATTTAAACGATATAGCAGCAATGTATAGCACCACTTGACATACGTTCTTCAGTTTGAATTAATTTCGCAGCCACTTTTTCTATTCCATTAATTTTCAAGCTTGCCAACGTTCACTGGTAAATCAACTCTTAAATGAATAATAATAATAACTTTATTATATATAATGAAACTGGAAATCAATTGAAACAAAATTGGAAAATAAAATTTAAAAAAAAATGGAAATGGCATTATGCATAACTACTAATTATAAAATTATTACCTGATAAATAATAGTTAATCAGGTTAATTGCAGTATTTTGCATTCGTTTTTTGCTCCTTCATTGTTAACTATCAATATTAGATTTGAACTCATTACAGATTCGTCAGGAGTACCAACTAACTACAGAACGCACACTCCGCATACACTTAAATAAAATGCCAATGTAAGTACGGAATGTTGTTGGTGGTAATGATGAGCCCATTGCCATTCCGAAATTGTATTGATAAAATTCATTGTTAAGTTGAAAATATGTTGTCTTTATACATAGACTTAGTAATCCTATTATACATCCTACGTTTAATTTTGTTCTGTTTGCCAAATTTATATGATTCTCCAATTTATTTTTAATGATATTCAGTGTTTTGTCTACTGGTACGTTAGTGAATAAACTAACAACGTCAAAACTTATCATTAAATGATTATTATTAAAATTATTTTAGAAAGAAATCCTTTCTAAAAGATGTTTACTATTTTTAACATAAGAATCGGATTGTCCAAATAAAGGTTTAATAATTTGTAACAAATATCTTGCTAATTTGTTGCAAGGCCAATTTATAGAACTAACTATTGGTCTTAGAGGTACGTCACGTTTATGAATCTTTGGTAAACCATAAAAATGTGATGGTTTACTAATGTGGGTTTAAAATTTGTCTTTCAATATCTGAAATTTTTTGTTTGTATTTATATAATGTTCTATACATTTTGTTTTCAATATATTTAGTTGGGTCTTTATTTAAATTCCGTCATTAATTATTATTTTTTCATCATATAAATTTGGAAACGTCGCGTCAGGTCGACACCAAGTTGAATTGCCGCCAGCAGTCGGAAAAGAGAGTTTAAATAATGGTTTGAATTTTTTTTCGCCGGAAATACGCATTAAATTTTTTTTTAAATCGCGTGTTCGTATTATACTCATTTTCCCTCATTTCTTAAAATTAATGACATTATGACTGAATCACCCTGTACATATATCAATAATATAAAGACATACTGGCAGGTACTTAGGAAGACGAATCTGTAATTCAAATTTTAAGAGCAGTCACACTTGAAACAATATCTTGTGGGCGTCGAATATACGCGCTAAAATTAACATAATTTTGAGAAAAAACTACAACTTGAAAAAATTCAAACTGAATTCCGTTCTCACAATCTCTCAAAGATACAAACGCCGATGTGCGCATAAGCCGCACCTTAACTACGCCTCCGCAATCGTTTTCATATTGAACTCTATGAGTGCTGTTTCAAGTTATTTTATAATTATAATAATTGCAGCACAATCCAGCAAACAGATTATCGTTATTAAAAGTAAAGTACTTGACAAAGTCAGGCAGCTTTTGGTTGCTGCCAAGGACCACCAGAAGACTAGGAATACTCAAACATTTGTTAATCTTAATTGCATTCTATTCTTTTATAAGACGCCGTGCTCTTCAGCGAGGTGTAGAGATTTTCTCTCTACTAAATGAGTAACAATTATATTTTAAAAATAGTATTCAAATCTAAAAACTTTCTACTGCTATTGTTGACGGTTACATTGTTATCAGCAAAAACACTTCAGCAATATTTAGAAGATAGTTCTTGAGCAGTTATAGTAACAGTTTTGCAAAAAGAGACATGGGGGACAGAAGTAAACGATGTTAGTTGATAATTGATGTTAATGAGAACCATTTAGTCCCATATGTAGTTCTTAGGAATATATTTTGGCATAATTGAACAATGACATAATATTCGGTAGTAAATACAGAACGTAATTATTATTTGCATACTATTTACTAGAAATAGATTTAACAGAAGAATAGTTTAGCAAAATGATTTTTAAACTTATTCTGCTCATTATAGGTTTCGTGATCGTGCAGGAAATGAAGCTATAACTAATATCAAGATTAATATACTTATTCCAACGCTAGCTTAGTTTCACTGTTCCTCAAGTACAGTAATACTTTATTGAAAGATTAACTTATTCTTGTATGATATGTATTATATATTCAAATTATGGAAAGTACTATGCTTAATATACAGGGTGGTCCACTTTCGAAAGCGGAAATTTTAGAGGCCTACAGAGAACCACAAAATAATATCAGTTTGTATTATAAACTATATTCGAAAAAGGCTTCGTTACAAAGGTACAGGGTGTTAAAATTTTTATCAAACGTTCCAAAATTAATATTTTTAAAACTACTTGATTAGATATTTAAATGAAATTTGAAACGTTTGATAGGTAATCTAGATACATATTTTTACGTAAAAAATAATATTTTTCTTCCACCAGTGACGTGCATACGGACAGATCTTCGGCAAATTTTAATAAAAAAAAAATGGTCCGCCAATGTTTTTTTAGAAACAAAAACTGTTTCTAGAATCCCTGTTCAATTTACAACAGAAAAAGGCTCCTTACTTTTTTTCGTTTGACACACCGTTTGCCAGTAAAAAATTTAATTACCTAATGACTTCTGATTTATTTATTTTTATTAAGTAGGGGTCAAAAATCCAGGGGTTTATTCTATAGTCAAAAATAAGGGTTTTTTGTTATACAAATGTGGGATCTTATGAAAGCCATTGACCAGCTACAGCGTGTCAATAATTAAAAAAATCAGTTTTTAATTTTTAGTTTCTAAACCGCTTGAGATAATTTAACCAAATTTAGTATGCATATTTATTATGGCATTAGGTATTAAATAAAAAAGTACTAGCTATAGAAACTTACCAGTGGCGAAGGTGTGGGTATCAACTTCAATATTTGCCAAAAAAATATATCACAAATAAAATAGGTTATCATATGCGTGATTGTATTATCTCCACTCTTCGCTTCTTTACACTTTTTTGTATTCCGAATCCATTAACAACAAAATCTCAGGTATTATTGGCAGCCTAGGAAGGTCCCTTGTACAATCAAAATAAATGAGATGAATGAATATTCTGTTATATTTTTTAATTACTTGGAAACTTTTCGTGATAAAACAAAAAGTTCTGACCCGCTTGATTAACTATTATACTTTTAAAAAATTACACACAACCACTGTCACTCTCTACAATTTCGACCCCTGACTATAGTTGGTTACCTATTGCCTTCGTTCGATTTTCTTATAATAAATATACATTTGTAACTGTACCTACGGGACGTGTGATTTATTGGTATACTCGCGTCAAGAATTCAGACGTCTTACGTCACGGCTGACGTTACACATTTGTTTTTATTGTCAACGTAATTGTCGATATTTTGTCGCGTTAAAAACAATCATTTTTTACAATTTACTGCAATATATAACGCAAACTTTTAGTATAGTATATAGTTTTATTACTATCAGTTGCCGTTTCTTCAATATTTTGACGAAAATATAATGAATTATTCATTTGTTCATATGACGTAAGTCGTCTGAATTCTTGTCGCGAGTATAGTAAGATGTTGTAATGCGAGAAAATGCAGTTTATAACGAAATAATAAAAAACGAATGCAAAATACTGCAGTTAACTGGATTAACTGTTATCTATCTATCGGGTATTATTATTACTAATGAGAATGTTAATTTTTGTCGTTTTTGCATTTAGAAACGCTGCAAAAAAAACGACCGCAAAGTAGTTGACACTGTTGACAAATGTAAGCCTTATCTATTGATCTAAGCCATCTCAGTAGACACCTATCATAGGCGTCGACTGCAGGAAAAGAGGGTTCTGCCCCATTTTTTAAATATCGAGCTAAAATTCTGGAATAATTTTTTTATTCTTTTAGTCCTGCCTGAGCACGTGGTTAAAATTGTTGTACTTAATCATAGTTAAGCCTGTGTAACCAATAGTATGATAAATTGCTAGAATGTGGCTATGGCAGCAAAATGACTTTGATGTATGTCTAACAATTGAATTACAAATCATTTTTTCCAGGGAAACCAAAAACGTTGCGATCTTATAAAGAAACTCAGTAAATAATAAATATTAAAAAATCGGAAAACAAATGTTTAGACGGGAATTTTGCTTTAGGTAAAATTTCACAGAAACCGAGGAATCGGTAAGTCAACACATTTGTACAAATCCGACAACAACTTGTTATTCAAATTAGCATTTTCAAATATGATTTACGGATTGTCTTCCACGTTGTAAGTTACTGTTAATTACAAAGTTTGCACAAATTTATGCACATATGCGACTCGCCTCGTGAGAGCTAGGTGAGGAAGACCTCTTCGACGGCTATATACGGAGAAATCTTTAATTGAAAATAACCCGAGCCGTCAGTTCTGTTCGGATTTAGCCATTGAAATTTTCTAAAATCCACGTATCGGTTACAAACGCAGTCACGAAGTCCACATAACTCACCGTCAATGGACAGTCTGGACTGGAACGGTGAAAGAAATTACACAGTCTTTAATTAATATTGTGCTAATGTTGCGTGGATTATTATGTCTGTCAAAATACATCCAAATTAGCGTTAGACGCCTTGTTTATAATTATACGGTGCCGGACTGAACATATTTATAATAATTTTATACGAGAATTAATTGATTTATCGTGCTCAGCGACTTGGCCGGTCGAGGGAAAATCACACCTTGCGAGGTAATCTCTCGGGCTGTAGCAAAGAGAATGAGGTGTTAGCCAGGTATTTAGTACGGTGCACAGTTTGCGCGAAATTGATGTGTGCTTATGGCGGAAGTCTTTGATAAATGGCGAGCGATTAAGAGCTATGAGAAATCCTCGATGATGAGGCTCTGGCTGAACCCGATATCATGATCTTGAATCTAAGACAACGGAACATCTCACTTAAGGTGATAAAATCGTTAATATATCTAACAACGCAACCTTAATTTTACAGGAAATTCGCCGTATAAATACAATGTGCTTTATTGGTTGTGAACACACTGAACGAAATTCTACTGAAGCTGTTACTATAAATTTGTGCTTAACATTTTACAACTATACTGTAAAAAATAATTACAGTAAAAATAGATGGCAACTTATTTACCACACATTATTGCTGTAACTTTCTTATCGATTGTAACTTCACAAATAAAATGTAAAATTACGTTGTAAATTTATTTTGCGGTGTAATTTCAAGTTTTGCAATTGTAATATCACTTTGTGATTTTACAATACAAAAAGTATTTTTACATTGTAACTTTCACAATTACTTGTAAAATTGCAAAGTAACTTTACAGGCAGTTGTATAGTTACATTATAATAATACATTTTATATTATGACTACAATGTATTTTTTTATATTTATTGCACAGGATGGTCCAATTTGGGCACTTAGGTATAGAAGATTTCTTCTATTTTCAGAAAAGACAGAAAAAAGTAGCCAAGATATTGGAGCTTAACTTTTGAGAAAAGTTGAATATCGAGAACCACATTTCGATATTTTGATTTGTTTAAGAGGTTTGTTTGGTTAGGAGATACATGATGAAACATGATGTTTTTAAATTTTAGTCGTTTTCTATGGTAACTTTTCTACATATTATATTAATATTTATACATTGTAAAGACATTTTTTCTCTATGTGTAGTGGCTTGAGGAATATTTTTTTAACTTCTAGTTTTCCGTTACTATAACAAACATATATATTTGTTAATAAAATATCATACGTATGTAATATGGGGCATCATAGAAAAGACCTAAAATTAAAAAAAAATCTATATCAAAACTAATTAAGATATCGAAATGAAATTTTCGTTATTTAATCTTTCTCAAAAAATATTCGCGTGACATTTGGACTATCTTTTCGGAGAATAAAAGAAACCTACTAAAACTGTCGCAACTGATCTATCCCGTACAGTCAATTTTAGAAAAACTTACTTTAAAGACATCTTGTTTACAACACTCGAATTCACTAACAGTGTTTTGACATAGATACTTAAAAAAATCTGAATAGTAATTCATTTATACCTAATAGTAATATGCCAACATGAGAAAAATTTAAATATCGTAAGGAACTAATGATTGTTACTTACCTTAAGTAACATATCAGGCTTTTTTGCGAATTTCTCAATAGCATCACTGCATCAGAATGTTATTTCGAAATAAAAATGTAGTCATATTAAGTAGCCTACTTAACATGAATGCCAATTGCTTCTAATGTTAATAAACACCCTTAATAGTAATACTGAATTTTTGATATGAGATCTCCAGTGAAGTCAAACATTTCCGAAGCAAAAGATTCGTTTCAGATTTATATACAAAAAATTAAGTACTTTGAAATTTATGACTCATTTAGATTGAAAATAATACTTATTTCTATTATAGTCCCCTTTTATCTTAACATCAGCATAATAATAATTTTTAAATTTATAATTAAAATTTTTGGACAAATTGTGTGAGAAACATTTGTTACACAAAACCGTACTTTTCCTAACTGATTATATAAATAGCTTTGTACTCAGATTACGGCTCAGTTAGCTAATTAGTAGTTACAGCTTCATTATATCTTCAATTTATTAACTGCCCTTTGCTTATTTTTTTTATCTGAGAAATACATGTCCATACAGGTACTGAAGTAATAACATATTATGGTTTTACGGAAATTTTTAATTGAAACAGAACACTTATAAACATATTTAACAATGTAAAAATATATTCATAGAACTAAGGAACATTTTATATATTCAAATGAGATTTATGATGGTCTTATACTAACTATTACAAAGTAATATTAATTACATATATAAATGTGCATAGATAAGTAGATACCCAGAACTTAAAAAATGCCCCTGTTCTTCAAATATGTATAAAATATAATTCTAATATAAAACAATATATTTTTTATATATTATGTAAAATGAACAAATCAACAGTGGGGTAACAGATTTTTGTAGATGCAAGGATACCAATGTTTCTTTGCTTCAATAATTATGTATAACTAAACATACCTATTACTTTACGGTTTTATTGTATATTGGCAGTTTTCTTGTAAAATTACAAGTGTCAGTGTAATATCATTATTACACTGACACTTATTACTGACTATTATTTTTAGAATTATTTTAAGACAATTATAAGGATATTCTTACAAAGTATATTTGTAAAGTTACTGGCCTCTTTTTCAGTGTGACTATAAATGTAGTAAACCATATAAGTTCATTGTTGTGGTAAATGCAAAAATATTACAGTAATTGTGTTGTAAACTTTAATATAATTGTAAAACTTTTTACTATATTTTGCAAAAAATGTCACATTGTAAAATTTAAAATGCGTGTATAGCGTAAAATAAAACTATTTATAGATTGTATTAATCAAACACTTTTAGTCATCAATTACCAATGCTACAGAGACACAATTGTAGTAGGTATTCTATCTGAAATCGAATCGTGGAAGAGATGGAGGTCCAAGACATCCACGGCGTATAGCACAGTATATTCAACCATGCTTCTTAATTATATGGCCCCGACGATCTCCTGACTAAATTATTTGGACTGTTTTTGTGAAGATATTTAAAAAATGAAGTGTAGCGCACCGAAGTGGATACCTACTAGTGATGATTTACGCAAACGGATCATTGTTGCTGCTAATAACTTACCAGTTCAAAACGGGCAAGAACCAGAAACATTTGTGTTAGTTTGTAGAAACTGAGTAAGACGAGCCCAAAATTTTGTTGAAACACCAGGTATGCATTAATAACCGTAGCAGCAAAAGCAGTTGAATTGCTGCATAAAATGGGTGTTATGAAATGTTATTTATTTATTTCCATCTGAATTTCTTTCCATTCTTTGTTCGGTCGCCGATTGCATGCTTTGCCGCCTTATCAGATTTTACATTGAATCAGTTTCCAATGTCGTGCAGAAGTGTATTTTTAAATCATTTTCAAATCTCCGTTTTTATTTTTATTTTTTGTATTTGTACATTTATTTTTTTTTAAATAAGTTCTGAATCACTGTATGCTATAAATTATATTACAGTAATTTTTGTGAAACCGAAATCCATCAAACCCGCAGCAGTTAGATGTAGACACTTACATGTCGTGCATTCTTGACCTTCCGTCGGATATGACAAAGATCGAGCAGCCAGCCAGGGCTATACGTGTTACATACGGTGATCAGGGTCACTGGGGTGAGACAGACACGTGCAGCTAGAGATTCATCGAGGGATCTTTTACTTTGACCCTACGGCATACCGATGCCAACAAGCTCGAATCTGGTATATGTTGGATATGTCACAGACGAAGGACTTTGGTTGATTGCTATAGGTCATTATAAGTCTTTCAGGTGCATTTGCAACAGATGCAAAAAAATTTAAATACCAATGTGTATTCAGTGGTAATTATTTAACAAAAATTTTTATAAAATCTTGGAGTGGTGGTTACAAAAATGCTGGTAAAAGTTGCAGTCATTATGTCAATAAACTCAAAGCTTTTAGTAAATGGTACTGCAATATATGTAGGATTTGGTAACATTTCTATTGTAGTAAAATGGTGTTTGAAGATTATTACTACAAAATTATAAGCATACTAGTATGTTAAATAATTCAAATTATGATGGAGTTATAATCACAACAAATTGTAATACATAGGTCTACAAAAATATAAACGTTTACTATTGTTTTTTCTCAGTGTATATTACTGTTCGTACTATTAATATAATATATTTCAAAAATAAGATGTGCCTATTATACACAGCAGGGATATATACAAAAGCAGTAGGTCAGATGTTACGAATATACATTTAAAATACTTCTTTAACTATGTAGTAATATATATTATTAACTAATAACTGGAAATAGCAATAACATTAAGTTTTACCAATATTTATATGTAGATAAACCTTAGCACTATTTTTATACAATCTAGTATAGATCT
Source organism: Monochamus alternatus (assembly GCA_037114965.1). Classification (NCBI taxonomy): domain Eukaryota; kingdom Metazoa; phylum Arthropoda; class Insecta; order Coleoptera; family Cerambycidae; genus Monochamus; species Monochamus alternatus. The sequence goes on from CM073426.1 coordinate 128,786,027, forward strand.
TCCAAAGATAGTCAAACGGTTTATTGTATTATCGGGTAATTTGTTAAAAGTATCAAGTCCTTTAAGAAATATGGAATTCAACATTATTTTTAATCAGTCTTTTAATATGAAAATTATTTCTCAATTTTGTTCAGTGTTCAAGAATTTGTTCATTTGTTATTAAAAAAATGTTAAATATAATAGTTGGAGATCATTTACTATTTTGTAAAATAAAAATCATGTTTATTAATACTATGATATCTTAAAATAATATGCAGGGCTTCGAAATTAAATATACAATATTATCTAGTGTAACAATGAGATGACGACTGCGTTAAATCTGCTTTAAATGTACATTAACTAAATAAGCGAGTATTTTCAAAACTATATTTCGAATAACAAAATGGTTATTTTCCTATAACAAAAAAATAAAAAAAATATAATTTGTGACTATACCTATATGTTTCGTACAGTAAAGAACAAGAAACAAATATTAGACTGGAGTCATACTTCCTGACAATCTTGAAAATGACATATTGTCCATTTAAATATGAGTCTGGTTATTATCTATAACCTTAGCTTTAATAAATGTATTAGAAATATGAGTTTAAGAAGAAACATAATTATAAATAAAAGTGATATAATTACTAAAATCCTTTAACTGGTTAAATGATCGTTAAATGCGGTTAGAAGTAACCAATCTATCACAGGATGACGAAACATACATATAATATAGAATCATAATAGCTACAAAAAACATATAGAAGAAGCGTAGCATTATTGATTGCCTTCCTTAATAATAAGCACACAGAAATAGCTCTGACTACAAAAATTGTTCATCGATGTGCTATTACTTGAAAAAAAGTAATCATGTACTAGACAAAGCAAAACTGTGAAAGTTATTTTCTAGTTTTCGTTCATTTTATAGGGAAAAGGTATTTAACTATACTTAATGGAAGTCTTCTTGAATAAATGTTTGCAAAATATCATTCTCGTCGAATCGATAGAAGTCGATGACTTTCAATTGTGTCTACTACCATCTACACATATGTGGGCTGCTGGCGAGTAACTTTAGTTGCTATATATATTTTCAGGTGTAATTAAATGCTGGTCGGGGCAGTAGTCCGTAGAGTAGTTATTTTCCGGAATTCTGTGTTTGAAAAATCGTTCGTTCTCGCCTAATCGCGATAGTGGTCACTAGCATTCAAAGGTGCCTATTGCTATGTAGAGCGTCTTACTGGCTTTTTAGTCCACCATGGAGTAGCAAATGGCCGCTAGATTTTGCTTTGCTACACCGCGTATTGATGGTCTCTTCTGTTGAATTAAACAGACTTAAAACAGCTAAGGTTATTCGTTGGTTACCTCACCTATGACATACTGATGAGAGCTAATAAGTTCTAAGCCGGTATATGTCTGGTAGGCTGCTAACGAGTGACTTTAGCTGTTTGCTATAGTTGTTTTAGGTGTAGCTGTTTCCTGAAATCCCGTACCTGCAAATTAATGAATTTAACTTGAAATGTAAGGACCATACTGAAAAACCAATGTATAAAAAATTCAACTGTTACAATTGTCCAACTAAAATATGTTTATATGATATTTAATACAAGATTAATTGCCACTAAGTACAAAAATTTTAGTCACTTGCTCAGCAAGGTCTTGAAAATTATTTTATTCACAAATTTTTTTTAATGGGACAAAACTCTCTTTTCTCCAGAAAATCGGCGCCTGTGATAAGTATCGTCTGAGATTGCTTAGATCTATCTACCATGCGATCGTTTTTTGTAGCATTTGCCGTTGTAGAAACGATTAAAATGAACATTAAAAATAATAGGTTATACAGGTTATCTCACATAAGAGGTCCACTCCCATGTATCTCGCTTAATATGCGAGACACGTCAAAAATCTTTAAATGTTTTTTGTTGCATTTTTTAGGCCTTTATGCTCGTAGAAACAAATTTGAGATCCATGGCTAACTTTATGAGTAATAACAAAAAAACCTGTAAAGTGCCCAAACTTTAATAAGGCTGCCTAACTTTGTTATTTTAAGAGATATAGGAAATTTATTGATAATAAATTTTGATTGCAGAATTGATACCTTTCACTTGGTATAAATAGATTTTTGAAATATCGTACGTGGTCCCCTGCGCCCTCTAGGCAGACAAAAAAATTCTATCTAAGCAGGCCATGGCCTCAAAAAATTGCGTTGTTTCGTCTTTCATACAATATACTACATGTCGCTCTTATCTTTTGTATTTATTACAGTGTTTTCAATTTTAGTATAAAAAATGTACCTAAATAATCCTATTTGAAGTATTCAGTGCACCGATTGAAAACTGTTATCGTTTCAGGTAAAGTGCCTTTTCTACTGAAAATACAGCAAAATTTTGCTTGAAAAAGTTATTCAGAACGGTAAATTATAAGAACGTGCAAAATTTCAATAAGGCACTTTACCTGAAACGATAACAGTTTTACAGATGTATTAAAATATTTGGATTCTTGAAAAAGTTATTTACAAATATCGAAAATAAAATTTTAAATTGACACTGTATCTTTTTATCATTAACTTTTGATTAAGGTAAATTTGGCAACATCGTATTATTTTGTCGTCAGGGATCTACTATTGCTCTATGTTGCATTTATTTCCGAAAACCCTGTATAACGATCTACAACGACAAAGATAATTCCAATCTTGCAGCTAGTGATTGCTGTGTTGAAGTTACGATTATGTGACGTCAAACTAGCTTTTTCTAAAAACAGAGCAACGTACGTCGCTTAAAATTATAAGAACTCTTTCCAATGTATAAGCATCTGCAACGCAAAACAATTCTAACGAAATCGTAGCTCATGATTACTGTTCGATTCCATCTCCGCCGCCAAATCCAGCTTTTTTTCCACGAAGACAACCTCATCTAAATAATTAATCGGAACAAGACTAATACGCCGCAGAACACGGTCGGAGCGACATTGAAAAGTTATGTTTATCTCGAGCTAATTTGTTACCCGATGCTACGTTTATATTGCCTACCTTATAAGTTAATTTATAGCAATTGCTCTCTAATGGTACTCCACTAATTGACAAGTGTGTTAACATAGTTATTTCGTTCCACGTCGTCTTTTTAAACGGACCTGCCGTCAGCATACATTAGGCGTATGAAGCGCTGTAAACGCCCGTCGCTCATGCATTGCGTTTTTTTGCGTCGCTGCAGCTTATTACCACAGCACGAGTTTACACTTTACACTAAATTGGCCCGTACGCAGCTGTGTAATTTTAATTGCAATTTTCAACTAAGGAACTAAACAAACCGACTGACTAATAAAAAAACTTGTTACATGTTTTATGTCCAAGGTTTACTAACTTTGCAGCGTAAAGTTTGTATTGCTCTTATCCCTCAAGAAAGGGTAATCGAAAATTCATTAATACAGGGTGTTCAGTATTAATCGGGTAGACGTCATCACAAAAATTAAGATAGAAGTTCAGATAAAATTTTGTAGAAAAATCCAACAGAAGAAGAAACGGGCCAGCTCGGGAGAATTGGTAGTTAAGTTAGGTTTTCATGTAATAGTCTGCGATGTCTGCCTTTATACGCTTTGCGTCCTTCTTCGTTTTGTAAGGTAAAGAAATATACCAAAGTCGAAGAACGTTTTCAAAAAGAAGACTCAAATAATCTGCTATCTGTGGATGTTACTATCACAATTTTTAGCCATGTGCAAAGACTTCAGTCAGGCAATGCAATGTTGTAAAAGCAAAACTGTAAGTATTGTTTTGTTTAATTAAGTGGTATAAAGTACGAAATCTTTAGTAGTTTATTATATAGTGTGTTACAAATTAAATGTAGCAGCGGAAAAAATTTCATAATCGGTGACCAATTTTATAAATGCAGTTAGTTGATACAGTTAGGTAAGTTTTTTGACATATAACTAATTTCCATTTAAAAATTATTGTTTATTTACCTAAATCATATTAGCATCTTACTGACTGTTTTGTTATTATTCTAAAGCTTACACTTTCTATCTATACAGAGTGAGAACTTATATAAACAAATTACTAGTTTTTGTGATACCAGTCTTTACATTAGTTTTTCAAGTGTCAACTGCTGTTTTCGATTTTTTTTTTTTTCAAAATTGTATTTGTCCCGTGTATACTCGCGTCAAGAATTCAGACGTCTTACGTCACGGCTGACTTTACACATTTGTTTTTATTGTCAACGTAATTTTCGATATTTGGTCGCGTTAAAAACAATAATTTTTTGCAATTTAGTGCAATATATAATGCAAACTTTTAGTGTAGTATTTAGTTCTATTACTACCAGTTGCAGTTTTTTAAATATTTTTAGGAAAATATAATGAATTATTCATTTGTTCGTATGACGTAAGTCGTCTGAATTCTCGTTGCGGGTATACATTAATTTGTTTTAGGTAGGTTCTGAATCACGCTGTATAACAATACTATTCTATAGAAATAATCACTGCAAAACATATAAGTACTATATATCGATGCATGTAAAAGATTGTAAAGCAAATAAAACGTATAAGTGACCACTAAGTTTTATTGTAAATGCTCTCGTATTATTAGATATAATTTGATGTTTCGTTTAGAAAAACTCATTTCTGTAATTTTATTTAATAAGTTAATTGAATTTTGTATTTGCAACAACAGACTACTTTGATATATAGTGATTGTCCGGGTTATTATGTCGTGACCTCGGCAACTGGTCACTGCCAAAAACAGAATTAAAGTGAACATAACTAGTTAGCTGGGATTCTTTGATCTGTCCTTGTTATTCTCGTGCTAGATTCTGTGAGGGCAAATCCACTATCAGTATCTCAGGACCCGGCCATATATTTGATTTGGTTTCTGTTGTTGGTATTGCGACTGTTACGGTCGGAACTATTCCTCTAATAATGGTGGTCTTCCAAGACGTCTCCTAGCCGCCTCTACAACTGGTCGCATTCCATACTTCCAAACGTTTCGCCGCTCTTCATTGCCGGCATCTTCAGTGGTCTCTCCGCAAAAGCTTTTTAAAGATTATTTGTATACTCGCGTCAAGAATTCAGACGTCTTACGTCACGGCTGACGTTACACATTTGTTTTTATTGTCAACGTAATTTTCGATATTTGGTGGCGTTAAAATCATTTTTTGCAATTTAGTGTAATATATAATGCAAACTTTTAGTGTAGTATATAGTTTAATTACTATCAGTTGCAGTTTCTTAAATATTTTGATGAAATATAATGAATTATTCATTTGTTCGTATGACGTAAGTCGTCTGAATTCTTGTCGCGAGTTTATCTCATATTTACTTTTACATTTTAGTTCTGCCAGAGAAAATTATGGGAACTCAGCCATTGGCCATGCTAAAGTTAAAAGAGTAGAAGGTAAATGTACAGTACGCATCTAATCTCGCAGGTATCGTTAATGTCGATGCTTTTATTTTTAGTTCATTTTCCAAAAAAAAAAAAAAAAAAAAATTGTAGGCATTTTAATAGTACGTTTTTCTTTGGCCTATATACAGGGTGTTTCAAATCAAAGGCGAAAAATTTCAGGAGGTGATTCCTTGTTGAAAATAAAAGGTAGTTTGTTATATAAACGTTGGGTCACATAGCAACCATTACGGAGATATCGTGTTGCATAGATGGCGGAAAAAAGATTGTTTCTATTTGTTTTTTCGGAAACGAAAAGCGTGGGAATGGTGAAATTTTGTGGAAGTGGGACAATCATCAAAAGACACTTGTGACATATCTTTTCACATTTTGAAAATAATTGGAAAGTATAGTTAAAAAAACTGAAAGAGGTAGTTTATTTCAACCCCCAACAATAAAAACACTATTTTTTCCGCAATCTTTGCAACGCGATATCTCCCTAATGGTTGACTTGTGACCCAACGTTTATATAACAAACTACCTTTTATTTTCAACATGAAATCACCCCCTGAAATTTTTTGTCTTTATTTTGAAACACTCTGTATACTATATTTTATTCTAATTAAATAAGAGTGATCAAACGTATTGTTGTATAAGTTGTAAAACATCCCGTATTTAAAGTATGTATCCCATAAGATTCAGTGTACAAGTCAAGTTACGCATCCTTTTTTCTGAAAATGTATGTCAAATGCAAATATATTCTTGTTTATAGTTGAATGCAAGTAATAGATAAAAATGCAATTATGTGCAACATATTCCGCATCAAAACTTATGTCACCGTTGATTTTAAATAACAAGCGCTGAATTAACAGCGCATAAATCTTCCACATCCTGTTATAGTTTTCTCCATCTGACTAATTTTAATAACACGCAAATTAATGATGCCGCCTCAACCTTGAGAAGTCAAGGTTCCGTATCATCTTTATTTTAATATTAAATTAATAGTAAATCCTCCTACAATTTCGATAAAAATGACGCAAAAGCTTGCATGCAATCATCCATATTAATGACTTGATATATTTTGAACATATGAGAAAAAAACTTACAGCAATAAGCAGTTCTGTTACACGGAGATAACACCTTGTTTGGACTTTAACTAAATTTAAGATAAAATTTGTTTCCAGCAGTTTTATTCCAATTAAGTATAATTTAATAAACTTAAAGCATTAACAAGGGAATATTAAAAACCATAAAAATTCACTTTCTATATTGTACTATAAAAAGTCAAAGTCAAAAAGTCAGGTGCGACAGGTAACGTATCAGAACCAGTCTGGACGACAACAACCACTATGCTGTTGTTTTGAAGCAGATGATTTTGTTTAGGAAACAGACTTCTGGATTTTGGAATTGTGAGAGGGTAACCTTAAAAAGCCACTTAGGTTCCATTGGACTCCTTGTGCTTCCTCCCAGAGATCAATCCACCTGAACCTAATAAAGAGAAAAAGGTGGTGACGTTGCTCAGGGGGCTCCCTCTAATGTAGGCTATAGAAGGCCATCACTCTTCCAACACGGATTATCTTGTAGTTGAGACTACTGTGCACTCAAGAGTGCATGAAGTACCATCTCGTCTTCCTGTTCGCAACCTCTACAAAGAGATGTTTCACACTTCCTCACATAATTCCTAATTCCTTTCTTCCCACAGTGTCTAGTTTGAATATCTGTCACTAGACGAAGACTCATCCTGGCCATAGCCAGGTATTTTATGGCTGTATCCTTGCTGAGGTACTCTAGGAACTCCTTAGTAAATTGACAGCTATTTGTTTCATCCCACCGTCTTTTAAATTATTAGTGGATGTTCTCTTTGATAATTTTAACGAAATCTGACAGCGGAAGTACACTGGAGGGACTAGGTCCAAAGATACTGAAACCCGATGCACTCCTAGCCAGTTTATCAGCTGTTTTATTGCCATAGTACCGCTCGTGTTCCTTTACCCAGCATACAGAGATGCTGTTGTCGATTGAGGACACTTCCAGTGCTTGATGACACTAGCATGCTTATCTAGTTGTTATCTTATAATTACATAAGATCAGTAGCGATTGTCTTCTATTTGTACGGTAGCATGCATATCCATTCCTACTGATATCGGTTGTGCAGCGATCTGGAGTAGATTGCACATCCTGCACCTTCCTTTCTTCTTGATCCGTCCGTAAAGATGTTGATTGTTTTTGAAGCAAACTTATTCGAAGTAAGATAATTTTACTTTCGTTTGTATTACATTGTGGCTGCTAGTCTATTTTATATAGGATGAGTCAAAAGTAGAAGTAAAAAGTTGAACTGAAGACACTTTTTTACTACAAAAAAGTATTACATAATTTCAATAAATAGCTCTCACTTAGAGTAAATCAATTTTTCGAAAATATGCACACAAGTATATATTTTCAGTAACTGGATTAAACACCCAACAAATCAAAGCTATTAACATTAAAAATAATTCGTCATCAAGTAAATAACTGTTTGAAAATTCATTTACGTCCTCTTACGTCCCTAAACTTTTTAAATGGGTGATTTTACTGCATAATAAGTAGCTGACATCGTTTACATATATGGTGTTTGTAATGGAAATGGCATGGCAGCCATTAGAAAATACCATCACAGATTTTCTAATATAAGAATTCCAAATCATCAAATATTCAACTTTCAAGTTTGAGTTTGGAATTGCAATGACTAAAAGGGCTGCAACCACAAAGATAAGATGTTACAGATCGTGAAGAAACTATAATTGAATAATTGATGCAGTCTTTAATAATTCTACTATAAGTACACGTCGAGTTTCTCGGTTAGGATTTTTACAAAGTTTTATTTCGAGAACTGTTCATTATCACTATATAGGTGTTCAAGCTCTTCATCCTGGAAGAATAAAATGATAATCCCTATTTTGTTTCGTCTTTTTTATGAACAGATGAAGTCATTTTTACTAGAGACGGTCTTACAAATTTCCAAATCATGCATCATTATTCGTTGAACAACTCAAATGTTAAGTGAAGTAGGAGATCCAGCACAGAATTTCTATCAATATTTGGAGTCAATTGTCATTATTTATTGAATTTGTAAGAACTTAAAAAGCGCATGAACACAAACAATTACAGGAACTTTCTCGAACACCATTTATATAGTTTCCAAAAGATATTCCGTTGAATATTAGACAACAAATATCCTTCCGACAAGATTCATTTCTTCACATTGTAGGTTTGTGGCAAAGTGGCTGAAAAATATTTTTCGTGATAGATAGATTAATTGATAAATTTGTTTTGGCAAAAGTAATTTCCATTGAATAGTTTGCACATAACTATGGCTTTAACGTAAAAAACTGATTTACTGCATAAGGGAGCTATTGAGGTGAATTGAAATGAATACTTTTTTGTAGTAAACATGGCTTCATCTAAAAAAATTATCAGTTTTAGTGTCGCTCAGTGGCGTAAAATATTTTGTTTAAAAAAGATTCACCATAGTGATGATTTCATTTTCCAAAAGTTCAATCTCTTTAAGGATGTTAGACCAAAAATTTATTTGAATAAAAACTTTGTTTTAGAATCTTCAGTTAATTTTTTTACACCTACTACTGACTTACCCCGCATTATTCATGCATATAACAAATCACAAATTTTATGTTACTTTTTAACACATCCATTTTCTCAGTGTACACAGATAAATAAATAATTCGATATTCGATTTTTATTTCAGAAACGTAGTTATCAATTCACAATTTGATGTCACAGTTCTAAAGGTTAGGACCTCTAACTGTTACCTTATTTATTTATTGTAATTCGGGTTTTTTCAGTAAAAATGGTATCTATAAATTAACAAAAGGTTACATTTGTATTACAATTTCAGATAATTTAAAATAATTAACACAGCCATTTGCATACTGTGGGAATAACTAGTGGATTTATACAGTTGGGTAAGGTAAGTGTTTTTTAAACATAGGCTAGCTATACGGTGAGATCATACGACTTCGACCAGCATATTATAGTAGGAAAGAAGCAATATTTCGGATTGCTCATAAATAAAGATTAAATATGTGTTACTAAGATGGAACAGGTTGATTGTGTAAATAAATTTTTGATATTATTTATGAAGAAATTAACCTTTTCAGAGTTCGGTTATAAAAATATAGTAACTATAGTAACTTTGATTTTTTATGGTACTCAAATCAAGTAAATCTTGTATCAAATTGTGGTATATCAGAGTCTATTAAAAATATATCTACTATAGTATTTTTCATAAAACGATTTCAACAAATTACTAAATATTCATCAAGGGCGTGGGAATGCTTTTGAGAGAATATTAAATAAGAAGCAATTTTTATTTTAGCGATGTTGTATGGAAAGGAGAAGAGGGAAGAAGTCAGGAAAATGAGAAAGCTGACCTATCAATAAAAACCGAAAGCTGTAAGGTGAACTTTATCATTTATTTTCTGAACTGGAGAAAAATCAACTACATTTTTTTTAAGTATTCCCGCATATCGCAAAAAAAAATGTTTTGACCTCTTGAATCCTTGCCTACAACACCAAAACACTAGATTTCGCATAGCACTGTCATCTTACGAAAAACTTGCATTTGAGGTAAGTAAATAAAGACTGTTGAAAATTGAGATGCTCGACAACTGGTCAAATATTTCTATCAGTTTCAAATCAATCCCTGACTTTTGTGGGGACAGAACTTACGTCGAACTAGCGCGCTTGGTGTAGAAATCGGAGGCCACCTGCACAAATAGAGAATGTCAAGACAAAAATTTTAAAACTGATTTTTGATTGCTCCGGTGATTTTAGATATATTTGTATGAAATTTGGCACATATTTTGGTCTAAAATACCCTCCCATTGAGTATGCCTATGGTTTCAGAATATTTTTTTTTTAGATAAAGTCTTTTTTTCAATTTTTTTTCACTTATGAGATTTTAACTTGATTTACGATGCAACTTCTTTGGATATGTTAGGTTTGACACAAATTAAATTGTCATTTCCATTTTATTCAGTAAATACAAATGAAATAGAGAGCAAGGAAAGACATTTTACTTTAGTTTAACTCAATTAAACTAAATGTTCAATATTAGCATTGCGTTAACCTTCACATTTGTCTCTTTTAACGAGGGAGTAACAAATATTTGGGAAAATATGTGGTTTTAGCCTAAAGTGCTATCCACCTTGTATAATTCGTTCCCGTAGCCCTTCTTCAATTGAGGATCTTGCTGCAATAATGACGCAGCTCCAAAATTGTTTAATTTAAGTAAAACGAAAAAACGTTGTAGACAGTAATATTATATCAGATATCAGTTTTTTGTTTTCGAGTTACAAAAGGACATTAGTAAAGTGTAATAAATGCCATAAAACTTATACTAATTAATAAATACGAAGTTGGTAATTTTTTTTATACTGAAGCTACATCCTTGCATCAAAATATCTTTTTCCAGCTGCTAAAAGTTTCTTCCGTTTATTTCTAGCCCATTGTGATTTGTCAGTCGACTTTCTAGTTTTTATTTTAATCTCAAATCACTTTCACTACTTGACGTATTATCGGATGTATCTGCTACGTATTCATCACTAGAACCACCACTATAAGGTTCGGATTCACTACTCAACACTTCCATATTGAATAATATATTAAAACGCAATCAAAATCACTGCAAATATTATTAGGAACACGATAGACGAATACGTGATGCAAACAAACAAACGACTAACCCAGTAACAGTAGTAACCCTAGTAACCTAGAAGGAATATCAAATAAATATCAAAACAAAATTCGTTGAGCGTTGGGAGCAAGAGTGACGCAGCTCCTTGGAGCTACATCTCTGTTGCATCAAATGATGTGTGGCGCATCTCCATTATTTGCTATTAAAGTATATAAAATCATCGAATCTGCGTCGATCTTGCTCCAAAGAATGTTAAATGTCTGTTACTAAGTCCTCAATTAGTATTGAAACCATATAAACGAAATCATAAAACCCCAGAAACTAAAGTCCAACGGATTGAGATTGGGGAAACGAGATGGCCATGAATTGTGCAAGATAGAGAGCATTTTTGGCATATTTTTCAAAATATTCGTTATTGTCTTATTAAAAGGGCCCGACTGTATATTGTACATTTATTTATTGTACATTTTGTTTAACTGAGTTAAAGACAATATATTGTTTTACTGTACATAATAGCTCTAAAATTAAGGAATAAAAATCATTTCAAAAATGTTTATTTCGACATCCTGTATTTTGAAAATGGAGTTCTGACATGAAAAATGGAATAAGAAAAGTTCTATTATTTTAGTTCAAAGAATATGTGGTTAATCATAATTCATTTTTCGTAAAAATTTTTGTGAAGCACTATCTTGTAAGTGTAGTAAAGTTTGTAAATATATACATGAAATCTAAAATATTTAACACTGCTTTGTTTACATACATGTATAAGAATACAGCACGTATTGAGGCTCAATGGTCTAGGGGTATGATTCTCGCTTTGGGTGCGAGAGGTCCCGGGTTCAAATCCCGGTTGAGCCCACTTTTTTTTTCATTTTATTTTAATTCGTTTTTTTTTGTACGAACCACAGCTCTTCATTAACATCAAACAAATTTGTCACAAATACTAGCATTTGTAGCAAAATCAGTTACGGTTTCCGGTGTGGTATTTTTATGGAAAAATTAGCATTTTTAGTAGTTCGACGTGGGAAGCATTAAATTAGCTTATGATAGGTTATGATGCTTTTAAAGAATGATCTGTGACCAATCCGTTTAATTAGTATAAAAACTTATTCGCTTTCAAACATTCCGCTAATATATACAAGCGCATTACAAATTAAAGCAATTATCTAAAACACGATATTGCAGGTAGGAGCGATAAATATGACTTATTTATTTCATAGGCTTAATTTGCATAATTATTTTCAACATTTTATTATACACTCGACAATTTGTAATTACACGCAGGCGAAACCACAAAAAATCGCACTCGTATCCCGGATTTGCGTTGATTAATTTAAGGTATTTGCTGCAATTTGAAAAGTTATTCGAACTATGAAGCAAAGCAAATGCGAACCGTGACATTGAGATTTCATATCCTGGTAAACTAATCTGGTTATGTAAGGATCAGGTTATCCATTGCTCTAGGAAAACATCTCAATTTTTTCTACATATGAAATTATAGACGACGCAGGAGTCTAAGTGTCATTATTTTGGCATTATTGAGACAGTTTGAATTAATAAAGGTAGATCCCTGATATTTTGCACAACTTGACTACATTGTATTAACTAATACATAGTGATTCAGAACTTAACCAAAATAAAGTTTAATGTACAAGGGACTCTTACAATTTTGTAAAAAAAAAAATCAAAAAAGGCAAAGGCAAAAACTGATCCATTGTAAAACCTGACCTTGCGCAAGGTAAAGCATGCAGTCGTCGATTAGCACGGCAGCAAAGTGTAATAAAAAATGAACAGGCAAAAAATTGAAAGAATTTGTCAACGAAAGAAATACATAAAATGTAATAACACCTAATTAAAATAATTTGACATACCTACTGGATGTTATAACAACTGTTTTCCACCGACGTGTAAACACATTTGGTCCCGTATAACCCAGTTTCAACAAATTGTCACAAACGTTTCTGGTTCTTGGAATTTTTTCTGCGTACAGACGAAGTTGCTAAAGCATTTTCTCTTACTTCATCATAAATTAAAAGTGTTAACGATCTGTTTGGCCAACATATTTTATCGTTAAAAATAATTGATGTTTGTTATATAACAATTTTGTATTCAAATCTTAATAAAGAAGTTATAGAGTGTTACAATTTTATTGCTTTTTTATTTTTTTATCCATAATTAAGTACCACAAAAAATGATTTGACTATATTTGGGCGTTAATATTTTTCTAACATGAACTATTTATCTTTGCACTCATTCTTTTTTATTTTTTTATATTTTATTTGGGTTTTTACAGGACAAGCCTAACATCCCAAGAATAGTATCCACTAAGATAATATAAAGGTTATTTCATATATAATATTACACAACAATATAAGTAGAAAAGTATACAATAACATATTTAAATTAGTTTTCTAAATAAAGTAAACAAGAGAAGAAAGGAAAAAGTGCATTATTGCAAATAACAGAAATAAAAAAATGCTACACTAAGCAAAGTGAATGAATAGAGAACTTGAAAAATATTTAGTTTTCTATGTTACATAAGATCTTTCTTTAATTTGTTTTTAATGGCAGCGTACGAAATTGTTTGACAGTCGACATTACAACAGTAGCGGTTCGCCAATCTCATCATTCTAAAAGAAGGTGCATTTTGTGAGTTATTTGTTTTTCTAAAAGGGATATTAAAGAGGTATGTGGATCTAAGGTGCCGAGGGGCAACATTAAAATTAATACTGGCCAATATTTGAGGAGCATCAATAGCATTAGTGACTAATTTATATATAAATAGGAGATCATTTAAAATTCTCCGGTTCTCTTAACTTAATAGATTAAAATTGAGTCTCACAGCCTCCATATTAGCGGCAATTAAATTATAATTATACTTATAAGCAAGACACTAAGATTTTCTGTTGAACAGTTTCAATTCTCTGAATATATGAAGAATGCATAGGATTCCAAATTGAAGATGCAAAATTTATTCTGCTATAAATATATGCATAATATAAGTGTAAATATGAGTTAACATTTCTAAAAGGTCTCAGTTGTCGATTTATAAAGCCTAACAACTGAAAACATTTAGTTACCAAATTATTAACATGCGAATCAAATATTAACTTCTCATCAAAAATTACACCCATGAATTTAAAATGTACTCCAGTGGCATAGTTACTGGATACTTTCAAAATATTTTTAGAATTTCCGATCAATTTTAGACAAAAAAGTATTCCAGTAAAATATTCGTAACATTGGCAGGTATTGGGATAATTAGGGTTACTAAACATGCTTAACGTTATTAGCAATTTAAAACAATAAACACACTAATTACAGCAATAAAACTACAAACCAATTAAGTGACACTTCTAACTATTTATTGACATGAACAATTGCATTTTCTAGCAATGATATTTATGACGTACATGGAAAGAAGTCTAATCTATATTTAAGTATAATAATATACTCGTACTTACAATTTTAAACTTCAGTCAAGTGTATAGGTATAGTCGATATAAATATTGACATATTCTTGCCATCCAAGCATTCTTATATATAATTCAACACTATTATTCCTTAAAATGACACTAAATTTTAGATTCACTTAAAGAATAATATTTTGTTGAAACATGAATAAAATATTATTAAATATACAATAGGATATTGTTCCTTCGTTTTGTGGCACCACCAGGTTCAGCATGTGGCCGCAAGATGTAACTACATGCTACATCACGTCTACTCAAGTTTTCTTTTATTGGTCGTCTCACTTATGATGTACTGAACTGACGACAACTAACAAACTCGAAAGATAAATGACTTTGGAAGTGCTATAAGTCTTTAAGATGATTTACATATTTGTTTTATAGACATCCGGTTTATATGATATGACCCGCCTTATATAAAATAATAATATAAATAATTAAATACTATAAAAAAGAATGTAAATATATTTAAAGCAAGAATACTAATCATGTGTTCCAGTTTGTTTTCTTAATGCAATGTTATTATTTATTTTATTCAAAATTATTTAATATTACTTCAGATATTTGCAGTAAATCTTTGAAATCACTTAAAAGTTCAAATAAAGAAAACATAACTTTGTTTTGAGAATAAATTGTTGACTCAAGTAATTCATATTATCTTAATAAAACAAAACAATTCTTTAAACAAACATAACTTAATCTCATTTCAAGTATAGTAGTTTTCTTGATTTCAAATAATTTTTATTCATAAATGAAGACTATAACATATTATACAAAAATAAGTTAATCTCTCGATAAAATATTACTGTACTTGAGGAATAGTGAAACTAAGGTGGCGTTGGAATAAATGTATTAATCTTGATATTAATACAGCTTTCTTTTCATGTAAGTTGTTAAAACGAAAAATGGTAACCTGGTTTACTTAATTTATCGATTAATTCAGTTTTTAAGAAATTTCACAAGAATATTTTTGGTCATAAACAAAGGAAATTCTACATATATCTTGAAATGTTATAAATGTCAGTGGCACACAATTTTGTCATTAAAAAAAACCATACATGCTGCCCACCCAGTAACTACGCCACTGGGATGCATAGATACATAGTTTATGTTGGAAAAATGTCACCGCCATAATATTGTCAAATAATATTAGAAATAATAGAAAGATTATAAAACCATGTAACCTCTTATTAAGCTTATTTGAATACAAAATTGTTATATAACAAACCTCAATTATTTTCATGAATAGAATATGACAGTGAAGTTGGCTAAACTTCTCGTTAACACCCTGTATAATTTTAGCACCTAGCACTAATGCCAAATGGAATAATTTTCCATAAATTGAAGTTCAAATTTTTTAGTTCAAATGTCATTATGTATATGTCATTAAATGATTAAATGTATTCCTAAATTTATGTTTTTTTTCTAAAAAGACTTTCTAAATCTTATTATCGATGTATATTGGATTTGTTAGATATACATTAAACAATAATACTTTTATTTATTTTGATTCAAACGATAAAATATGCACTCAAACTGACAATGGGTTATAAGTAGATATTCGTTTTCAGTCTGTTATTGTCTGAATTTTTAAAATACAGTGTAACTGTAATTCCAGATAAATGAAAGACGTCATACAAGCGAAGATAACCGCAAAGGTTTTTTGATAGTTTTTTGGGTAAATTTTTGTCGTGGTAGGGAAATTCTAGAGAAAATTTAACTTTTTAGTAATTTGCGTCACATATACGTAATTATTATACAGGGTGTCCCGAAACTAATGGGACACAGAGCAATAGGAGATTCCTTACATCAAAATAATGCGATTAAGCCAAACTTACCTTGGTCCATTTGTGG
Source organism: Monochamus alternatus (assembly GCA_037114965.1). NCBI lineage: Eukaryota > Metazoa > Arthropoda > Insecta > Coleoptera > Cerambycidae > Monochamus > Monochamus alternatus. The sequence goes on from CM073426.1 coordinate 128,802,384, forward strand.
CTAATAAAAAAGTTACAGGGCGTCAAAGTTCAAATTTTGAATTCGAAATTCTTAAAATTCTTAGAAAGTTTTCAAAGGATTCTTTTGAAAATTCAGAATAGGGGGATTTCTGGGACAAAAAAAACGAATCCGTATTTAATTTTGCTGTAGACGCTAGAGGGCGCTATGAAATGTACTCTGGGTTGACAAAAACTGGTTATAACTTTTTTATCAGTGTGTGTACGAAAATTTTAATAGAAAAATATTGTTCTCCTATCTATTTTTCACAAATAAGATATACTTGTTTATGTCGATAAATTTAACCATTTTCGATTTATTTCTTGTTTTTCTATTGGATGCAATAAAATAAAAACAAAATAAAAGTTTGTAATTACTTACGTAAAAAGTAAAGATTATTTTTAATAATAATTTAATTACATTCAGGTGGCTACATTAAATTCTCAATATAACCCCCGTTTACATTAATACACAATCTTAACATTTGATAAATGATTGTCTAATATTAAATAGTGTTTCTTCATTTCTTAATAAATTCCTAGCATCTAAAATTGCTTGCCACAGCTCATCCCGTGTATTAATAGGGTCACTTTAAACTTTTTATTTCAAAATACCCCAAATTCTGATATCCATTCAAATGGCTTTAAATGTGGGCTTCGTGCTGGCCATGGAAACGTGCTGCCGCGACTTATCCACCGCAGAGGCACTGTCTTACATAAAAAAACATATTGTGTCTCCCATTTAGTAGTAAATCATCAATAAGTGCCTCAAAATCATGTTCTAAGAAATGTAAGTAAGAACGGCCATTTAGATTATATGGCAATTCAACAGGGCCCAACACATGACGGACGTTTTCTTAAAACAAAAAATTTGAATTTTAACGCCCTGTAACTTTATTAGGCACAAATGAACTAAGGTAAGTTTGGCTGAATCTCATTATTTTGATGTCAGGAATTTACTCTTGCTCTGTGTCTCATTAATTTCGGGACACTCTGTATAAGTATAATATAGGTATAATAAAATGTGAGTAAAGTATATAAGGTACATATAATCCGATATTGTTTTATCATTATCTTGAAATTATAAACCCATTATAATAAGTATTGAAACAAGAGCAAAATATTGAGAATTAAAGGCTTCAATACTTATATTTAATAATTAATACATGAAACAAATAATCTAATATTTTAAAAAACCCTTTAGTTCAATACATTGTTAAATAAACTTAGTGTTAATTGAATAATGATATTAAGTTTGCTTTTTCTTATAATACATCCTTCTCCACTTTTTTGCTATTGCATTGATATAAGCATAACATTTTAATTTTTAAATAATTCCATAATTAAACCTGTTTATTTGAAAAAAAAAATCAGCCAAGTAATGCACGTTTCAGTTTTTAGAGATCTCCTAGATTAGCAAAGTTACAGCCGAATGTAACATTTTCGTTTGATCACTCTGTAGGCAAACTGCATCAGAAATACAGGAAGGAAGAAGTACTAACCCAAAAACAAACCCCTGGAAGCAAATTTATATATCCGGCTTCTTACATCCGTTTACATACGTATTTAGAAACACTGTATTGTACCTACTTTATCTTAAACAAATATGGAAATTATTTACAACTGTGGACAATAAAATATTTCTAAACTAAACTACACTGATGCTTTGTATAACACGTTTTTACATTTACTCTTTAGACCTTTTTTAAAAGTTTTAATTACAGGGTGAGTCACAACTTATCTTGAAAAATGGAGTCAGTATCGTAAAAAGAATTGTTGTAAAATTTTTATAGTCTCCGAGTAAAAAGTTGCTGGGTACCAGTCGATTCCGAATATTAAAATCCGATTACTTATATTAGATATTACCGTTTTTGTGATGCCAGTATTTACACTACTTTTCCACGGAAGAAATGGAGGTCCAGGGCATCCACGGCGTATCATACACGAAGCTCAATTATATCCGCACCATGTACAGCGTGTCTAAACATTAATACCAAGGGATAGAACGAGAACGACCGCTACCATGGCCGCCACGGACTTTAAATCACTTGGACTTCTTGTCGGGATATTTAAAAAATGTATCGCATCGCAGTGGACACTATTGATGATTTACGCAAACGTATCTTAGCTGCTGTCAATAACTTACGAGTTCAAAACGGAAAAGAAGCAGAAACATTTGTGTGAGTTTGTAGAAACTTGGACAGTCCCAAAACCTTGTTGTAATAACAGGTATGTCAAACTATTTTATTAATTAAAACCTCTTATATAATTCTATTAATAATTAATAAGAATGGCGGCAAATGCAGTTGAATTTGCTATATAAAGTGTTATTTTGTTCTTTTCTCGGGAATTTCTTTCAGTTCTTTGTCCAGTCGCCGATTGCGCGCTTTGCCTTATCAGGTTTTACAGTGAACCAGTTTCCAATCAGGAGGGTATTTGTTTTCAAGTAATGGCGTCATCGTTTTTTTTTAATGACAACACTATATTTTTTCCTTGATTCTGAAAGATCGTTTAATTATCTATCAGACAGTACTAAAATTTTGCCCTCTTACATAGGAAAGTTTTCGAGTAAATGACGATTGAATGTTAGAAAACGTAAATCTTATCCATAAAAAAGTAACAATTCTGAGGTATGTAAAATAAAATACAATTGATTACATTTTATACATAAATTAAATGTTCGAATTGTCATTTACCAACTTGTTGACAATGCGCAAGTCTGTGAAGAAATTCTTCTTGCACATTATGAATGATTTCTGGGGTAACTCTCTCTCTAAGTTCTTCTAAATTACGTGGTTTATTAATGTACACTTTTGACTTCAAGTATCCCCATATAAATAGTCAAGAGGTGTAAGATCTGGCGATCTTGCAGGCCATTCTATCGGTCCGCGTCTGCCGATCCACCTCCCAGGAAAACAGTTGTCCAAAAAATCTCGTACAGGGTGGGCATAGTGCGGAGGTGCACCATCTTGCTGAAACCATATGGTATCGTCAGGAATGTCAGGGTCATTATCGTTATGAAAAATTACTGCAAGGACTGGAACAAGGTCATTTTCTAGAAACTCTAAATATCTTTGTCCTGTAAGGGTTCCTTCAAAGAAGAAAGGCCCTACTATTCTGTCGTCAACTATTCCAGCCCACACATTTAATTTCTGAGGGTGTTGGGTATGTGCCTCTGCCATCCAATGAGGATTTTCCCGCCTCCAATATCTGCAAGTTTGACGGTTTACTGTACCATTCAGACAAAATGTGGCCTCATCTGAAAAAAGTATTTGCCGGTGTAAATTTCTATTTCCTTGACATAAATCCATTAGAATTTCGCAAAAGTGTAAGCGGCGATCGGGATCATCTTCATTGAGTTCCTGCACAAGTTGAATTTTGTAGGGATGATATTTTTCCTTCCTCAAGATACGTAGCATTGTGCTCTGACTAGTGTCATTGTTTAATGCAACCAATCGTGAAGAATTATGAGGATTATCCACCATACTTATCAAAATGTTCTGTTTCTGATTTTCTTTAATGCTTGGACGTCCAGGTTTTGGAATATTTACAACATTGCCAGTTTCTCTAAATTTAGACTCTACCTTACTGACTGTTGATTGGCTGATAGGGCGATCTGAATATTTTTCATTAAATAAATCGCAAACTTCCTGCTGAGTTCTAGTTATATTCCCGCATCCGATAAGAATTAAAATTTCAATTCTTTGAGTAACAGTTAAATGTGCCATAATACTTTAAATTGAATAATAATTTCTATGTCGCTTACAATACTTATTAGAAAGTCGGTGTGACAATGACACTTTGCAAAGATTTTCACTTACGTGATCCATAAAGGAACTATGGAATTCGAAAAACTAAACTTGATAACGTTTTTGCATTATTTTAATTGATTTACGTTTTCTAACAATCAATCGTCATTTACTCGAAAACATTCCTATGTAAGAGAGCAAAATTTTAGTACTGTCTGATAGAGAATTAAACGATACATACTGTATTTGAATTGCTCATTATGATTTTTTCTTTACAAAGATGTATTTGTAAGAGTCCCCTGTACATTCTATTTTTTTTTGTAGGGAAATTCTGAATCACTTAAATTTTTCTCTTTTGTAGCACTATTTTAGAAAATTTTATTTATTTATTTATTATTTATCAAGGAGTTCAAATATATTTAATTTATATTCTTGGATGTAATGAACAACTGGTGGTTACGCCACTGCCATACGAGGCGGTATATTAGAAATAAAATAGATTTTTTTGTAGCGCTTTTTTCGTCTGTAGGTTTTTTGTTGTCTGTTTTTACTATAAACACGTTAGAGTTTCGACAGTCTAGTAGAATCGTTTTGAATAGGAAATTCTTTTTTGGCGCTTAATGCAGTAATTTATAGCTTTGGCTTTTTTCTTTAATTGGTAAAAGTGCAGTTGTGATAAAATTGTAGTCACGAACATTTAAAGACGGTGTAAACGTAAACTAACTGGATGGTGTTTAGAGAAGTGGTTCACTTCAGCAATCCTTTTCTTCCTAATTTTCATCCCTATTCTTTTTCCCAGAACACGATCGCTTGGGAAACATCGTATGTTGGTAAGTTTTATAGTAATTTTTGTTACTTATTTATTATGCAGTCCGCTGTAGTGATATAAGTAGTAGCGTGGCGTTATCAAGTAGTAATTAAAATATTTACAGTTTACAACAGCTACTGCGTAGGTATTATCTGCATTAGTATAGGATAGTGCAAACTGAATGCCACTGATCTTTGTTCTACTATTCACGGTAATTGGGTACGAACTTAAGACAAACGATTCGAGCCATTTTTGTAAATTTGCTCTAGAAAAGAGACTGAAAGTATCGCGAGACCTTAGGATCGTCCTTGTCTTAATTGCTCTAATCAATGTGGATCATCTCACCGCAAACAATTGCATGTTTTGTGGCGGTGAATAGCGTGCAACATGCATCCTTCATCCCACGTTAATTCTTCTCCAGATCGTTTACGTTGGAAGCAAACTATGCGAAACACACTTAAAATTGTAGATCCTTTTCCTTTCGATGAGAATTTCATATTAGGTAGCTTTCTGCGTTCAGTGTTTATGAAATAATCAAGCAAAATTAAAGTACATTATACATTTAAGGATAAAAATGTAGATTTTTCCAGAGATGCAAATTTGTAGCCAAAGGGCAAAATTTGAGGGTTACAAAAATTCACCGAGGGTTACAGCTTTACTCCCGAGGAGTTTCTACTATTGTTGCCCGTAGTTTGTTACAAAATTAAATATTTCAAAAGTCTCTAACAATATATTTGGATCTTGTAAATTATGTTTTGATACTGAAAACTTAACACAACTTGTTTTATAAACAAAGTGCTGCTTTAAATAAAAATAAATATATATATACTTATTTCCAAAATGTAGATAATTTAATAATTTAATAAGAAACACGATATGGTAGCTCAGGGAAGTAGCATCTACCTTACTCATATTTATTTCCAGGACTGATTTTTGAAGAGATTTCAAGAATGTTTTCTTACTTTACGTGAAATACACTGCCATTGCAAAGATTTTTGTACTTGCTGAGTGCTTGCAGAGAACTCCTTCCCTCGACTGTTGTTTAAAGCGATTAGTCCTCGGCCCGTCGATCACGACCAGGTGGATTACCTCGAGATAAACCACAAAGGGTAACAAAAAAAACGCACGAGTATACAAATACATTAAAAAACTGCCATACGTTTATCGCCAAGGCATTACAGCAGTGGTTCAAAATGTGGCTCAAAGAGTATTCGGCATAATATTTTGTCTACTCGGAAAACATCTTTAGTATTACGATGCCACACGATAATATGCACTTGTCACACTTCCCATAAACCAGCACATCCATCATCTCAACATTTGAATACGATATGTTTGTAAATACGCAAAAATACTCTAAAAATTAAATTTGACTGACAAATTCAAACACCATATGCAATATTCTTGACAGAAACTTCTGCAGGCCCCATCTGTAGGCCACTAGTACACGGGGTACTTTACACTTATAAATTTGTAAACTTCTTTTGTATTATCAATAATCGACAAAGTTTGGATAAAATAATTAGTATTATTTTAAACTATAACATCTCGAGATGTTTACAATGTTCTGTAAAAATTTTGACCCTTGATCCTTAGAATAATAGAATATTCTAAGCTTTGACCAGTGTCTGAATAGTATGCAACTAGCAAAGCAAAATTCTATGTTACGGTATATAGTTCAGCTTCAAAGTGACTAATTTTTAGTTTTAAAAGTTTTATAGCAATTAAATAAAGGAATATATATCGGGAAAGATATTTCCCTGCTCTATGTTGTTTGTGTTTCGGTCGATGACTCAGCGGAGCTACGGGAATCGTACAAGATTTTATAATTATTAAAGACTGCTGCGGGTGCATTCCGAGTTTTCTATTAGTAGGTACATTAAATTTCAATTTTCTTAGAACAAACGAGTATTTTATTTAACATTAACTGTGTATTCTATTAGATGATAATTCACAAGGGCCCGTAATGAGTAAAAATGTAGTTTTGGCAGTGTGCAACGAAAGAACTAATGCAAAATACTGTAGCTAACCGGGTTAACTGTTACCTATCAGATATTATTATTAATAAAAGTATTTACTTTTGTTGTTTCTACATTTGACAACGCTGTAAAAAACGACCGCAGGGCAGTTGATATTTCTAAACCATATCGGACGACGATTCTCTTAGGCGCCGATTTTCCCATTTTTTAAACCTCGAGCTAAAATTCCGAAATATTTTTTTTATTATCTTTGAGACCTCCCTGAGCTCGTGGTTAATGTAATTATCCAAAATCAGCAGACTTTCTGTTACCAAACTAAAGAATTTAAAGTTTTTACAAAAGACCAGAAACATAACTGTATTTACTTTCTTCAATTTCAAATATCCAATTCTAGCTTCTCATTTTCAAAATTACTTACCAAATTGTCTTTACTATTTATTTAAAACACTAGTTAACAGTTTTTAATAATCTGATTTTTATATTGGAAATAAATAATATAAACCTTTCGGAAATGTTTATATTGTTGCTTCAAATAATTTCTTTGGTGTTTAAATCTTCAATGCAACAGTAAAAGGCATTGCTGTTTCCTAACATTTGTACCAGAGTAATCCATACTTCATTGTCTTGAGCTTTACGAATTTTCACTTCATGCTTACAGTCTGTCAGTATACAGAAACACAAGTGTTTATTAAACAGTTTCATTCAACTGTCAATCTATTCGTCACTCAATATGTCTAAGTAGACCCGTTGTATTTTAATTTAATGTAGAAATGAAAGTATAATTCGATATTTTTAAATGCAGAAACAAATGTTCTTCACTTCATGATTTGATGTGATGCACCTTCATGTGTTAATTAATTGTGTGTTAATTTTGCAGTAATATGATAAATAAATGAACAAATTACACTTATTTACAATCACTAAATAAAGTAGGGTTTTTTGCTTGACAGTGACAACAAAAACTTAACACTTATTGAGGAGGTAAATGAAATTCATTACAATACGCCCCAAGATATAGTAAACGGGTTTTCCCATTATTTTAGTAGTGTTTTTGTACCAGATAATGTTGATCCTTCTATGCTCCCTAGTATATTTAACAATTTGCCGCATTTTAATATCATCAATATTAGTACTGATGATGTAAAAATATCAATTGCGAAATTAAAAAATAAGATGACCTCCGGAAATGATTTGGTTCCTAGCTTTATGGTTAAGGATTGCTCTGCAGTTTTTATATCTCCGTTATTAATATTATATAATTTATCATTACGTACGTCGCGATTTCCTGATTGTTGGAAAATAGGTAGAATCTGTCCAGTTTTGAAATGTGGCAACTCGAATGATGTAACTAACAACAGGCCCATTGCTAGTCTGCCCAATTTTTCCAAGGTCTTTGAGATTGCTTTATATAATCATATTTATAGATCCGTAAAAAATGTATTATCACCGTACCAACATGGATTTATGGGAAAAAGGTCAACAATAACGAATTTAGCTTTAATTACGCAAAATATATCTGAAGTCATTGATTCTAGGGGGCAGGTGGATGTGGTATATATAGATTTTTCTAAGGCTTTCGACACTGTTAACCACTATAATGCTGTTTAGATTATCTGAACTTGGGACGGTTTTATTATGTTTGCATACAATGGATTTAAAACTGTTTGCCGCTGATTCCGTTATTCCTCAAGGGTCCAATCTTGGCCCTCTACTATTCTTAATATTTATTGACAATCTTACAAAAATTATTAGCTGTAAAAAGTTGCTTTTCGCCGATAACTTGAAAATTTATTGCAAAATGACAGTAATAACTGAATTTTTACAATCTCAAATATCAATAATTGAAGAGTGGTGTGAAACATTTAAACTTAATTTAAACTTATCCAAATGTAAAGTGGTTACTTATTCTAGGAAACACGAACCTACTTTATTTCGTTATTCTTTAAACAATACTGTTTTTCAGAGGGAGTGTACAATAAGAGATTTGGGCATTGTATTTGACTCTAAACTAAGTTTTTCAGAACATATTAATTATGTAGTTTAATCTTCATTTAAGATGCTAGGTTTTATCATAAGAAATTGTAGATCTTTTTCTAATATTAATGCGCTAAAGATGATCTATTTTTCATTCGTACGGTGTAAGTTGGAACATGGTGCTTTAATTTGGTACCCTATCTATGAAACACATTTTTTGAATGTTGAGTCAGTTCAAAGGAAATTTCTTTCCTTCAAGTGTGATGGTGTATATCCTACTCGGGGCTGCAACCATGGACTATTGCTTTCAAGATTCGATATTTCCTCATTAAAACTAAGACGGGTTAGAAATAGTGTATTATTTTTGTCATGTTGATTGCATGTCATTTGTGATGGGTTTAAATGTGCCGCGAAAGTGTGTGGAGGGAGTGAGTGCGAGAGGGCAGCGAGGAGTGTAATGCGCATACTGAGAGGGAGACGGAGTTGGGACGAGCTACAGAGCGCATGTGTATGCTAGCCTTCCCTAGCCCGTTAGACTTTAAACTTTGTTTTATAATTATATCTAATATTTGTAGAATACTAAACGGCAATATAATAGTATATATCATCTGCTGTTGTTTATTTCTAACTTGCAAAGTAAACGAGAAGAGGCAAGAAGGGATTACCAGCACATTTTTGGCGACCAACTAGTGGCAATCAAACCCACGACTGCGATTATAGTGTACCCATGCTCTACAGACAGAGTAATTATTGAGCAAGTGAAGTGAAAGTAAGTGAAGTACTTAGTACCAGAGTAATAACTGGAGAAGAGGTGAGGAGTAAGGAGTTGAAGCAGAGAAGCAGCTGCGGAGACAAAAAGTTGACCTTGGTGGCGCATTCCATCATACCGGCGAACACCGAATAGACGACAACGTGCAGCTGGTAGAGAGAGAGAGACAGCGAATACATCGGCAGCACTAGCAGTGAGGCAGAGCAGGATAGCGACAGGGTAAACAAGCCAGTACTTGGTGAGCAAATTCCATGTTATTTTTTACTTGTGTTTATCTGTTTGCGATTTGTGAAGACTAGACAATTTTTGAACATTTCGAAATATACCGCCAATATTATTGTTTACTACAGATTATTTTGAATGTAAACTGTAAATTTTGTAATAATAGTTGTAAGATTTTTTTAAACGGCAGGGTAAAAATATTGTCAAAATGCCCAGATCAAAGGAAAGTAAAGAAACAAAAGATAGTACAGAGTACAGTACTAATTTAGAAAAAATGTTAGAGCAGATTGCAGAGGGCATGTTGAATTTGCAAGCAACGGTAGGAGTGTTAGCCTCTAACTTACAAAAGTCAGATTCAGTTAGTACTGACAAAAATCAGGCTAATGTAAATAGTTCTACAGGTATTTTGCATGATAGATCATACTTAGTTAATTGGCGGGAACTAGGGGGTAGTAGTTTAACTTTTTACCCTAATAGTAAATGTCATCCAATGCAGTTTTTGAAAAAATTGAATAAGATTTTTGAGGAAGCCGGTGTGCCGGAAGAACGTAAAATGGGCTTAGCCACAGGATGTTTAAAAGGTACCGCGGGGGATTGGGTAGCTGTGAAGGAACCCAGTTTTAAAACGTACGAAGATTTTGTACATTCCTTTAAAAGTAGATTTTGGGGCCTTGATAAACAGCGTGAATTGTTTTTAGAGATACAGTATGGGCGTTTTGAGTCGGGCAACCGATCAGATTACTTTTTGAATTTAATTAATCAGGCTAGTTTTTTAGAAGAAAAAATTTCCGACAAAGATTTAATAGAAAAAATTTCTAAACATTTTCCTACAGAAGTACGCAGGGGAATTATTACACAGGGTTTACATACGATCGACAGTGTCGAAGAATATCTGCGAAAAATCGATGACACTTATGATGAAAAATCAAACGACAATAGTAGGGCAGTAAATAGGAATAATTTCCCACCTAATAATAGTGGTAATAATAGGAGATACGCTCCAAATAATAATAATCAGAATAGAGATAGTAATGTACAAAACGAGCCTACAAATCAGAGACGTCAAGTTAACTTAATTACGCAATTTAATAAGAGTACTGAAAATTTATTATGTGTTGAAGATGAACAAATAAATAAAAATGATGTTGTTATGCCAATAATACAGGGAAAAATCGGGAACAATGAAATTGGTATATTAATAGATAGCGGTAGCGAGATATCAGCAATAGCTGAGGATCACTTTAATAACATTAAGGATGATATTAGGGCACCAGTACTACCAGTAGCAGGCGTTAGTATTTCGCTAGCGGTAGGAGGTAAAATGCAAAGGGTAAAACATCAAGTTTTATTACCTATAAGAATTGATGATATCAGATTTGAAGTTGTTTGTCTCATTGTACCGAAATTAAATAGAGAAGTATTGTTAGGTTCCGATTTCTTGTCTAAACACAAAGCTCAGCTTAATTTTAACGACTTAACTTTAAAAATGTCACTTGATAATAAAATTTATAATTTAAATTTCGATTACAATATTAATAATGGGAAATCATTATTTATTAATTTGTGTAAAGAGGAGCAAATTTGTGCGAAAAGCCCAAGTATAATAGAAAAACACCAATATAATGATAGCGATTTTCAATCAGTGGTTGAAAAATCGAACTTAAATAATGAAAATGATAAAGAAAAATTAAAGTCTCTTTTAAATAATCATCGCGAATTATTTTCAGAATGTCCTGGGTTAACAAATGTATATGAACATGAAATATTTTTACACGATGACGAACCCTTTTATGTACGCTCGTATCCAATACCAATTGTTCATCGCAAAGACGTGAATGCACAAATTAAAGAGATGCTAGATTGGGGGATTATAAGTGCTGAACATACTGAGTACGTATGTCCACTTGTTACAGTCACTAAAAAGGATAAGTCGGTAAGGGTGTGTTTGGACGCACGTGCATTAAATAATCGCATGAATAAAGACTATATTCCACCGCCAAATGCAAACGAGTTACTATTAAGTTTTAAGCAAGGTCAAATATTAAGTAGTATCGATTTGACAGCTTCCTACTGGCAAATCCCTATAAAAAAAAGTCACCGTAAATATGTCGGATTTTTATATGAAGATCAAACGTACGTTTTCAACGTATTACCTTTCGGTCTATCCACGTCAATGGCGAGCCTTATCCGATGCTTAACTAAGGTGTTAGGAGGAGAATGTTCAAATTTCACTTTTTGTTATGTGGACGACTTGTTAATCTTTTCGGATAATATTGAAAAACATTTTATTCACTTAAACATTATTTTTAATAAGTTAAGAGATGCCGGATTTACGATTAAATTAAGAAAGTCACAATTCTTTCGCGAAACAGTTTTATTTTTAGGACATATTATTTCATCTAAAGGTATATCTATGGATACTAATAGAATTTCAGCGATTGAAAAATTTTGTGTTCCTCGGAATTTAAAAGAGTTGAGAGGATTTTTAGGTCTTGTTAATTATGAACAGCGTTTCTGTCAAAATTATGCCGATTTAACAATTCCTTTGTTGAAGTTATTAAAAAAGGGGGTTAAATGGAACTGGGGGGTTGAGCAACAAGAGGCTTTTATTGCTATAAAACAAGCTTTCCTTCAAACAACATTATTAGTTCATCCAAATTTAGAAGATACTTTCTTTGTACAATGTGACAGTTCGAACTACGGAGTGGGGGGTTGTTTATATCAAATTGATGCGAAATCAGGAGAAAAAGGCATAATAGCATTTACTAGTAGAACATTGAAAGGCAGCGAGTTAAACTATACAGTGTCCGAAAAAGAAACGGTAGCAATAGTGCATTGCTTGCGCCAGTGGCGTACCTTTGTCTTGGGTCGAAGACTTGTTGTCATAACAGATCATAAATCTTTAACATTCTTATTGAAAAGTAAATTGCATAACGCTCGGTTGGCTCGATGGGCATTATTTTTGCAAGAGTTTGATTTTGAAATATTACACTGTAGCGGTAAAGAAAATACATTGGCCGATGTTTTGTCGCGCTATCCTTTAAAAGAGAGCAATGAATTAAAACCGGATAACGAAGATAACGTTGAAATTTTTCTGATAAATTTATCTCCAAATTATAAACAATTAAGGCAAAATTTTAAAAATATTAGAGAAGATCAGTTAAACGATGAAAATTTTGGAAGTAAAATGATTTTTTTAGAAAGGTATCCGAAAGAAGTGAAAATAATTACAGAGAAAGAATTGAAATTGTTAGAGTGGTACGTAGTACATGAAGGGATTTTATTTAAGCGGGGAAATAATTTGAACAGGGGTTATAAACTTTGCGTTCCTAAAAATCAGAGAGCCGAGTTAGTCAAGGCTCAACATGCAGAAATCGGACATTTTGGTAAAAGTAAAACATACGACCATATGAAAACCAAATTTTATTGGCAAAAAATGCAAAAAAATATTAGAAAAATTGTGGCCTCATGTGATTTGTGTCAAAAATCTAAGTGTAGTCAAACAAGTTCTAAATTATTAAATCCTATTATTGTGAAAGAGCCGGCAGAATTAGTTTGCGCGGATTTGATGGGTCCATTACCTGTTTCAAGGGGGGGTGCAACAATGTTACTAGTCTTAGTCGACGCTTTTACCAGATATGTTAAATTATACTCTTTGAAACGTGCAACCACAGTAACCATTTTAAATAAAATTATTAAACATTATATACCGAGTGTTCAAAAACCACGATGTATCTTAACGGACAACGGGACGCAATTCACGTCAAAATTGTGGAAAAATACGTTTGAAAATGCTCTCATAAAAGTTAAAACGACATCAGTATATTTTCCGCAAGGAAACATAACGGAGCGGTATAATAAAGAAGTGGGTCGATTGTTAAAGATGTTTTGCCATGAAAAGCACACAAAATGGGCGTGTTGTCTTGAAACAGTCGAGCATTGTTTAAATAATGTAGTGAATGATAGTACGGGGTATACTGCTACGTTTCTACAGACCGGGAAGGTAACCACTAATTCGATCGAAAAGATTGTAAATTTTCCTAAATGTGAACATGAAATGGAGGGAATTATATTGGAACATTTTTGGATATTAGCACGTGACAGATTGCGTTCCAAAGCAGAACGTCGGGCTGACAAAGCTAATCGCGGATGTAAACCAACTATTTTTAAAGAAGGTGACGCGGTGCTCATCAGGGTACATGCCCAATCCTCAGCCGAAAACCGTACCATCCGGAAATTATTTTTATTATATGAAGGTCCCTTTTACGTTCTTCGTCAGGCTGGTCCGAATTCCTATGTCATTGCTGATGAAATGGGACGAGAAATAGCGAAACATAATGTTATCAATCTGAAACCTTATAAAACTCCTACGGTTGAGTGTGACTAGTAAACTAGCGTTCCTCAGGTTTCTGTAATGTTTTATTAATCTTCTAATGCTTTATTTAAAAAAAAATATATCTACTGTGTTTTCTTTTAGTTTCGATACTTAAATGCCGTTATTTGTAAACTTTATTTAAGTAGGGGGGTGATGTGATGGGTTTAAATGTGCCGCGAAAGTGTGTGGAGGGAGTGAGTGCGAGAGGGCAGCGAGGAGTGTAATGCGCATACTGAGAGGGAGACGGAGTTGGGACGAGCTACAGAGCGCATGTGTATGCTAGCCTTCCCTAGCCCGTTAGACTTTAAACTTTGTTTTATAATTATATCTAATATTTGTAGAATACTAAACGGCAATATAATAGTATATATCATCTGCTGTTGTTTATTTCTAACTTGCAAAGTAAACGAGAAGAGGCAAGAAGGGATTACCAGCACACATTACTAGAATATTTTAATATCAGAGTTCCTAATTTTCGTCTTAGGCAAAATGATATTTTTTATTTAACAGCAGCCAATACGAATATTTTAAGAAAGTCTCCAATTTCTATCATGTTTCATAATTTTAATATCATATCTGATCATTGTGATATAAACTTTTCTTCTATTAAATCCATAAACAGAGCTATACGTTCTTTGTAATTACAGTTACTTTGTATTTGTTTTGTTTTTCTTTTTATATAACGTTTACTGTTAATAATTAAATATTAGTCATATTGTAAGAAACCGTGCATATTAATTACTTTTTTATCTTTATATTTTTTTATTTGTGCATTACTTTTGTGTTAATTTTTGTCCTGTAAATGGATATTTTTTCTGTTTTGCAAATAAACATATTTGATCTGATTTGATTTGAGTGTCACTTTATTGCTTGCCAAGCCATAAAATCTAGCAAATACTCATCGTGAATAACAACCAAGTAAACAGCGTCTTTTTTAAGTCGTAAATTTAGTTTTTTCTTTTGTAAAATTTGCGCAGTTCAGTTGAGATAATTTTAGTTGAAAAAATGATGGAAATTGAAATAAGTGATAATGATATCCCGAATACACCTCCGGAGATTAGAAATGATGCAGAAACTGTAACTTTAGGTTTGTTGCCAGAAAAATCAAAGAAGTTATACGAGAAGCAATATAACCTATTTGTGACATGGTGTAACTCGAAGGAAATTTACTAATATTCAGATAACGTACTCTTCGCCTATTTTTGTAAAAAATCAATTACACTAAAATCGTCATCATTATGGTCGATTTGCGATGATATGCTAAAATCCACATTATCTACCAATAATGATATCGACTTAAGCAAGTTGACGATATTTATTAAAAAGCAAGCAGTTGATTATAAGCGTAAGAAATCAAAAACTTGTTAAGGACAAAGAATCCATTTTGGTAGTTACAAGAAGAAGTCGAACTGTTACTATCACAAATACGTAACATTCAAGATAATTCTATCAACTTTTTGTCATTCTATAGGAAGTCTAGCCTTGGGACCTAGAAATGAAAACACACCAGCACCATTTTTCTTAAAATTTAATAAAGGCGAGTGTTTTAATCAAGTGGTAGGAAATAATGTCATTGCTAAAATACCAAACGATATTGCTAATTATCTTAACCTTCCAGTGCCATTTATACACAGGGCTTTGCTTTCGCCGAACATCGGCTACTTTTTTGGTCCATGGTGGAGGTGATGTTATACAATTGAAGCGACACAGGGAATGAAAGAGTTCTACAGTTGCAGAACGACTTATAGATAATAACATCAATGAAAAAATTGAAACAGATAAGAAAATTGTAACTAGACCATCAAATAATGTATAAGTAATTGAATGTAGCAGTCGCAGTGATGAACATGTTCTCATGTTTCTTACTGAAAAATAATACTTAAAACCATTTGTATGAATGCAGAGTACTATTTTTGTTGGTAATATAATGAGTAAGCTTGTTATTGATATTAATTTCACATCCATCACATTGCAACGCCGATTGACAAATATTACGAGTTCATAATACAATGAAATTGGAAAAATACATTTACTTCATTATACATAGGACTACTAAAAGTACTTTACACTTCAACTAGTAATTTTCTATTAAAGTTTTAACATTACATTCTGTTATTTTACATTATTGATCTAGGTAACAGTTTACACTCCACATATATAAATAATTGTTGTCAGTGTACAAAAATTCTATCGTTATGATAGCACCTTTCGTCTCTAATAAATCAGTCATATTGTGTCCATGCCAATTCGGAAACTATACTCATTTGTCAGTTTTTTTTCTTTGCATTAGAAAAGATTAATATCAGCAGTTAGTACCAAACACTTGCCTTATCCTATAAGCGATTTCTTCATTAAAATCTATGAAATACTACCGTTTGAGATGGTTATCTGTAGGAGTCTTCTATCTGTAAAAGTAATTAATTGTATTCACAACGAGCTTTGTAACGCAAAGTCCATTCTTTATTGGTTTCAGTATTGAAACCTTTTCTAACGGAGATTATTATATCGAAATGTATATGTATATGTATAAATACTCTTTGTCGGAGCGTAATATTAATATTTCCTTCACAAAATTTTCAATATAATTTAATCTAATATTATTTATTTTATAATTTCACTTCTATTAAGTTTTCTTATTAATGAACAATTTGGGTTCATATCTGCTGTATGTCGGTCAGTGGTCGCGCGGTTTAAGGCGTCAGGACTTGAATCGAGGTGACTAGATCGAAGTTGGTTCGAACCCAGCTGCCGGTAGACCGTATATAAGCTATATTCGTGGAGAGGATTGGCACCCTCTCTGCGGGTATGATAGGGTGGAATAATGTTAGCTTAGGTCAATGTGAGAGATTGATACCGGTTGATATTTGACTACCCCCCTAATTAATGAGGTTTTCCAGGTTTCCCTCATTCCTGCACTGAATAATGGTTAGGGCCTACCAACGTAAGTCGTTCCTGGGCGCAAATGCGGCCTGCTTGATAATAATATGCCGCCCCCTCTCCCGCACAAGTCTCCGACTTCTGGGCTAATCCCTGTGATTAGAATGAGGGGTAGAGATATTATTATTATTATTTATCTATATGGTCAACCGAGTTAAATTTGTTTGTTTATAGTCATTGGTTGATTCTATTTACACAGATTTTTCTAAAGTGCTCGATAGAGTGAATTGTAATATTTTTCTATAAACCTCAATTACTGGAAATTTGTGATTCTCTTCTTGACTGGATAAAGAACTAGCTTTCAGAGAAACGCGAAATGGTCAGATTTGGGAACTTGATATCCAGTGAAATTGCTGTAGGGCTTGGTGTGCCTCAAGGTTCTCATTTGGGGCCTTTGTTCTTACACATATTTATAAATGACCTTAATGAGTGTTTCTCCTACTGTAAATACTTATGTTTGCGGATG
This sequence comes from Monochamus alternatus, assembly GCA_037114965.1. Taxonomy (NCBI): domain Eukaryota; kingdom Metazoa; phylum Arthropoda; class Insecta; order Coleoptera; family Cerambycidae; genus Monochamus; species Monochamus alternatus. Next base: position 128,819,659 of record CM073426.1, read on the forward strand.
AAAGTATTCTTAGCTTAAATGATAAATCCGATTTTCCTAAAATACAGCATGATGTCAATAATCTTTCCAGCTGATATCACAAAAAAGATAATGTCCAAATGTCTTGCGATATCTTTTCTTAAGACCAGAAATAAGATTGAATATATTTACCACATTAATAACACTCCTTTGGAGTTCATTCAATCAATTAAAAGAAACAAAGACATAGGAGTTGCCTCTGACCAATCTTTTACTCTTAACTTCCACATTTTTAACTACGCTTCCTCTGTATGGTCTTCTTATTATGATTTTCATATTTGGAAACTTGAACAAATTAATACAATTAAAGTCTCTAAGATATTTGACATTTAAAATTAACCTCCAATATGATGATGTTCACGATTTTACAGCTTGTTTCCACTTTCTGTACGTTGAAAATATAAATATTTGAAAATCATTAATTCTATCTCTTGTTTCTACCTCCTTTCAAATATAAAATTGGTTAGGTCCCTGTGCACAGAACCATTATGGATTATTTTGTTGTTATTCATTAATGACTACATTTTTTTATAATTAATTAGCATTTTATTGTGCTTTTGTTAGTAATTTATTTTATGTGAATTTTACTATTTATCTTGTTTTTATTCTCTGTTTTAGAAATGTTTGTATTATATCCTTAGTAATTTAATCACTCATTATTTGATTGTAACTTTTTCAACAATTAGCTCGTAAAAAAATAAAATATTTTAAAATTCACTTCATAAAATTATTTCTCATTAATTAAAGAGGAGCTTTTATAAGAAACCATATGTTCGAATATGTGCCTTTAAACGTAAAATTCACACACTTTCAATCGCCCGTTTAATTGTACTAATAAGGAAAGAAAGACAATTAGCAAGTTTAAGTCAAGGTTCATCATTACACTTTTATAAACATTAATAAATAATAAATCAAACATCGGATTATTCGCGACTTCTTACCCCACAGAAGTATGCAAAATGATTAATTAGTCAACTTCTTTGCAACCTACAATCGATCCTACACTAATGGTTTGTACTTCCCTTCTTTCTCCTGGTGATTCCACAGTCTTCACTAATGACGAGCACGTTTTTTATTTCTGCAAGGACGTGACTGAAGCGAATGATATTTGCTATTAGCAGGCTTGAATTTGTGTTGCAATAGGAATCAGTTTTGCAGATTGATGTATAATGAAGCAGAAGTATAAAATTGGAATCTGTTTGATTCCTTTTTTAATGCTTATTGTTGTATTTATATTTAAAAAAATTGTTTTGACGATACGATAATGAAAAAAAGATTACAGGAAAAATATCAATATAACTAAACATATCTATTATAACAATAAAATAAATAATTCAGCAAATAAAAACAAAGAAACGTGGAGTATGGTTTATAAAATATTAGATAGGAAAAAACCGATAGAGATCAAATCATTCTTAAGATTAATGGTAGCACCATAAGCGATTGTAACAAAGTTGTCAGTGAATTTGGATGCTATTTTTCTACTGTAGCACAAAATAAAGTTAAAGAGCATTTTGGGGCAAATCTTCCTTTACCTTGTACACTTAACGATAACTTTGTCAACTCAATGGTCTTTCAAGATGTTGCGGCCGAGGAGGTGCATGACATTGTTTCACAACTTAAAAATAAAAATTCAAGCGGTTATGATGGTTTAACAGGTAAATTAATAAAACATATACATGTACAAAGCAATATCTTAGAGCCTTTTGTTTATTTGATAAATTAATCAATTAAAACTGGAATATTTCCTGATTGTCTTAAATTAGCAACGGTTATACCTCTATTAAAAAAAGGTGATCCATGCGAATTAGAAAACTACTGTCAAATTTCTTTGCTGAGTGTTCTGTTTAAAATACCTGAAAAACTAGTTTATTACAGAATAACTTCCTTTGTTAAAATAAATAATCTATTGACTACATCTCAGCATGGTTTTAGGTCTAATAAATCGGTTGAGATGGCATCCTGTCACCTACTTGAATATGTATATCAATGTCTAGATGCTGGTAAGTATGTAGTTTCACTTCTGTTTGATGTCTCTAGAGCATTTGACACTGTCGATAAAGAGATTTTAAGTTATATGCCCTGGGTATAAGAGGTAGCATTCTTGCTTGGCTGACTTCATACATAGTAAATAGGTATCTAGTAGTTAGTGTAAATGGAAAAAAGTCTAATTTATATAGTGTTACTCTTGGGGTACCTCAGGGCTCTGTACTGGGCCCATTACTGTTTATGCTCTATGTCAATGATCTGCCAACATACATTGAGCACGGTCATTTAACAATGTTTGCTGATGACACAACGATTACTGTGTCAGCGAATACACCGGATGAGTTCAGAAAAATTCTATGTAACGTGGTGGAATCATTGACTATATGGTGCCAGAGGAATAAACTAATTCTAAACAACAAAAATACTATTTACATTAATTTTCACCTTCAAAGACCTCTACCCACAAACTTTATGTCTTATGAAAGTATCATGTCAGATTCAGTGAAACTCCTTGGCACCATCCTTGATTCTAAGCTCTCCTGGTGTAAGCATGTTGACTATGTGTGTAGTCAGCTAAATAAAGCATTCTTTGCACTATTATAGCATAAGCATACTCTTGACCAAGCGGGCTTAATTAATGTTTACTATTCCATGGTATACAGTCACATAGCGTTTAATATTCTTGCTTGGGGTAGATGTGAAAGAGTATTCATATGGCAAAAGAAAATTATAAGATTACTTTTTAACTTAAAAGTTAATGTGAGTTGTAGGGAGGTGTTTAAGGATAAACGAATTCTCACAACACCTTCAATCTATATTTTAAAATGCTTACTTTTTACCAAGAATAACATAAGTCACTTTAAAAAACGGACAAATTTTCACAACTATACTACAAGACACGGGGAACTGCTCAGTATTCCGACTCGCCATACAAGCGCTTTTAAAAAAACCCCATATTATAATTGCATAATTTTGTATAATGCTCTTCCTAAGGAAATCCGATGTATATCTGATGACCGGAAATTTAAAAGTAAGACAAAACACTTTTTATCAGTTAGAGGGTTTTATAGCGTGGATGATTTTGTAAGTGGTAAGTGATGCTTATTGTGGCTTTTACTATTGCTATCGATTTTCACTGCATTTTTCACTCATGCGTACATATGTTTATATATACATGTATAATTATATTGTAAATTATAAGTTGTTGTTAGTGGTTCTACCGTATCATCTGTTCTTTTTTATATTTATATATATTTGACTATATATGTTTTTTGTACTATATTTTATTTATGTTTTTTATAAGTTGTTAGTGATTTTACCTTATCACCTGTTTGTTCTTCTTTTATACTTGACTTGGCATATGTACAAATTTTGTATCTTTTTCTTGGCTAATAAAGTACTATATACTACACTAAGCGTTTGCACTATAAACTACACTAAATTATAAAAACGATGGTTTTTAACGCGGCAAATTGACAATAAAAACAACAGCGTGACGACACAAAATTATTGCAAAAGCCTCTTCTGTGTGCACTGATAAAAATGTGTGTAATTTCGCATAACATTGACAATTTGTGACCAACGTAAAGTTATGTAAAATAACATAATAATTTTGTAAATAATATACTGTAGTATTGCAGAAATAAACATGGATATAATTCCGTATTATGTAACTTTACTATATATTATACCAAATTCCATTGTATAAAATTTTTACACTATAATTTTTGTTGTAATTTTTAGATTGGAATGTTAAAATATATGTAACTGTCCTGAGTATTTTTTTTATATATTGAAATGTACAACTACAATTGAAAAATATGCATAGATGAAACATTTTCAATAATTAACATTATTTCACATGTATGACTGATTCAAATCTTCTCATTTTGTGTAACAAAAGCCAAAAATGTATTAATATTAAGTTGAATAGACGAAAAAACTTTTTACTTTTAATGTCATAAGAAAAAGATGATCGAATTAAAAAATTCTGTTTGTTAAAATGTACAGAAATACAGGTTTAATGTAATGTATGAGTCAATGTAATATGCATAATGTCAATGGCATGTATTATTCAATATTAAATACGCTATGCGAGCGACAAGATACGAAGTAGTCGTCAAGAGCAGAAATAACTTCTGTACAAGAAGATTTTTTAGAGGAATTTGTCCATCCTCCCTCTAAATATGAATTATCCATCCCTTTCTCTAAAAGTGTATTGCTCATCTATCGCCTAAAAATGTATTGCAGTGTTATTTCACTCGCATTAGAAAATGTGTGAAACATAAATTCCAAATATTTGTAGATATACGTACCTATATCTGTCTGAAAGCAAATATTTTTAACTCGGATTTTTAGTTGCAGAAAATTTGCAATTAACCAAATAGAATAGAAAATAAGAGTAGTTGTTTCTTACTATACTATAAAGTTGGCAACAAAAGGAGGCAGCGCCCCGATGGGCATCTGTAGTGAATTAAACTAAAAAGCGGGATATTCGAATTCATTTCCTACTTACATATTTTTTCTGAAAGGAAAATATTTTACATTGTAGCAAGAAACTCATAATAATATCAGAAATTTTTAAGATAATTGATACAAATTATCATTTGTGATATTATTATGAGTTTCTTGTTACTATGAAAAATATTACCTTTATATTATTAATATACATATCTCACAATTATTCTTTATAGGGACTTTCTTAATAAATATAATAAACTCATGACAGAATCTTTTTTTATTAATGTTAACACATAAATACAAACAAACAAGGATATAAATTGTCCTTATTTAATGTTTGCTGATGACCTTAAGATTTACTCTGAGATTGATACTGTATCAGATTGTGTTTATATTCAAAATCAATTACTTAAAATTGAACATTGGTGCCAGATTAACAACCTGGGTATGAATATTTCAAAGTGCAAAATCATGACTTACACGAGGAAACCATCACCTGTAAATTTTAATTATACTTTTGGTTCATGTCCTTTACAAAAATGTGATAGTACTAAAGATTTAGGGGTTACCTTCGATGATAAGCTGACATTTGCTGTTCATATTAAAAATGTTGAAGCCGCAGCATTTAAACAGCTGGGATTTATTATTAGAAATTGTAATAGCTTCAATAACATCAAAGCATTAAAGACATTATATTTATCTTATGTCAGATCCAGGCTTGAATATTGTAGTGTAGTATGGTCTCCTATTTACAACATATATAAACAAGGTTTGGAAAGAGTTCAGAGGAAATTTTTAAAGTATCTGTACTTTAAGAAGCATGGAATTTATCCGGTTAGAGGTTGTGATCACCAGTTGCTTTTAAATGAATTTGATTTTCACCCATTAGAGATTCGTAGACTGCAGCTTAGTTTGAAATTTCTTTATTTCCTAATTCATAATAAAATTGATTCGCCTAATTTATTACAAAAAATATCCTTTCATTTTGCACCTATTGCAACTCGCTGTAATTTTACTTTTTATCTGCCTCATGCAAATTCTAACCTTCTAATTAAATCACCCATTTATAATATGTTGCTTAACTTTAATAGAATTTCTGAGACATGTGATATTAATATTGATACTCTAAATGTAATAGTGGATAGATTGGTGGCTTCGGTACAGTAGCTAATAGCTTTGCATATTGCATGTTGTGTTTAACTATTTCTGGTAATATTCAATAATTTTGTATGTACCTATCAATTCCATTCTATGCATCTAGTACGTAGTATTGTACGGATTATTTTCTCTCTTTTTTTTTTTTTTTGTTATGTCCTGTGTTACATTATTATTATATCTGCTAAACTATATGTGTAATAATATTGTCCTATTATTGGAGAAATCTGTTGGGCAATAAATGTGTTTATTATTATTATTATTATTATTATTATTATTATTATTATTATAAATGCAAAATAAATAACTTTTGTGACTGCAATGTATTGCAATACTAATGGCACTCCCTCAAATCAGTTTTTAAAATATTGGAAGTTCTGAATAGAAATTTTATTAGATCCTTATTAATGAGTGGAACGATTAAGAACTGTTGCAAGCAGATTTCATAACAAATGTGTTAGCAGTTCTAAATAAATTGTCAATTTCCTTTTAATGAGTGCCATTATTATTGCAATAGATTGTACCTAAAGCCAGTTAGGGACGATGAGTGATAATATATTTATATTTTTGTAATTAAAAATACATAGTAAACCGCATAGGTACCTATTATATATTACGGCGGATATAATTTAATATTATAACTTTAATAACACGAATTACTATTTTTAAGTTAAATTTACTCCAATCACAGATAAAAAATCAAAAATAAACTTTATGCCTGCAGTACGAATTATTGTTTTGTTGTTGATTGCTTGTGCAATTAGTAATTTGATATTTGACAATTTTGACGTTAAATGCCCATACGCGCAACCCCAGATGCGCAGGGAGGCGCTGCTATTAATGTTGCCAATGCTGCCATGCTTTCAAATGGTCTTATTTTAATTTGTCTATGCAATTAACGTAATTTCAACTATCTACCTAAATGATAATAACTGTCGTAAACTATTATTATATTTAGGTACTGCCACAAAAATAAATATGTTATTTGTTGATGCATGGTTTAGAGACACAGGTAATGGCGAAATTTTGAAGCAAACATCTAAAGAACGTGCCGTTTCAGATTATATTATATTTATGAGTTATATAACATTTAAATCGGCAGAAGCGGCAAGCGCACACGTTACAAAATATAATCTTATACTTACTTACCGAATATTTCACAAAAAATCCTTAGTAATGAATCGTACATGTCTACCACACCTTAACACAACTAAAACGCATTAGGTTAGAGGTTAGATTGATGTGCCTCTGCATGTGCAACAGAAATCACATTTTGTTTTAGTTTTAGAATAAATTTATTAAATGTAAATAGTTCCAAATTAGTACATCGTATTTTCACAGTATTCTTGAATTTTCATAATTTTATTATGTAAAAATACGTATACTTAATTATCCTTTATCATATAATGTAAATTACCAACAAATATTATGTGAAAAGAGAATAGCAAGACATGAAAATTTACACCCATTTTTATCAGTGTGAAATAGGACAAAAATAAAAACATCAGAATGCAGATTTAACAAAAAACAACTATTGTCTAGTTCATGTTAAACTGCTTAAACGCTACAGAAATGATTAATTTCTATACTATAAGACTTTTATAGACTATCGCAATATGGATTTAAAGTAAACGTTGAAAGAAAGTTGAGCATTGATGATTAGTATACAGTATGCGCCAAAAGTATGGAATAAATTCAATAAAAACGAAACAATTATTTTTTGGGAAAAATCCTCGAACAGGTCGATTTTTAATTTAAAAAATACATGTTTTAGCGTAAAATGCGATTTTCAAATGTCATTTGTTTTCGAGTAATGACGTCATCGATTTTTTTTTAAATAGCTACACCATATTTTTTTCCTTGATTCTGAAAGATCGTTTAATTCTCTATCAGACAGTACTAAAATTTTACCCTCTTACATAGGAAATGACGATTGAATGTTAGAAAACGTAAATTTTATCCATAAAAAATAATAAACAATTCTGAGGTATGTAAAATAAAATACAATTGATTAAATTTTATACTTAAATTAAATCTTCGAATTGCCATCCACCAACTTCTTGACAATGCGCAAGTCTGTGAAGAAATTCTTCTTGCACATTATGAATGATTTCTGGGGTAACTCTGCGTATTTCATCCCGAATGCGATTCTGAAGTTCTTCTAAATTACGTGGTTTATTAATGTACACGTTTGACTTCAAGTATCTCCATAAAAAAATAGTCAAGAAGTGTAAGATCTGGCGATCTTGCAGGCCATTCTATCGGTCCGCGTCTGCCGATCCATCTCCCAGGAAAACAGTTGTCCAAAAAATCTCGTACAGGGCGCGCATAGTGCGAAAAACTAAACTTGATAACGTTTTTGCTTTATTTTAATTGATTTACGTTTTCTAACATTCAATCGTCATTTACTCGAAAACTTTCCTATGTAAGAGGGCAAAATTTTAGTACTGTCTGATAGAGAATTAAACGATCTTTCAGAATCAAGGAAAAAAATATGGTGTTGCCATTTAAAAAAAAATCGATGACGTCATTACTCGAAAACAAATGACATTTTAAAATCGCATTTTACGCTAAAATATGTATTTTTTAAATTAAAAATCGACCTGTTCGAGAATTTTTCCCAAAAAATAATTGTTTCGTTTTTATTGAATTTATTCCATACTTTTGGCGCATACTGTATATGTTGCAATGCGATTTGGTCTGATGTAGCTGATAATTTTGTAAAATTTTTAAATAATAATTAAAATTTGGTAATGTTTACAACAAGACCCACATTATCATCTTTTCTTAGACGTAATTATTTTATCTAAGATAGTGTTTAATAAAAAAGTCTTAATTATATAGCTCCTCACGGTTTGACGTTTATCAACCGCTTCTTACCAAAAAAAAACTGATAATTCTATTCCTTGTTCTATTTAGGGCGCTTGTTACCTAGTAATTTAATGTGCGTGTGGATAATAGTAAGAGATATTGAATTTCATGTTAATCACTTCATTAAAAAATATATTACAATCTCTTTCTAACATACAGTGTACTCAAAATTTTGACGTATATTCTTGCGCAATTACTAACAAAATCATAAGAAATAGTGGATAGCTTATTACGAGATATATTTTAAAATATAGAATATCGAATATTTGCACGAGAAAATTCAAAATAAACAGTGAAATTGTTGAAAGACATCAGCTTCACACACACCAGCAATTTTTTTGTTACTCATTTAAGCGTCAATTTATCATAACAACATATTCATCAAGAAAGTTTATTTTTACAAGTTATTAACTTGTGTTTTTTTATTAAATATTTTGCAATTTGCTCTGGGATAGCGCTAATGTGTGCTGACCAGCATTAAGGGAAAAACATTTTCCATTTCGATATGTACAATATGTAAGGCTTGAAGTTGCAGTAATTTTTTTGTTTGTCGTAATATTACAATTACGTATTTGTTCATATCTTCTACGTCATTCATGGTCAGGGAGAGAAGTTATCACATCGACAACTGTTATTGTTACAATTTGCGCAAGCAAAAGAAGTTCTCATTCTTCTGAGAAATGCAATTAACTTTAGAAATCTCCAAATGTCAACTAATTGTCTCATTTTACCATATAATTTTAAATAAGAAATCAAATCTCCGAACATTTTCCTTAATTTTTTAACAACTTTTTAGCATAGACCATTTTGCCCATAATGTATTCTGACTAATTCTAACAGATTGTTGATTTATGTAAACCAACAGAACATGTTATCCCAATCACACCATTTTTTCTGCCAGTTTTTAAAGCGACACGCTCGTACCTGATTTTTCTGGAAATAAATTTGAAGCTACGCTGATGGCTTCTTTAATAATTGCTTCGAGCACATTCATTTTCACAAAAATAATAAATAGTAAACAACATATGTAGTCACAGCAGCGTTTCCAAAGCTTACGACAAATTATTGAGGTTTTTTTTGTAATAGAAATTTGAATATCTATTTGATATTTACAAATGAATAACAATTAAAATACATAACAGTACACGCAAGGTAACGACTTGATTTCTGTCCGCTAGTAAAATTAGTTAAATTTAACTTTGTTTAAAATATAAATAATATATTTTTTGTAAAATGGTTTTTTCCTTAAACAATCTTTTTTCTCCTAAAATTAGTTTAGATACCTTTTTTGCTGAACGTATGTCTGCCAACACACTGTACAGTGTACAATGTCTTTTATAGCACATGAAAAAATAATTATGTTGTACCATTCATGGACGAAGACGAATATATTTACTACAAAATTTCAAAGGATACCAAAAATATTCTCTTGGATTAGTGTTGGTATCATATAACGGATTTTTTAAGGAATCGCCATCATTTCTTCGTAAACTTTTATAATTACACCACTTCGGTCAACATCGACTTCTACATGTGGATAGGTAGGTAGAAATAATGAAATGAAGCAAGAGGAGTAACAAAAAATGGTAACAAAATTCCAAAATGACAATAGTGAAGTTAGCTTTAGAAAGCAAGCGGGAACAAATTCCAGTATTGAAGGAATGCAGTTACCTATTCTCTTGTACATGCTCCGCATATACCAATAATAATAACTACCTTCATCATTAGGTAAGTTTTGCCGTCAGCTTCTTCCTTCAGAAGTTGACTTCCTCTCTCCTAAGCACTTTCGGTTTCTTGGGTTCATACCTCACTGAATTCCAAGTTAGAAATACTTTAATAGATCGTATTGTCTTCTATAATTCTTCTTATTGAGTGCAACGGCACTCCTCATTGAGCCTCTTGTACCTCCTCGCATTAGGAAATCATTCCACCTGAGCCGTCAACCAACCTAATAAGGAGAAAAAGGTGGTGACGTTGCTCAGGATATCTCTTTAATGTAGGCCATCCTTCTCCCAACACGGATTCTCTTATTGACGAAATGACAGGGCACTCATACAGTGCGTGCAGTACTGTCTTGTTTTCCTGTTTTCAACCCCTACAAAGAGGTATTTCACACTTTATCATGTAATAGAGGTGCTTCCTAAACCAACAGGTATTCAGTTTGAATACCTGTCACCAGGCAGATTCATCCTAGACATGGCCAGGTACTTTTTACTGTATTCTTGCAAGAGTACTCTAGGAACTTGACAGCTTTTTTTCATCACACCGTTTTCTAAATTATTTGTGGGTGTTGTGCTTGATCATTCCAACAAAAGCTGACAGCGGAAGCATACTAGAGATACCAGGTCTAAAAATATTGAGACCCGCACTTCTGTATAGCTTGTCAGTTACTTTATTGCCAGTGCACCGCTTGTGTCCCTTCGCCCAGAATACAGATATGCTGTTGTCGATTGAGTCGACTACCAATGCCTGATGGCATTGCCATGCTGATCTAGTTGTTATCTTATGATTACGTAACGTCAGTAGTGATTGTCTACTATGTAGATGTGTAGATTCTGATGGTTTTGCCTGTTTCAATTTTGTTGCATTGCCTACTGGCATCGAATATGTAAGGATCTGGAATAAATCCCACATCCTGCACCTTCCTTCATTTTTGATCAGTCTGTAAAGATGTTGATTACATCTTCGCTGGCAATCTCCTCATTCCTGATAAATACTGTGTAGGGTCTGGCAAACACAAATTTGGGAAAAATACTGTCATTGTCTATGTACAAAAGCAGCATCTTTCTGACGACTCCATTTCACAGACGGCTGCTAATTTCTCCACATTCAACATCTGGTATAATACCAGTAATTTTTATTTCTTCTGTTATCAATTCCGAGTCTATTCAAGTATGAAGCTACTGTCGCCATTATTAGCCATTTCCATAAGTCAGACTACTGTATTTCTTTTGTTTTCATATTTTGTGATTGAAACCTCATTAACTGATCAATAGTTTTAGATTGCAACCAAGTATCTGTAACATATAGCAGTGCCACCTACATTACGTGATAGGTAAACCGAAAACAACGGAACGACGTAATGAGCGATCGCTCTATGCTAGAATCCGACTAATAATCTGCGGTGTCGATCTAAGGCCTCATCGATGGTTGCGCAAATTGCAGCACGCCATATGGGAACGACCCTGGATCATAGCAGATCGGAGCGGGCATCAAATAAGGCATAGAGAACCGAGTTCTAATATTTGCGATAACCATCATTAATGCAGAGCCGCGAGCCAGTATTTAGCGAAATATCTGTAATTCTACACCTATTACTAAGTAAGATAATCACGAGGGCGTTCTCCGGTTCTTTAGGTAATAACACGAGACTGCAATGGAGGATATGCTTCGTTTTGATGTTGGGTTTTTATTCAGGAGAGCTGAGCAGATTTTTATGCGCCAACTTTTAACGGTACCGGTTTTGTGAGACCGGTATACCTATTGTAATATTTTTAAAAAATCAATTCCATGCGCTACATGGATCAGATCATTTACTTTAAGTGGAATATTTCTCTCTATTGTACGTTAGTTTTTAACGAAATTTATATCCAGTTAATAAATACCAAATCAGCCTCCATTTTATTATGCAATATATGGCGTCTGGGAGAGTTATCTCTCTCGATTCGCACTCTACAAATGAGATTTTTTTGTTAACTTTAACCTTAAACAGTTCTTCGTATTCATAGGGAATATCGCTAAATTTTCCGCTAACATGAAATAGCAGTTTGTAGAATGCCATACAAAGAAATTAAAAGGTTCAGCAAAGGTGAATATTAAAATGTAAAAGAATCACCTAATAATATATATATATATATATATATATATATATATATATATATATATATATATATATATATATATATATATAAATTGTTTTTGAAATAAGTGCGTTATTTTAAAGTCAAAAATCAAGTAATATATGGTATTAGTTCACTTCGTATTATCAAATAAACTTAGAGTATAGACCTTGTCAATAAACAGCAAAAATCAGTAAAAGTTGAATGTCTAAGAAAAAATAATTTCAGAATACAATAAATACAAAAATTAATACAGTTAGTAAACAATCCATTGATACACACATACATATACATTATCTACAAAACATGAGTTGTATATAATTTTCCAAAAAAATTATATGGTGCAGTAAGCTTTTTCTGAAGGAATGTTGCCATTATGTGATATATTTCTTATACTTAGTGGTAACTTATTATAAATTTTAAGTTAGTGCTAACATAAATATTAAGCATTCTGATAGCATCACTAGAGTTTTCTCAAAACCCTATCCCATATTTGATCTGAGGTTGAGCGATTACTTTAAGACGATAGCAGTATTTAGCGACCTTTTGGAAGAAATGGGCTATGTGGGTTTTCTGATCTAAAAGAAAATCTATCCCCACTCCTCAAAAAGAAGTGGTGTTCACTGATATTTTGATATCATTGCCACTAGTAAATATAATCTCCTTATTTTGTCTCTGGTATGCGAATTTGATTATTTGTGTTGTTTCTTTATTGAATTTTAAATTATTTTTATAAAAATATTCCCCCAGGGTGTTCAATGTAGCGGTCATCGTCTGTTTTACATATTCGTTATTTCTGTTACCAGTTAATATAGATCGTCTGCATAACAAATAATTTTTACATCAACTGTTCAACAAGTCATTGTTGCATAGAATATACGACAAAGGTCTTAATATAGACCCCTGAGGTACACCTCTCTCTATTAATATTAAGTAAGACTTTATGAGAGTACTGTCTTTTTCTATAACACACTGTTTTTTATTTAATAGGTATTCTATTCATTCCAATGCAACTCAAATGCCTCACATTTTTATTTAAAATGTCTTGATCAACAGAATCAAACGGTTTAGATAAGTCTAAGCATGCAACCATGGTACTGTTTTTCTTTTTCACTTAATGATTGTGTAATTTCACATAAAAATTTGGGACAATCTTTTATTCTGTTTTTGAAAATGTAAAAAGAAATTAATACAGTTTGTCCACGGACCGGTAAAACAAGGAGGGTAATGCTTCAAAGATGTCCAAACTTTTTTGTATATATTTTTCTGATAATCTCATATCAAAAATAGAAACTTTAAGGATGTTTTCAGAAAAAGATACTCTTGTATTCCATGTCAACAATAACAATTTTACTTATATTTGACAGTAATACCATAGGAAATAAAGGAAGAAATTTTGAAACCGATGGTGTTATGTTCTTTTAAGCACTTAAAGTTAAAAATTATAAAACTAAATTGAGACCAAAAGACTAAATAATAGAAATAAAGTACTTACCATAAAACAATATTAGGTATACTCGCGTCAAGAATTCAGACGTCTTACGTCTCGGCTGACGTTACACATTTGTTTTTATTGTCAACGTAATTTTCGATAATTGGTCGCGTTAAAAACAATCATTTTTGCAATTTAGTGCAATATATAATGCAAACTTTTAGTGTAGTATATAATTTTATTACTATCAGTTGCAGTTTCTTAAATATTTTGATGAAAATATAATGATTTATTCATTTGTTCGTATGACGTAAGTCGTCTGAATTCTTGACGCGAGTATAATTATATAACTTTTCCGTGCGTACTTTAAACATGTCTCATTCCATTGGATGCAGCAAAAATGCGCTGTTAAAGATCAACGTTCAACTTCTCGAGCCATTGACATGTTTGATATACACACACACATTCTCTCGCTCACATCATCTCCTCTAATTCTTGACTTGAATAAGGCATTTAAAAAATATTGTAAATAGTTCCTCAATCGTCATGATAACACCAGCCCTGCGGCATCAAATATGAAGAATTGAATGAAATAGTAATCTAGGTTGGCATATTATAAATTCTTAGTTGAACATATTCATGTAAATTTTACATAGAAATACTTTCTTCATGAAAATTGTCATTGTCATTTTTACATCTTCAATAACCCCTTTAGAGCAATACCCTGTATAGTACAAAGGTAATTTTAACGCAGTTAAAGTTAACAATTGAAATGAAATTTCTAGTCCTTTTTAAATTTTTATTTTTTATGCTAAGCACCTGTGCTATGAAACACTGAAAACACCCTGCCATTGAGACATTTACTGTTATTTTTAATGACATCACTCCACTATGACGTCAGATTTCCGTACAGACACATCCACTCGAAATAATTAAGTCATCAGAATACTAAGCATACATCATAATCACTAATTAGCTTCCAGATCTCTTTTATCTTTTTTCAATTGCTTAAGATCTTCCTACGATTCTGTTTTTGTCCCGGCGTAGGATAGAATTTTCAAATCGGATTGGCCTTGACTTACACTAAAAGTCGAAAAGTTAAAGTAAAGTGAAGCAATTAATCACACATTTGATTCCAATGCCGTTAGCCGAGGTGTTTATGGGCTTTTATTATTGAAATTATATCACTGATTAGATGATTTAATGGAAAATCGAGAATAGTTGAAGGCGCTATTATTTCTTGTGTTATTTTTATGGTATGTGTGAAACAAGCTTGCGTTTGGGTGATTTATTAATATAGTGAGAAGGTCATAGTGATTTCCTCATAGAGTTAGGTCATATAGGGTGGTAATTTTACTAAATTTTAAATCTAGTTTGAAATAATAACAAATGGTCTGAGAAATCAGCTTCTTCTATAACTATAATGACTAGGGATACCCAAATGTAAATGGAAATTAATTAAAAATATCCACAGTTACATAATTCTAAATTCTTTCAATTTGACGAATTTTATGCACAATATGCTTCGCATATTTGGATTCGGGTCCCTAATAAGTGCATTGTATGACTTGTCAAATAATGTTGTAAGGCCAATTTTATGAAACAAAATTATATAAAAAATATACAAAGTTATAGCATTGTTGATTATAATTAATAAAATAAGATCATTTTAATTAGGAAAATAGAGGTTGCTAAGCATAAGTGAAATTGTTATGATTATATTTATCTTGAATTACTCCAAAACTTGGGCACATGTAATTTCAAATTTTCTAAACTATTTTACGAGAGATATTGGATAGATGGTAAACTATGACTAAGTAAAAATTTTAACTACGTGTTTAGGTCTAAAAACAATAAAAAAAATTCCCATTTCATCTAAGAAAATCGAATAGATAATAGAAATCTTTGAATACACCCATGGCAGTCAGTAATTATAAAATATTGTCCCATAACCTAGAAAAACCAACCGGCAAACTATATTATACGAAAATATCTGTAACCAATACAAATTTCTGTTTAATTATTACAAAACGCTTAAAATTGAAGAAATAGTCTCTTAAAACTGAAGAACTCTAAAAGTTAAACATGGGGTGGAGGCTGAATAGCCGCCAGAAGCGACAATAAATTAAAGTTTAATATGATTTCGAAAAAAAATTCGCTTTATAAATAAATTTGAAAATATTTTTAAGGGCGATTTCGTTAATTCTTATTTTCCTCTATCCCCCATTTAAAATATTTGTACTTAATCTTAATTAACCCTGTATATCTGTTTACTATAACAATCATATTACAGGTATATTTATTTGTAGAAAATCACAATTTTAAATCAATGTATTACCATACCTATAAAAAGAAACGTATACATACATGCATACATATACATAATACAGAAAACATAAAAAAATATACGATAGAAATATGAATTCCAATAACATCTACAATTTTCGAAGCTATTAGAATTTTTCATCTGCCTTTTTAACTTTTTTTATAATTAATGTTATTGTCATTCGTTATTTTATTTATACTAGCGAGTTTTTCTTTCTAGTCATTGTATAAAATAGTTGTGTTGTTAACAGTTTACCTGATTTGCACCTGATGGGAAAGATCTTAATCTATGATCTAATGGCTGATTCACTTCATTTGAGGAAATACTGCGAAGGTAACATTCTAATAAAATATCATCCTGTGGTAAATAGTTAATCTTTTATGTAAATTTCTAACAGCAATGATCCATTCTGAAAATCTGGAGTTGCGTAAAACATTTTTAATAAATGGCGTAATATAAAAATATATTTGTAACAAAAATACAAGAACCATTTGCCGAACTAAACAAGTAGTACTATCTGCTGCTACTTAACTGCTTCTATTTTGTTGATCAAGGATTTGATACAACTTTCCTTGTATTATAAAATAATTTATGATTTATATGTACATTTTATTAGTGAAAGGTATGGAACAATTTAAATCACAAAGGACCCCGCACATTTTATATGGAAAACGGTCTTTCAGTGAAATTCGCTGAAAATTTGGGAAATTGTTCATTTTGTACTCCTGGTCAAAAGTCTCAATGGGATCGAAGCTTGAAATGCCCATCTTTAGACTCTACGGCTACTTTTAGTGGCCAAAAACGGCCAAAATTCATTTCTTTTAAATATGTTTAATGATGGTAAATTGTTCGTTTTATACCCTTGATCAAAAGTCTCAATGAGGTCGAAGCTCAAAATGCCCATCTTTAGACTCTACGGCTATTTTTAGTCGCCAAAAACGGCCAAAATTCTTTTTTTTTTGTAGGAATATATCCATGTTTAATTATATGTGTATAAGTGTCACTGAGACTTTTGATCAGGGGTACAAAACGAACACTTTCCCAGCATTACACATGATATTTAAAAAAAAAGAATTTTGGCCGTTTTTGGCCACTGAAAATAGCCGTAGAGCCTAAAGATGGGTATTTCGAGTTTCGACCCCACTGAGACTTTTGATCAGGGGTACCAAATGAACAATTTCCCATCATTAAACATAATATTTAAAAAAAAATTAATTTTGGCCGTTTTTCGCCACTAAAAATATTAAAGATGGGCATTTTGAGCTTCGACCTCACTGAGACTTTTGATCAGGGGTATAAAACGAACACTTTCCCAGCATTAAACATGATATTTAAAAAAATATATATTTTCGCCGTTTTTGGCCACTAAAAATAACCGTAGAGCCTAAAGATGGGCATTTCGAGCTTCGACCCCATTGAGGCTTTAGTTCAGGAGTACAAAACGAACAATTTCCCAAATTTTCAGCGAATTTCACTGGAAGACCGTTTTTAATATAAAATGTGCGGGGTCCTTTGTTCTAGAACTTTCTAGAACTTCCAGCTGTACCGGAAGTCGTCATTAACTTCGTTTTTTTAAACGAGACAAGTTGCGTTAGAATTAGGATTATCAAACAATTCTATCCGCTGAATGTTGACGAAACAGAAATTTTATTCTTACTCCATTTGCATAATCCAGCACTCGGAAGAAACTGAGTTTCCAAAACACGTCATATTTACACACAACACAACAATATTTGACACAGGCAACTTTGTTGTTTTTGAAATGTTTATATTCATAGCAAATTTGATAATATTCCAAATAGGACCAATCTGTCAAAATAGTCAAACATTTACAAATATCTCAAAAAGTAGTATTCGCAACCATAACAACGTTTATATGACTTGAAGAATAGGAAAGTTGCATGAATTATATATACGTTTGAAATGTATTACAGGGTACGTAATCTTTTAAACATATTGAAAGGTTAGAACATGCGTCTGACAGCAATAATCGTAATAATTAAAATATTATAATTAATAAATTACCATAGAATTGGTGTGAAGTCAGTTCGGTTTTTGTTTCCATAGATACACGTGACAGGTGTAGTGTTAAGGGCCCCATACACAGTACGATTGATCTTTCGAATCTGTCGTTTCAGATCAATCGAAACGACGAATCGATGGTGTGGGTCAAGATCGTCAATGATTTACTTGATCGAAGACGATATCGCACATCGCAACAAAAATCCATATAATCGTGAATATCGTAACGATAAATCGAAAGTGTATGGCTGTATAGCGATCAAAACTTATTGTAGGGCACGTATTTAATTATTTGCGCACGTCTTTACGACCAATCCTTTCGTGCGTGAGTGGTGAGTTTTGAGCACTCAATCATTACGATATCCTTTCAGATTGATCGTAACGACGGATCGTTCCGTATATGGAGCACTTTACGGTATTGTTGATGTAAACAGATGTCTGTTTCTTATGTTTTGCTTCCACGATGATGGAAGAGGGTTTTTGTAAGCATAATAGCATAATGCAATAATACTCCTTCCAATTGCCCGCTATATTAGGTATACAGGCTAGGCTCTGTGGGGACAGACCCCACAGAGCCCGAGAACAACCAGGGCAGGTAAAAGAATTTCGGCTAATGCTAGAAATGTGCATTTTAACTCTGTTTCTGGCAGCTACCAGTTACCGAGGTCACGGAACAACGTCCCGGAACCATGTACCAAATTACAGCACTGGCCGTGAAAGCCTAAAAATCACTATAAGTAACGAGGTTGCTGTCTACTTCCGGTATAACCTGAAGTGGTGGAGAGTTCTAGATATTTTATTTGTGTTCACCACAGAGACTTTGCTATGTTGCCAAATATATGTATTTTTCTAGATATATAGATTCCATTTAGGAAAAATGCGTGTTCAACATTTAGCTAATCAATTTTTTTATATATAGGGTGTTCCTTATGTAGAAGTCAAAAATCCAGTGGCTCAAAATAAGGGTTCTTTGTTATATAAATGTGTGGTTTAAGAATAGCCATTGTCCATCTACAGTATATCAAAAACTTAAAAAAAATTGGCTTTTAATTTCTAGACCACTTGAGATAATTTAACCAAATTTGGTGTGCATATTAAGTATGACAGTAGATATGAAAAAAATAATTTCCAGCTTTACGAACTTACCAGTGGCAGAAGTGTGGGTATCATCGATCATTATTTGCCAAAAAATATATATCATCTTGTACAATATTACAAATAAAATAATTCATCATATGCACCATTGTATTCACTATTTGTTTCTCTACACTTTTTTGTATTCCAAGCCGATTAACAACAATATTGATTTATTTGAACAAATGCATTTTTACGATACTTACATTCCGAAATTACTTGGAGTTGGATGATTTGGAAATCTTTCCATTT
Organism: Monochamus alternatus; assembly: GCA_037114965.1. Lineage (NCBI taxonomy): Eukaryota > Metazoa > Arthropoda > Insecta > Coleoptera > Cerambycidae > Monochamus > Monochamus alternatus. The sequence continues at coordinate 128,839,157 of CM073426.1, forward strand.
CCATTTGCAAGGCCATAAATGTAAACCATATTGACCATTTCAGCATTTGAATATGCATAAGCCATTATTAAAACTCAATCTTTCTAAAAACTAAGCTTAATTTGGCAATATACAATATTAAATGGCGCCTTCTTATTATTATTGTTCTGCATGGCCCTCCTAAGATATGTTTAAATACCTAATTGAAGTAACTGTGTAAAAATGCACTTAATCAAATAAATCAATATTGTCGTTAATCGATTTGGAATACAAAAAAATGTAAAGAAACGAAAAGTGAAGATAATACATTGGCGCATATTTATTTGTAATATTACACAGGATGTTATTTTTCTTTGTGGCAAATAATGATCAATGATACCCATATCTGCCACTGGCAAGTTTCTAAAGCTGGTATTTGTTTGTTCATACCTACTGTCATACTAAATATGCACACCAAATTTGATTGAATTATCTCAAGTGGTTTAAAAATTAAAAACTGATTTTTTAAATTTTTTTGAAACTAAGACAATATAGAGAATACGCCCCTGGATTTTAACCTCTACCTAAGAGTTACCCTGTATAATATGCAATAGGAAAAATATATTATACTAAAAATGATGGTGTCATATCCATAAGCTTTACTTTTTCTTCTTAATCGGTTCCTTAAGTAAATCAAACACTGAACAAAGATGGGAAGCCGTGATAACCAACTGCATCTCCTTAGCATGTATTTAAGATTATGCTTGTTTAAAAAATGTCCAGTGAACAGCATACAAATTGTTTGTATTTAGAGATTAAAGCCTACGTGAAATGTTATATTAATTTATTGGTCTTTACAAAAAGAATGCAGTAAATCTGTTATCTATGAAAGGTAACAGTGTACTTGGAATCGGTAACGAATAGGTTATGTTGTGTAAAAACTGCCAGATAGATAACATCTCGGAGATAATAATGTCTCTATTTTACTTTTAAATGTCTTCATTCTATTTACAGAGCCTGTGTTTTAGAATGATGAGACCAATAAGAGAAAAACTATTTGTACGTAAAATGTGATAAGGTACTGAAGATAAGAAAATTAGAATTGGAAATCGTATGGAAAAAATTCTTTGCTTTTACTTATATGGCGCTTAGCTGTTCTTCTAACAATATGGGAACTGAAGAATAAAAGAAAAGAAATATGGCTTAAACTTTACCTAAAAAGAAATAAATCGGCAGTGTGTAAGATTGTAATCCAAAAAGTATATTATAAATATTTGAATTGAGGTGACTGATCGGTGTTGGTTCGAGCCCAGCTGCCGATAGACCGTATATAAGCTATATTCGTGGAGAGGTTTGGCGCCCTCTCTGCGGGTATGGTAGGGTGGAAGAATGTTGGCTTGGGTCAATGTGAGAGATTGATACCGGTTGATATTTGACTACCCCCCTAATTAATGAGGTTTTCCAGGTTTCTCTCATTCCTGCACTGAATAGTGGTTAGGGCCTACCAACGTAAGACGTTCCTGGGCGCAAATGCGGCCTGCTTAATAATAATATGCCGCCCCCTCTCCCGCACAAGTCTCCGACTTCTGGGCTAATCCCTGTGATTAGAATGAGGGGTAGAGATATTATTATTATTATTATTATTATTATTATTATTATTATTATTATTATTATTATTATTATTATTATTATTATTATTATTATTATTGTTATTATTATTATTATTATTATTATTATTATTATTATTATTATTCTTATAATTTTTAAGAAAAGATTTTTTTATATATTTTTATACAGATGCCTTTATTTTGCTACATGATAAACAGAATACAATCGACTCAAAAGTTTTTTTTCTGTAAATATCAACCAGGTTTCGAGTCAGGTGTTCTTCTCTGACCGTATGACCTTATGTTCAAGTACATCTCAACATACTTACCATGAATTGATTTCTTAAAACTCTTCACAGCACAGAAAAAATTACTACTGAAGTGACCTAAATTCGTTTCTATTCTTGACGACACTAAAATATACCAAACTTTTCATATGGTCCCTCAAATAGAGTCTAGAGAATTAAGATCTGGGAAGTAATGCAGCCAGCCTGTAGGTTATTAAAATGTTCTATTTTTGTTAGACACACTCACAAATATTAAACAAACACTATGAAAAATAATGGTTTATTATGACAATGACATGTACTATTTACATTGCCAAGTATGTACAATGTGCTAAAGGAATGAATGTTTTTTTATATTGTATATTTTATTTTTATTTGACCCGCGATGCTCTTCTTGTTTTGTAACGAGTCGTCTATATAACCTTTTGCTACTGTGTTGGACTTCTTTCAGAGATAAATGCTGAAATAATATGTAGGAAAGAGACTGAGCTACATACGAATATTTAGCCAACAAAGACGTATATCTAGTAAATTGTCTCTTTTATAGGCAGCAATCACATCTCTCCGTTTTTGCCATGTAACAACGTGGTTTGAACGTATTTGTCGTTGGAAAGCTGCCTCCAAAAAAGTTTTCTCCATTTTAGCCACCTCCACTTAATACAAGCGTTCCTATCATGTAGCAGTGATTTTAACAATATACCTTAAAAATTTACGTGTCTTAGGTGCTCCGTTTCATTCGCTAAAAATACTACTTCGGTTTGTACATAAAAAAAACTAATATCACCAGCGGTTCGGCGCCATCAAACACGTGCCTAAATCAAATTTTAATCAAATATGTTGTTCTTTTTTTTTATTAAGTAAACCTCACTTATTTTTCAATGTTCAATCCGCCCTAGCAAAGAGAAACAAAATGGCTGTCAAGTATGGCGCAGGGATCCGTTCTTGGACCTGTGTTGTTTTGTATATGTATAAACGATTTGCCAAATAGTGATAATCATTGTAACTTTGTTCTTTTCGCGGATGACACGACCGTTTTAAACACCGGGAATAACTACAATATTTTGAGTGATTACGTTTTAATAACTCATTACAATATTAGACAGTCTACTTTATCTACGCCATGTGGGTGAAGAAACAGCTAACTATACCCCTCAGGCCAAGTTCCTTGGTGTTTACATTGACCAAAAAATGGCATGAGAACCACATGTCTCTGAACTATCTATAGTCATTTTTCTAATAACAAATCCTTCCGATTCCGTCTCGACAACAACTTTATTAACAGCCTACTACGAGTTTTTCATTCCAATATAATTTACTCAATATTAAATTGGGGTCATTCATGTCATTCTGCAAAATTTTTTAGTTTGCAACGAAGGTGTATACGAATTATTGCCGGTCTTCAGTACAGAACTAATTGTAAAAAGCAGGTTATTAGATACGCATTTTTTCTCTATCCTGTATATTTATTTGTTATTGCCTTGTTTTCGTTAAAGAACATCTGTTTAAATTTGAGTCAAACAATTTATATCATGAATACTCAATCAGAAATAAAACCAAATCAGGCACAATTTTCTACGATTGAACAGAACTAGAGATGGGACAAATTATTATTGTATTAAATTTTATAACAAATTGCCAGTCAATGTTAAAAATCTTGCGATTTTATTATAAAAGTACTTTAAAAAATTATCTTAACTTTTCAATGCATTTTATTCTCTAGATGAGTTTTTGAATCATAACATTTTATGTCTAATTGTAAATTATAAATAATATTTGTCTTTCTTTTTTAATTGTATTGTAATTGTATTTTAACTCTGTGCTTTTAGCCATGTTTTTTCTTTGATGTGTGTAAACATTTTATGTATAGCACCAATAAATACTTACTTACTCACTAGCAATATTACCATGAATATTTGAAACACTCTGTATATTCTTTTTCTAAACCTCTACTTTCAGATGTAGACCGACGATGACTTAATTCCTATAATATTATAAATTATGCCATCACCGTCTGTCTAGCGTTTCGGAATAATTCATAGGTTTAATTCAATGCCACAATTTTTATTACGTCCTATGTTCCGCATTGCAAAAAACTCTTCAAATTTGTAAACAACGCTTAGGAATAATTCAAGTGCTGGTAGCGTAACCTTGCGGCGCTTCTTCACTGATTTATTCGGGTCAATAAAGTACGGCTATAAAGTTTTTTTTACGATATATCTGTAAATATAGAATTGTACAGTGACGCAAAGCTTCTGTTATTCGTTCTGTTGTCTGAACTTTAAGTTTTACAGACTTTCGTTTCTTAAAATAGTTTAACACTATTCTCGAATGAATTGTAAAGTGGAAATGATGATGACGTTACAAAATTTGTAGTAGATTTGATGAAGAAATAGTTGTTTTAAGTGATTTTGTTAGGTAATCATTTATTTTACAATAATTCAGTAAAGCATCTATCTGTATACGTATCTTGAAGACCAAGGTCAGTATTTACATCCAACACAAGATTGAGATATAATAAAAATTAGGTAAAAATTCAAAATTATCACATTTTGGTGCCACATTCAGTTAACAATTGGCAGATCTACAATTGGCAGATCTACAATTGGCAGAAACACCTATAACCTCTTTAATGTTATATTGTTATGGTAATTATAAACATTTTTTCTTATAAATAAAATGTATAATAGTATAGATACAGGGACTCTAAATTACTTTGGTAATCTGTCCCTTTAGCAAAGAAAAGTCGGGGATGATGGTGGATGCAGAAGTGCTAACTGAAAATGTGTTTGTGGGAATAACCAGAGGTACAAGATCGAGACTGTAGCCAATGATCAGAAGTTATCACCGAGGAAAAGTTATTAAAGAAGGGTATATCACATAAAGGAAAAGTGTATTGGATTTGCCTCCTTATACACTTAAAACACATTGGAAATAAACATAGATAAAACAAAAACACTTTCTCACTGAATATAAGCGAATTTACACTCATAAATGTTAACTTAGTTCAAACAGCTCGAAGACAAAACAATAACATAAAGACATAAACTCAATATTTATTTTATTTTACACCATTCAACAGGCGAATTCCCAATTGCAGGATGTAAATTACATACAAAAAAAATGTGCAGTAAAAACAAGAAACAAATAGTATGTAAGAAACAAAATTATTAAGTACTAAACAAATGTAAGATATAGAAAAGTAATATTTACAAATACTATAATATATGTATAATTAACACTAAAAATAGCATCAGATTAGAAAAAAACATCATAGCAAGAGAAAACTGAAATATATAAACCGATGACTTTAAGTTATAGTATTGCACATAAAATCAGATGTTAACTCCTAATACAACGGATTTTAATATATAAGAATTAGTTCTTGGCATTAGCAAGTAAAATGCACCACTTATATCTTGAAATTGCTCTGGGAATATAAAAATTAACTCTGTATAATAAATCACCACAATCAGTCAAGTTGTTTAACAATGTAAGTAAAAATAGTAAGTAAGCAATATGTGTGTCTTCCAACAGAAAACTTTGGTAAGAATTTTAAACAACGACGTTGAACTCACTCTAAACTATCAATATGTCTTACATAATTTGGACACCAAACAACAGAGGCATATTCTAATTTTGATCTAGCTAAAATTATACACAAAAGTTTGTAAGCCTCAGCAGATGTAATTGAGGACGTGTTTCTAATAATAAATTCAAGTGTTTTATAAGCTTTAGATGCATATGCAATATCTAATATGTAATCATTAAACGATCATTTATAATCAAATACTATTCCTAGATCTCTAAAAATTCGTTTCTCTTTAAGAAATTATTGATGTGATAATTAAATTCAATAACTTGCTGCTTAGTAGTAAATAACACACTTTTACACTTTTCAGGATTTAAAAATAAATTGTTTACAACAGTCATAAATGGAATCTAAATTCTGTTTGAAGCAATTCATTAATATCGGATATTTTGCAAAATATTTTCAGTTCATCGCTACATTGTTACCGATCGTTACGAATTGTGTTGCCCCGATCGTATAACGATGGCAAAACATTGTCATTATCTGAAGAAGATAAATTATTCGATGTCTTGAAAACATTTGTTGTTGAAAATCTATGGTAAACATGTATAGATACTGATAAAAATACCGCGTTTGACACTGCGTACTTACATAAGCAAAAACATCATCGTTCTGCCACCTGACCACTTTGTTATAGCATATAGTTAAAAAAATTGCTCTAGAAGTACACAATTTTACGACATTTAATGCAAAATAAAACAATAATACGAGTATACTATCCCATACTGATATATACGGGCAGTATATCAGTTGTCTCAGAATTAATGAAGTAAACAATTGAAGTTTCCTAGAAACTTGTTAAAAGTGTAACGTAGTCTAACGTTCGACAGCGTTGCAATGTGTCAAGCTGCTGTTATCTAAAAGTAATATTAGTCATAGTAGTATTGTAGTGTGGTTCATTGTTCTCTAGTTTTTCTTTGATTCTTGTAAGTGTACATAAACAAAAATGAAACAATTTATAGTAACCATGACTAGCTGCATGACATGGCGAATCTAGCCAAAACTCTAGCTACGAAATATTTGTACGCTTCTTGCAAGTAACACACTTGTAACTATTATTCTATGCTGTGAAAAGAGCTCTAAGGAAACCATTCATAGTAAATACTTATGTTTAGGTGTACCTATCTGTGATTATTATGTCCAAACACCTAACAATCCTAACATGGTTTGTGAGCGAAGTTGTCACATATTTAAGACCTGTTTGCTGTCCAAAAAATTATTAAGACAAATATGTTTTGTTTGGTACAATATATCATATAGCAAAGTTAAGGGCACCCTGTAGATATATTTCCACCTCCTAAAAATCTGAGAACTGCCGAAATCAATGTAATCATCATTAATCAGTCATTGTTGTATTGTTTCTTTATAGGTTTTCGACACTGAAAAATCCGACTTACACCACTTAAAATTATTCGATCGCGACCAAACAATTGTTACATTTTGAAAGTGAATTCCCTCTATACATCTATCGCTACACTGCTGATTTCTTAATCATCTTCAGTGCTAAAACATTCACCTAGAATGTGCTATGTAAACTCCTCTTCCAATCTCGCAAAATCAAATTATCTACTAATTGCATATTGTAAATGATTCTCAATTTGACAGTGTCCTGCAAATTTAGGAAGACGTAAAAAGAACAGCTTGATAGAACCTCTTGATTGCTTAAGTGTTATTTGTTGCTTCAACGGAATTCCGTCTTTTAGTGGATATGATACGATTTCCACGGACTTTACTTGATATTCCAACCGCGTGGCCAGCTGTTATTCACACAGGCAAATTAGGTCTGGCGTTCGACGCGCGAGCAAGGTTCTTACAGTGAAACACCTCTTTTTATAACACACATTTGAATTCTGCGGCATGTTTTATGCATCAGGGAAGCGCTAAATATTGGACGGTCATAAGTTAAACATCCTGGAGACAGTGGAAGGTCGACGGTGGTGTTGCTTGAATTAAACACGAGTTATATTTATTCGGAATGAGGTTCAATGAAAAAAATGGTACGTTTTCCTTCAAAGTGCATCTCATCAACGCCTCCCAGCAAGCAAATTTATGACGTTCTGTTCAACGGTTTGCATCTGTAACTGGACAGTTTTTTTACAAAGCACTATTATTGATCCTGGTCTTATGACTATATTATGATAGTAATAATGACCAAAATATAATTTTTAATTTTAAATATTTCTCAAAAAGTGGCGAAATTTACTTTTAACACTGGTGGAAAAATAGAAAATAATTAAGAAGTTTTAAATCCAATAATCATTTATTTAATTAAATGTGTAGTTCGAGAAACTACAATTAAAATAAGTAATAATGTAATTAGCAGCTGTAGTAGTAATTATTTCTGTAAAACTTGTATTTGGATAGGGAACAATGTTATCCGCCGAAGTTTTGGACCAAATTTGGCCAGCGATGCTCTTCTTGTTTTGTAACGAGTCTTCTCGATAACCCTACTGTGCTGGACTTCCATCCGCCGTATCTCTTAGTTGTAGTAAGACTGGTACCATAGTCTGCAAACAAACTAGCCTAAGAAGTAATGTCCAGTATAAAGTTGAGAATCAAGAAAATTTAGTAATTTAGCAATATTTATAGGCGTCTTACCAAATGTGTTCATGTCAACTGAAGTTGTAGCACATTTATTCTCTTAGTGAATTTTATGAAAATTCCTCAATTATTAGTGTTTGCTGAACGAAGGGCTACGTATTTGTAATGGTTCAAATATAATGTACCAGTAATAACGAATGTTAGTTGTACATTAGTTTTGTATGGTACATGCACACCTAGTAAAGTTCCCAAATCTTCGATATCCTTTCCTTATCAATACTTTCGATATTTTCCTTCGCCCTTTCACTTCAAAAAAGCAATAAAATTGTAATATTTACTTGTTCTTTCTGTTCATCTCGTCTTCAACATAGAGTAATTTGACAAAAAGTTGACGAGATCCTTATTTTGAACTTTTCTTCAACGTATGGCAAAAGCACATTTTTACTGAACTTGCCACTAACTTTTTTTAGATTACACCATCTCAAGAAACGATTGTACGAATACTCATATTGTTTCTTTAACTTACTAAGACGTAACTCGTAATAACTGTATTACAAGCTTTTTCGATTTCCGCCGGAAGACATTCGATCGAACTTTAGCAACAATAAATTTTAAAATGACACAAGTAATCACCGATAAAAATTCCGGTCGTTTCCATAGTTAAGTGCAGTTTTGATTGTTATTTTAAATTTTCAATCAGTTAAGTATGATTTATTTTCCATTTCTCTTCTTCGTAGACTACCCAAAATGAGTGAGGAGTCTCTCAATGATGTTCAGACAGATATATTGGAGACTACTAATGTTGCAAATAATGCATTCATTCCTACAAAATCAAGAATTTGCTATGAAAAACAACTTGTTGGCTCCGACCAATGGCGCATGGAGAAGAACACTTTATTTTTAAAGGAAGAGGTATATTTGGTCCATTTCCACGATATTGTAAAACATTAACTCTCCGTCAACTCGACAGTCGAAGTATTCAATGTTGAAACTATGCTTCAAGGTAAAGAAGGACATTAATATTGGAAAATAAATAAAGCTAACGGCATATTTGATTAGCAAATGTTGGTTACAAGTCAAAAAAATCAAAGATATTAGAAAGAAAGGAAACAGAAATTTTTTTCTTAAATTTCCCAGACAACATATATATTACGATTAAAGTAGCCACGATATTTAGAATTGTTGGTGTCTCTCGCCTCGAAGAACTAGCAAATATGATGATCCACAATATAGATGACAATGTGCTTATTAATACCATACGAAACACGAAAACTAATGTTTCGAAAAAATTTGTATTGAACAACGAAGAAACCATTAAATATGTCGATATCTATTGAAGTTATGCCATTTTTCGTTCTAAAGACACTTCACGATCGGTTTTTCTTATCCTACAAAGGGAGTAAATGTACCAAGCAATATGTGGGTATCAACAGCTTCGGGAAAATGTCATCTAACATCGCTGGTTACTTTAGGTCTCCCAAAACTCCGAAGTGTATACAAGACATTGTTTTCGGCGCTCTTTTACCACATTATTAGTCAACTCCGGGTACAATATTACAAACATAAATCGGCATGGTGGGTGAAAGTCCACAGCGGTAGCTAAGTCATACATTGTAGGTTGTTTGGATAACATAAAAAAAGAGCTCTCAGTATTCTCAAAGCATGAAATCCCTCATCAGGACTGCAAGAAAACCGTGCTGAAGCACGTAGTACATCAACAATAACAGTATGTTCCGTGACTAAAGAATAACATCTAGCAGCTATTCCCTCATCATTAAAGTTACAAGCTAACCATAGTACATACTCTGTCAACAGTGAATTCCACGATTGAAGAGCATCCTCAAGCCGCTATTGCCTCAGCACTGAATTTACAAAATGCCACAAATTGTACATTTAATTTTTTTCCTTAATGTACTCTGTTAGTTTAAATAACTGCCTAGTTAATACTTGTCAATTTTATAAATTGGTAATTAAAATAAACTCTTCGTAGCAAAAATGTTGTACCTAACATGTGCGGGAGCTGTATTACTTCCCGCACTTGCTAGGTAAATAATTATTGTGGAAAAAATAATGTATGATGTATGTGGTAATAAATGTCACTTTTAGCACTTGCATAATAAATAAATATTTTAGGTTCTCTACAAGTGAATATTATCAATCTGTTTCCGCAAACTGTGCTACCAGACAGGGACAATGTCTCGGCTTCTTTATCTTTATCAAAGTTAATACACATGAACGCCTTGCACCTGTACAGAATGTTACATATGCAAACCATAATTTTAAATTATAAACACAAACCGTCATCCAAATGCAAATGCAAATGTTCGAATTCCTTTTTAAATAAATATGTCCTGTTACAAAGTGATTCAAGAAAGTAAGGTTATATTTAATGCTTGTTTGCTTGTTTAATGACACTCCAGACTGTTAGATGGCCTTGCTGATACTGTCCTTGCTGTTTCACGAAATATTTACAAACTGAACTGATTGTGACGCCTGTCAGTCATCATACGTATATACAATGAATGCAACAATTGTAACTTCAATATCGCAGAATTATTTAATAATTTGCAACACAAAGAAATATAAGAGTTGCTTGATTGTTACAAAAAAGTCCTTTAAACAATTTTTAAAACTGTTTCTTAATCATTGAATATTTACTAACTTTAACTTTTATTTTATTAATGCACAGGTTATATTTAAAGCTAACTCTTATTAGTTATTAAATATTCATTGATATTTACTCATATGAAGCATAAGACACTTTTACCAGATAAATCGGAAACCAAGTACGAACAATTTTATAAACGATTCACTGATTGGTGTGCGTGTGAGAATATAAAATATGAAACAAAAGAAAATATATTAGTAGCAAGCAAGATGTACAAATCATCTAGTCTTTGGGCGTTCTATTCTATGCTGGGGTCTACAATGTGTATACTGCAAGAATATTAACGAAAGAGAATGTTTCAAAATTTTTACAAGATGTCGATGTTACAAAATTCTTGCTATCAAAAGTAAGAACAAGAAAATGATTGCTATTTGAAATTTATAGATGCATAATTTAAGGTTGTCTTAATTACTGGACTTGGAGTGCATGCAAAGTGGACAAGTTAACTAATTTGCTGTTAGAAAACGTAAAATTGAAGAAAATATCTTTCACATCTTCATACCGGATACGAAAACCAAAGTTTCCCGAGAAATACCTCGCCCTGCGTCCTAGTCATGAAACTTCCTGTTGGTATAAATACTTTTAGTGTAATTCCAAAGAAGATAAAGTTATCATAACCTCAACAATATACAGGGCACTGTTTTCAACTATCATCTACTTCACTTCTAGCCAACACAGAAGCAGGCCTTCTAACTATGAAACGGCATGGTGGTTGGAAGTCCAACACCGTGTATGAAGGCTATATTGATACGTCTCTTGAAAACAAAAAATCACCACAAAAGTTCTTGGAGAGGAGATTGCCGTCATTGAAGCGTTTTCAAAAAAAATTTAAGCATTGTTAATACAAATACAGACCAGCTGCATTCATCTGGTGTTAATCTTACAAATTGCCAAAGTTGTGTTGTTAATATTTATAACAAGTAATTAATTTTACGAAACTTATTTACTATTCAAAAAGGTAGTATTGCTAACACTCGATTACTGTCATGGTCTTTTTGTATATTATATTATAAATGTAAATGTAAATTTTACAAGAAACTAAAGTTGTGAAAACATCAATTAAAATTGTATTCAATATTATTATATCTGCCTAAAAAATAAGCTGTCTTTTTAAGATATGCTGTCAATTATTTGAAATCAAGCTACGAAAAAAAAAATATATGAAAGTTTTTGACTCTTATCAGTAGGTACTACCTTTTCTGTGTCTGTGCATTCTGAGGTTGCTTCATCCAAATGCCAAATGTCACACATCATTCATATTCAAATTATTTCATTTGACTCAATTGCCCTAGTTTGACCTCAGCAGTAATAAGATATTATTCTACCTGCAGTTAACTTTTTTTGTTTACTATTTTTTATTTCGGTATATCTTTTCATGAACCGGTTTTCATTTTTCTTGCTGCGTTCGTTAAAATTCTGATGTAAGCACCTATAATGTTTACACTAGATTGAATGTAAATAAAACATCTACTGAGATACAGACGAGTTTGATTATTCGATACCAATTATATATAACTGTTATGGAAACGAAGGCAAATGCAAACAAAAATATTCCTAAAGTTATATAACGCTCATTACTAGAGGATTAATATTTTTTTACTAATGATATCTTTCAAAGTGGACTAAATAAAGTGTCTACAAATTAAAATCGTAATAAAAAAAACTGTTACTGGAAACCATCGCTTCTTCTTGTGCCTGTGGGCTACATCATTAGTCCGTTTTCAATAAGGAGTCTATTAGTTCACTTTTTATTTGCGTTATTATAGAATTTCGTTTGTAATTGTATCATTAGTTGAAACACTTTTTCATTTTTTCTTATCTGAGTTATTTGTTTTTTTGTTTGTTGTGTAATTGGCGCCTATTTAAATAATTATATCAATTTATATGCCTCAACTTTTTAACTGACTTCAATGTCTACTGACATATAAATGATAGTTATTATTGTTCTTCCTGTAAATCGAATATGCTTCAATTTTTTTAGCAGTTCACACGGTTTTGCGTACCATTCCAAAGAATCTAAGTAATGGTCAACATGTACATTTTTTATCTATAAATTATAGAATTTCATCTGTATAAAAAGAAGAAAAAATAATCTTCTTGAGACAGTAATTTCGCCTTAAATTAATCCTGCATCTATTTAATGGACTATTGGTTGATGGACATATTTGTAATAATTTTGTTAATTTAAAAATTATTTTTGTTTAAAAACAAAAGCTTTTATTATTGATGATCCATTTAACCAATTGTGATAAATGATGCCGTTATTAAAGAAGATTTCTTGAAGGTTGATTGGTTGCTAGAGTAGTCTAGGTTTAATGGAACAAGGTCAAGAGAACAGTATAAAGGTGGAACTTCCCAAATGACATTTTAAATAGCTTTGACATTCTAAATAGTAATGGCGTCAAGAAGGCACTGGGACATCTAATAAATCAGCTCTTCCTAGCCTTCAACCTCAGGCACCTCTCCACATAGAGGCTAAAAGTTGATTCTTTTGGTAGGTTTATAGGTCTAAATGATAAAACAACAACTGTTGAATCTCAGGCTTCCGTTTCAAAAAAAATTGTTTTTCTCTTTCATTAGCATATAAAAAACCCAAATTGAAAAAGGAATACAAGCAGCAACTGGTACAAAAAGAAGAAGTGCACATCACTACTAGTTTGTATCAGTCACTAATTGTATTTCTTTTCCAATTTGGAAAAGAAGAACCAACTTTAAACAAAATTACGGAAGATCACTAGCCATTCACTCAATAGAGGCTTAAGCTATGGATTGGGGAAGACCTATGGATTGGACCATCTATACGATTTCCAAAAACGCCTGCTCAAGCGTTAAGTTTTTTCTGGATACTAAATGTGTATCTAACGAAATATTCTTGAATTGCTGTCCAACCAAAAAGTGGAAGTAATCCCCTTTACGAATAGAAATTTAGAGAATGTTGTACATCCATAATATCCCCTCAACCCAAAGATGACAAATTCGACCGTTTATTAGTTATTGTATCAAAACGTTGAAAACCAGGGCGGCAAGTCTAAAGGTACGGATTCGGTGGTGCGACTGCGGCTGCGGCTCGCGACTGCGACTCGTCTCCGACCAATAGGCAGTGTCTATTGGTTGGCTACGAGTCGCAGCCGCGAGCCGCAGCTTCAGTCGCACCAGCGAATCCGTACCTTAACTCAGGAAAATCAATACATAATTCTAAAAGCATTATCAGATGGCGCCACTTATATGTTGCTCCTATTAATTCAAACAGGACCTTTAGGTACTCGTCGGAAACCCCAGAAAAGCATACTTACCTGGCGTAGGGGTTACCGTGATCAACAAGGCGGTTCCCCCAGGGTGAGGCCCTTCCATTGCACTACGGTCGGGCTGACCCCTGCGATTATCCCTAATGCGGATAACTCGGGCGCGTAATTTTTGGTAGTCGGGACTGCGTACGCGCTGTCCCGGTGCAAGTTAATCTAAACATAATTAATTGTAAATTTAGAAGTACAGCTGAGCACTCGGCCCCTGGCGGTGACAAGTGATACTAGCAAAACAAAGTAAAGATTTTTCTTACGTGTATGTCACAGACAAGGAAACTTTTATGCTCTTGTTTATGGTGTGTGTCGTTTGTTCTTGCACTGAAAGTGTGAGGCAGTTTGCTGTATTTTATTTAACACTGAGTGGTTAATGCTTATTTTTTGATCACTAGTACTTATTTTAAGAAAATAGTATGAGAGAAAATTCAGCAGTTATGAACAAAAATAACTATTATTCTTCATGATATAAGATCCAGGAATAAGTTTTCATCTCTTTTCACCAGCTGGTAGAAATAAAGTTTGGACAACAAAATTTAGATACCGAGAACTTGTAGATGTATGAAAAGCATGGATACAAACAAAAATAAATCAAGTAGCCAGTGTGTGTCGTATCTGCTCCTATAATTTTAAGGAACATGATTACATTGGCAATGAAACAATTTTTGTGTAAAGTAATACTAATACTAATATTAATACTAATTTGTAGTTATGTTTATCAATCAAATGTTTACTGATGAAATTCTGTAATGAAAATTAATGTCAATGTACGTGACTTAATCTAAACTACATTTTCCAGGCAGTTATTATATCCTTTGTGACTGTCCAGCTTCAGAACACAAATCAGTTAATTAATTATTGTTATTTTTATCAGAGAAAATCAAGACATTTGAAAAGGAACAGCATTAGTTTGCAGAGATAATGAATAAAATGTGTGTCTTATAACCTAAATAAGGTATATTAAATAAAAGCATCTCAATAGGATTGGTTTGACATTGGAAATTTAGATCTGAGTGTTTTGGATAAACCAGGCCGCACCTAAAAAACAAGAACCTAGATCTCTCACCAAAATCTCTAACAAAAATTTCTTACCTAAACCATTAACCTATTTTATCTCCAACCTAAAGACTACGGGTTAGAGGTTTGAGGTTTTGGACAGAGGTTTGCTTTAATATTAAAATCAGACAGTCTTCCTGAACGTAGAGAAAAGTGATGAAGATCCTCTCTGAGACTCACAAATTATTTTTGTGCCGGATAAGATGAATATACCACTTTTTTCTGCTTGACCTACATTTACGAATAATTAGATTTACTCAGTTATACATACATATTACGACAATATGAAAATTTGGTCATTTTCGTACATCCATAATATATGTTTCCCTCACAACAAAAGCTGACGGGTTAGAGCTTTTATTAGTTATTGCATCAAAACTTAGAAAGTCAGGGTGGCAAATCTAACTCAGAAAAATCAATAAATAATTCTAAATAGATCACCAGATGGCGCCACTTATATGTTGCTTCTCTGAACTCGAACACGGTTTTTAGATACTCGTCAGAAGCGGCAGAAAAGCATACTTACCTGGCGTAGGGGTTACCGTGATCAACAAGGCGGTTCCCCCAGGGTGAGGCCCTTCCATTGCACTACGGTCGGGCTGACCCCTGCGATTATCCCTAATGCGGATAACTCGGGCGCGTAATTTTTGGTAGTCGGGACTGCGTACGCGCTGTCCCGGTGCAAGTTAATCTAAACATAATTAATATATTTGCAAGTACAGCACTCACCTTCTGACGATGACATGTGATACTAGCGAATCGCGGGAAACATTTTTCTTACGCGTGTGTCGTTTATTGTTGTAGCTGAAAGTGCGAGACATTTTGTGGTATTTTATTTAGCATTGAGTGTTTAATGTTTTTTTATCCTAGGAGTTATTTTAAGAAAATAGTATGAGAAAAGACTTCAGCAGTTATGAACAAATATTAGAAACTGTCGAGCTATTATTGTTCAGAATGTTTTTCATGGTCTAAGATCCAGAATTCAGTTTTCATCTTTTTCCAGATGCTGGTGGAAATAAAGTTTACTACACAACAAAATTTGGAAATGTAGAACTTATAGATGAAAGGAAAGAATGGATATTAAGTCTTAAGATTGGAGAATCCGTGCCAAAAATCAATCAAGCAGTCAATATATGTCTGCTCCTATAATTTTAAGGAACATAATTACTTCGGTAACTAATGATTTTTTGTGTAAAGTAATACTAATACTAATTTGTAGTTATTTTTATCAATCAAATTTTTACTGATGAAAATATGTAACAATGCCAATGCACTTGAGTTAATGTAAACGATATTTTTCAGACAGTTGAGCATATACTTTATGATCCGCCTTGGTTCACGGGAGAGATTATTAAATCTATTCGTGCTAAAGCCTCTGTCCTAAGAAAGTATAAAAAATTTAGAACAACTGTCTATTGTGATTTGTTTAAACATCATCGTTCCAATTGTAAACGGCTTATAAATGAGGCCTACAAATCCTTCATCAAGGATACTGAAAAATCTTTAGCCACTGATCCAAGAAAATTTTGGAATTTTATACAAAAGAAAAAATGTTCATCGCGTATCCCATCTGTCATGATTTATGAAAATAAGGAACTCACTAACCCCTCTGATATAGTTAATGCTTTTGGAGAATTTTTTAACAGTGTTTTTATACGGTCGCAACCATTTAATTCATCTAGATTTTCAGAAAATGAACTTTGGGTACACCTTTTATAGTACCATCGGTCAAGCTAGAAGATGTTCTGTGTTCCCTTAAAAATTCGAAAGACACTTTCACCATGGGCGTAGATGGAATACCAAGCTTTATTTTGAGAGACTGCGCGCACGCATTTGCTGAGCCTTTATGTTTTCTATTTAACTCTATTTTAAAGCATTGTACTTTCCCTTCACTTTGGAAAAAGGCTTATGTGTGTCCAATTTTTAAAAAAGGTAATCAGAATGACTATAGAGCTATTTCGTTGTTGTGTAATTTCTCTAAAGTTTTTGAATCTGCTTTATATAGGGAAATTTACTACTTTACTAAGCAGTTGATATCTATACATCAACATGGTTTTATGCAGAAAAGATCAACAATTTCTAATCTCACAGTTTTTTCCCAACACATTTCTGAAGTATTAGATGGTGGTGGCCAGATTGATGTAATATTTACCGACTTTAAAAAAGCTTTTGATCAGATAGATCATTATATTTTATTAGCGAAATTGCATCAGTTTGGTTTTTCCGACTCATTAATTAAACTTTTAGAGTCTTATTTAGCTAATAGACAGTTTGAGGTTAGATATCAAAACTTCACTTCTCGTTCTTTTGTTCCATCATCTGGTGTGCCGCAGGGCTCTAATTTGGGTCCACTTTTGTTTTTACTATTCATTAATGACCTTCCTGATGTTGTTTCCTGTGAAAAATTATTATTCGCTGATGACTTTAAGCTTTATTCTAAAATTAATTCGGTTTCAGATTGCGAACATCTTCAGTTCTGTATAGATCGCTTGGTTGTATGGTGTGAATTAAATCATCTGTCACTTAATATTTCCAAGTGCAAATCTATGTCTTTCACTCGCAAGATTAATTTTGTTGCATATGAATATTCTATTGACGGCTACATCATTAGTCGTGTTGAGCTATATAAAGATTTAGGGATTACCTTTGACATTAAATTTACTTTTATCGAACATATTAATAATATTGTATCCAGTGCTTTCCGGACTTATGGTTTTATATACCGCAATTGTAGAGATTTTACAAATGTGGTTGAAAACTTTATATTGTTCCCTGATCAGGTCTAAACTCGAATACGGTTCCATAATATGGTACCCGATTTATAATACGCATCAGCACCGGCTGGAATCAGTTCAAAGAAGATTTTTAAAACTTCTTGCATATCGACAAGATGGCGTTTATCCACTTCAGGGTTGTAATCACATTAACCTATTGAATCGTTTCGGATTAGAGTCGTTGGATTTACGTCGTAACGTATCTCTTATTCGTTTTCTGTATAATCTTTTAAACAACAGAGTTGATTGCCTCATACTATTGAGTAATGTTTACTTTCATATATCACGTGGGTACACGAGGCAACAAAGTTTGATTTACTGTGATTCCCCTAGAACTAATATACTAGCAAAATCTCATATTTACTTAATGTGTAATTTGTATAATAAAATTGCTAAGGATTGTGATATTTTTAATGGCAGTTTAAAGTCTCTGTGTCTCTGTAATTCTCACTTAGCGTAACTTATACATTTTTTGTGTGTTATATAATTTTGTCTCTTTATTAGTGTATATTATATGTATTTATTTTAATTTCTTATTACCACTTAGTTATGTTTATTACTTATTCCTGTAATTGGGTGTTTCTGTTGGAATAATAAAGATTATTATTATTATTATTATTATGACTGTCCACAGCTCTAGAATACAGATCAGTTAATTAATTTTTATTATTATCAGATAAAAACAAGACGTTTAGAAAGGAAGAGGACTATTTTGGAGACATGAATGAAATGTCTATCTTATAGCCTAAAAATTGTACATTAAATGCTAGAAACAAAAGCATTTCAATAGGATTGACTTGAAATTGGAACTTCAGAACTGAGAATTTCGGATAAACCACGTCGTTCCATAAACAACAACAACCTAGATCTCTTACCAAAATCTCTCTGAAGTTTTGCTCAGAGGTTTGCTTTAACATTACGTAGAGAAATGTGAAGGTCTTCTTTGAAATTCACAAATTATTTTTGTGCTGGATAAGATGGAAATACCACTTTTTTCTACTTGACACAAATTTACGAATAATTATACTTACTCTGTTATAAATACATATTACGACAATATGATAATTTTGTTATTTTTGTACATCCATAATATATATTCCCCTCAAAACAAAAGTTAATGGGTCCGAGAGGTTATTAATTATTGTATGAAAATGTAGAAAGCCAGGGTGACAAGTCTAACTAAATATCACCAGATGGTGCCACTTATATGTTGCTCCTATAAATTCAAACAGGGTCTTTAGGTAGATCTCGGAAACCCCAGAAAAGCATACTTACCTGGCGTAGGGGTTACCGTGATCAACAAGGCGGTTCCCCCAGGGTGAGGCCCTTCCATTGCACCACGGTCGGGCTGACCCCTGCGATTATCCCTAATGCGGATAACTCGGGCGCGTAATTTTTGGTAGTCGGGACTGCGTACGCGCTGTCCCGGTGCAAGTTAATTAAACATAATTAATTGGTATATTTGAAAGTGTAGCGAAGCATTCGCCCTCTGACGATGACAAAAGATACTAGCGAAACGTATTCTATTTAAAACTGAGTGTTTGGTCACTGAATACTGGCAGTTATTTTAAAGGAATAGTATGAGAAAAAGCTTATGAACAAAAATAAAAAACTGTCGAACTATTATTATTCGTGGATGCTCTTCATGGTCAAGATCCAAATTAAGTTTTCATCTTTTTGCGCCAGCTGGTAGAAATAAGATTTACTGAACAAAAGAAAATTGGAAACTGAGAACTTAAAGATGTAAGAAAAGAATGGAAATTAAGTCTTAAATTGGAAAATCCGTATCAAAAATCATTCAAGCAGTCAATGTGTGACTGATCCATAGAAATGATAAGATATATAGAACGCCAAAAGAGGTACATAAAATAGTCAGCCTATGGAGAAAACGGGAATCTGGTAATATTGCAGTAACGTAATGTGTTGGTTGCACTGACGGAGTAGCTTCACACTAATGAGCAGAAATTTCATAATATGAATATGTTACGTCCAATTCGTAGAAACACACGATTTCTATAGTCCAATTACAAACATTCCGTTTTGGTTTCAATTGTACGCTGGGATTAAAAAGCAGTATTACCAATAGCATACTTAAAGTTTTCCCTAAATAGCGATGTTCTAAGTTCTTCCATAGTCTGACTATTTTTGAGTGCCTAATGTAAAGGCTTCTGGCCTTCTATATATTTCGGTCAGGTAAAGTTCAAGTAGTCAATTTGTAGGACCTGAACTAATATTGAGGTTATCTCAATGCTATCCATTGACAACTGAATCAAAGATCAAAGAAAAATTGTTTTGGGGAACGTGGTTTTAAACCGAAATTTTGCTATGTTTAGCAGAAGCAACATAGTAGTCAGGGGTCTCTTAAACGGACCACGTAATGTTGTAAGGTTGCTACAATGCAGATGAAAATTCGATGCACATAATTTCAACTGTGCATGTTTAATAATAAAAACACGAATATCTTGGGGCTGCTTTTCATTCTACTCAAGACAGACAAATTCCAGCAGAGCTAGTGCTAGATTTTGCACATAGTACGGGCCTGATTTGAACTCTGCAACTAGCGGCATGCACAATGGAACTATAGACCTAAATGTTTCGGATAAACCTCGCCGCTTCTTAAATAATGACGACCAGATCTTTAACCAAAATCTCTAACTCAAATCTCTAAAAATAAATTTGTAACTAAAACCACTAACTCATTATACCACATACAAGTCAGACTTCCTGAAGAAAGAGAATTTTTCATCAGAAGGAGGTCCCCTTTGAGTCACAAATTATTTTTGTGTTGGATAAGATGGAAATACCTTTCTTTCCTACTTTAAAAAATTTGCTCAAATTTACAAACAATTAGACTTATTCAGTTATACATATACAGGGTGTCTCCTAATTAACTACCAACCCTAAACAGGCAGATTCTACGATTAAAACTAAGGAAAAAAGTTCATATGAACATGGGTCCGGAAATGCTTCCTAAGGGCATTGAAGAGGGAGGAATGGAAATCATTTTTTTTGCAATATCTCTCAATCGCGTTGTGATAAATGAATGAAATTTGGTATATACAGCTAAATTTTGATAAGCAATATGATGAACTAATCCATTTATTTCCACAAGGTCCATTGGGGTGGGTACGGGTGGGCTCTTGGTATTTTGTGCGTGTGTAACTTTTTCATCTTTGACTTTTTAACAAACTGGATAGCAAATTCCGTTTTCCCGAACTATTTTACGTTGAAATGGTACTCTTGTTTCAAATCGTTATCTTTAACGGTTTCTGAGAAAATCGCACTTGAATTAATCCCACTTTGGCCAATTTCATAGTAATTTAAACAAAATTATCAAAGTATTCTTATGTCAAAGTATTGTCAACCCGATTGCCAATTTAATAGGTCTAAGCGAAAAAAATGGAAGAGTTTACAGGACAAGAGTTATTTGATATGATATTTATTTATGGCTTTTGCGACGGTAATGCTGCATCGGCAGAACGCGAGTACGGAAGCAAATTTCGTGTTCCCGAACTGTTTTACGTTGAAAAGGTACTCTTGTTTCAAATTGTTATCTTCAACGGTTTCTGAGAAAATCGCTCTTGAATTAATCCCACTTTGGTCAATTTCATAGTAATTTTTACAAAAAATAATAATAATTTAATACGTAATCAGTAATACACATTATTGATGTAGAACAATTATGATATGATGATTTGTTTATGGCTTTTGCGATGGTAATGCTGCGCGGCAGAACGCGAGTACGGCAGAAGGTTTCTAAACAGAAGGCTGACATCAAGGAGGACATTCCCTATGGTATTCCGCAACTTAGCTGCAACCGTCACTTTTCGAACGGCACCGTCAAGGACGTCCCAGGATTAATAGGGAACCGGAAGTCCTTGACGCTATTGAACAAGATTCTACGACTAGCATACGGTACATTTCAAGGCAAATAAATATTCCTCGGCCAACGGTACTACATATCTTAAAAAAATGATTTCCATTCCTCCCTCTTCAATGGGTCCCTGTGCCCTTAGGAAGCATTTCCGTACCCATGTTTATATGAACTTTTTTACTTAGTTTTGACCATAGAATCGGCCTGTTCAGGGTTGGCAGCTAATTATGAGACACCCTGTATATTACGACAATAAGATAATTTTGCCATTTGACAATGGATTTCCAAGGTATATTGACGGCACACCAAAATTCATACACCACTCTCAATTCTAATTATTTAAGAACCTATCTCACATACATCATATTTTAGTGGTGTCTAGCATTTCCTATTTGCAAGGCAAATACATAAAGGGAAAACCGTATACTGAATGATATAATTTGGATTCTAGACGGAGAGTACTCGTGTAACTCTTATTTGCGTAGCCTTGATTTTAATTGTGCGTAACAGCAGAACGACTCTATGAAATTTACCAAGCACTTTAAGATGAAGAGACTAAGTTAAGGCAAACAATTATAGTAATAAAATACTGCTAGTGGACTCTCGAGCCAGCTATAAGATGTTTTGATATATCGGATGGGTAAACAACAGGGACGATGGACTCGATATGGCTTAAATACGAGTACACGTAACTATACAGGTATGTTTCACTTTTAATGACAGTAAATTTCTGTAACTAGAGAAAAAATTGTTTCAATAATTATTACTGTTACCAATATGCATAGAGTTACTTGCTGAAAAGAAACGTTCAAAATTCTGATCTGAACAAATCTGATCGTTTTAGAAACAATATCATTCATTGTGTCACGTATATAAATTTTCATTAAAAAGTTTGAAGTTGACAATAACAAAGGTAATGGATTGCAATGTTGTCACACGTTGCAGTTTGATAATGTTTAGAAAAACTTCCATTGTTTACTTTATTAATACTGATGCAGAAAACACAATACAAAGAAATTACATTAAAAGAGCTTTTGCTTAGTCTTAATTGAACCTTTCTTTGCAGTTTCGTAACACAGTTTAGTGTATCATTCCTAGTGGGCACGCTTACGTTTAAATAACCTTTAAAAGTGGTTGACACAACGGAAAAATGTAATGCTAGAAAATATTGCATTCATCTGTCATTCTACTACAGCGTTTTGTCATCATGACAAATATGAACGTTCAAATGGACGTCACATTTTCCACTTAGTGTCATCTAAATAACATTTTTTTGTTTTTGCATGAACGTAGAAAAATTATTGTATGCAACTCGTACAAAAAATGCTTATTGCACACGACGTGCACGTGTAAAACAATCTAAATAAATAACTATTAAATAGCATAGAAAAAAACAGTTAATAAAAATTTATGGAAAACGTTTTATACTCGCGAAAAGAATTCAGACGACTTACGTCATACGAACAAATGAATAGTTCATTATATTTTCATCAAAATATTTAATAGTAATGAAACTATGTGCTACACTAAAAGTTTGCATTATATATTGCACTAAATTGCAAAAAATGATTGTTTTTAACGCGAACAAATATCGAAAATTGCGTTGACAATAAAAACAAATGTGTAACGTCAGTCGTGACGTAAGACGTCTGAATTCTTGACGCGAGTATAGATAGTTAGAGTTTTATTAACGTTTATAAAATAATTGGCGCTACGTTTTAGAAACGTTGTATATATAAATTATTGGGTTGTAGTTGTATTCTCACTTTTGAAACGTATTTGTAGAAAAACTATTCATCCTAGACATTTCTTCATCCTTTCTACCCTTTCAGTATTTGCACTTATATTCCAAACATCCTGTATAATTCAGGTAAGCAAAGCAACCGAGAAGCACGTTGTACGTATATTCTCTGATTAAAGAAATCAGTAGTTTTCATGATACTTTGTTACGAACTTTCTTATAAGCAGTACCCTGTCATGGTAACGAAAACAATTAACAATTTTTTTTTTATAAATAAAAAAACTAAACCGCAAATGTTTGAAATCATCACGAATATCGGCGTAATCCTACAAGTAAAATAATTACGGCAATAAAAACTGACTCACAGCTCCGCCAAATTTGTAATAGTTAACTTAATCGCATAATAATTTGTCTCAATTAACGAATATAAATGTCCGGATCGGGAAGAAACGGAATTAATATCGTGGATGAGCGCGGATATTTCGTGCCTTAGAGAATCACCGTTACATTACGTTCCGTAAAAAACATTAATTGAAAGGTTACAGATGCTTATCGCTCTTATATCGGTACACACAATAAACAATACCTCACGATATCTAGCAAACAAACAAGATGGGTTATAAATATAATAAAATTGACCTTGGCTTTCCATAAAATGAGCTAATCCCAGGTATCATCCGTTTCGTTCGAATAATCAGATCTTTAGAGCCTTTTTATCTGAATCTGGCCTTGTAACGCTTGTGCCGGTGCCCTAATCAATAATCTGCTAAATATCGTAATAATTACCATCATTGTGTAGAGCATCTGCGATTAGGATTCACTGATCCTTCGAATGTCAATGAGGATCGAAACCCGCCTCTATTATACCCGTAATTAACTGATGATGTGCGTTGTTATTACCATGGTATCTTTATTCAAATGTAGAGAACAAGTGGAACCTAGATGAAGGAACTTAAATTAACCCAAATTAGATAATATACTACGTGACAGAAAAGGTAAATACCCTATAGTTAAAGGAAAAACTATATTTTGTTTATCTGTTGCCTAACCAAAAAATCTTACACTGAAAAAAGCATATATGTAAAAAATCACATCACGGAAGTGCGCGATAGTGATGTGATTTTTGTTATTTTATATTTATCTGTTTTTTTTTCAGTGTGAGATTTTTTGGTTAGGCAAACTTAGTTTCAAAAATAACTCTTGACTGATCCGTTTGGCGCAAGGGCTTAATTAATTAATCTTAATTTTTTTCAGTAGTGTGGCAAAAACAATTTTGACGATTTATTTCTAATTGTTGATGTATTCGTAATAAAGTCTACTTTCAACTTTTAGCAGGAATTCTTAGTTGTTCCAGCTACCATCGGAGATCCAACAAAATGGCCTTGCAGCATAAGTATATGTATGTGCTGCCCCGGGATGGATTTTCTGTAGCAAAAATGTAACTTTGAATTTCCCAGGAGGTTATGTCTGAAGCAGATTTTTTATGAGAGTAATGGAAGTTTCATGAAAAATTAAAAATATTTTTTTTCTTCTAGAACTACTTGTCTATATGTGTTATAGAATTTGATAGGGAAACACTGTAAAAAAACTGGAAAGTGGAAAAAAATGTTTGGATTTTTCTTATTTTCTTATGGGATATACTGCAGATACTATGACCATGTTCTACCATAAAAATATTTGATTTACATTATAATGTGTCTAATTGTCAAACTGATTAAAAGCGTAATGTAATAGTATAAAACAACATGAAAAAAAAATAGTTGTTTTTTCTATAAAATTTTTCTCTATGGAACTAAATATTTTTTGCCTATTAAACAAATAAATATATTTTTTTCAAACTTGGTATGAACTAAAAATTATAATATAAAGTTAATATTTTAATATGAATAACTTTTTTGAACTAAAGTAGGGACCCTCGAACCCCCTAAACTTCTACGCCAATGATGAAATGTATTTTTTCAGTATAAATATTAAAATTTTATGAAAAAGATGCTATTGAGGAAATTCATCGAGCAGCTTTGTTTTTCAGATATTTTGACTTTTTCTAAAATTAAAAAATAATAAGGAAATAACAAAGTGACATTTTTTTACTGTTTTAGAAAGGTATTTTAAGCTAATATAAATCATTTGATTTAGAGAATATATGGGTAGATATTGTGGGTGTAATTCAACGCAGGTTGGGGCTTTTGTCCACTGAGTAGTTAGTTTCATACAATATTATTAATACCTAAAAATATATAAAAACAAAGTGATAGTTATACTATTTAAATATGGAGGACAGGAACTAATAGATCAAATACCGAAATCATTAAGAAGGGTTTGGGAAAAGATAGAACAGTCAACAGATTGAAAGTAGTAATTTGTCCTATACATAAAGAAGATGATAGGGGGAAATGTTAGAACTACTGAGGACTAGCATTGCTGAATACATAAAAATTGGAGAATGTTAATATGGCTTTAGAGAAGAAAGAAGTACAGGAGATGAATTTTTTACTCTGCGACAAATTCAGGCTGAGTTTTGAATATGGTAAAAAATCTGTAGTTTTATTTGTTGACCACCAACAAGCCTATGACAGAATAAAAAAAGGAATATATAAAGTCTTGAAAGAATTGGAAATTAGTAAGAAGATAAGGTAAAACCCTTAGTATTGAAAAAGACTGAGAATAGAGTAGCAGAGTAGAGGCAAGGATATCCACATCATCAGTGTTACTAAGTTTCGTACTACAATAAGTCATAAGAGATAGATGAATAGTTAGTCAAAAGGGGGCTATATATTAATGAACAAAAAAACTAAGTACATGGAATGGACGGTAGAAGAAAGTCAAAAAGATAAGTTTTTGAAAACAGACACAAATTGAGGAAAACTATATAGATTTGAGGAAGTAGAGAAATTTATATATTTGGACGCAGGTCTGCAAAGAATAGTGACAGTGGTAAGTGAAGCATGGACGATGAATAAAGCAGAACAAACAAGACTGAAAGTGTGGAACAGGAAAATAATTAGAAGAAAGAGAACAGAAGATCAGAAAAACGAATAAAGAGCTTATATAAAGAGGCAAACATAATAAGTGTGGTAAAAGTCCAAAGGTTAAGATGGCTAGGGTATATGACATGGAAATAAGAACACCAAATATGGAGAACACGAACAATTGTTGGTAAGAAGAGGAGAGAATTACCGAACACAAGATGGAAAACTGAGGTAGAGAAAGATCTACAATAACTACATATTGACAGATGAAAGGAAACAACCAAGGGATTGAACGAAATTAATGAATTATAAGTTCCAGAGCAAGATTATAAATCATAAATGAGTTCTAATTTAATTCCAACTTGGATTAATGTCTAATTTTTAAGATTTCTTTTAAATATAATTTTACCGCAGTGGATCGGTGACAGTTTACCTTCAGGTCATTAGATACTGATAATAAAGCTAATTCAAACCAAGTTTCCTACAATTTCTATTAATGAAGTCATGAATACGCTTTTCGACACCAATTCAATAAATATGAATGATTTAGCGAATTTAGCGAATTTTGCGAAAATATATCTGACTGCATGTCAATCTTATGTCGAAAAGTGAATTCAAATTCTGAAAATCGACGAACTAATACCATGCATTTCAATTATTTTAATAACTGTATTTCATTGCTTCTCGCCCTTTCCCACTAATTCTAGTTGCTGTTAGTTGACAATCAGTAAACCTATCTAAACTTATAAGCTCTTGGGAATCTTTCTTGCGGGTGCAAGCAATTACAAAAAAAATCTCATTAACGTCTGCACTTACGTTCGACACAGTGTGTAATACGCCAAGACGCGACATATAATTTTTAAATCAAAACGACTTACACTTATATACAAAAAACTTTACGGCGCGCGGTGTGGAACTCGCATTAGTTGAGAGGTAACTTTAATTAGAGAATTTATTGTAAAGCCAAAGAATTATCTGGTGGAACATTAAAATCTCCATACGTAATGGAGAATACTTACAGCTAATCTCATTATCATAGTCCGAACTAAAAAAGTAATAACTTCAGCCATGTTAAGTCTGTTTCGCAAACGGTGTCAAATGAATATTCCAACTGAAGAAAAAGTCAGCTTTAAATGATAATAAGTATCACTTGGACATGTTGAAGAAAGTCATTAATATTGTGAAGATTAACATAGCAATAATTGTAATTTTACAAAAAATTTAAAATCGTATGCATACAGTAAATAGTAAATGTTTATATTACTGTTAATATAATTGATAAAAATCATATAAAGAAAAGGGTCCAGTACCAAACCTTCCTCTCAAGATTTTCACTAATAAAATGCGTTTTTGGACTAGGATAGAGGATTTATCTTTAACGAGGCCATGGTGCTCACTGCATATCAAAGAAAATACAGAAGTATATTAAACATCGTGTAACAAAATTACAAATATTTTAGAAGAGTTGTAAATAATAATAACTGGGATTGTTATACAATTTATTTCTGCATCTCTTACTTCTCTCTACTGACATATACCGACTTTTGCAAACAAGATTAGATCGATGCACTGATCTTTTATAAAACCTTTCTGTTCAGATATCTTATACATATAGATTATTTTATAGTTATGAATAAGAATATCCTAACCACATGCGGATGTTATAGGAATAAAAAGTACCAACGTAAAAAAATCTGCACATCATTTGTTGCACCTTCTCAATAAAGGCAGTGATGTAATTATATTAGCAAACATGATGATATCATTAGTTCGTCCTCTGAAAAACTTGATTTGTTTCTTCTTTATTAAATTAATTCCATGGTAAAAAGTGACCATGAAATTACATTTGTGCCGTGGCTAGGTATGATACGTAAGCTGCGTTGGGCATATATCTCTTCGGCAAGACATCGTTGTGCATGTATGAAGTGCCAGTCGATTTGCTCATAATAAAAGTTTAATTACGTCAAGCCTTGGCCTTTGCGTCTGTTAATTTTGGTGCTTTAATATGCCGTGAGAAAAAATGCAAAGGTCTAATTTAATCAGCATCAAAAATTTTTGACAATATGTTTGTGATTTATTAATTTGGAAATAATATTTATAAATTTTGGGCTGATTAATATTTTTGGTTCAAGTTTAGCAACACTTAAAGTAACAAAATGCGTATGTTCTATTGCATTTTTAATAAACGAGATCAATCTCTAAAATACTGGCTATGTTGTGTATTTCATGGTGCAAGCTCAATTGTTTGTAGTAAAATCGCTTCGCTATGTCGCTTATTTCTGATAGATTATTATTAAAGGTATATCCAAATAAAACGTTTACCAATTTGGGCATTCGAAATGGACTACTACATTTTTTTTTAATAGAGACGAACTTTTTAAAATTAAATTTTCAATGCTTCGGACTTTATTTGACAATTATATTTTTCGTAACATAAATCGCGTTTGGAAATTAGCGATTTTACCTATGTCTATGCTTGTCTTACAGCTTGTATAAGAAACCATAGCGCTTCTAATGGTACCCACCTATTTTTGACAACTTAAGGCCTCTTGGAGAAAATTAGTTTCAAAGTTGGCACTTTGCTAGGTGTTACGGTTTGTAATAAATTTTGTATGTGCTCCCTGTGTATAGTTATACTTACGGTGTATTCGAAAATAGGAGAGTACATTTATTCGACAGGTTAGAAAAATCTGTATTTTCCATAAAGACAAATATACTTTTTTTTGTATAATCATTGTGTTAAATATACAGGGTGTCTCGAATTGCAGAAACTAATCTTTAACAGGTATTACAAATTTTTAAATTAAGAAAATAAGTTTATATAGATATGGTATGGCAAATGCTTCCAAGATACAGGGCATGAAAGGTTTTGAGAAAAATAATAGATTTTTTTAATTAATGACCTTAATTGTAGATATAAAAATTTCAAAATCGGCACAAATGTTTTTTGCTATTTGTCATTTTCTTAGTCAATGTCAATAGCTTCAGCGGCACATCAGAAGAAGTGTTAAAATCCAACACAGCAAAGCTCTTATGAGTGAAATAATACATGATATTGAATAAGAAAATGTAATATATCTAAAAATATATTTAAAAGATTTAAAAAAAAAAATGTTAAAAGACATAACAATATGAAAATCAAATTTGCTATCAAATGAACTTAATTTCTAGACCATAGGCGTAGGTACGTTGAAAAATATTTGGAGGAGAAAAATGGATCGAACTCCGCAATTATATGGTTCTAAATAATATATTCCTTTTCTTTGTGCCAATTTTCAAATTTTTATCTTTAATTAAAAAAAAAAATTTTTCATTTTTTTTTTTTACTTTTACGTATCTTGGAAATTAAGCATTCAGTCCATATTTATATGAACCTATTTTCTTAATTTGTAAAGTTCTATCACCTGTTAAAGTTTGGTATCTGCAATTCTAGTGTGTACCATTAGAAGCTATAGTTTTTTATATAAATTGTGTGAAAATTATAAACATAAGTAAAATCATTGATTTACAAACGCGATATATGTTACGAAAAACATAATTGTAAAATAAAGTCCGAAGTGTCGAAAATTCGATTTTAAAAAATTCGTCCCAAAAAAAGTTGTAGGAGTCCATTTCGGATGCCCAAATTGCCCCTTTAAAAGATGGTAAACGTTTAAGTCAGTTTTACCTTATTTAAAACAAATGGCATAATTGAGAACCGATTTTACTCCTCTACAAATGTACATTCGAATAAATGTCAACACTCTTTCTATATTTACCCAAGAAAGCCTGTCACACAAATGTAATGTAGCATGCTTATTATACTTAAGAGACACTTAAGTGCTTTTTTGTGGTAATACTGCACTGGCTTGACAATTTGGTTGATATATTGCTTCTTGGAATTGCTTTGAAGCAATCTGGTTCTAAAGAGCGAGGTTCTAGATATTTAAAAATTAAAGTAAAGAGATTAAACAAAGATCACTATGTTGAAGCAATTTTTAAGAATACAGCTCTCAACGAGTTAAATATAAGATAAAAGTCCTGTTACTTTGAAGCAGGAGCAACATCTCGTGTTAATTTGTCATCTTGTTACGACAAATTATTAATTATATTAATAACAAACAAAAGTGAAAAAAAATTTTCAAACACTTATGAACTTTGAAATTACATTCATTGACATATTTGACGAAACTTGTTGACTGTATGTAAGTATCTGTTAATGAGATGGTAAGATACATATTGCATTTTTACATATTGAGATATTATAGAAACCCTAGTCGAGGGCCTTATACTTTGCACAAGCTTCAACTCTTTTTGACGGCAGGCATAATGTTAATGAATTTTGGAAATTCTGGATCCTACAACAAAACATAATACGCAGAGTTGCTTTATTTTTTGGCGAAAAGAACTCAGACTACTATATCTAGAAAATATCTTCAGTGTAGAAATGTATTAGGGTACACTGTAAAAAATAATTACAGTTAAAATAGATGGCAATTTATTTACCACTCATTATTGCTGTAATTCTCTTACCGATTGTGACTTTACAAATAAAATGTAAAATTAGTTGTAAATTTATTTTGTGGTGTAATTTTAGGTTTTGCAATTGTAATATTACTTTGTGATTTTACAATACAAAAAGTATTTTTACAATGTAACTTCCACAATTACTTGTAAAAATACAAAGTAGCTTTACAGGCAGTTGTATAGTTACATTGTAATAATACATTTTATATTATGACTACAATGTATTTTTTTTTTATTTATTGTACAGGATGGTCCAATTTGGGCACTTAGGTATAGAAGGTTTCTTCTATTTTCCGAAAGGACAGAAAAAAGTAGCCAAGATATTTAGATCTTAATTTATGAGAAAAGTTGAATAGCAAGAATCAGATTTCAATATTTTGATTTGTTTTAGAGATACCTACATGATATTTTTAAATTTTGGTCATTTTCTGTGGTAACTTTTCTACTTATTATATTAATATTTATACGTGGTAAAGAGATTTTTTCTCTATGTGTAGTATCTAGTGGCTTGAGGAATATTTTTTATAACTTCTAGTTTTCCGCTGCTATAATAAACATATATATGTTTTTATGAATACGTACCTAATATGGGGCATCATAGAAAAGGCCTAAAATTAAACAAAATTCTATATAAAAACTAATCAAGATATCGAAATGAAATTTTCGTTATTCAATTTTTCTCAAAAATATTCCCGTGACATTTGAACTATCTTTTCGGAGAATAAAAGAAACCGCCTAAAAGTTACTAACAGTGCTTTGACATATCTAGATACCTAAAAAAATCTGAATAGCAATTCATTTATAACTAATAGATTAATATGCCTACATGAGAAAAATTGAAATATCGTAAGGAATTAACGATTGTTACTTACCTTAAGTAACATATCAGGCTTTTCCGTGAGTTTCTGAATAGCATCACTGCATCAGAATGTTATTTCAAAAGAAAAATATACTCATATTAAGTAACCTAATTAACATGAATGCCAATTGCTTCTAATATTAACAAATACCCTTAATAGTAATATTGAATTTTTGATATAATATCCCCAGTGATGTCAAACATTTTCGAACCAATAGATTCGATTTCTATATGCTTTTCAGATTTATATACAAAAAATTACTTTGGAATTTAGTACTCATTTAGATGAAAATAATACTTATTTCTATTGTAGCCCCGATGTATACCTTAAAATCAGCAGAATAATCCTTTTTAAATTTATAATTAAAATTTTTGGACAAATTGTGTAAAAAACATTTGTTACACAAAACCGCACTTTTCCTAACTGATTATATAAATAGCAATTTTGTACTCCGATTACGGCTCGGTTAGCTAATTAGTAGTTACAGCTTTATTACATCTTCAATATATTAACTGCCTTTTGCTTATTTTTTAGCTTAGAAATACATGTATATACAGGTACTGAAGTAATAAAATATTATGGTTTTACGGCAATTTTTTATTAAAATTTGATACCTACACATTTAGGTTATTTGTACAAAACAGAACACTTAACTAAAGTTAACATTTTATAATATTTAAACTAAATCTATGATCTTATACTAACTTTTACAAAGTAATATTAATTATATAAATGTGCATAGATAGTAAGTAGATACCCAGAACTTAAATCATGCTAATCCTCCCCTGTTCTTCAAATATGTATAAAATATAATTCTAATAGAAAATAATATATTTTTATATAATATGTATAAGATGAACAAAACAACAGTGGGGTCCCCGATTTTTGTAGATGCAATGTTTCTTTGTTTCAATAATTATGTATAACTTACATACCTATTACTTCTTAATTGAGGTTATGTTTAAACAAGCACTAGACAAAACTATTTATAGTACTAAAAACACTCACTTATCACTCTAGATATGTTTATATTGCTACTCACTACTCACTAAATTAATTATGTAAGTATCTAGGTCCTAAGTACACGCTGCATTCATCGAAATGAAGCAAGAAATAATGAAGGCGTCACCACCCAACGCTCTCAACGGTTAGGTTATGTTAGCGCGTTTTAAAATTAGTAGTATCTTCACATACACATTAGGTATATTTTTACAGTCAATTATATAGTAAATTTGGTATGTTCAGTAATTTTACAATGTAAAAATGGATTTCACATTGTTAACTGTAAATGTATTACAATATATTCTATAAATGTACAAATTATATTATAATTACATAGGAAGTTTACGGTTTTATTGTATATTGGCAGTTTTCTTGTAAAATTACAAGTGTCAGTGTAATATCATCATTATTTTTAGAATTATTTTAAGACAATTATAAGGATATTCTTACAAAGTAAATTTGTAAAGTTACTGGCCTTTTTTTCAGTGTATATTTCACATTCACATAATATGTGGACAGTTGCATGTATTATTGGTTTACTACTCAAAAAGTACTTTTCCTATATGTTCTTGTCGATGTAATATAAACTAGATCAGTTTTCCCAGGGACATCTTTTTTATTTTTATTTCTTATTTAATAATTGTTTTCAATGAATTTGTCTTCGATACTTCAATGTATTATTTATAGTTTAATAAATTTATTCTTCATAAACATCTTCGTTTTTTGAGATATAGAGGGAAATTTAAAAAAGAAATACTTTTATGGGATTGTTTATATCCCAGAAAAAATCTGAGATATCGGAGTGAAAATTGCTTCTTATAGAGTGTTTTACGAATCGTAGCGTACTTGTAATTACTCTACAGGGTGTTTCTTCTAAAATATGACCCAAACATATATTTGTGTAAATGAAACGCCCTGTATATTTTTAATCCATTCAATTTCATTATTGTTTTCTTTAATAATGATATATAATAGCTGATATATTTTGGAAATTGTCAAAAAACTTTAAATTGATAAAACTGATGTTGCTGGTGCATAGTTGGCCATGCTTTTTATATAATTGTACAAAATTGGTTTATGAATTAATTCACTTTAATAATTCTGAAAATATTTTTGTCTTTAATAACTCAAAAAATAATTTTAACGAGATGGTTATATTAGGCAATTAAAAAATTTAGAAATATGTTTAACTGAATATTAATAAAGAAGTAATTAAGAAATAATAAAAAAATAATAAGAAAATTAATCGTCGCTGTCATTTAAAAAACCGTTGAAAATTATTTAATATCGAAAGAATATTTAAAAAACTGTTTAAATTTTCCCTCTAGTAAATATTTTAAATATAATCATGCAAATATTCAACAAATTATAAAACAGAACAGAAGTATATGTTTTGGGTTTCCATTTTTTTAAATATTAATAAATATTGTTCTTAACACACATCGTAATTGTATTTAGTATTATTAATTGTAGTGCTAAAGTTCCATTAGATATAGCATAAAATAGTATTTATTATACAACATGTTGTTTAAACAGCTGTATTTTACATACGTGTTTAACTTACTTTAAGTAGACTTCATAAACCAATTTTATATAATTATATAGAGTGTTACTGAATGATGTAAGAAAATCTAGGGCGTTTATATAAACATGCGTCCGGAAATGCCTTGTTTTTGAGATACAGGTACAAATTTTCTGTCTTAAATACTATAGTCATCATTTCTCGAAAGCCGATCGAGATATTGAGATGAAATTTGGTACAGTGGCGATCGTGCCTTTAAATACTCATTTTTAGCAAAAAAAAATCTACTGCACTGTTTTTTGAACAAATTGGTATCGGTATTAAAGTCAAGTTTATTCCTATTACAATAGGCCAACTTTGGAATGCTGATTAAAAAGCAGAAATCTAGGTGGCATGTGTCACCCAACTAACATTTAAGCCTAATAGACTACTACACAAGAAAAATAATTCTAAATTGATCAAGATTTACTACTTTCCTCCATAAAAATAGTCTTCAAAGTTACAAAATCTTATAATACCAAAAGTTTAGTCAAAAATTTGTTAATTAAGAGTAATATAATGACTTCTAAGTAAAATGAAATATATGTCAATTTATACAGTTCAAAATTACATATTGTTTACCTATTCTTTGTTTTCAAATGCTAACATTCCAATAACGTGTAAGACGAAGTTATAATTTACTTAATTTCGCCTTGAAATCTGTCTTCAATATCCAAGGGTTTTTTAAATTATTACAATAGGTAAATATTTACATATTTATTACGAAATTATAAAATTTATTTTGTCTTCAACTTGTAGTTAAAAATAAGGTAATAACTAGTTATTTTGCCCTATTAAATCCTTCAATTGGTTAAGTTCTATTTTTATTACAATATCAACCTATTTTCAACTTTGTTGATAATTTCTAAAAAATATTTAACCATTTCAATTAACCTAATAGAAATATTGTTCTATATTATGGAATAAATTTACTTGTTAATAATACTTCGACGTAAGTGTGTCTTATAAAGGTTTTTTAGGAAACAAGCTTCTTGTTATATGTATTCCGACAGATCTTCAAGTAATAGCGCGTAGAAATTGTTTTGGCGATCTGCAGTGAAAACCAAGCCCTACACAATATTACAGAGTTGTAAAAAACGAATTTAAGTCAACACTGCATATTATGTAAATCAATCTAATGATAATATATCGATAAACACTTCATATATAAGTATTCTTATAACTGTTATCGTGTCAGATGAATTCAGTAGTGCACGTGAATTGAAATTCAAATTGAATTCCGTTCGAAAATATTTATTTTGTTTTTGTTATTACGCATACATCAATTAATTAATCACAAATAACTCCAAGAGTAGAATTTTATATGTAGGTACCTAGTAATAATTTAATTGGAAATAAATTACCATAAAATATCTTAATTTGGAGGAAATCTCAACCACAAAGTTAATATTTTCCTGTGACGTCGACATTGGCATAGGCAATTTACCCTATAGGTTAAAATTTACAGACAAATTGACTTCAAAGTTGATTTTATTTGAGCGGCCATGTTGTAATAAACACTAAATGTTTTTTCATTATTTCTAATTGATTACTCATTAAAATTATGTTAATACAGATAATATTAGTTAATAAATTTATGACGAAAGATTATTAAACACGTTTTATCACGAAGTACGTTCAGTTTTTATTTTAGGTTATTTTTCAGTATAATAATATTATTAAAAAGCAATAGTAAAAATGTATATTTGTAAGGCGCGTTATTTTTATGAAAGTTTGGTCATGACATTATACGAAAAAATTTCCTGGGTTGTACAATTTGATGAATGGAAACCAAAAATACAGACTTTATTATATTAAAATCTATATATCTATAAATATACTAACTTCTATTATACTTGTAGTTTAGTAACCTGACTTACAGTCTTTTTTGTTCTTCCTATCCCTGTTCGCTATTAGAATGTATAAAATCAAACATATAATGTTATCTCTCTCTGGCAAAAGTATGTCATATAAAGGGCATAATTAGGGTATATTTTGGTAATAATGTCTTTTATATTTTGAAATTTTAACATAAAATTGGTCCGTATTTCTTTTAGGTCCAATTATCTTATTGGAATAAAATTCTTGCCGACCAATTATTAACTTCCATATTACTTTAGTTTTTTTCCCCACATAAGGAAAAAGGCCAACGAATATAAGTAAACTTTCCTTATACGGAATTGGTCATGAAAAGTTTTTGACCAATTCAGAGGTCAAGTTAAGGTAATTTTAACTTTAATTGTTTGTTGGGCAGTCTGTCATAAATTTCATGTCAGACTTAAACAAAAAAAGATGACACAAATCGTCGAGGTACTTGTTTTGAAGTATCCAAGTTAGTTTTGAATACATCTATTTTACAAAATAAGTAAATTTTGGGATATTCCTTTGAAGAATTGATCGACATACATACCTACCCTCCAATTACAACGAAATTGGGACATGCTGTGTATTAACAGCGCCGTTTTTTATAACCTATTTTCAAAAATTCATAGGTGTTTTTAAAATATTTCTTTCTCAATTATACAAGCTTTTCCAGAATGTACAACAGTATACAGAGTGACAAATCAGTTAGAATAAGAAAAATAATCATATTTTCACGTGTTGTTTTTTATTATAAAATGTCCTGAATTTTACACAATTCACGGTTTCTCATATTTTCTAGCGCAATTCTGCTCCAAAAGTTAAAAGTAATGGTTCATTTTCAACATTTTAGTTAGCTTTATGTTAATAAGAACCCCAACCAACAGGATGATTTTATGTGCATCTTTCAATGCGATCCTTTGTCCTTTTTTAGAATCAGTATAATTGAGGCTGAATTTCGTACTGATCTTTGTACAAATTACTCGATCGCTTAATGTGACAATACAATTTGGATAGAGTACCTACAATATCTTTAGACTTTAGAGAAGGATGCTCATTTTGCGCTATTGAATTTGTTCGAAGCAGATCTCCGGCTCCGCAGCATTTACATTGAAACAAAATGACCGGTTATAATTACCCCTAGGTGACCCTATTCGCCGTAACATATTATTAACCGCAAACGTTTATGATTTACGGCGTGGATATTCTCTCAGGAACTCAGGAATTACCTACGTAATTGTGCAGATACAATTTGAGATAAATAAATGGTAAAAAGCAATAACATCATAAATTAATAATTTTATGAATCATTGTAGTACCATTCACGACTCAGTCCGGAATCGATGCGAATGTATCTCACGGTATTTAGTAGGAAAAAATGCCGTTTGAGGATTTTAAAGGTGTCGTGACTGCAGATGGGACTAATGGTAGGTATGACGCGGAAGTGTACCGGCGAAAAGGTGAGCATCAGCGTCAAATATATGTGAAATTATTTATTTCCTGGTCGCAATATGCATTATCCAAAGTAAGTTGTATAAATATTGATGCAATTCATAGGTTTAGGTTAGGGTATCCCACATGTTTTCGGCTAAAAATTTCATGACTTCTAAAAATTGAATAATACAAGGTGATATTGAAAATTTTAGTATACGTCTACTTATTGAAAATTATATACGCTTACCGCATTGGCTATATTCCGGGTTTGTTGTGTAAACTAAACAAATCATCGTACAGCGGTATGAAATTTGTTAGCAAATTTTCTGTGCTTTTGTGGAACAGAGCCAGCTGATTTTGATTACATTCTCCGTTACACTAATAACATGTCCACAGTCGTTACGATAAATCCACTTGGCCTATTGTGTCGGCAAATTTCGTATAATACAAAATGATACTACGCACACATAGGCAAATGTCTAAAATAATAAAAAAATACCTTGCGTTTACGTACGTGTTACATTATTATTTAAGGTTATAAACGAAACGTGGCTTCACCAAAGAGTGTGCGTAGTTTATCATCACATGTAGTTTATCGATAACGTATTGTAAAATAGTTTGTTGATTTATTAGGGTAGGTTAGGACTACACAGAGTTGGCTTCAAAATTTGCGATAACTTTAAGTTATGTCGGTTATTAAAAAATATTTATTAGGGCAATACTTTATAAAATGATTCATTTTAATGCCTTCTGTCATCAGTTAAAATTAATACCCCACTTTCAAAATCATCTTGTAATCTAAAAAAAGTCTATAAAAAGCTAAGAAAAATACTACTGCATATTTCGAAGGTCTAAATTAAATTACCTTATTCCAAAATTTTATGGTTTATAAGATGATTCAAGTTACAATTTTATTTTAGTTTTTCCTCAATAAGTAAATACCTACATAAAACTTGGTAGAGGGCAGTTTTCTAGTACAAAAAATTGAAATATGCCTCGAATTTCATTAATTGTAAAGGACACCACTTACAGTACTTCACATGCATTTAAATCGTCATAACTTTTTTGTGCCTTGATGTATTGATTTGTTAATCAATAATTTTTCGACGTTTTCTTGGATATTTGAATTTTAACGTTTTGTATCAATTTTTTGTGACAGAAAAACCCCACTCTGCCAAGTTTTATTTATTTACTACAATTAATAATGAGTTATTGAGGAAAAATTAAAATAATTGTACTATATGTAGAATTTTGAACTAAGGTGACTTGATTTTGACCTATCTGAAGTTGGGGAACGAAATTTAACACGAGTGAAGGAAGATCCAGATACTTCTGTAAGAAGAATTGAAAATGTAAATCGTCACACTATTTGGCTTACCTACTCATTCCCACTTCTGTATCAATACCATTTTCAAAGGATACAATCTCTTAACCCAGTAGATTATTCGGCTCGAGTTTTTGTCGTTGGCTATTAAGAAAAGTGGCAGATAATCCCTACTTTTTGGCTATAGGTTTTTGTACTTATAAAGTTGGACTTAAAAAAATGAGTTTTCAGTTAGCACAGCATCATTGATCGAATGAAAATCCTCATGCGGTAAATGTTTTGACAGAAATACTTAGAGATCGACTTGTCGGTCCATTCTTTTTGCCCAATAGGAACGTAAACAATATTTAGGATTTCGCAAAACCTACGAGTTACTTTAATTACTCTTTTAGGCTGAAGGATACCTTAATTTTGTGGTACATAATTTACTTAAATCGAGTTTCTGAGAGGCGTTGGACAGGACGGGGTGGTCCTGTCGAATTGGCCACTAAGATCACCTGATCTTAATCCTATAGATTTGTACTTGTGAGGCAACTTGAAGGTGTTGTTTTACTCAGTGCCAATTAATAATGAAGAGACAACGTATTATTGCCAGCTACAATCAAATTCGTATGATGTCAGAGATTTTTCACAGATTACACAAATCTTAGAGAAGAAGAGCAAATACTTGCATTAAAATGGATAAAGTTCATATTGAACAACAAAGCGGGTTAATTCCAGTAGTAATAAATTTTCACATTTTTAGTGACTTTTTTATTTTTCATTTA
This sequence comes from Monochamus alternatus, assembly GCA_037114965.1. Classification (NCBI taxonomy): domain Eukaryota; kingdom Metazoa; phylum Arthropoda; class Insecta; order Coleoptera; family Cerambycidae; genus Monochamus; species Monochamus alternatus. Next base: position 128,878,831 of record CM073426.1, read on the forward strand.
ATTACCTAAAATTAAATTATTTGTTTAATTTAAAAAAATTAATTTTTTTTATTTTATTTGGGTTTCTTTCTTTGTCAAATACAATGGTTACCAATCCAGGGAGTATAAAGCATATTCAGGAGTTCTTCAAGGTTCTAACTTAGAGTCTTTATTATTTCTATGTTTTATTAATGACTTACCATATAATTTGTCACATTCATGTATCTAGTCTTTTGTTTCCGGATGATTTAAAAATATTTAGGACTGTTAAGAATGTAACAGACTGTAGATTGTTGGAGGATGATATTAATCATATGATTTGAAGTAAAAAAAAAACAAATCAAATTTTAATGTACAAAATTATCGTTTACAGCGGTAAATTATATTAGTCAGCATATCGATAATACAGCTAGGCCAGCATATAAAAGTTTAGGATTTATAATGCGGGAAGCAAAGAATTTTAAAAATATTAATACTATGATTAAATTTTACAACACAATTGTTAAGCTAAAGCTTGAATATAGGTCTATATTATGGTATTCGCAACATCATAAGTTTATAGAAAAATTACAGAAAAAATTCTTGAGATATCTATATTTTAAAAAATATAGTAGGCTTCTGTCCTACAATATAATTAGGAGTAAACAGATTAAAATAAACACGTTGAAAAGTCTTAAAAAGTAGTTTCAGCAATGTGTTTTTATAAATTAGTTAACCATAATTATTAAATCAAATATACCAATATATCCACAAGCGACTCCTTCACAAACCGAACCACTGTGGCATTCGTGGTGATCTTCTTCTGTGGCTTGAGGCTTTCCTCAGTGACAGAACCTTTAGTGTGAGGGTTGGTCACCATCGATCATCAGCACGTCCTGTCCTTAGTGGTGTACCCTAAGGATCTGTATTGAGTCCTCTGCTCTTCTTAGTATACACTTTCTCGCTTATGGACGTATTCGACCATCCTATGAGGAGAGACTACGTTTTGCCCATTTGTCTTCTTTCGCCGAAAGGAAGCTTCACGGCGATTTAATATTTACATTTCGAGCGTTTAAAGGTTTATTTAACAACACTTCTGTTGCTTTCTCGCTTTATACCCTGAGTACAGATAGTCGCTTAAGAGGACATCACCTGAAACTGAGAAAAGAGATCTTCAAGACATCTGTTCGCCAATCGTTTCTACCAAACCGCGTGTTCTCAGTATGGAATTCTGTTCCTCCTTCCGTAGTTACTGCACCCTCCATCAATGCTTTCAAGAATCGCCTGGATGCTTGGCGGAGCACCTTATACGATCGATGAACATTCTGTTATTTTAACATTTTATTATTTATCATTGTCTTTTTACTGTTTTTTTCTTCACTTTAATTATTTGTATATTTGTCAGGGCTGTACAGGAATCTCCTTAGCCCGGAGTTTCATTTGTAATAATAATAATAAAACAATAATAATATTGTCTACTAATTGTTACAACTTTTCTGAAATTTAAAAGTTCTTTAAAGAAATGAGGGATTTAACATATAAGTGTATAAAAGAATTCTGAACCTCAACAGCTTCTATTGAATATTAAATTTTTGTTCAAAATACTGTTATTTTGTCTCTCATCTTATTTTTCTAAACTATATAACTTTTTTGAGTCATAATTGTTAATAATTAAATTGCTGTCCCTGTAAATGGGCATCATCGCCCGAGATTTATACAAACTTTACACAATAAATATAAATTAAAATGAATTATTTATACCAACTAGCGCAATAAATATACATAAACGCAGGAAAATAAGTTTTGAAATAGAGTTTTGTTTACATGTTTCTGCTTGGCTTCTTTTATGCAATTCATCCGGATCTGTCCTTAATGATGCCCATTCATTAAAAATAAACGCTGTTCATTACAAAACAAAGCGACTCAGCTCCATATAATGCCGATACGCATCGGATGTCAGATGATAGACAATTACTTATTTAAATCATTCATAGGGTAAATGGGATTTTCCCATTATCTGTTTCTATTCATTAACGTATAGCGTTAAATGAATGAGTACACTTTTTAGAAACGAGGAATCTTACTTTTTTGCGCCAATTCTAAAGAAACAAATTGAGAATTATCTGTTCGTGGTGAGGACCTGTCAAAATTTACCATCAATATTTTTGTATGCATGATTTATTAGTTGTCTTTGTACATTATTAGCTGCGTCATTGTCTTAAAAAAATATAGATTCAGTTTGAAATTTATAATTTGTTCGTACGAATGCAGCACGTAAGCGATTTTAGATCTTGATAAATTTGCTAGTAAAAAAGGAACAGTACCTATGCGGTTTTATTTTCTGGATAACTGAAAAAAATTGAGTGTTGTATGATTATATCGTGATTGTTTGACTTTAAGAAATGTGTTGGGGAAACATCTATTCAGATTTATTTCTTCTTATTGTTAACACGGGCCTATATTTTCAATAGGAATATTCCAGTAACCTAAAAATTCAGTTTCTTTCATGTATAGGATGTTCAAACTTCATTGTAATTAAAACAGAAAAATCAATTAACTAGACGGACCATTTCTAATAGCATATGATGCTTTCTCGTAAACATATTTTACGAGATTATTGATAGCATAATCGACATTCAAAGATGCATTTGTAGTACCTATTTTTAAAAAAGGAGATAAAACCATTTTAACAAATTACATGCCAATAACAATTATCACTCACTTGTCAAAGTTATTTGAAAAAGTAATCAAAAAAAGATTAGTATTATGCACTAATAAGTACAACTTAATCTCCAACAACCAGTTTGGATTCAAACAAAAAACGTCAATTCAAGATGCCTTACTAGCGTTAAAGTCCAAATTTTACTCTGCTGGATGGGGGCACTTCGTCTATATGTATTTTCTTGGACCTTTCAAAAGCATTTGATACGGTCAGTCATCGTTTACTCTTACAGTCACTGGAAGATATTGGAATTAGAAATAATTGTCTGAAACTATTTGAAAGCTACTTATCTGATAGACACCAGTACGTGAGAGTTAACGATGTACTGAGCGATCAAATGTTGATGGATTATGGAGTTCCACAAGGTACTGTCTTGGGTCCCCTGTTATTTTCTATATATGTTGATGGTTTGTTTTCTATTCGGACCAGAGGGGAAATAATTGGATATGCAGATGATACTGCAATTTTCTATAAAGCAGACACTTGGGAAGACCTTAAAATATTAATTGAAACTGATATGATCTTAGTAAAAAAATGGTTTGACTATAAATTGTTGACAATTAACTTTGACAAAACGCACTACTTACCACTCAGTTGCACAAATGACAGTTTGCCACCTTTTGTTAACATTGAGATAAATATTGGAACTATACTGTGTACAATTTTACCTGTAAAATTAATTAAATACTTAGGAATCTATATAGACTCGCACCTAAAATGGAATTCTCACATAAATTATATTATCAAAAAACTGCAGTATGTGTCGTGTAAATTCCGGTACTTGAAAAAAATTCTCAGCGTTCCTCAACTCAAAGTACTTTACCATGCACTAGTGGAAAGCCATATAAGCTATGGAATACTCGGGTGGGGAGGACTATTGAAGACTAATTTGAATCCATTAAATATTCTGCAAAAAAGATTTTTAAAAATAATTCTATCTAAAGGGCCAACATACCCATCGGCACTCCTATATTCAGAAGCTCAGGTCTTCAGTGCGAGACAATTGTACTTTTATAACTTAAATCTAAGATATCATTGCACCAAATCTGTATCCACATTACCAGCGTATCAAGATACTACAAGGCAGAAGGATAGGCATAGGATTCCTTTTATAACAAAAAGTATTGGACAACGGTCATTCTTCTTTGTAGCACCAAGAGCGTATAATTCTCTGCCAAAAAAAATTCGTAATATTAAAATCAGTTATATATTTAAAAAGAAGTTAAAATTATTCATATTGTCTAATCCACTAGAAACATTTGATAATTATATTGACTTAAAAAATAGTTAATAAATTATATTGCATAAAATATAATATTCTACTTACCTCCTAATGTCGAAGCAATTTATTTGCCATGCAGTTACAAAATTTTCATATTGTTTCCTAAAATTGAGTACTATCCTAAAATGTAATATTCATCAATTCATCTAGCTTCCATATTTTTATTTTTATGTAGTTTGTAAGCCTTAATTGTTGTTCGTCCTGTTTTAATATTTGATACATATATGTGTGAATGTTGTTTATATATGGAATATGTTCTCTTATTCTCTGTCAAATTATTTTACTTGGTTGATTCTATTTCACTGTTCTAATGTCACGTTATTTAGTTAAAAACGTAGTACCTATATTCTAATTAATCTTTTGAATGTTTATGTGCTGTATAATGGGTTCTACGTTTACTATGCATCTCCCATTTCTATATCTGTATATTATGTAGGTACATGTACATGTATTTATATTTTTGTATTTACCTTTTTCTCGAAATTATTATTATTATTATTATTATTATTATTATTATTATTATTATTATTATTATTATTATTATTATTATTATTATTATTATTATTATTATTATTATTATTATTATTATTATTATTATTATTATTATTATTATTATTATTATTATTATTATTATTATTATTATTAGAACAATTATGGATCAGTATCAGTATCGCAGGTAAGAAAATTTGCTTGGGTACATTATATAGACCGCCTAAAGTTAATTTTAACTCATGTTTGGATAATTTGGAAAATGTTATAATTAGTTTGTTACCTGAATTTGATTATGTTGTTTTCGGCGGAGATTTTAATGTTGACTTTTTAAAAACCGATAGCTATAATTATACTATATTCCATAATTTTTTAAATAGGTATAGTATGAAACAGGTTATTGCTGAACCTACGCGTATTACAACATCCTCTCAAACTCTTTTAGATTTACTTGTGTTTTCTTGTGCTGATATTTCTGATTCTGTTGAAGTTCTTAAGGTAGAAAATATATCTGATCATTCTTGGGTTAAATGCAACATTAAATTAAATAAATCTAAACCCCATACTATATATAAAACATATAGAGACTTTCGTAATTTTGATTATAATTTATTTTTGCTTGATTTGCATAATATTAATTGGGATTTCATATACGAAGTCGAGGAAATTGATGATACGGTGAAGTATTTTAATGACAATGTTTTAAAATTATTTGTGCATGCCTCATTTAAGACTTCTAAGATAACTAAGCCTCCAGCCCCTTGGCTTACAGATAATCTGAAGCTTATGATGAATATGAGAGATAAGGCTTTGGCAAAGTATAAAAGGTTGAAAACTGAAGTAGCACATAGGGAGTACAAGACGTTAAGAAATCTGGTCAATATGAGTGTTAAATCTGAGAAAAAAGCATATCTGCAACAAACATTTAAATCTAATCCTAAACATTTTTGGCGCGGCTTAAAATACTTAAATATTTGTTCTGAAAATCAATTTGATTATGCAACGGTTGCCGATATTGTTGATGCCAATAAATTTAATAATCATTTTGTAAATAATTTACCCACTGCTAGTGTTGTTGATCAGGAATTTATTGAGTCAGCTTATGTTAACACGTTATTCCCTAATATTTCTAATAAATTTAATTTTAACTCGGTAGAAGTGAAGGATGCTGAAAAATATTTACTTGCAGTTAAATCGCATGCTGTTGGATCTGATGGATTGTCTATTAAGATGTTATTATATTTAACACCTTATTTAAGTAACCACATTACTTTTATCATCAATAAATGTCTATTGACAGGAGTATTTCCCAACGCGTGGAAACTTGCGCATGTTGTCCCTGTACCAAAAATTGGTAGTCCCTCGGATGTATCTCAGTTTAGACCTATTAGTATACTTCCTGTATTGTCTAAAGTGTTGGAGAGAATTGCACAGGATCAAATAAATAGGTTCATACATAAAAATAATATTTTATCTGCTAGTCAATCTGGCTTTCGTTCTCATCATGGTACTGCTACTGCTTTGCTTAATGTAACTGATGATTTATTCGCGCATATGATAGTGGCCTTAATACATGCTTAATCTTACTGGACTATAGCAAGGCGTTCAATACTTTAAATCATGCTACGTTAGTTACGAAACTGAAATATTTTGGATTTAATGATAATGCTCTTAATTTTTTTAATAATTATTTAAACATGAGGCAACAGCGAGTTACATTTAATAATACTTTTTCCGACCCCACTTTTTTGAACAAGGGTGTTCCTCAGGGCAGCATTTTGGGACCGTTGCTGTTTTCATTATATAGCTCTGATTTATGTTCGCATTTAACATTCTGTAAATCTCACCAGTATGCCGATGACACGCAAATTTATTATTCATATGATGTTACTAATCCGTGTTATTACTGTAATATAACCGTGTTATTACTAGAGTTAGTACCAAAGCGAAGCCTAAAAGGATTGAACGCGCGGAACTGTGAATTTCAGTTACTTACGGAACGCTGTAATAGTCGTTGTCGCGTCGATACGTTTCTATTTGACGTCTGCTGTAAGTTGTCTTGTGTATTTAAATAACTTTAATAGTAATATAAGCCTTTCTTACAAGCAATATTCAATTAAGCAAACTAGAGAACTCCAGCTTAAGTACGTTTTTAAAGAAATATGTGGACCGAAAAGTCCCTCATGAAAGTGCGTTAAGTCGAAGATATGCCGTTACACACAATTTTGTTTATTTCATTATACTTACCGAAGGACCAAAATATTCTCGGTGACATATGTTCCATTAATAGATACTATGATTTCTTAGTTAATGCAATAAGGAAATTGGAATCTCATCCCTAAATAAACAACTTGACATAATGGATGCTGTACAAAGAAATATATACGATGCCAATAATACACGCCCAGTCAGTGCAATGCATGTCGAAAAAATCAGGATACACAATTTTGGAAAACAAATATATAGTTTTAACTGGAAACTTTGTCTCAACACTAACTTTTGTTGGGGATGTATAATTTTTACGTGTTCTCTTAATTTATCTAGGTACTTTATCCTCGTTACAAAGCCAGCTACGGGACGTATCGAAGTCCACCGTTACTCCAGGAATGGTTCCGACCGTAGCAGTCGTAATACCAACAAGAGCCGAAATCAATATATGGGCTGGCCCAGAGATACCGAAAACGGGCCTGTCCTCGCAGAGCCTAGCCCGAGCACAACCATGGCAGGTCAAGGAATCCCAACTAAAGCTAGGGATGTGCACTATAATTCTGTTACTGGCAACAATCAGTTACCGAAGACACGGCATAACAATATTTATCAAATAATAGCACCGCCGTGTAAGCCTAAATTGAATTGAATTTATTGTGAAAACAGTTTACAATAATTTAAAAGTATACAATTCCAGTACATAGACATACATAGATCGAAATAAATTTACAGACATAGGTAACGATTTAACAAAAAAAAAATCTAAATATTAGTTATTTTATTTATTAGACGCCTAAATAATGAGTTGTTCGCTTGCGGCTCATAAATACCAAACCTATATCAAAAATTAAAACAATACAACATATTCCACATATACATCAAGAGTACCTACCATAACACGTAGCTATTTAAATTCCACAATTTAACATAATAATAACCATTATTCAGTAATAAGGTAATGACTAAAGAAGAGAAAAGTAAAGTTGAGTAATAATAAATAAATATGATATGATGAGAATTAAAATTCAAAACAAAATCGAGTGGGAGCAAGTACAGTTATCTATACATAAAATATAAAAATGTAGCAAAAATTATCAAACTGTACATCAACAAATTTTTTACTTTATATAAATTCTTAGGTCCATTAACTTGTAATTTGTTTATATTTAAAGGTAAAATGTTGAACAATTTTGGACCGTAATAAAAATCAAATCGCTGTATGTAAGACTTCTTACTAAAAGGAATAATCATTGTTTGATCCTTTTTATTCTAGTATATGCCTTACTTCACAAAGGCATGAAGGATTTTTAAACACCCAGAGTAAACACTGATAAGCAAATAATTTTCATATATTAAATACACCAGCCTATTTAAATAAATCAATAGAAGGATGAAGGTGATCAACTTTTAATATTATTTTTTAAATAGTTTTTTGTGATACATTTAAATTATGAAGAGTATTTTCATAAGCACCAACCCATATTACAATGCTATATCTTAAAACAGATTCAACCAAAGAATTATATACAATAAATAAATTTTTCCTGTTAAATACTTCCCGCAACATGGAAAATTTATTGAATAGTACTCTTAGTTTTTTGTTTAAATAATTAATGTGGGTTTTCCATTTTAAATAACAATCAACCGACAATCAACTCCAAGATATTTTACATTATACACCCTTCTAATAAATGAACAATCACACAATAACCACTACTAATATAAATAAAAATTTTATCTTGAACTGGCTCCATCCGATGTTATAGAGGTACTTAGAAATTTAGTTTTATCGATATTAAGACTTAGAAGGTTTGCATTTAACCAACTATAGAGTCTTCATAGCACACGTTGTGCTATTGTACACTTCATTCCATGAGTTACCTATAAATACAATAGCAGTATCATCTGCATAAGGCACTATATCACCCTTTACTTGAAGCTTTAATAAATCATTAATGTAAACTGAAAATAATATTTGACCTAAAACGGTTCCCTGGGGTACACCTCTAGTAACTGTCATCGGATCACTACATATTCCATTTACCTTTACACATTGTTTTCTGTCTGATAGAAAATTAATCAATAATTTCAGACACGTAACTCTAATCCCAATATTTTCCAACTTAGATAACAATATGTCATGGTCTATTATATCAAAGGCTTTACGTAAATGAAGAAATACAGATAAACATTTTCTTCCTAAATTGATTCCATTCGTAATACATTTGGTTAACTGACATATTGCATTTTCCGTTGATAAATTTTCTCTAAAACCAAACTGATTTTCCGACAATATATTATAAATACCACTATAACATTTTGTATTATCCCCAATGGCGTTCTATACGTAAACGACGAGTAATCCTATATTGAGGTTAAATAAATAACAACATAACATTAAAATAACGTTGGCATATGTTTTGACTTACAAGGCATACTTGCTGCAGAAATGAAAAATATCGTCTCAATGTAAACATTTCATTAGTATACTGTTTTATCAAGTGCATGTTTGCTTTATTTACTCCTCTGATTCTATAATCTTACATTTTACATGTTATTATTGTCAGGAGGTTCAGCGAGCACATTTCGAACATTTACTCCATTAGTAATTAGTATTATTATTGTTACTAAAGAACAATTAAATCATACGTTTTGTTAAATATTTTAATCCGTCTGAAGCGAGGTTTTTCTTTGTTTTTGAACGATCTGTCAAGGTTTGACAGGTATCGTGCCATATCATTTGATTCAGAATTTACCTTATATTCGATATCTGCAACAAAAATATTAGTGTCCCTTTTAAAATGTGAGAGGTGACGTCATATCCGGGAAAACCGGAAGTACCACATAGGTGTTGATAACTTTGCGCCAATGTGTACCACCGGTGGTGCACCCGGCCTGACCACAAAAGCCGGCGTGTACCTCATGTGGTACATGGTCCGTATCCTATTCAATGTTTATTTAAAATATGACGGCTAGATATCGAGTTTAGAAAACAGCTTACGGCTGTACGTAAAGGTGGTACACAACCCGTGGTACATTCCTTTTTAAGCAAGACAAAATTTGGGTTACCTAATTGAAAAGAAGCAAGGTTGTAGAAATATTTAAGTAATTTTTATTTAAAGTAATGTAGTCCTAACTAAATACAAAATTAGTATATAATTATCAAAAAACGTTAATAAAAGGAAACCTTGTACAAAAATCTAACTAAAAGAAACTATTCAAGTTTGTAAAAACTTATTTTATGAAAAATGTTTTTCATGAAAGCATTCTAAGCACTTTGGCCGTGTATTTTCACAATTCTCACAGTAAGTCATTATTCTCTTTGTCTTCGCTCTTGCTACTTTTGTCCCGCTTTTTTTTATTTTTTCATAACAGAGTGTACACCGTTTTCTATTATTTCTAGCGCTGCCTTTCATTTTTTTATTTTATGAATAGATCTCGAATTTCTTTTTGGAACGTCTAGTTCATGTTCCACTTCTTCAGTTAGATATATACATACGTTTTACACCATGACCACCAGTGGTACACGACGCCCCTGAGCTAAACATATATGTCACAGCCGTCTTGTACCACCGGTGGTACACGACTGAAACTACCAAATAATACCAAAAAAAAAAAAAATAAAACATAAGTAAATAAAACGTTATTAATCACAATTACAAGAAAATTCACACTTAAACCAAAAATAAAAATTACGGCTACTCATTAACACATCGCATATCGGCTACGTCGCTAACGTGTTAAATGGTTTACCAGTTTCAAGGATGAGGCAAGACTTTATTGCCGCACTGTATACTTCGTCAAATTTTATCAAATTGTTTCAAGAACAAATCACATCCATTGATCGGACACATGAATCATAAAGTAAACTCACACTCTTGGCGACAGTATGAGATCCTCTCAAACCACAATCTATTTCCACTGCTCCTTCCATTCCTCAAGTCTAGTTAAGTGATCTACATTAACAAATGGCTATCATTTCCCGACAAAGCCTTGTTTGACAATATTAATAGCGCGTCGCACCCTTCCTCCTAGACTTCAACGGTCCCGTCGAGTAGTGTGAATATAATAGACATCCTCGAGGAAGAGTTCATATTTCGCAAAAGTCTTCCATTACACATAACAAACTGAAAGGTGGTACAATATGTTAGTGTCATCGTATTGTAAATAAATGACCTCTCCGGGTTACCTGATACCGCGGGACAAAACAAACAGAATGCAAATATCTGGTCTAACTGGGTAGTTGAAGCCACTTGAGCTGTGTCAATAGAGGCCAGGGCCCTCAAGGATGCGAGTCGAATCGATGAGCTATTTTACAATACTCCTGAAGAGTTTCCGTTAGGGTTAGGTTAAAAAACTTTTGTTAATGGCCAAGATTAATAGTGAAAGTGACGTGCAGTTCGGTCTTCTTATGCAAAATGCTACAAATGCAGTAGGAATTCTCATTTTAAATTGTATTATGCTCGACATCGCCCTAGCAAAAGGTTGATTAATTCTTGCAGTTCTAAGAGGGTTAAGAATTTGTATGACGGAATTGATTTGTTTGATTTTATTTGCTGAAATAGTTTAGTCTTTTTCAAAATTAAATTTACCACTGTATTGGAATGTTTTCCAAATTGGTGTTCAACTGGTACTTCTTTATGAGAACATTTTTTATTATTCAAATTTCATGTAATATGTCCACATGTGATAAGGTAAGAATGGTTACGATTCCAGTTTTTTCCTTTCAGATTATGTTAATAATGATGACTATACAATAATTGAATTTTATCAAACATAAAAAATAACATACAACAGTTGTAGGCATAATTGTAGGCTTAATACTCAGCTCAAAGCTCGAAAGTAAATTGAATTACGATCTCAAACATACAACTTAAACTGAAATATTTGCAAAAGTTTTAAATTTAGTTATGAAAATTTAATTTTGGATGTAGGTAAGTAGAAAAATAATAAAATAATACATACTTCTTTCTTTCTTGCAATTATCCTCCATTTTGGATTGCAATGGGGAAATTGCATGATTTTTCCAAACACGTGCAGAAGAAAATATTTATTATTTTTATCAAAATGTCTTTTATTCTAGACAAATAAGCCTAGAAACGGTATTTAAAACTTGAATCTGGCCACGCCTCAAAACGGCCGGCTCCACAGCATAGATCTGTGACGTCAGACGCCGTTACCACGTATATACCTAAATATAGCAGTATCTGTATAGATTACCATGCTTTCGGATAACACACCTTCAATAGAGTTAATTTGTCATTTGTGATATTATTAGGTGTCATTGTGTTAAATAGATATTGGTGTTGAATTAAGTTGCAAAATAAACTCGTAAAATAGAACACTAAAAATTTTGATATCTGACGTCACTGCATTAAATTACCTGTTTTATTCTGAAAATATAATAAACAAATGTAATAAATAAGATTTTTTTTAATGTTGAAGGATAAATGTAATCAGTAGTAAATAGTAATAAAAATTTAATAAATGTTAAATATCATACTTACAACTTTTTCGAGTAACATTTTGCTGTATTTTCAGTAGAAAAGGCGCTTTACCTGAAACGATAACAGTTTGCAAACGGTGCACTGAATATTCCAAATGGGATTATTTCGAATACTGTTACTCCTAAAGACAGGGTATACCTTTTTCAGATACAACAGGTAGGAGAATCGATTGTTTCTATAGTCAGATGGATACAGCAGCAAAAAAGTTCCGTCATTTAAAAGAAAAGTGATGTAGCATAAGTGGCGCCCTCTACTAGTGACGTCGAAATTAGTTAAAAATTATTATTTGCCGTGCCAAAATACATAATTGTGTAAATTTTTTTTTATACTCCCACAGGTTTCAAAGTTATTGAGATATTTCAAAATAAAATTCTAGCATTGAACACCCTGTATTTTTAAAACCAGCAACATTCGGATGAGACATATTTGACTCAATCGACTTTTTTTGGTCACCAGTATCTCCACCTCCGAGATTTCTCAACCTTTGACAGACACCCTGTATATACTAAATATAAATATAAATAATTTTTAACCGAAATATTTCAACACATTTTGCAATTTTAATGAAATGCATTTTTAGATGATGGATGAACAATACACTTTTAAAGAGAAAGATGGATAATTCACATTTAGAGGTTAGATAAACAAATTCCACTATAAAAATCTTCCTACACAAACGTTAGTTCTGTTCCTGACAAGGCCTTCTTAACTATTTAGAAACAAAAATGTAACTCGTATAGTGTATAGTGTATAGTGTATTTATTAATGAATTCTAATAATAAAATTTACTGTACATGTTTCTAATTATTTAGTTATTAACATACATCCTGCATATTATATTGACTCACTTAAATCTATATTTTTGTACATTTTAACAAGCAGGAGCAACTTTTTTCCATGACATTAAAAAAAACAAGTTCCTTTCATTTCATCTGTCGGCACCATCTTTATATGGATACAAAAATATTATATTAACACATATTTAAATCAAATCACCAAATTAAAATATTTGAACTGATTGACGAACTCTTTGGTATGTACATTTTTTAACATGTACATACTTTTGCAATAATAGTGACGTTCCCTCAAAACAGTTTTTGAATTTCTGGAAGTTCTGAGTACCTAGAAATTTCATTAAATCTCTGTTGGTGAGTGAAACAACTAAATACTAATATTAAAAGTTGAAAGCAGATTTCGTTACAAATACGTCAGCAGTTAAAAAAAAAATCGAAAAATGTATTTTAAAGAGTGTCATTATTATTGCAAACGATTGTACATATTTTTCTGATACTGATATTCAGCCATATATGAGAAATAGTGTTAGTTATTAAAAATGTTTTCTCCCTGCAAATTTTTCGATTGTAGTTGTAAAGGTAAGTGCATATAAAATATAAGAATATTAAAATTGTTTACGCAGTAAAATTTCATATCTATATTTTACAATTTCAACCTAAAAATTATAATGTATAAATCAATATAAATTATAGTGGATGATGGAATTTAGCTTAATAGTTGTAAAATCACATAACATAATATGAAATTTTTATGTTATGTATATTTCTATAATATTACAGTGTACTTATTTCATGTACAAAATTATTTTATTTTATATTTAGATTACACCAACTTACAGTACACTGTATCAATTACAGGCGGGACAACAGATAAAAAGACACATTTTATACTATAAACATACACTAAGACAATACAAACAATATTAGCACAAAAAATGAAAAGTATATTCAAGTTAGCTACAGTAACTACGTACATGCTGACCTAAAATTAGCCACTGAAGAGTTAAACAGATCAATTTTGTTTTTAAATAAAGTATTATATGTGTTACACATGACATATATTGGGGAATGTGAAAGTAAGTTGGTTCTTGGTGTCTTCAGGTAAAACAGTGCATCGTTCCTCGTGTCCACTCTAGGAACATGGAAACTTAAAGTTTCTAATAAAGTAGGACAATCAATTAAATTGTTAGTCAACTTAAAAAGGAAGATTTGGGAGTGCACCTATTATCAAGACTATTTACGCCATGCCGTCTTAGCAACATATTGTGATCAGTGCCAATTTCCGGGTAATAGCCATTGAGTTTCAAAACCATGTCCTTCAGAAATTTTCTCTGGATATTCTCCAGCTTATTAATAGTATTTGAATAATGTGGACTCCAAACTGTTCTAGCGTATTCTTACTTAGGAAGAACAAAAGCGCGATATAAGCTAAATAACACACGACAGTCGGTAAAAGAACGTGAATTTCTAATAACAAATTCCAAGCTTTTGGAACATTCAGCTGTTAATTTGTTAATATGTTCTGTAAAGCTCAGACTCGAAGTAAAAAGCACACCTAGGTCTCTGATCTCAGTAACTCTAGATAAAGGGGAACCAGCGATGGAATAACTGTTATTCAGATGATTAACTTTCCGAGTAAATGTCATAACATGGCATTTACTAATATTAAGAGAAAGATTGTTATCTATACACCAAGTATTTATATTATCTAGCGAAGTTTGCAATTTCTGAGCATCGCGCTATGAATAAATTTTAGTAAATATCTTCATATCATCAGCGTACATGAGACAGTTAACATCATGTGATTGAAACATATCGTTGATGAAAATTATAAAGAGCAAGGGTCCTAAACAGGATTCTTGGGGAACCCCTGATGATGATAAAAACTTTGGAGATCTGATACTGCGAATTTCGACAAATTGCGTGCGCAACGAAAGATAAGATTTAAGTAGCCTAAGCAAGTTATCTGGAAACCCCATAGTGCCCAGTTTATTCATCAAGATTACGTGATCAAGTCTATCAAACGCTTTACTGAAGTCCGTATACACAAGGTCTACTTGAAGACCCGCATTCAGGACTTTGTTAAGATAATGAGTGAAACAGAGAAGGTTAGTTGTAGTCGACCGAGTTTCCATAAAACCATGTTGTGCAAAGCCAATTTGCCTGTGAATATTATAGTAAATTGTGTTGTGAAGTAAGACTTTTGAGAAATTACAAATTATGGGTATCTGCCTATAATTGTCAACAATATTTGATTTATCTTTTTTATGAATGGGACAAATCTTGGAAATCTTCCAGATATTGGGGTATACACAAGTTTTCAGAGATAGATTAAATAATATTGTAATTTTACATAACTTTACGCTAAAATATGTACATTGCGCTGTTTAAAAAAGCGTAAGTTTGGATAATATTTTTTCATTTATTCTTATTTTAAGTTACTAAATAATTTAGAAACATTTTCGTATTTATATGTTCTTTTTTAAAATAATTATAGCTCAGTATACCTGCAATAATAACCAAGATAGTAATTTTTTGAAAATGTATGAACTTGGTTCCAATTTTCGTCATTATATTATATTCTTTTGTCATTAACCGTAATGCGCTACATTTTTATTACAGTTGTACTTCACGCAACGGTTTCTGAAAAAAACCGGCATCTGTATCGCGCCATTCGATTCCGAATTCGCATTTTATGAACTTTGAAGTGGAAATTGATAAACCGTGCAGAATGGCACACAATGCGTTGGACCATGTGAAGTGGTTGCCAGAAATAGGCAGATGCCCCGCTACATTTGTCGATTTCCACGCCATCGACCATCTCGCTGAAATCGCAAATCAAAGCATCCAATAAATCCTACGGGGTAGTGTTAATGTTGTCACTAGCCAATGCAAACACAATGGGCTCTCGATAATCCACAATGGCATTAGCAGAACATAAATCTGGGTAAGTGGATGGAGAGTCAATCCGCACCGTTCCATTGTAGACTACTGCTTGCAAACACTGAGCAATTTTGATGCCTGAACACAAAACAAGACCAACTTCGCCTCTGTCGTCCTTGCCGATATATCATTGAGTGCGATCCCTTGCAGTTTTAAACTACACTGAGAAAAATGATTATCGGTTACTGTAAACCGTCTTTTAGTTTAATTTTCTGACAGCATTAAAATACTAACTAGAAAGAGTGAGAATAGCGTTTTCCATGTTTTATAGAAGGTTTATGTAAAATACAGGATGATTTTGAAAGTGGGGTATTAATTCTAACTGATGGCAGTAAGCGTTAAAATAAATAATTTCATAAAATATAGTTCTAATAAATGTTTTTTTAATAACCGAGATAAATGAGTTTAAAGTTATTGCAAATTTTGAAGACAACTTTGTGTAGTATTTTTTTATTATTTTAGGTATTTTATAGTGTGTGCATTTTGTATTACATTTAAGTTGCTTACACAGTGATATAACGAAAGCCCAAGTGTATTATTGGGTTATTTTTTGCATATTAAACGTTTTTCTAATATGTAGATGTATGCTAAAATTACTACCCCAGTTTTAAAATCACCCTGTATCTACTTTTGATTTTCGATATTATTGTGCTAAAAAAAGATTCTTGCAAGATAACCAATACATTTAATATTGTTTTCGGAAAATTACAAAGATTATGAAAAAATAAATCAGTTATTAACTGTTTGGATTGGATCTTATTTAATAATATCTTTTTATAATAATAGTAGCTATTGTGCATTTAGTGCATTTAATGTTTGGCATTACTTTGATTTTCCCATTCGCTATTTTTATTTATTATATATTATTATATATTTATATATATTGATAATTTTGTACCTCAATTTATATATCTGATATTCAAAAATAATGGTAGTGTAAGGCTCAAGAACCATTTTATCATCAATATTAAATTTGTGACTGACAGTGACTAGCTACCTAGGCCACGGATAGTAAACTGAAAAACTATAGTAAGTTAGGTAATATGAATAGTAATAACCGTGAAAGCTTTAAAACCACTGTAGGTATCGCTACTGTAATTAAATAAAGCACACTAAAAATTATCTACGTTAGCTTACAAAATATAACAGAGGTATTAAATTCACTTCACAAAGAAGGATACATACAATAAATGACAAACAACGATATTTGACAACCGCCGAGCTTCGGAAAAACAGCGTTTGCAATGCTGCCACGTAGACCTTTACTTCGGTGCGAAGTTAATTAAGAAAATTGCCACAGAATGGTGGATGTATAAAAAATTATTTTGTTTCCAAAATTGAAGTACAAATTTAGTTTACTTTTTGTACTGTTAAGTATTTGTGTGTAAAGCATTAAATATTTACCATTTTATTCTTAAATGATCTTTATTTGTTACAGGAGTATCTGTATACCATAATAAACATGAACACATCTGTCAAAGCTAGAGGAACTGTTGGCTTCGTTTATTTTTTAATATGTTCCCTCTATTTTTATTGCTGCTTTGAGGTCGTACTTTAACATACTCAAGTGTCACATCACAGACACATTCCCGAAACCATGTATACTATAGGGATTACATTTTTTAATAATTTTTCTCCACTGCCAACATTATTTCTTTCAGTGTAGTTCTAACGTATATTCGGCGATCCACCGTAGCAATCTAGGTGACCTTCTAGGGATGGCTTTATAGCTCTTCGGACAAAGCAATGATAAATTTCATTAAGAAAACGCGTCCATGCGCGAAAAGTCACATAAACAAGGGTAGGTAGTCCTAGATTGTGTGAAGGGATGTTTTTTGGCCGACCTCGGTTTGTCGTCCTCATTATATTCGGTTCCTTAATTTTATTCATGACGGTGTAAATCACGAGCGTTGACACTTATCCAGTCGACAAAAAGTCGACTCGATTTCTCGAAAGATGATTTTATTACGGGTTAGCATTGTTCTGCGACTCGATTATGCTTATTTTATGTCTTATGTCGGCAATAAAATTTTAATCAGTCGAGTAAGCTCTTGCCTTATGTGTGAAAATGCATCTGAAGAGGTGGTTAATGCTAACATCTATAAAATTCGCACATTTGCAATTTTACAGTCAAGGGGCAACACATCAGATTCTGTTTTGATTTCTAGAACCAATACAGGGTGTCCAGAATTATGGGGGTGATAATAGTACTTGAAAAAAATTATATATGGGCTGTTGTAAAACATGTTCAAGAAAATGAAGGGTGTGATTCTTCATTTTAACAAAAACAGTTCTTATTAACATTGGTCCACAAACGCACCGTTTTCAAGATATAGAGTGTCAAACAAATACAAGATGTTTCTCATATGAATACAAATTGAATTAGCGCTTAAAAGTAGGTAATATTAATGATGATACGTGTACAAAATTAGAGTTCTGCATTTCAAACGGTTCCTGAAATATTTTGCTTAGAATGAGCCAGAGATTTACACTCTTCACCACACATGTTTTGAAACACCCTTAATAAAGTTCATGTAACATTTTTCCAAAAGTGAATAAACCAATTATCTTGTTTAATACTGGCACAGTTTTAATTATGGAATCTCAGAATAATATTATGGCAGCTATAATTCATTTTACTTACATCGTAAAAAAGGAGGTTCAGTATGTTTTTTGTTCATTTATCGTCCGTGTAATATATTCTTCGATACAGATTACGACTTTCTCATATATCTAATGTTTTAAACAACTTTATTCGCCATATCACTACTCGGTCTTTTTCTATCCCCATACTCTTACAATTTCATTTTATAAAACCGAAATTTGCAAAAGCATCCTTCTAGATACCTAGCCAAAGTTCATCTTGTGATACAGCAATCCATTTTTTTTTTGACAGCTTATTTTTAAAATACAATCCATGAAACACGTTTTTTATGTCGTCATAAATTTTCGCGAATTTTCATTGTTGATGAGATACAATACTACATATTTTGGTGTCGCATCCTAATCCCTTCATACGCGGTTTTTTATCATCCTATTTTCCTCTCTTGCTAGATTAGGGTGTTTACAATTTTGAGAACGCGCTATAGACTTTGAAGTTGTTTTTTATTTCGATCACACGAATATTTATTTTTATATTAACCTTCAGTCTTTTAAAAAAATTTGAAAAAATTGACAAATAACAACAAATATTATTGATAATTGTGATAATGCTAAAACTAAATAGAACTATAACTCCTAAAAATACAGGGTGTCCGGTAAGTACCTCCTAATCTCTCGGAAGTGTATAGGGGAGGTCAAAATAAAACTAGTCCTTCCTATAATTTTTTTCCTAATGTGCCCCCTAACGGAGTTATGGGGGGTCAAAGGGGTACCTAGAAAACCGATTTATCTCGCAAACCGTTCATTTTTTCGAAATAAATAAAGAGTACCATTTTTAAAGAAAAACCTTCAGAGTATCTAATAATAATATTTTCAGTTTGATAAAATTACTTCTCTCAAAATTTTGAGAAAAATTGTGATAGAGCCAGTCTGTTTCTGGACACCTGATAATAGCAAAAAGTTGATTTTAGCATCAAATCGTAGAGCTCCATGTGTAATACAACGTACGAAAATTTTATTATAATATACAGGGTGGTTTCAAAGTTATAACCCTAAACGTTAATTTCTAGGTACCCCTTTGACCCCCATAACTCCATTAGGGGGCACATTAGGAAAAAAAATTATAGGAAGGATTAGTTTTATTTTGACCTCCCCTATACACTCCCGAGAGATTAGGAGGTACTTACTGGACACCCTGTATTAGGAGTTCACTCTGACATTTTAGATTACTCTGTATTCTGATTTTTTTATAACTTCAGAGAAAGAAATGATATGTTCAGTGATCGGAACCAGTTAATTTTCGTACTTCTATTATGTAGTGCCTAAATACATCTTTGTTTAATATTTTGTTGTTTCGTTGTTTATGATTTACTAGAACGTTATTAGTTTATAAGTCTCTTATTAGAATATGTACTACTACAATTACTGCTACTAATTTTGTTAAATATTTTATTAGAAAACTTAGCGCTAAATTAAATAATATATTTTTAACAAAATCGTAAAAAGTGAAACAAATAAATAAAATTTTATTATTACCGTAACACCATCATTCTAGATACTATATACTGACACGGAAGCTCACCTATCTTTTTAGTTTGTTAATTATGTTCCTGTTTGCCTTTCAAATTATAATTTTTGACGTTTTCTAGAACATTTCAGGCCACTTATTAACGACTGGAAAAACTATAATACGTCAAAATAAAGGTATTAGAGAAACTATGTTTATTAAAAATTATTTCGGAAGCAAAGAGGAACATAATTAACAAACTAAAAAAGCAGGTGATCTTCCATATACAATAAACTTAACATGTTAATGTGTAAATTCTACACCTTTAATGATAGAAATATTACTGAATGTGTATAAGTTACACATAAATTTATTATATTAACATAGTAGATTGTGTTAAACATTTAACACACTGCTACATACAGAGACATCTATAAAAATTTACACAATCCCGTGTGGACCTCGATTAACACAGTATTATGTTTGTTTTTCTTTATTAAAATATGTAATAATTTTTTTATAGTGTACCAGTTTTAATTGACAGTACTGAATTAGTTTAAAAAATATATCTGAAGACGAATATTCCTAGTTTCTAAACAATTAAATTTTCTTGATTTTTTTCGCACAACTTTGTACATATCTCACAATTTAAACAATCACCATTTAATTTTTAAATTTAAAAATCCCACATGTGGTTTGAACACGATGATTTGTTTTTAATACATTTTTTTATAAAGTATCATTAAGGCATTGAAAAAAGGCATACCTTGAATAATAAAATAGTGAATTAAGCTGTTGATAATCCGTCTAGATTAGTATAAATTAAAATCAATCACCTATTTCATTCATTTACCTTTTATGCAATCATTTTTATAGAAGAAACAATCATAGAAATGCAGAAATAAGTTAGATCTCATTTTGGGACTGATTGCATGTTCCTATATGTTCAAAAATAAACTTGAGTGTTTAAAATCAGTTAATGAATTAATTATATAAATTTAGCTTAAATATATTATTTATTTTAGATATTTATTAAATATAAGCTAATATATGGAATGGTTTTTTAGTATTGGAGTCAAAGAACTTACATATTATGACTTCATTCAAGGAATTGTAGAAAAATGTACTTAAATAGCTTTATAATACAATAAAAACGTATGATGATTTGTATTTTTATTTAGATCTATAATTGAATAAAATCACTTATTCAATCACTGATATATAACCAACTTTCTTACGCTATTCTCTCTCTATCAAATCTTCAACAATGACCAAGCTGGACTGAAATTAGTCCTGGTTTATTCAGTGTTCTGCGAACAATTGTAGTCCTCGAATGCCTAGACATCTGTTGGCGTTGTAAATAGCACACGTCTAACTAGCAGCATTCTGTTCGATTTTGCATGGTTAATGATTTCCCTTTTAGAAGAATATCAAATGGGTAAGAAGCTAAGGATTCCGAAGTATATCGTGTATTTGGTATTGGATGCATCTGCGGGTAGTGTCAAAGGGATTGATGTTGGGGGAAACAGATCGTGTTTAATGGACTGAAATAGTTTCTTGTCAAAACATTGATTGTAGGGATACAAAAATTATAACAACTTCTATGTAGATAGGGAATAGTACATACTTCTGCTTGTAAAAGTGACTACATGTATTTGTAAAAAACAACGCTAGTCTGTAATGCTTGCTACAGACTGCGCGTAGTGTTAAGAGTGGAGTAAAATTTAATAATGTAATGTGTGCAATTTATAAACATTTTTATAATAATATAATAATAATAATTTCAATTGCAATAAGAAGAACATTTATACTAATACCTATTACTATAATATTTAATGTTATTCGCTTAAATATCTTTACAAATACTTACATAAATTTCAAATGCAATATTAGTTTAAAATTTAAAAGGAAATTAATACTAGAAATAAATAAATTTATGTGCGCTTAACTCTCTTTTCCTATAAATCATTTTGATATAAATTCTGTTTGGTGAAATATGTCTGCAGGCGCTCATATTTTGAAGTAAATTTTAAAATAATACCTACTGTTTTTATTGCCATTACAAAAGTAGCTAATTGAATGAACAACATAAGAAATCATGTATCTTTTAATATTCCTGGTAATATTTATTACATTTTAAATATTTTTAACTGGGACTGTTAATTAAATTCACAATACAAGCCAGTAAATAATAATTGTGAAATTCTTTCACTAAATTTATGTGGTTTATGATTGTTGTGCCAAATAAAGAATCGTCATTTGTCATTAGTGTTGAAATTACTTTGAAAACAGGGTATTTTTTTGACCCTAGCTAAAGTAGAAAGTATTTTTTTTATTAGAAAGCAGGCAAAACTTCTGATTATTTATAAATCAAAATTTGAAATCGTATTATAATTTAATGTAGATACAAAAAAACACTAAAGCTTTAATAACTTAGACTAAAACTAAAAGTTATCATTATTTTCATTTACATTCATACTGTGTATCTAGTTCTTGTATCTATTTTAAATGAAATTATCCACCAATAAAAAAATAAGTGGCTTAAAAAATTTTAGAATCTTGTTTCCTTCAGTTTAAGTTTCTACAAATTAGATGTGCTTATAGTTAAGTACAGGGCGATGTTTGTAAAGGGTTGAAGCCAAATGATCATTCCCAATCGAAGTTTGTTTGGGATGACTAAGAATTGAATTGAACAAAATTTTGTTTTCTCAGAAGCACTTTTTATTGAAAGAACTTTTCATTTGAAGGTTTTTTCCAAATAACTTTTTCTTGTTTTTATAATAGTTCAAAAAATACAATCAGACATCAATCGTCAATTTCTGGTCAAATGAGGCTTGCAAAAGCAGTAGGTAGTGTTTTGTTTTAGCTTTTGAAAAAAACAAGCGCGATAACTTGCAATATTATATTGACTTAATAGCAAATGTTGTTTTCTTCAAATGTTACAAATGGGATTAACATAAAACAAAAAATTAAAATGTTACCTACTGTTTCTGCATCCCATCTGAGCTATATTGACGACTGATGTGGTAAACGAAAAATTCCAGTTACACAATAAATGGTCTGTATCTATTGAACTGTTATAAACGCTAGAAAAGTTGTTTCAAAAAAGCTTCAAATAAAATATTTTTTTCAATATCCGTAAAAAATGATATGCTTCTGAGAAAAGAAAATTTTGAATGTACCTTAATTTCAAGTCTTAGTCCAAACAAACTTTTTATTGGCAAGATTCACGTTTCTTCAACCGCTTACAAGAAAAAGTCATTTCTCATAATAAAAAATCATCTTGTTCATAATAAAATGGAGTCAAGCAATAACAACTCATATACGTATATTAAATATTACCTGCCAATAATTACCAATTTTAAAATATTTTTCAATTGTTGTTTCTTTTAAGATTTTAATTCTGTTAAAATTTGGACAATTTTTACAGTTCACTTTTATCATTACAAATTAGGAAACTTTGCACATCTCCTAGATTTTCACACATTTCACTCATATCTTTAATGTTTGACGTTCCATCTTCCACATCACTTTCATTGTTTAAATCAGAATCTTCATTAATAATTAATTTATTGATAATTTCTTGAATGCCAAAATTTGGATTATCGGTCAAAACATTGCTATCAATACCTACATGCATAATTTTCTAGGCTTACATCATGTAATTCAGGAAAACACTCCTCATCGAAATTTTGCTAGATATTTTCTAGATATAAACATTTTGACACAACATCGTAGCTGATGAAACATTTTTCCAAACAAAAGCTTTGGTTAAATTATTGTTTTTTTCTGTATCTTCAAATAAACATTCGCTGTTTGTGAATGTTAAAAATCTTTTGATTAGAAATTTTATACAGGGTTAACTATGACAGTACAAATATTTTAAGAGGGGATAGGAAAAATTCAGAATTAACGGTATCACCCTTCAAAATAATTCCAAACTTATTTATAAAGCGAAAAAAAGTTATTTTCAAAACCTTATTAACCCCTAATTTCTCGGCGACTATGCCGCCTGTCAGCTGCGAGGTTAGGTATATTCTGGCAAAGTCAAAGTTGTCAAAGGTAGTGACAGAGCACCGCGTTGCCACGTGTAACGATTTACGGCACTTTTAAAGAAAAAGTTTTATTTACAAAATACTAGATTATTTAATGAGAAACACGATATGGTAGCACTACGAGTAAAACCTACCTTACTGATACTTCCAGGACTGATATTTGGAGATTTCAAGGAAGTTGAATTATTTTCTGTTTTCTAACTTGATTACATTATAACTTGTCGTTGTAAAAATTGTTGTACTTGCTGGGGGCCTCTTGGTTTCCCTCGACATTTCATAATTAAAAAAATACTTTTTTTCTGTAGGTATATCTATTGTAGTTTAAAAATTCTTTATTTTTATGTCACTAAGTAAAAAAGAAGTTACAAGGAATTGCAAAAAGTATGAAATTGGTTCTTTTTTATTTTCATTAGGTACATACGTATTTAAAAACTCCAGCACGTGTAAAACAACATTCGTGGACGTTGCATAATTCGTACAAATTTACGAGGATTTGGCATATTCTGTTTATTTGGAAAACGTCTTTGATCTTCTACTGCTGCACGGCACTTTCATCGCACTTCCCATAAATTAGTACCATATCCGTAATTTCCGCGATTACAGGAATTTGAATATGCGAAAAGCAAATACTGAAAACTAATTTCAAAATATTTGCGATATTTTTGACGATTTTCCGATGCCGGCGCCATCTGTAGGTCATTAGCACAAAGTGCACTAAAGCTCGTTCCATTTTTTAACTTATTATAGAATTAAATAATAATAATAATACTAATAATAGTAACGTTATTAACAATAATCGACCATGTTTGCATATAATAATATTGTAGTAGTATTATTATTTTAAATTTTCCGAGGCGTTTACAGTGCTCTGTAATATTACTTTTCTGACCACTATTGCTGTTTGACATTTGGAGAGTATTAGAAACAATGCAACCAACAACACAGCATAGGTTTATATCGACTGACAAGTGCTATGTGCATGTAACCCTGTGTCACGGAGGAGGTGTCAAAACAATACTGGGATAGATAACCCACGATTGTACACAAAAGAATAGAATATTGATTGCCATAAGAATATTTATCTGAAGAATATTAGGTTCTCGGTGGTGGCGGACCGAAGGCTGACATTGTAATTTTAGTTTTCCGTTTTTAGTGACAGTTTCAGTTTTAAACGTTTTATTTATTAAATAATGGATAGTTGCGATATATTGGGACATGTGTAGTTTTCCACAATTTTCTTAAAACGTACGTGAACATATTTTCTAGAGTTGAGACCAATGCAGTGGAGTTACAGTTATCGGACAAAATTTTCTAAATGAAAAACTGCCACGGGTGTATTCGAAGTTTTCTGTTAGTATTTCTTTCAATCAATTTTCTTAAAATAAATGGGCAATTTATTAACTGCATCTACGCGAAGTGTGTATTTTCTGGCGAGTAATTCTGACGGATCTGTAATGAAAATGAAGTTTTGGCAGTTTGGAACGAAGGAACGAAAAACGAATGCAAAATACTATAGCTAAACGGGGTATTATTATTAACAAAAATGTTTATTTTCGTTGTTTTTACATTCGGCAACGTTGTGAGAAACGACCGCATGGTAGTTGACATATGTAGCCACGACGGTGGACGATGACTGATCTACATAGGCGCCGACTTTCCGTAGGAAAAAAGGGTTTTGCCCCATTTTTAAAACATCGAGCTAAAATTCCGAAATAACTTTTTTATTGTCTTTTAGGCCTCCCTGAGCACGTGGTTACAATTTTTGTACTTAGTCATAGTTAACCCTGTATATGCCATCTTAAAGTTATGAATAATCCCTTGATCCAATGGCTGACAGTAGCAAAGTGTGTTTTGATGCAGAAAAGCAATGTTCACGTTGCCTAGTTTAAGATGGGACGTGAAAATATCCAGAAATAATATGACTTTTCTATTTCGTTTCCTCATTTTTTCGTCAACTGTTTTAGCCACAAAGTTATAATTTCTGTTGTCGTCCAAGCTTTTCTATTGGATACCTACTAGATTACAGCATCGAGGGTTTTTACTCTTCCTTATTATAGGTCCCTTGTCACCTTCCATATTTCAAAACTGACCGTTTTTAAAAGGTGACCGAATATAGAGGTTTTACTCTATTTCAGAATTTATTTGTTGCAGTACTTTTCTGTAAGTAGTTCCTGCATTCCTTTTCGCTTTTAATAAATAGCTTTATAAAACTAACTTCAGTTAACAGCTTTAATGATTTAATTTAGAAAAGCAATATTTTACTACAGCTTGAAATCTATTTACTTAAACTCTAATCCCGCATTTTTATCGAAATCTCGAAGGTAATTAATAACAAACAGCTGTAACGTCTCACACGTAGAACGCTAATAATTCTGTCAGGATATTCAAATAGAGATACCTTACAAGCCGTGCTATTACTCTAACGGATTAGAAACATTATTTGTAGCATCTCCCAGATCGGGACGTTGTTATAAAGGCCATGATTAAGAGCACCTCCTTCGGGTGAGCATTTATCTCAGTTGGCAACACTGAATGCCGTGCTTATGAATATTAATGTTTGGGATTATGTCGTCAATTAGAACATATTAGTTGGTACGGACCGGTGGAACTACTGCACAGAGTGCATACAAATAGCATGCAGCGCCGTTGCACTGCTCGGCGCTTGAATATTTATTGAAGAATTGCAACAATGTATAATGAGGTTAGACTTAATTATACAGGGTGATTCATTAAGAATGGGCAATCTCTGAACTGGAGATACTACACACCAAAATATGGCGATTGAGCCAAATATGCCTTATCCGAATGTTGCTGGTTTAAAAAATACAGGATGTTCAATGCTAGAATTTTATTTTGAAGTATCTCAATAACTTTGAAACCTGTCGAAGTATTAAAAATTGGCACAATTATATTTTTTGACACGGCAAATTAGAAATTTTAACTAATTTTGACGTTACTAGTAGAGGGCGCCACTTATGGCACAGCATGTTTCTTTTAAATGACAGAACTTTTTTTTTGTTTAGTGTATCCATCTGTCTATTGAAACAATCGATTCTCCTACCTGTTGTATCTAAAAAAGGTATACCTTGTTGAAGTCGTTAGGAGTAACAGTTTTCGAAATAATCCTATTTGAAATATTCAGTGCACCGATTGAAAACTGTTATCGTTTCAGTTAAAGTGCTTTTTCTACTGAAAATACAGCAAAATTTTACTTGAAAAAGTTGTTCAAAACGGTAAATTATGGGGACATTTCAAGGATATCGGCCTGCTTTGATAAAATCTTTGTGCTTTGTTGAATTACAATAAAGAACATTAAAACAATATTTTTAGTATCTACATAAGGTAACAACATAACAATATTTTTAGTATCTACATAAGGTATTTACCATACGGAAACTAACCTTACAAAGTGTTGCAGCTACAGTCAAATTGCAACTTACACTGGGAATTTATGCTGCTTCCATGCGTTACCTAAGTGGGTTTCAACTAGATATATAGTTTGCTGAGTGGCTAAGTTGAAGGCAAATGGCACATGGATATTTCAGATCAACTTTACTGGCTTCTACTAAAGTTAACTTTACTAAAATGTTTCAGTGAGATCCCGGCTATTGGAGCATTTTAGTGGAATCAACTACTGGACGCTAGTAAAGTATACTTGAAATGTTAGAGTGTAATCAAAAAGTTTCCATTTGCCAAAAACAACAAAAGAATTCTTATGAAAAAAATGTTTAAAACGAATGAAATTAAATAAGCTGCAAACAATTTTTATGTTGGTTGCACTTCATGATCTGTATTATTCTTCGTTTTGATACATCAAGACGCAAATCTTGAACAGTAGTTTCAAATATATCTCAGTATGATTAATCAATCACATACGCACTTAATATTTTTAACTTATTTTTTTGAATAGGACAGTAGGAAAGACTTATGTACGTACAAAATTTTTAAATATTTTGTTTTGATTTCACATATAGTGATTTTCCGGGTTGTTATCCCGGTAACTGGTCACTGCCAGTAACAGAATTAAAGTGCACATCCCTAGCTATAGCTGAGATACTTTGACTTGCCCTGGTTGTTTTCGGGCTCTGTGGGTACAGCTCGTTGATATTACGACTGATACGGTCAGAACTCTTCCTCGGATAATGGGACCTCCCGTAGCCGCCGCCTCTGTTACTGATCGCATCCCATGCTTCCAAACGTTTCGCCATTTTTCACTGTCGGAATCTTCAGTGGTGACTCTGCTAAGCTGCCGCGACTGTCGCGGCTACCGTTAGGAAAAAGAATAATGCATTACAGAGAGTAAGTATGATTTTTAATATTATGAATATTGGTGGTGGGCATATAGACATAAATTCTTCGAAAATGAAATACGGCAATGTAAAAAAACATTAAAGAAGAAAATCGGATAACCAAGAAAATTATCAAAGAACTGATGAAGATTAACCAATTGATTTCACACCAAAATCTGCTAGAAAATTATTCTTCTGAACAATTTACAAAGTTAAAAAGAGATCCATGTTTCTACATCATATGTTAGCAAATTATTGACTTAGTATATTATTTCTTCTTCCTTATCATCAAACAGTTATTCCAGTTCATTTAAATTCGTTTTCGTAAAACCATAGTTATTTAAAAATATAAAATAAAGTGAGTTCCATTTATCTGTGAGCTTGCTTGATATTTGAGTGTACATTAAATAAAAATTGAAGACCTGTATGCTGTCATACTTCTGTTACCGTTGGTCACATAAAAAAGTCAATGTTGTTTGGTACAATTTATTATAGAGCGTAACAACACATATTCCAGACACCCTGTATAAGTTGTGCCCTGTATTTACCAGAACATGAAAATTTTATAAATATGTATCATAATTTAGTATTGTTGCTATTTCAGAATTTCAAATATTGGATAATACTTTTTTAAGAATATTGTTTAACATACCAAAACTGCACACAGTAAATTTAAAGAAAATAATTCCGCAATGATTTTCATATAAACTGATTGATATTTAGTCTAAGACTTAACCTCTGTCTAAGTTGACATAATTAGTTCATCGTTTTACATTAATCTAGAATCAGCATTCAACTAGTTCGGTCTTCCTATTTATAATCTTACATTGTTGCAATCGAAAATCTATATTCCGATAACGGACAAGCTGCAACTGCATAATACAAGTCCTACGTCTAGAATGCTCAATGCGTTGTACCAATTCTTCAAAGGATCTAAGGAATTTGGATTGTGCAAAGGAGCGATCGATTTTCAAACAGATACGTGATTGAACTTGTACAGAAACCTTAGAGAAAAAAATTACACATGTTGAAAACAATACGAAGTTTTCAATACAGTTAAAAAAAATAGGTATCTGATATCATAAAGTTTTAGAATATAAAAATACAATACATAAATTGTCATTTCTTCTTCAAAAAAGAGTTGAGTTGAATAATAAAAAAACTTTGCGTATCACATCAGTTAACAACGTTAACTAAAATTTTGGTGAAACAATATACAATAAACAATACAACCGTGGTAGTATTTCAAATAAGAAAAACTTCGTCATTATAAACTTCAATTTGTGCAAGAGACTGTCGAACTCTTTGTGAGCATATTATGGACGTACATGTTCCATCTTTAAAAAACATAATTTTCTGTAGAAGTGTCGTCATTTCAGATAACTTTACTGGGCAAAGATACTTAAAACTTCTCATAATCTTGTTCTAGTTTTAGCACTTTTACATCAGATTACAGGAACTCCATATTTTTTTCTAACCGATGAATTGGAGGACGAGATTTTTCTGAAATGACCCACTATACCTTCAAATTTAACTTCAACTCATTCTTTATTTCTTCTAAGCTTTTGCGTCTATAAAATGTTGCCTATGCATCTCTTGTCAGATCTACCGACACTACCTTTTCTTGATCTATTAATACCTTATCTGCTGATTTCATTATTCAATCGCTATTTATTTTTATGGTTTAATTTTTATCTTCTCTTTTCTATCTAATCAATAGTATTTCATAAAAGCCAATATATTAGAAAAAGTACAACATAAAAAACGTTTTAGTGGATTCAAATACCTACTTGTTTTAGGTTTTCCCACTGAAGTTTTCAACTCTTCAGTTTTCTCAAATGTTTGAGGTGTAGGAAGAGATGAGTCTCTTGAAATAAGGTCAGAATTATGTAAAAAAATCGTTCAGTAACAAATATGTCCCAACATATTCTTCTATAGAAGACTAGATTTTGTTTCGACTGTGATATTCGTTTTTCGGTGTATTTTTGTATAATTTTTCTGTCGTTTTTTTAACAGTTTGTTTTCAGTTTTACTTTGTCTTTGTCCTATCTAACGCGCAATCAAATTATGTTTCACTTAAACCTTATTTGAAGGAAGGTCAACAACGGACCAAATCTTCATGGGAAGGAAATTCTGACTACATGCTATGAGTATGGGATCAAAGCAATGGTTCTATTTGTGGACTTCACGAAAGCATATGATTCGATCAAAAGGAATAAACTAAGTAAAATTTTGAAACAATTTGGGATACCAACCAAACTGATTAGGCTATTGAAAATGACCTTAGAAAACACCAAATCCAAAGTACGAATAAAAGGTGAATGTTCGGAAGGCTTTACTATTGATACAGGACTGAGACAAGGAGACCCACTCGCAACGCTTCTATTTAATTTAGTACTAGAAAAGGTCATAAGAGATAGTCAGTTGAACAGAGAAGGACACATATTGTTTAAAAGTCATCAAATTGTAAGTTATGCAGATGACGTGGCTATTATTGCTAGAGATAGTAGGGAATTAGAAGAAGTAACGAGAAAACTTGTGAAGGAAGCACGTAAAGTAGGATTGCAGATAAATCAAGAGAAAAGTAAGCTTTTGAGAATAGGAGAACAAAAAAAGGATACCAATTTTAAATTGAGAACAGAGCATGGAGAGATGGAGTTTGAGGAAGTTCAAGAATATGTATATTTGGGGGCGCTAATAACAGCTAACTGTGATGAGGAACAAGAAATAAATAGGAGAATAATAAAAGCAAACAGAAGTTCGGCAGCAGTCAACCGCTTATTGAAATCAAAAAATTTGTCCAGAGTAAAATTTAGAATGTATAAAACAATTTTGAGACCGAGAGCGCTGTATGATAGTGAAACCTGGGTTCTCAATAAGAAGTCAAGAGAAAACCTTTTAAGGTGGGAAAGGAAAATCTTAAGGAGAATTCTAGGGGGTAAGAAGACGGAGGAAGGCTATGTAAGGAGAAATAATGAGGAAATATATGCAATGTACCAGGCACCAACAATAGACGAAATTGTAAAAGCCAGAAGAGTGCAGTGGCTAGGGCATCTAGAACGTATGGAAGATGAAAGGGCAGTTAAGAAAATAGTAGGGAGTAAACCTAACTACAAGAAAAAAAGAGGTAGACCGAGCGATGGAGAGAGGCAGTGGCAATAGATCTAAGGGAGAGAAATGTAACGGATTTGAAAAGAAAAGCGAAGGACAGAATGGAATAGAGGAGAATAACACAGCTCTGGGCCTAAAAGGCCTGTAAACAGCTTTATATATATATAAACCTTATTTGCAAACTGTCTTCCTTCAAATATATACCTACTTTTGAAATTCATAGAGAAATTTGTTTATATTTTAATCGTCAAACAAATGGATTGCAGGTGATCCTAGAAGCATTTGTTACTGGAATATGTCCGAATAGACAAAATATATACAAATATTTTTCGGTAGGTACTGCCTGCTTTAATAATAATTGTAGTTTGTATTATTGTGTATTTATGTTTTTTTTTTAAATTTGTTTGTGATTTATATTATCCTGATGACTTTGTATAAGTTGAAACATTGATGGTGTAGAATAAAGAGTTTTTTTGACTATTGATGACCTCATTCCAATTATTTTTACCTTTAAAAACAATTAATTTATAAACTAATTTCCATAGAGAATAGTAGAATTAAAGTTGGGTGAATATCCTCCGGAAGTAAATATCTATCTTTTCATCCGCAAACTCTCTTCGCTCTCTGAACAGAAATACGTTAAAAACGAAGACAATCCTTGATGTTTATCCTTATAAATGAACTCCGTCCAGGTATTCCTACCAACATATAAACAGACTTTTTTAACGCCTTGCTCCACTGACACCACACTTAACCCCCTTTTGTTTCCGTAATCGATTTGGTTGGCTGCCGTTGCATTCTGTTGCATAATCCGGGTCCGCAGATAATTAATCATAGGGCTGGTATCTCGTAGTGCGGTTTGAGCCTGTGACAAATAGTGTGTCTGAGATGTGTCAACCCGGCTTTTCAATCCCGCTCACCCTGAATACATTTCACGCTCTTTTTTGCGACGGAAATTCTTAAAAACCATTGTAAATTGTCTCAGATATTCGATACGTTCGTAGGCCCGTATTGACATTGTAGAGTACCCTGTATTTGCATTGTGCTTGTTTTTTTCGAGTGTGTCAGGTAACTCGAGCAGAGCATTTATTCAAAGTACGGTGACATTAATATATTGTATTAGTTTTTTTATTCTTTTCTGTTTGTTCTATGTTTTGGAAACATAGGTCGAGATATAGAGTAGTTGATGTCTCTTTTTTATACCTATTAAGAGAGCGTATGCAAAATAAAAAGTTGTGGATTATAACTAACACTTTCCTTATTTTCATTTTGTTTTATTTTAACAAATACGCTACAACTTATGAAGTACAAACTACAATTAACAGAAAGCAGAACATATATAGTAAACAAAATACATACATATGAGTTAGACAGAAAAAAAGTAGTATTAAGGGATATTAAGATTATTAGGAATTAAATTTACACTTAAATGTGTCTATAATAGATATGTTACATCAAGTTAATAAAAACATCACAATCTTGAGATTTTATAGAAGCCACAATGCAAATAAATATACAAAAGCAACTTTCCAATTATTTAGTCCATTGAAATGTTACATTATTTTGGCCTTAGCGAGCATTTTTTAGAGGACGCAATTTTATTGTTTGTATGTGAGGGGGGGGTCAAAAAAAGCTTAACTTGAAGTTTGTGGGATCACAACCCTCGAGGTTTGGCCGCCATCTTGGAAAAGGGGGTTAAATTGTTTTTAGCATTTATCAGGTAAACTATTGGTCATACAAAAATTTTGTAAAGACATTTTTTATTGCAAATTGAATCCTTTACCAGTCTAGTAACTTTTGGTTGTAAAATCAAAAATAACAAAGATATTAAAGAAAAACAATCAAAATTTTTGAACAAAAAAACAAAAATTTTCTTTTGGACACCATAACTTCTTTATTTTTTTATTTATAAAAAAATGACATCAGAGCATTTTTGTAGAGTGGTTTTCAACGAAGAATTTTTATTATATACTTTTTTTATTATATTCATTAGTTTGGGTTTTACAGCGCTTTTACAAATCAATACAATTGTTAAAGTTCTATTATATATTTTCATGTCATGTGCATACAAAAGAGAGTAACTATGCCATTTATAAAAATGTTAAGAAACAATGATCCAAGGGCCAAATCCAGTGGTACCCTAGATGGTGGTATACACTGATGGAACTGTTGACCAGAAAATTTTACATGTTTTGAGGATCCTCCAGGTAAGATTTGTAAAATGTTAACATAGAAGAAAAATCAATATTATGACATTTTTTGCATTGCAGTAATTCTTATAAGAAAAATCAAAAGCAATATTTATGTGTGAAATGGCAGTGATAGCTGACCAATCATTCAACGCCAAAGTTCCACTAAGTTAGTCTTATGAAAGTTGTAAAAGATGAAATTTACAAAATCTTTATTAGGAATATGCATTTTTATTACTTCAAGTAATATAAGAAGGGATATATGATGATTGTCTTCCTTAATTATCTCATCCGGAACTTTACTTACACAATTCACATCCGCAAGCACTATATCTAAAATTCTATTATAATAATTAAATTGTTGGAGATTTAGGAAATTTGCAAATACAAATTGATTACAGTTACTTGAGATAGATGTCTGCAAATAATGTAAATATTCTGTGATGTTAAAATCTTCTAATACTAAACAATTTTTGTTTAGTATTAGGATCTGCAAATTCAAAAGTACTGATAATTTCAAGTATTAACTGATACTGATCTAAGGTAGTAGGTGTATGTGTTAATATTATAATAAGAACAAAAATTACTATACTTTATCTGAACCCCTAAGATGTTTTTAAGTTTATCTATTAAAATATATACTCTACTTATCTTATGTAAACCCAACCGCGAGAAAAAATTAAAGATGTAATGACTTCGTTTTTCATGCATTGATCCAAACTGTTCAAAATATATTCGAAAGACGTGTGATGTAAGTAGAACGGAGCGGTGATTTTCTATAGATAGAGAGGAGACAGCTTTCCGTACTATTCATAGTTGTTCAATACGTACTGGATAAAGAACATTGTCGAGCATTATTATACACAATTATGCAATGAGGAAATTGCATGATTTTTCCAAATATGTGCAGAAGAAAGAATTTTTAATCGAAATGGCGTTTGTCCCCGACAATTTCGTGCAAAAATAAGCCTAAATTGCATTATGTCATTTTGTATGAATACAGCATACAACGCCTAATATATTTTACCGTGTCAAAAATGAAAAAAAAAATGGTGTAAGGCGATGACATTGTATGTTTGTGAATACTAATTTAATGTCTAGTTGTAAATACTCAATTAAACTTTTCCAAATAAAAAAAAATAATCGAAAGACAAAGTTGGTTCCTAAGGCTGCTGTGTAATATATTTTTTTTAAATTAGTTTTTAATTATTTAAATTTAATGAGTAAACTGTGCAAGAAATTATCATATTTACAATTTATTTACTAAAAATAAAGGCTTAAATCGAAAATTGGTTACACGAGGGAAGTAAGTCTGTCTTTTAGCTTTGCAACGGTACCAAAATTATATCGAATTGATAAAAATTACTCAAAATTTTATGCTAAATGCCGAACGTCTACAACTTCAGAAACTAATATATTTTAAATTCTGCAACACATGTATTTCACTCAGTGGGATAGGCTTAGAGATAAAGAAACTTATAATCTATACGTTCTCAATTGAGACATTATTGAATTAACCGATCTTATGGAGTTCGATACTGATTCTTTTGTTGGCGATGGTGTCTAAACCTTTCTTGTAGAATACATTTTTTCGTTTAGACCAACAGTTCTGGAAATATAAGAAGTTCTACTAGAATTCCTTAGGTATGCAATTTTTACATTGCTTATTAAAACAATGTCATTTTTCGTAAGTTCCAAATTGAACAAAATTCTCCGCAAATTAAATACGTATTTTCCATATTGAAATAATAAAGAACATAAAACACTGAAATAAACGTAGTCACTATATTTATTTTATATAAAAATTTACCTGTTCTCAAATCTTTTTTCTTCTAATTTTAAAGAGGGCAATGTCATAAATATATTAAACACAATCATAATATGTACAATAAAAATGTTTCTCTCATTATGGAAAATATAGATATTTTTAACTCGTTGAATGAATGCGCTGTCCTATTTCTGTAAACATCTTCTGCATCACAAGTATGCACACGGCCCACAAAGTTAATTTCTGGAAAAGTGTAACACCGTAAACTGTTTTTAAAAAACTTTTTTATAGTTTTAACTACATTTGCTCGATATAACTACATATCAATAGTAAATAATTAATATAAGTTTGTAATGCACAAATTTGCTGGACCGCCTTTGGAACATTTTTTTTTCGAAAAGGCGTTAAGTTATTAAAAATTGGTGTGTACCGTGAGAAGTACTGTAGTTTTTTATATAAGCTGTAAAAAAAATACGAACATAAGTAAAATCGTTGATTTACAAGCGCGATGTAACGAAAAACGTAATAATTGTCAAATAATGTCCCAAGCATCGATAATTTGATTTTATTTTTATAAAATGCGGCCCTACTAAAAATAGTTGTACAAGTCCATTTTGGATACTAAAAATGTCCTTCTACAAGATGGTTATATTTTCTTAAAAACAAAACGGCATAATTGCTAGCCGATTTTACTCCATTAAATCTAAATATTCTAAATACGTCCACCGTAAAGTCATTGTAGTGGGAGAGCGATAATATCCGTCTCCAACCGTAACGCCCGTGTACCCGACCCCGTAACGCTACCCGAGGAGTGTACAGAGAACGGACTCTTAAGGAGAATTGAAATCAGCAGTAAATAGCAATAAAAATGTATTAAATTGAATTTAAAAATTTAAAAAAATAATAAATATTAAATCCTACTTTCACTTATTATTTTTCAAATTGAAACAAGTAGATTAATATGAAATGAAATAATTTTATACATCTCTCAAGTAAGCCATCATCTATCTGGCATTGTCCCATAATTGTCACTAGCGGGGATCTATATTGTAAACAAACGAATAAGTTACATTTAACAATACCGTAACTTCACCACATCACCACAAATAATTATGGTATTACTTACACTATGTATCTCTGACCCATAAATGCCACAAAAACTCAAAAATTGAAGAAATAAGCGCCTATTTACATCGCCAACACCGTAACCTCCACCTATATCAACGGAAGCAAACCGCGCTGAACAGCGTGTAACGTCACACCGATGATATCACGGTCACGTTGTTTTGTTTACATTCTATGGCAATTTACGAATGTTTAATTTTAACTATTATGTGATTATTACCACCGGATATGTATTCTGACCATTCAATATATTTGAAATATTGCCCTGTAACACATTTCAAACCAATATAAAATACATGCAACTTCCCCATTGTGTTCAGCTGTGAACGGCACGGTTATTTGCTCTTTACTGATTGTTAATCGTGGCCTCGCCGTACTCACGCCTATGGCTTGCATCGTAACGATCCAGCCCTACTAATTAAGAGTCCTTATATGAATATATATTGAAAGAATGCACTGAACGAAGCCAATCTATATAATGACTTCACTCATTTTAATAATGCCGCTTAGAAAATATCTCTATACACATTTTTTTCATCTGATCAAGACCTTAACAACTTTATTATTTATCAATTGATTCTATACGAACTGAATTACCGTCTACGGATACGGTGTCATATTCAACCGAAAAATACAATAATTGATGCTACTGGACGGTTAAACTTAGATTCCAAGTCATGTGATGTTTATAGTGAAGAAGCATATAGACGAAATATGTCTAAGACCTTATTATTAATATCATTATTCATGTATATGTTCTAAATACTTAGTTAAGTTATCTGATGTGGTCGAAAATACCATCGTTTTTTTACAGTAAGCCATAAATCACCTTGGCTGGCGCGTTGTAAGGGTTATCAGCACATCAAGTTAGCCAGAGTATATACGAGGGTTATTTATAATTTTGTTGTGCTTGGAATTAAAACTTGTATTAAATAAAATATTTTAATACTGTGTATTAGTAATGTACTCCTATATATTATACAGAATAACTTGTTACGTACATTAACACATTAAAATGCAGAATATAATAACAAATAAATAGTTGAATTTTCAGAAAGAGAGTTGTACATCCGTTTGTCTATTTTATTTGTTATTATTATTAGGTATACAGTAATATCCATTATTATTTATAGTAATTAAAATTTAAATTGGCGAAATTTAGATTTTTTACAGACAACAACCAAAATTTAATTCAATTTTATTAACATTTTTTTTTAATTATAAACTTTTTAATGAAAATTTGAATTTCCTATTTTCTTTTTTATTTAAATTTTTTTTAATTGAGATTTTATTTTCATATTAGCACATATATAATATTGTATATAAAGCCAAGTAGATAAATAATTTTAAGGTAATCAATTTTAGCATAT
Organism: Monochamus alternatus; assembly: GCA_037114965.1. Classification (NCBI taxonomy): domain Eukaryota; kingdom Metazoa; phylum Arthropoda; class Insecta; order Coleoptera; family Cerambycidae; genus Monochamus; species Monochamus alternatus. Next base: position 128,916,749 of record CM073426.1, read on the forward strand.
GTGCTCAAATCCAAAATTGTAAATAAATATCTCAGAAATTATTGTAATTAGACACAAATATTCTCGAAAGATATTAAATACTTAAAATTTTTCGGAATCACTGTCAAACCAACAAATGCCCCATCTGGTCTTTACTTAAAAAAATACTATAGACTAATTTGAATTAGGTGAATTACAGTTTTTAAACAGGACAATGAACATTAATGTTTTCGTCACAAATGTCCACCTATCACCTATTCACCTATCACCTATTGGCAATCAGAAATCTGTGCTGTTGGAATTGGTGTATTTTTATAAAAACTCGTTTTTTAACAATTGTTATGACAACCAAAATATCAGACATGATCCTGCACATTAGTCTTACAACTGTCAACGCGACAATAGGATTCAGGGGAAGCATAAAATAAATATCATTTTTATTCTACGTGTTTTATTTTTCGCGATTTGTGTATCTATAGATGCTCTTACATTAAAATCTTTAAGCGCAAAAAATACAATTTTTTCAGTACCTACATGAACAATTATTATATTGAAAATTCAAGTGGATAAATTTTGTATGCCCCTGTACCATGAAAGTCTGTTGCCTTAGCCGGCCAAGCCGTAGTCCTTTCACGCAATATGGATCCTGTGAACGGTGCACCTAGTTAAAGAGGATGATATGCACTGCAAAATGATTAATTGTATGTGGTTAGGCAAACAGATAGCTGGTAATGGACGTGGCTTTGTGTAACTGCACATGTGACTTTTTGATACTTGGTCTCTTCTCCTTAACCATATTCAGGCCATTGTTACCGGAAGTATTAGGAAGACGCCTTGAATGGATTCGAGGATTATTAATGATCTAGATCAGCTTGCCGGTTACACAGCTTGAATTAAACGCTGTCAATTTGCGCAGGGACAATTGAGAGCGAAAAGGTAATGTGCTTGAGTTTGTTTAAATGACTGTGGTTTTCTTGATCTATGGGATCGACTATTTACAGGACGTCCGGAGTATGAATGCCATTAATGTAATGTACCAAGTAAAACATATTTTACTTAAATATTTTTTTTCTCTGACCAATAGTAACAGAATTTTGACAGCATAAAGTGTGGAACAGTGTTGAAGTGTTCAAAATAGTTTATGTTGCTTCAAAAAAGCGTTCACCGTACAAATCAACGAATTCTATCCCCTAGAAGGAAGCTTTTCAGACTTTGTTTGCGAATGAGGATAAACAAAACAAATGTTACAAGACACAAGTGTTTATCACGATCGGGCGTCATAGACGAGGGTTCGGAGGTAGTTGGATGCGGCGGTCATTAGCGAGCGTTTTCTAATACGCTAATAGTGATATTTTGAAAGGTTGCATTGAAAGGAATACATTCACTGGATAACTGTTTACAATATTTGTAAATACATAAATATTGAAAAAGGTGAGGCTTTCAACATTAAATGTTGAGTAAACTATAATAAGGTATCACCTTTATGTACTGTTATATAACCTGTACTTAACACTACGCCACTGCCGTTATGTCTTTTTGGTTAAACGTGAGTATACTGTGTCCGCATCCAATTCGTAGTTCTTTATCTAGATGTTGACTACAATTAATAATATATTACATTCTCTTATCAAGCAAGTATTAGGTATGTACAGGAAAACTAAATGCAATAGCCACAATACTACTATGACTAATAATAATTTAAGATTAGCAGCATTAGGTGATACATTACAATGTTGTCATGCGTTACAGTTTTATGAATTTTTTTGAAAATTAAAATTTTATAATTCATTAATTCTGATACAAAAAACCAATTACGTTACAGGAGCTTTTACTTCTTGGTTGTATTTTATTTTATAATTTAGAACACAATTTTGCATCTTATTGCAGTTTTATTTTTATTTTTGAAATGTATTTGTAAAAAAACTATTCGCTTTAGCTTTTGTTCTCTGTTTATTTGTAAAAGCATAATATCTCAGTATTAGTAATTATTTAATATGCGTAGAAGGTGATCTCAAATTATAGCACCAAACTGAAATGGGAGGAAAGACTTTAGAAGAAATTTTTTATTAAATTTTAAAAGTTATATTTTCCTTTAACAAGCTTTAGAAGTAAATTATAAGTTTTGTATAAAAAAATATGTGTGATACAGACATTTTTAGATTAAAAGGAGACTCCAAAATGTGATTTTCTTCAAATATTTTCAAAACGGATCGAGATAAAGTAATCAAATTTAAAATTGAGAATCGCAATTAGATTGCGAATCTAATGTTTTAAAAACAATATCATAATTAGTCATAGGCGTGCCAAACTGGGAGGGTTATGAGATAAATATTGCTTTAACTTTTTCATCTCTCGAGGTTTTTGCCGTCAGATCAAAAAATGTAAAATGTTGAACAATTTTACAAAAGAAAGATACTCTTGTTTTATTTCGATAAATTATAAGCGGTCAAACTGTCTCTAGTAGGCTTTGAAAAGTTATTTACCAGTTTATTTGACACATATTACATATATTTTTAAAAATTTTTGAAGTATTAATAGACTATATTAATATTAAAAAACTTACAAATTATTACATTACTGATATACATTTTAAAAGTCTTTTAATATGTTAAAACTCTTAAATAACTCTTAATATGTATTAAATAAGTCGATAGTATTTTATCAGAGCCTACTAAAAATATTTTGCCTATTTATAGTTTCCATCTTAAACTTTTGTGGTAAGTTACAAAATTTTTGAACTAAGATTATTCGAAAACAGAGTAGTTTATCGGACTGAAATAGGAGTACCTTAAAGTAAATTTTTTGATCTGACAACGAAAATTTCGATATACAAGAAAGTTAGAGCAATATTTACACACTGACCCCCCAGTTTGGCACTCCTATGACCAATTATGAGGAATTATTTTCAGATTATTAGATTTGCATTCTAATTGTGATTCTCAATTTTAAATTTGATTACCTTATCTTGATCCCTTTTGAAAATATTTGGGAAAAATCAAATTTTGAGATTATAAACCAGGCTATAGTAAACAATTAGCAGGGAACTATCTGGCAATGATTGTCTTATTTTTTTCGGTATCACCAATAACGACTGGGTAAGCCTTTTAATTAATAACATATTGTTCAGACCGTCTTAAATTATCATCTATGTAGACAGTAGAACTTAATAGACTCCATAGTTGTGTTTGAGAAGTGGAAATAAATACATTCGGTTTTATATATATATCGACTATCCAGCCATTTTCCTCACACCAATGAACAAAACATTGCAACAAATTTTTAGTTGACAATTGGAGTTTCTCTTGGGTCTCAGAAGTAACCGCTAAAGATATATCGTCAGTAAAAAGTTTGCGTTTATATGATGGGGTAAGTCATTTACAAATAATACAACGATTAGAGGCCCCAACACGGATCCCTGCGGCACCTCTTTACCTACATCGTAAATATCTGAACTTACGTTCTTAAATTTAACAAACATTCTCCTAAATGAAAGATAATTAACAATCTATTCTCATCCCATTCTCTGTGACCTATTTATCTGCATCTAGCTGTAAATAAATATCATTTAATAAGATGCATACAAGTGGCTACGTATTTCAATATTCTTCTGCATGGAAATAGTAGTCCTTAAAGCCGCATTAGAGTCTGCATTTTTTTCTGCAAGTTGAAATTCTCTCTCTCTCACGTAGAAATCCACACTGAACAACGGCGTATTGCAAAAGCCGTCCTGTCTGCATATTTATTGCACTTTCAAAATATAATTTTTCTGCAATTTTGAGAAATAATTTAGTGATTTGTATGGTTACCACCATACGCATGATTTCATAGGCTGAACTGTCAAATTTAAACTGCCTTCTTCTCGCTTCTACTTGATTATTGTTTGATTGTTGCAAAATATATTAACTGAAATCTTTATTTTTATGGTATGCTGTTTGTTATTGTTACTTGTCAAACTTGGATAAACTGTTTAGTTTTCAGTGACTATTCGGGTTGAAGTGTTGCAACTGCGAATTGAAGACTGTAAAACAAACTGTAAGTCAAAACTTTGGGAAAAGTATTGCGAGGTATTGCAAACTATTTCATAAAGAAATGCAGACAGTAAAGCCACTCTTAGCAGGGAATAGTGTATTCACAATCATGATGCTAGCAAAATTGTTTCCGATATATTTTCTTTAAATTGCACCAATTATCAATAGTCTATACTCCATTTTGTACCTATCTCCAGATTTGGCAGCTACTTGTGATTTGCTGCAAATTCTATCATAGTGGCAGTTAGTGACGTAAACAAAGGAAATGCTTCCAAAAACTACTAGTTTATTTTTGTAAATTGTCTTAAATATTAATAACTAACAGATGTATACTTTATGGGTGATTGCAAAATCAGCCTTTTGGCCTCGTTTGTCAAATATCCCACCCTGTATTTTAGTACGAAAGTTTACGATATTTATATCGTTAACAACTACAAAAATCGCATTTTACAATACAATAATTCTGTAAAAGTTAAAGTGGAACATAAAATATGCCCAAAAAACATTTTTGTCCATGCGTTCTTTATAATATAATACACATTTCGTGAGATAACTGGTTACCAGTTTTTAACACTGTTGAAATCATTTTCATTCAAGGTTAACTTTTAATATTCCCACATAACTTTCCCGAAGAAACCAACGCCCAAAATTAATCAACAACAAAATTTTTGTTTTAAAAAACAAACAATGAAAACATAATTAATGATCTGTTTGGGCTGGTCCTCATTCCTTGCACGATATCCGCAAAACAATAGATGCAAATGGCATTCAAGTAGAGTACTTTTTAAAGAAGTAGCCCTTTCTTAATTAGCTTTTGCTTGTGTCGCAACTGCAGAGGCCTGTTAAACAGCTTTGGAGCAGACAATTAGTTTGTTAATGAGTTCATAAGGTAGTGTGCGCATATTATAATGAATTTGTTTTGACCTGTCAGAAACTGCGTACCTAATTGAGTTGTTTAGCAGTAATTAACGTCTAAATGCCTTCTGCGTTTTCCTTTAGGGGATATTCTTCCTAAATACACATATTTTCCATGATACAAGCTATGTCTTCTTTGCAAGTACTTCATTGATACCTCCAGTAAATATTTACATTGAATAAAGTGGTTATATTCACATCAAAATAATTTAACATTATTAATAAAATCGGGAAGAAATATCAGTTTCTTCTCAAGGCGATGATAAGGATGCTATGTAGTAGAAATGAGAATTGGAAGACACAGTAAAAAAAATTAACAACGCTGCCTTCAGTATTTCCATGAAATTTGTCTTGGTGAAACTTCGAATATCAATTTTATTTTTTAAATAAAGTATAGAAGCGATAGAAAAGGAAATAAAAAACCGGCTACTGTTTTAAGTACAAAATATCGTATGTCAAACTTTAGTTAGATATTATTCGGTTATCCTTTTTAATTATTTCTTCAAATTGTAATTAAACTTTATAACCCGATGGATTATATTACAAAAATGATGAAGATTCAATAAATTGTCTCTTAGCATCAAGTATGTAGATTACTTAAATAATCTTGTAACTTTAAACAATGATTTATGGAGGAAATTAAGGTAAATACTTGTATATCACCAGCAAGTAACATTGATAAAGGATTAGGGCAAGATGAAAAAATCATTTGTGTTGCAAAGTATGTGCTTTCCATAGTTATCGACACCTCAAATTTCATTATGTTTCAAACGATTATGAAGATTTAAGTTTTTGTGTTTTTTTATTAAACTGCAACACCCTGTATATCCATAACGAAGTCTTTTTGGACTGTAGTTTATATAGCAAACTAGGGTTATTTTTTGATGCAGAATTTATGATTAAAATATGGCGGTTTACTTTCGGGACACTCTTGTATATTTCGATGAAAAAACAAATGAGTACTAATTTCTAGCAGAGAAAACAGAAAAAGGTAGGCGACCAAACTTTTGCATGTTCCTTATGTTTAGTGCTTTCGATTAGTTAAATACATTTGATAAGCAAGTGAGTTATTAAAAACAATTATTAGTATTTAGATTTAAGGGTTGTCATGAACATATTTCATTAGGCAACCCATTCGCGATATATTTGTTTAGATATTCTGTTTGACAAAAAATACTTTTCATCCGGTAAGAAGATGGGTGTTCTCACCTTAATTGGGATTTTAGACTATAACAAACTTCTTACAGACCCAAAAACTCTCTAGAAATTAGCTTTGAGGTAATTATCTGATTCCTGGCCTCTCTGATGATCTCGGTATATTGATTTGAGAGATACTGCTAGCGGGCCTGTCACAGGGCCTAGCCCGAGAACAACCAGGTCAGAAAATCCCGGCTATTGCTGGGATCCTAGGGATGTTCACATTAATTCTGTTTCCGGCAGCGACCAGTTACCGAGGTCACGGCATAACAACCAGGAAAATCACTATGTATCAAATGATAGCACCGGCCATCAAAGCCTAAAAACCAATATTTTGTATGTTGGTGCAAAAATTCAGCGAAAATAGTTTCCAAGATATATCTTTAAGAACACAATTAGCCTAAAAATATTTATCTTATATTCAAAATTTTAATGTATCCCTAAAATAGATACTAATTGCTCGTAATTGTTACCTAATACAAATTACTAAATAAAGGAATTTAAATGGCACCACCCTGTATGTACATTAATTGCACATTTTTCAAGTTATAAAGAAAAGATATAACTTATGCAACTAACAGGATTTTAAAACATGTACTATCTGTGTACATGTGGCTGTTACAGTTTTTTTTTTTTTTTTGAAAAAGTTAAACAAGAATATATTCTGTGATTTGGCGTTGGATTCGTAAGTTTGTTATATTTATTTAAATACTTTACTAACATACCTACATATTATTTCTTTAGCATAAAATAATGTATTTTTGTTCTCTACTGATTGTGCCAGCAGGTTTCTCTTACTGCTGTTTATAGTAAGCATAAATGATGTTTTATTGGTTAGAAAAAAACTATTACTTGCATTAATTTTTTTTGTAAATGTTTTTTCAAATATGCAATGATTATTTTCACCTTCTTTGGTTACAAAATTATTTTGTAAGACCGGTGGAAGTTGAACTATACTAGATGGCCGAAAATCTAGACAGTGATTAATCGCTAGCTTGTTGACAAGTGCGACGATCGAAGCGTGCGAGGAGCAACATTTCATAGGCGTACTAAATTTGAAGGGGATCAGATATAAAAATATTAAAAAAATGACAAAAATGATAGCATTACATAATATCCATTATTTTTAATAGAAACAGTGATATAACAGTTTTGCCAATTTCGAGGCGTTAGATAATAGAAATGAAAAAAAAAATAAAATTTGTATCTTACATTATCAATTACCCAAGGTGGAAAATAATAGAGAGTGACTAATAACACAGGGATGAAACGGAAGGAGAGGGTGAAATGATTATCTAAGCGTGCCACTTGAGAAGAGTTCAAAGCACACAAAATTATCAAATATAAGTTGACGTCGACTGAACCTAACACATTAATAACAATTTACTTTAAATGTGCCCTCTCTATAAATTAGAATGCCTCCGTTTTAGACGGCGATTTTCCACCACCATCCACTTACACCTACCTGAAGCGCACTCCGCGGATATCACACTTAAGGCTTGTCCGCATGGACGTGAACTTTACGGATGTTTGCTCGAATTTTACACTTCTATGTTAATTATTCATGACGAGAAAATTTTATTAATATTATTGCTACTTTCATTATTATGTGGTATTCATAAATTTGTTTTGAGCTTCTGACAATCTCCTATGACAGTTTCATGATGAAAATGATAGAAAATATTAGTTGACAAAATTTGTTACAAGTAGACACACATACATGTGATCATCCGATATTCCTTACTTGTTAAATTAGGGCGTTTACGATTTTGATAATACGCTATAGAGCTTGAATTATTCTCTATTCTTAAGAACACAAAATCATTAATAAAATGAATTACATTGATAATTAAATTAGCCAAAAGATATACCCCTAATTTTACCCGCCCGAACGATATACCCGCCCATGAAGCGTTCGTAGCAGCCAATAGAAAGTTACGGCGCATGCGTACTTACTACAGCAGAAGCTGTGTAATCGGGTATGAGAGATATGCGGCACACGATTTTATAGAAAAAATATACAGGCTGCATGTATGTCTCTTTGTGTAGACTGCTATAAATTATGAGCAGGTTTATAATATGAGTCACTCCTTAGATTTTCGGCCGTCTGTATAGTAAATCATAATTTGGGGTTGGTCATAGCTTTTTACCTTAAAGTGACTTCAAACTGGACGATACCCGTTCAAGAGAACTCTATTAGTATCAAAGCATATGAAAGATGTGACTTAATATATTTGACGCATTTGCTCATCCCTATACCATGCACCAGTACCAGGAAATAATTTCTCCGTCAAATTCGAGGTACAGTTAAGTGCCAATCAAAACTAACGGCCTGCCTCGTTGGCGATCGCATTTTTACGGCAAATAGTCTATTTGCACAATAATGAAAATATCATGGAAGCATTAAAATACTCGACGGTGATGAGTCAAGCAGTCAAGTATCTCATCCGGATACGAGCCGAGACGTTTCAACCTACGACGTTAGATTTGACGTACACGATAATGGGAACTGTATGAAGGATCGGATGCAACGTTAACTGAGATGTCAATGCGGACCGAGGCATAATTTTCATAATAAATATTCATTAGTGGTCCGCGGATTTCATCTGTGGGTATCATATCGACGATTTCACTCTCGTAAGTGATTTTTTATTTGATTACAATAGGTACAAGATGTCTCACAACTACTTTCTCTAAACAAAATAATAAATAGATTTGTCCGAACAAAGCTATGTGGTATATTCACATAGATAATAGAAAAACTTACTCTTTTAGTTCCGATAATAATGTTATTGCTTTCACTTCTAGCATCTGACTTGAAACAATCTTTTTTGTAACAGTTTCTGTCACCTAATTTAATCAAAATGTCCATAGATATACAGGATGATCACACTTTAATGCATCGAGGTTCAACGGAACTATTACTATTATTTGTAGAAAACACCATTTCAAGAATACGGTGCCCTTAAATATCTCTAAAAATTGGCATTATTTTTCAATTTTAGACATTTAAGAACTGAATAATATAGCCACATGCGAACCGTACCGAAGTAAAGCGAATATATAACGACTGAAAGCGGTCTAACCAACAAATTTTTAGGTGTAGAGATCTTTCAAAATATGTATTTTTTAAATTTAACTTTAGATATAAATATTGTTATAATAAAAACTTACATAGTTCTGCTTATCAGATTGTTCACTTTTGTTTAGAAGTATGTGAACAAAATTGTTAAAATTTGCGGTTAGAATAGCAATATATTGTGTCATACAAATGCATTTTGAAAGTTGTTATAGTAAAAGTGGATAAATAAAATATCAATAATTTTATTTTTAGGAACTTAGATCTTTTAAAGCATGCAAAGCAATAAATATTGTGTTACTAATTGCAAGTTCATCCCTAAGAGCTGCCTAGTCCAGGAACAACAAGAACAGATCAAGGAATCCCAGCTAAGACTAGAAATATGCACATTAATTCCGTTATTGTAAGTCTCCATCTATCTAGATCACGGTTACCTATAGATATTTTTTCAAAAGTGAACTTAGATATTAATAGTGTTTTCATTAAACCAGGTTAGTAAATTTAATTGGAATTTTTTTAGATAATTATTGAATAGAACTTTAGTTGTGGAATTGTTCATTAGCATACCTAGATGTTTGGTATCAGAGAGCATACATATGACTTCATTGATAGGAATTGTAGATTTGATTTATATTAGCTCAAAATACCTTTTTAATACAGTAAAAACTGTTACAAAAGCTAATAATAAATAATGGGTAGATATTGTGGGTGTAATTCAACGCTGGTCGGGGCTTTAGTCCGCAGAGTAGTTAGTTTCACACAATATTGTTAATATACCTAAAAATATATAAAAAATGGAAACTTCATTTAAACACTTACTTTTAAAGGGTTGTAAAACTGCTAAAATTATTATTTTTACATGAAACTCCCTCTGTAAAATCTGCTAAAGAATTGACTGTTTAATATTCCTCAACTATTTTCGATATACCTTGTATTCTAGCGACTGATAACAATTAGGAAGGAGTCAAAACTGCATGTGAAGATGGCATCCCAACGTACATTACTGTGCGTGCCTAAACAGACGGCTCTCCTGAGAGCAGGTCTATGACCCGGCTTGAAGCACCTGACACCCACTGCAAAGAACATACTCCCAGGTATTTACATCCGATAAAACAATATTTTATTGCGAATAATTGCAATTACAAAGCGGGCTTTACGTGTAAACACCACGGCAGGTTTACTTTTGCAATGGCAACCTGTCGCGCATGATTTATTTAATTATCTGCTAATACTCTGATTTTTATTAGGCCGTTTCTTAGCCGGGTAACGTCTTGTATGTGGAAGTATCTTGAGCCAACGGTTTTTCAGTCCCAAGAAAAAATTGAACGAGTATGTCACTATGCTTGACTGAAATTCTGCTTTTGCAAATATTGTATTTGCCGATGACGATAGAGGTCGAAGCCTTTCAATGGTACACTAATTCGAAATTTTCATAATTTGTTATTATTAAGGATTGTGCATGTGTATTAGCTAAACCACTATCAATTATTTATAATTTATCTTTAAAAACTGCTACTTTTCCAGGATTATGGAAATTATCTAGATGTCATATTTTTAAAAGTGGAAATAGAACTCGAAAATTCAACCACAATAGATGAGATCTGACCTATTTCTGCATTTTTAGGATTGCTTCTTCAGGTGGCCTTTTTTAGGTTGGGTCAAATATCTAACTATAAAAATTATTATACCAATAAGTTAAAATTATTATTGGATTATTTGGAGCCTGCAGGGAGAATTTTAATAAAACACCAAAATCGTTTAATTAGATTTGTATGTCCCTCTTTCTTATATAGATTCCAGCAGACTACATAAAGCTATATTTATTATTTTGTAGTAATTTTTCACAAGGAAGAGAAACAATATCTGTTCCCTAATGCCTAATCTTAAAACGTGAAAGTTATATGAACATAAAAGAGGTACAAGTTGGGAGCATAATATCATTGACATTTAAGTATCAATCGATATATTGATTGCATAATATTTACTGATAATTTTTAATTTACATTATATATTAAGCAAAAATTAAATATATGTGTTTTTATGTAATAAAATTAGCAAATTTTGGACTAATACTATTATACAAAGTACTACTCTAGAACTATTTACGCAACATATATTGAAATTTGACAGAATTTGCATATGCGGAAAGGCAAATCATCTTTTATTTAATGCACTTTAGTTCTGTTAAGGTGTGCTAACTTTTTGGCCTGCCAATTTAAATGTTATACAATTCATAAATATAATAGAAACTGAAATGAAACGTTGTTTAGATGTTACATCAAATATGTGCTATTATATGTGTCTCTAAACCATACAGCGACATATTTATAACATTAGTTGTAGTTATGTGAACTGTAAACTTACTGTAATTAAAAATATTTATTTTCTCACAGATTTACGTGTATATACAAGTATTTGCAAAAAGTAAAAAATATATACTAATGTATAATTTTAAAATATATTGCACATTATTAGATGTTGCATGAACAATACACATATGAAGAGATAGATAATACGAATTTAAAGCAGGAATGAACAAATTCCACTAAAGAAATCTACAAAAAATATTTCTGCTTCTGACAAGTCTTTCGTAACTATTTAGAAATAAAAATATAGCTGCTACATTTCTTAACTCACATAGTTATTATTGAGTTTCAATAATAAAATCTACTGTATTTGTAACCTTTTATTAGTAAAATACATCCTGCATATTTCTATTTTAATAAGCAATATTTTTAACCAAAGCAACTTTTTTCCATGTCATGAAAAGTAAAAAGGGGTTTTCAACTTCATCTGTCGAGAAAAATAATATTCTGTTACACTATTCAGGTTAAACAAAATGAGAATATTTGAACTGATTGATGAACTCTTTGCTATATACATTTTTTAAAATGTGCATATTGATCATTATTTATATATTTTACACACTAATATTCTGTCATATGTAGGTATATGTGAAATAATGTTAGTTACTGAAAAAGTTGAAATCGGAAAATCTGAATGGCTGAAATCTTTCGTGAGAAAACAGCAATAGTTCTAGGTTGTAATGAGATATCTTTAGTTTAATTATTCAGTATGTTTAAATATTTCCATTGTCACCAGTGACGTAGAAACCCTGTGACACTATTCTTCTATTTAAAATAAAAATGGTACGCCACTGTCTTAATTATAAAAAAATGTAAGATACTTTAAATTTTCATTACTTTGAACAAATAATTATTCTCCTAAATTTTCTTTAAAATGCATTGTATTTAGGTAATTGTTTCATTTGCAAAATTATTCTGTAATTTTATATAACTGCTGGTGACAAATTTCCAAGGTATGTAAAATTACAGACAAATTTTTATCAGTGTACATGCTTTTGCAATATTAATGACACTCCCTAAAAACACTTTTTTAACTTTTGGATCTGAGTAGAAATTTCATTAAATCTCTGTAGATGAGTGAAACAACTAAGACCAATATTAAAAGTTGAAAGTATATTTCAATACAAATAAGTCAGCAGTTCAAAATAGATCGCTAAATTAATTTTAAAGAGTGTTATTATTATTGCAAATGATTGTAACTACAACATGGTACAAAATTTATATGCATTTTAAAAATTATGAGATTCTTTGAGGTTCTGCTTCCACATTTCTTTTAATATAAAAACGTTTTAATTTTTATATGTAATATATAAAATTCTCGTGTCACAATTTTAGACGCCATACTCCTCGGAAACGGTTTGACCGATTTTTATGAAATTTTATATGTATATTCGGTAGGTCTGAGAATCGGTCGTAATCTATTTTTCATACTCCTAAGTGATAAGAGTGGTCCACCCCAAACAATTTTTTTTTATGTTCTGAACAAAATTTTTTATTTTCATTTTTTTATGATGTGACATTAAAAAATACATACAACCCTTAATTTTCATCCTTCTATCACAAACCTCTATTTTTTAATAACCATTTTAGTAATTTAATCATTTTTAACCCTGATCTATAACTGATCGATTATCACTAGATCAGTTATCCCCGCCAGGCATCTACCGATGTCACTTCTCACTCAGTCAGTACGGAGTAGAGATGAGAACGAAACCGGTCTCCTGTCTCTCTCACGCAACAAGCCTTCTCTCACGTAGTAACGTTTACAATTATCATTTTACCTTCTAAGTGTAATTCGCAACTAAATTTATTATTAATTTGCTGAGCCATAATTATTTATTTCTGTAGTTCTCATTATTAGTTAATTAACTGATCTACATAACCTCAAAAGTACGCAACACATGTCACTAGCTCCCGCCAACAACGGCTGTTATTTTACTATATGGCTATTTTTTTGTACAGTGAACAATGCCAACAAGACGTAAAGGGTCTAATTTGGGCCGTCAAAGAAGTAAAATTGCAGGCACGCGAAATAATTCAAAAAATTAATGTTTCGTGTTTTGTTATTCTTATAGGCCGTCAAAATATTTACTAGAAATAATTCATATGGCAAAACGTTTGCCTAGTTGTTCTATAAAATTAACTAAATTTTAGAAAAGGAAAACTAAATACGGTACTTTTTGTATTATTGCCTACTTAGGCAAATAAGGAAGAACATTTCCTAATGAAAGGGAAAAATCACTTCCTAATTAGATGGAAATTTCGGGACCAGATGTGAAAACTTTTTTAGCGGTTTTGCTGGGTTGTAACTCCTATCCATTTTTAGATACTTAAACTATAATTGTTACAGAATGTACTGATAAAATATTGCAAAGTAATTTCAAGTCACCGTGTATATTAAATTTTTAATTTTTCTATGCTGACACTGTGACCAAGATTAGATATTCTTGGGTGATCAAACTTCATCAAACACACGATGAAAGCAACGGGAAGTAACAGGTTCCTTCTATTTTTATTATTAATTGTTGACAAAAAAGGTAATCAGTTGATTGCAGTCGAATGTTAATGGTTGACAGAATTTTGCAAGTTTTTTGTTTACCAAGCAAAGAAAAAGTTGCCCGCCAAGCACACACAGATGCGAACAAGAATCCAACAACAAAAAAAAAGATTCTCATCTTCGATAACACAAATAACCTGACTTTCTCGCCAATAGGCGTGATCTTTGTGCTCCTTTGAGGCAGCTATTAGCAAAAATCGACAACCTTTCCACTTTAGAATAACGTTTAGTACCCATGAACTCGTTAATATTTATATTATCAATAAATCATAATTATAAAGTTCACAGGAAGAAAGTATCATTCGCGGTTGCATAAAGTGCACATTATTCATGCGAGAGGGGAGATCTGTTGGCATATACAAAGAGTCTCGGCCAATCATTAGAATCGCGTTCGTGCTTGGGGTTACTCGGATCGCGACTCTCTTTGACGTCTCCAGACGAACCCAATCAGCGTGATTAATGAATCCTGGCATTCCGAATAAAGGCGTGGAGGATTTTTTCCCTAGATGCTTGCATATAGGCATAGTTAATGTACAATTAAATGGATTATTTTAATAATAATAATAATAATAATAATAATAATAATAATAATAATAATAATAATAATAATAATAATAATAATAATAATAATAATAATAATAATAATAATGCGGCGGTATATGCGGCCACAGCGTATATCCAAAGACACGATTCAGCCTTACGGGTGTTGTATTATCATTTACGACACTCGTATGAGATAGACGAGACGCCAGTGCTGCCTTATGCTCCGGGGGATATAGAATCCGTTGTGGGGAATGAGAAGTGCCGAATTTATTGGAACTATTCATTCCCCACCCTCAGGCAAATTCAAGCCAATAAGCCTGATGTAGTCCTCCTCGACCACCAACTTAGGACGATGTTTGTGATTGAGTTCTCGGCTCCCGCAGAGAACAACATCGTCCTAAAAGAGGAGGAAAAACGGAGGAAGTATCGAGATCTTCTCTCCGAGCTCCGCAGGCTGTATCCAGACCACTCTGTTAAGATTGTGGTGCTCATTATAGGCGTCCTGGGTGGAATGAGACATACGTTGCTTTCTGACTTAAAGATCATACCGGCTTGCCGAAATTCGGCAGAGATCTTAGCCGGCAGAATGCAGAAGGCAATCGTCCTTGGTTCGCTACGTCTACTCAGAACGCACGATTTACGGGCGCAATGATTACTGACTCCACGGAGTGGAGAGTGGTCATTGCTTGACTCTTCAGAACATCTCCGAATGTGTCGGAGCTTCGGAAGGTGTTACTGGAAAAAAAAAAAAAAAAAAAATAATAATAATAATAATAATAATAATAATAATAATAATAATAATAATAATAATAATAATAATAATAATAATAATAATAATAATAATAATAATAATAATAATAATAATAATAATAATAATAATAATAATCTTTATTGCCCAACAGATAAAATCCATTTATAGGACAAATTATTTACAAAACAAAAGTGAATTGCGTAAACACATTATATAGTATCTGATGCAGTATGTAGTGCACAAAAGCGTCTTAACAATATTGTACAAAGAAGATATGGAAACTATAATATAAATAAACTTAAATATTAAATATTATCGCTATTAAATCTCAGACCAACAGTTTCAACTATCTGATTAAAGGTGCTAAAATTAATATCACATACATCTGAAATTTTATTGAAATTTTGACACATAATATGTACTGGAGACATTTTAAGACCGCGAGACCTTGCTCTAGTACAAATGAAAGTACAATTTTGGCGAGAATTTAATCGAGGAACATGAAAAGAAAACTGACATAATAAAGACGGACATTCTAAATTATTATGGAATATATTGTATAAAATTTTGATACTTGCTAGATCCCTGCGAAACTCTAAAGAAGGAAAATCAAATCTGTTAAGTAAAGTAGCATGGTCATAACCTCTTTCTGGATAAAAGCCATCAGTTTTAAGTGAAATAAATTTTAAAAATTTTCTCTGGACACTTTCTAAACAAAGCTTCAGTATTTTAGTAACAAATACAATTTTTCTATACAGGGTTTACTATGACCAAGTAAAAAAGTAAAAAAAATGAACCATGTGCTCAAAGAGGAATAAAAGACAAAATAAAATTTATTTTAGAATTCTAGTTCGATGGTCGAAAAATAAGGCAAATCCCTCTATTTCCGCGGGGGAATCGGCGTCTATGACAATCAACAACCGATATGTCAACTACCAAGCGGTCGTTTTTTACAGTGTTGCTAAATGTAGAAACGACGAAAATAAGCATTTTTGTTAATAAGCCCCCCAGCTAACAAAGTAGTTCTATGAATTTAGAGTAATAGGAGCTTTATATTCTGTTAATATTTTGTAGTTGTATCTAGAACACTAAATTATTGCACTAATGTGGCACATGAGACTATTTTGCCTTCAGAAACTGAATTGTTTTTAAATGTGTTGCAAGAACGTTCTTAGAGCATAATTTAAAGAACATTTATAAGATAACTGCTAATGTAGTCCTATAAGTGTGTACAATAACACATTTTTACAACAACGGTGCTTATAGAATCAAATTGCTGTAAAACCGATGCAAAATAGTGCTTTATAGAATTATACCATCTCCTGTGACACTTTTATAAAATTATTCTGTAATGTCGCTTATAGTTTAATTATAGAACTATTGTGTAAGGCGTTGTTAAGTTGCAATTCTGCTGCGGAAAACAAATTACAAATATGGATGCTGCTATCGATCTTAAGAGAAAAAGCTCTTTAAAGCAGTTATAGAGAATAATAATACAGTTGTTATAAAATCATTATAGAGTAAATACGTAACAAAAGCCATTTTGTTCCTTAAAAGACGCTATAGAACTACATTTATATAGATATGTAGGTCTCCCATACCCTCATCTGACGAGACCTGCCTATAAAAGTGCGAAATATTTTGATCAAAGTATAATGGGGAAATTTGTACAGCATAGAAAATATTTATTTCATTACTAATAGAAACTGATTTCCTTATAGAAATTTAGTAACATATTTAATTTAGACAATTCCAAAACCTTATTCGTTTACACTTCTAGATGTTGAAGTTAAAGAATTTTATTAGCTTTATTAAATAAGATTGAAATAATTGATATTACCACAATAAAATATGACAACACTGTGGATATTAAGTGGCATATATCTGTTATAGTAGTTGCTTACGAAGCATATTTGCTCTATAATCATTGCAATCGACACAAAAATGTTATAGTAGTCCTTTGGAAGTACAAGATAAACCCTTTCTTTCTGTCGCCATATTGTGAAGAAAGAAAACAAATCTTAATTAAAAATATATACAATATAAATAGGTGAAATGACATCAATAATATGGATATACTTACTTTCTGACTATTTTATATACAGTTGGTTGTTAAATTCATCAATTTAGAAAACACTTTTTTTATAAAATTTCCAGCATCATAGCAAATATAAGGTTAACTGAGGGAGCGTCAAAAAATTACCATTATGTTAGGTCAATTTCTATCTTGGTTCTTATTGGCTCGTCCATATTATTTCTAATACAGAAACATTTTATTTTTGAAAGACACAATTAAACGATATATGTTATAAAAACTCTTTAAGACCTGTGTGAACGTTTATTCAACAATTCTATAAGTATATCCTGCAGACCTTGCAGAATAGCTTAAAGAACTAAAAAGTTCTATAGAACGGTGCCCATTTTTATGGTATAAGTGTTGTAAGAACGTTTTGAAAATGTTCTTAGAATAAACATTGCTCTATAAAATTTGCTCTGGAAACGTTCTTACAATTTTTATAGAACACGAAATTGTTAGCTGGGCTATGTATTATATGTCACTATAAATGACAGTTATCCGGTTAATTTGTCCATTTGTTCTTTGCTTCTTCGTTGCACACTGCCAAAACTATATTTTCACTCATTACAGGTCCATCAGAATTAACCACTAACACAATACATAGTCGATTTAGTTAAATAAAATCGAAAATTAATACAAGGAATATCTAGTAATCTCTAATCTACGTATTTAATTATAAAATCTTGTACGACTGCCGCATGCCGTAGGCATCAGTTGGGTTTGCCCTCGACTCTAAAAAAACAAAAAGCACATAGTATAGTATGTTAAAGGGAAATATCTGTACACGAAATAAATTCTTTTATTTAGTTACGTTTAAAACTAAAAATTAGTCACTATCCTGGAAATAAATATCAGTAAGGAAGGTGCTATCTTCCTGTGTGTATATTGTTTCTCATTAAATCATTAATTAATCATCTACATTTTGTAAATATTTTTTTCTTTAAAAGCGGTGCAAATTAATACACTACCTTTGATACCATTAACTTATGCGGAATATAGAGAGAGGTGGTCAGAGTCGGCAATAAATAGAGGTTTAATATAATTTCGAAAAAAAAATTTTTTTCGTTTTATAAATAGGTTTGTCAATTTTTTTATGCTTTTGATGCTTTATACTTTATTTATTTCTTCATCTATTTAGATGATTCCTTCATTAAGTTGTTGGTATTCTCGTTGAGTTTACAATAGGTTTGGCAATTTTATAAAAATATTGGTGTCGGCTCCGATATGTCAGCGCACAGTATTAAATTTAATCTGTAATACTGAATGGCTAAAGCCCATTTTCTTGCGTATAAAATGTTTCCAAAAGTTAATGATTCAAATTGCAACTATAATGAATTGGAATATTTCTTTATATCGTAAGTTCCATTTGTGCAATATTTTCTTTTTATGCACGATAATGCGCGGTTGCATACTGCCAACGTAGTGCAAAATTTCATAGAATTGATTAGCTCAATTCGCCTGCTCGTAGCCCGGATATGAATTCGATAGAGCGCGTTTAGGACGAGATGTCAGGCAGCGATGTATAAGGAATATTGGATAATTTCGAGAAGCTCTGCTGGAAGAATGGTAAAGGTATTCCTAGCAAATCATAAGGGACTTAATTCTTGAGATACATAGAAAAATGGCCACTGTCATCTGAGCAAGAAGAAGCAATACTCAGTACTGAGAAAATTGACTTTAAAGTCGTTGTTTTGTTTTGTTATGTTTTAGTTCATTTTTGTTGCAATTTGAATAATTAATGTATTTGTATATTTGACGCACATTCATGAATTCCTAGATTTAGCTTGGCCACTTCGTTCTTCAGATCTAAAACCATGCAATTTTGTCTTTAGTGTCTTCCCAAAAACATTTGTCTTCAGAACGCCAGTGGCCAATTTCAATTGCAAAACTACCCGTTGCAAATAATACAGCAAATAACACCACAGATGATATGCAACTCCGTTCGAACACTAGTATAACGTGCTAAGCATGTTTAGTAGCAGATGCAATAATTTTTGTAACTCGTTTGAAATAATTGTGTATCAAATGAACCAAGATCGAAAACAAGATCGTCATACTTTACAAGAAAATAAGATATCATCATAGAGGAAAAGCCTTTTGCGATTACTTGTTCAATAGTAAACCAAGAAAATGTTTGCCAGTATATCCTATAGTGTAGGTACTCCTACAGAAAAGCAATTTTCCTATACTATATACAAAATGGTAGGCTGCAATCCCAGAATTTGCCAAGAAAGGTACAATTTCTTTAATGGCTTTGAGAACAGGAAGTTTTCGATTACTCTCTATATTTTTGTGACAGATAAAGCTACTTTTACCTTTCATGCCATAATTTGCACATTTAGACTACTGAAAATTCACCACATGTTTACTGTTTAGTGAGATAATTGTTGCTATTCTTTATCCAAGTGGATTGGTCGTGAAAGAGTAATTCTAAAATTCCGAACTTACACCTATAAAATCATTAGAATATATCACCTTTGCAGCAAATTGTCAGTTCTATTGCAGAAATTAACATCAGAAACGCCTTATTAGCTTTGTTGTACTACCTCATAGTGATGTAGATCCAGACTACACTTTGCGATAGGTAGGAGTAATTTTAAAGGCCTTCTTTAAGTCGCAAGCTTCAGAAGATTTATGGCGAATCCAGATAAGATTTTGTTGTTCACACAGGTATGTGTTGAAATCTCCTAGAAAATCATTAAATGTTATGAATCATTGAATGTACGATAAAGTAACGCTTTTTAAATTTTTATCCGTGTATTTCATTTCAATAAAGAGTAAACAATTGTTTTAAAAACACGACAAACATATAACACACGCTGCTGTATGTAATATTTTATAGTTTCTTTCACCTTACCAGCAGTTTTTTTTATTTAATAACGCGTCATATCAATTCTTCACTTTTAATTACCTACCCACATTGGTAAATTTATGGCAAGTTAACGTTCAACAAGCCTACAATACTAAAATTAATTAACTCGACATATTTTAATGAAATAAAATTAAATCATATTAAAGACCTATTAGTTTGGTTTATTGCCAGCAGTGAGGTGTATCACATGTCAACGTTTTATTGGACTTAATCGTCTCAAGACCGTAAAAATGTCAGAAGTGGAATGTGAAAACGGAATTTTGCACAACATTGGCTTTATGACGTAATTTATGGATTTGGGGCAAAGTATGCTGTATGAAAATATATTGAATTTATATGAATTCTTAAAGATGATGATAAGGTTGTACAAAAGGACTATTCTTAAAGAGAGAAGAACCCTAGAATATAATATTCAAAAGATTTTTTTTTATAAATCATGTACCTAATTATGACCAACAAAATTTTACAACTGTTTAAAAATACGCTCGAGGTTCTAAAGGTTGTGCTGAGGTTATGTAGTTAATGTTTATAGTTTAGTTTATGGTCTACATATTCCATGCTGAAAAGTACTATACAAATAAACGAAAATATGGATAAATCATAATATAAAAAGTTATTTGTCTTTTTAAAACGTCAAAATGGCACATACGAAGAAACCTTAAGTTTTTAAAATGAAAAACGTTACTATGTTTTTAAAAAAGGCTCCAAGTGATAAGTTCTTATTAATGAAAGTAGTCCTAATATTTGTTTTAAATGCGGCATGTCGGCATGCATTATGCAGTTTAACTATAAAAGATATTTTCTTTAGTTTAATTGGGTTTTTGCCACACTTCTGAAAAAATAAAGATTAATTAAATAAGCCCTTGCGCCAAACGGATCAGTCAAGGGTCAAACTAAGTTTGCCTAACCAAAAAATCTCACGCTGAAAAAAGCAGATAAGTAAAAAATAACAAAAATCACATCACTATCGGGCACTTCCGTATTATTAACGTTTCGAAAAACTCTCTGTATTCGTTCTCAAAATAGTAGTAAAAGTATTAAACGTATGACAAGTTTGACAGTTTAAAATTTGTTTATCTGCTTCCATAGAGATGTTAAATAATTTTTATTTTATTGTTACTTACTTCTTCTTGATACGACTGTTGCCAAAATGATCAATGTTTACTGAATAGTTTGACACACACTTATCTCCATTCAATAAAATAATCACGGTTTCTTTTAATTTTATTTTTGTTGCGTTATCTTCCATTGAATCAAATGACCGTTTTCCCAAGCGTGTTCGCAAATTTTGGATTTATCAGATTCCCGTCTTTTTATATAATTTTTATGATTCTCAACTCTATACACGGCATACCTGATATACGATGCAAAAAATTTAAATCTGATTACTTCATTTTGGGTTTCAGGTCATGCAGAACTTTTTATCAAGAATAACTTTTTTTCATAAAATCAATAATAAAAAAAGTTCCCCATATGGTGCCGACTTAATTGGACACACTGTATATATCAATAGTGGTTTTTAGGCTTTCACGGCAGATGCTATCCTTTGATACATGGATATTTTCCGGGTTGTTATGCTGTGACCTCGGTAACTGGTAGCTGCCAGAAACAGAATTAAAGCATCTCCAGCATAAGCCGGGACAATTTTCTGTCAAACTGTTACATTACTATATAGTAATGTGACATTTCAAAGTGTTGAAATGCCACTTTAGAAAACGATTTTGAATTTAGTAAAATAGCATAGTATCAGTCAGCATGAAAAAAATATTATAGGTTACACTATAGTCAGGTTTGAAAATAGTAGAGAGTGACCTATTTAATAAACCGCTGAAAATTTATAGCAGTGGAAACACGGAAAAATAGAAGCCATCCGTAAATTTTTTGCATAAAATTGTGTATTCCGCATACCTCTCAGAGTATACCCGATTCTCTTTCATTTTTCGGGAACGCGCTATTCCTTCTGCTGTAGTAAATACGCATGCGCATATTATAATGCTCGACTTCTATTGGTAATGCAGCAATATACGGGAAAATTTTAGGTGTATATTTTTTTGTATTTAATTGTAATTGTAATTGATTTATTAGTGAGTTTGTGTTAGTTTTCTTAAGAATGGAAGCTCCATATCGTGTTATACTTAACGCCCTAATCTATCAGATGAAAGATATCTGATGAAAAAAATGTGTCTGTGAATAGGCGATCAAAATATGAGTCCAAGTAATGCTATAAAAATGTGTAGTCCATTAACAAGTCACTGAGTATTGTAGGTATATAGTGTAAAAAAATACAACTGTGAATCGGAAAATAGTGGAAACTCGTGGAAGAAAGAGGATAGAGGTTGATGGCGACACAAAATACGCGATTTGTAAAACTCAAAAATTCATGTATGGTATTTTAAAAATGATCTTCTGGAAATAAAAAAAATCTTGTAGCTGTCTCACAGGATCGAACTTTTCCAATATCTAGAAGCGTGTTTTTTTGATTTGTAGTTTCATGAGTTTCCGTTTCATGAAACAAAATAGAAAGAATATGCTGATAGAAAAATATGAAATAGTGATATGACAAATAAACTATTTATAACAAATATTAGAAAATCCAAATCTGAATCGAAGAATATATTACACTGATGAAACATGCGTAAATGATGGCCATATGGTAACAGAAGTGATTATCGACTGGATTAAAGTCACCTTTTGGAAAAGGACGAGGCCTAATACTAACATTTATTGGAAGTACAGCAAAATTTTTACAACAGGGTTTACTTATTTTTAAATTACGACAAACAGGAGATGAATAGTGAAGTATCTGTATCTGTTTTGTCACACATAAAAACTGGTGCTGTAGTTATAATGGTTAATGCACCACCGATAAGCGTTAATGCGTGACCGTTTTAGTGACACTGCTAATGGCCGGTAGTTTTCGGTTCGATGACAATAGGCAGTCATTTTGCAAAAATAATTAGTTTTTTAATTAAATGCTTTTAACTAATGGGCATTGAACAGGTCTATAAAATGATGCCTTCATCGCTAAGATATCTTAGAGAATAACAGAAATGCAGGCCTAGGGAATTTTAACTGGTGGACCTTGTATTTATATAGGAGATAAATAAATATTTATTATTTAAATCAAAAATCCGTTTTATTATATATAGAACTATTTGAAAAATTGTATCGAACTTGCCTTTCCCCTACACGTTGGGCGTGCGTTCTGTTGCGTACAACCCGAGCATTTCGAATCCGACCTGAACTTTAACCGCTGTTTACAAAATCGACGTTCATAACTCACGATTAGATTACGACGGACATCTTCACATCAAGCAGGCCGGTACATGCCAAAGGCATCTAGATAGCCGAAGAAATGTATCAGGAGATGCCCTCAGCGAGCAGACATAGAAATGCCATTTGTTCAGAATGTCAAATTACAAATGAAGAATTCCTGTGCCTCCATTCTAACGCTACAGTCTGGTTATTCCACATAGCGTCGACTTTTTCTCGTTCAGGACCTCCGCCGGCAAAAACTCTGATATATTTAAATACATTAAGAGGGACCTTGAAGTTGTTTTGATCAAGCGGTGATGAGAGTGGTCCACGGTACAGAGTTTCCTAGACTGTTAAAAATAAGCCCCACGAAGAGCTGTTGTGATTGATGAATAGCCTGTTGTTTTGGAACACATGTATTGACACATTATATCAGGAAAAAATATGTTCGCGCCGCATTAAGTCGTGATTTCTTCTTTTTTATTAATCACGTACAATAAATAACAGTTACAGACAGTACCATGTCTGAGAACGAGGCTGTACTAAATTCTACTCTAGAACGTTATAAACTTTATATTAATTGTTATAAAAAATGAGAAATACATTGTAAAAAAAATAATTACACATTTTAACACAAAAGAACACAATACTGTGTTAATCGAGGTCCACACAGAATTCTGTATATTTTTACACATTTCTCTGTATGTATCAGTGTGTTAAAGGTTTAACACACATGTGATGTGTAATAGACCAGTGCTGAAGTCTTTGAAAATGGTAAGAAGTAAAAAAAATAATAGTAGGATGAAACCCATTGGAAAAGGAAGAGAATAGAACAAAAATGAGAGGAAAAATAATTTACGGGCGATCTGAGGTCGGGAAGTGGAAGGAGGTGAGTTTTTAAGGGTAAAAAACGGTTTATCTTTATCTCCGGCAAAACTACAAGTCCTATGGAAAAAAGTTAAATAGCAAAGTTGTAGGTAATAAAAAGATCTACAACTTTTATATTTACACTTTTTTCACATAACCTCAAAATTTATGTGAAAAATTCAAATAACTAAGTTTTTGGTTTTTTATTTTTATCTTTTATATAAAATATTTTTTTTCACTATATTTGGTGAAAACTTACCTTTTTATGTCCCAAATACACTTTAATTTTTTTGAGTGTAAATATAAAAGTTGTAGATCTTTTTCTTACCTACAACTTTTTTCCATAGGACTTGTAGTTTTGCCAGAAATCGAGGTAAACCCTTAAAAATTCACCTCCTTCCACTTCCCGACCTCAGACCGCCCGTAAATTATTTTTCCTTTCATTTTTGTTGTATTCTCTTCCTTTTCCAATGGGTTTCATCCTACTATTATTTTTTTTTGTTTAAAAAATTATCGATCCTGGTCTATAACTTTTACACATTTCTGTGTTATTTGTATCATTGAAGGTGTAGGCTTTACACATTAACATGTTAATTTTATTGTATAATAGGTATTGATATGGAAGGCTCACCTATCTTTTTAATTTGTTAATAATGTCCTGTTTAGTTTCGGAATAATTTATATATATATATACAGAATTTAAGAAAACAAACTTATGATATATGTTTGTAAAGGTCATGGGTACCCCCCTCCAAACCGGACCCTCCTCCAAACCGGACCCCCCTCCAAACCGGACCCCCCTCCAAACCGGACCCCCCTTCAAAGTTACACCCTCTATTACATGTATTCATATATTATTTAAATCTATCTAAGCTTTTATATTAGTATCGAAACATTTTGCACTTAACTGTACCTACGTAACATATTTATACAGTATGCGCCAAAAGTATGGAATAAATTCAATAAAAGCGAAACAATTATTTTTTGGAAAAAATCCTCGAACAGGTCACTTTTAATTTAAAAAATACATATTTTAGCGTAAAATGCGATTTTCAAATGTCATTTGTTTTCGAGTAATGACGTCATCGATTTTTTTTTAAATGACAACACCATATTTTTTTCCTTGATTCTGAAAGATCGTTTAATTCTCTATCAGACAGTACTAAAATTTTACCCTCTTACATAGGAAAGTTTTCGAGTAAATGACGATTGAATGTTAGAAAACGTAAATTTTATCCATAAAAAAGTAACAATTCTGAGGTATGTAGAATAAAATACAATTGATTAAATTTTATACTTAAATTAAATGTTCGAATTGCCATCCACTAACTTCTTGACAATGCGCAAGCCTGAGAAGAAATTCTTCTTGCACATTATGAATGATTTCTGAGGTAACTCTGCGTATTTCGTCCCGAATGCGATTTTGAAGTTCTTCTAAATTACGTGGTTTATTAATGTACACTTTTAACTTCAAGTATCCCCATAAAAAATAGTCAAGAGGTGTAAGATCTGGCGATCTTGCAGGCCATTCTATCGGTCCGCGTCTGCCGATCCACCTCCCAGGAAAACAGTTGTCCAAAAAATCTCGTACAGGGCATGCATAGTGCGGAGGTGCACCGTCTTGCTGAAACCATATGGTATCGTCAGGAATGTCAGGGTCATTAACGTTAGGAAAAATTACTGCAAGGGCTGGAACAAGGTCGTTTTCTAGAAACTCTAAATATTTTTTATTTGTTCTGTAAGGGTTCCTTCAAAGAAGAAAGGCCCTACTATTCTGTCGTCAACTATTCCAGCCCACACATTTAATTTCTGAGGGTGTTGGGTATGTGCCTCTACCATCCAATGAGGATTTTCCCGACTCCAATATCTGCAAGTTTGACGGTTTACTGTACCATTCACACAAAATGTGGCCTCATCTGAAAAAAGTATTTGCCGGTGTAAATTTCTATTTCCTTGACAAAAATCCATTAGAATTTCGCAAAAGTGTAAGCGGCTATCGGGATCATCTTCATTGAGTTCCTGCACAAGTTGAATTTTATAGGGATGATATTTTTCCTTCCTCAAGATACGTAACACTGTGCTCTGACTAGTTTCATTGTTTAATGAATACTTGGACGTCCATGTTTTGGAATATTTACAACATTGCCAGTTTCTCTAGATTTAAACTCTACCTTACTGACTGTTGATTGGCTGATAGGGCGATCTGGATATTTTTCATTAAATAAATCGCAAACTTCCTGCTGAGTTCTAGTCATATTCCCGCATCCGATAAGAATTAAAATTTCAATTCTTTGAGTAACAGTTAAATGTGCCATAATACTTTAAATTGAATAATAATTTCCATGTCGCTTACAATACTTATTAGAAAGTCGGTGTGACAATGACACTTTGCAAAGATTTTCACTTAGGTGATCCATAAAGGAACTATGGAATTCGAAAAACTAAACTTGATAACGTTTTTGCTTTATTTTAATTGATTTACGTTTTCTCACATTCAATCGTTATTTACTCGAAAACTATCCTATGTAAGAGGCAAAATTTTAGTACTATCTGATAGAGAATTAAACGATCTTTCAGAATCAAGGGAAAAATATGGTGTTGCCATTTAAAAAAAAATCGATGACGTCATTACTCGAAGACAAATGAAATTTGACATTAAAAATAGACCTGTTCGAGGATTTTTCCCAAAAAATAATTGTTTCGCTTTTATTGAATTTATTCCATACTTTTGGCACATACTGTATAAAGATCCTACAGGTAAGCGCAGTGCAATGTGATTGCAATGCAATGTGAATCAGAAAAATGGAGTGTCAGAGACAAATGTTATAGGAAATACCCCCTATTATTTTTCCATGCTTTATAATTTTCCTAGTTAAGAACGAACAAATGGGGACATCTTGCATACTTTTATTTTTCAGATTAATTAGAGTAACTGTAGGATAAACCTTTTCTAATGTTTACGCTTGTAACCCGCATCCACCCTATAAATAAAGCCATTTTACTACTATTATTAGCTCACCTCGTACACAACTATTTTTCACAGAATAGAGCAATTATGCATAGTGCAATATTATGCACGCGCACCCCGTGCAAAAGGACGAGTTCACCGTGAGGTACACCTCGAGTGCTGTTGGCAAGAAATATCCCACAAGGCAAATAAAGGCGGCCGACATAATTAACTCATGGTGTGACATTTCGCACAATGGTCGCGCACATAAACATCTACCCCAGATTTAGATGGACCGTTGCTACACATGCATACATTAGCATGCGAGTGGAGCTCTAGCCTGGGGGTACATGAAGAACGTGCACGAAATTTGAGTTACAATGTCTTCATTGCCCTCTTGTACCTAGGTGTGTGCGCTTTTTATTAATGTATAAACATTTCTTTGCAGCGTTAATCAACCTGTTCATTTCGGTGAAACTGTATGCAACATGACACAGATTTTCAAAAAAAAAAGCTGAAAAGTACACAGCAAGAAGTCGACTTTACACGCTACTATTTTAGAAGTAGTCCCAACTAACATTTAGGCCTAATAGACTACTTTACCTATTCTATGCTTTCAAATGCTAACATTCCAATAACATGTAAGACGGTTATAATTTACTTAATTTCGCCTTGAAATCTGTCTTCAATATCCAAGGATTTTTTTAAATTACTAGAATAGGTAAATATTTACATATTTATTACAAAATTTTAAAACTTATTTTGTCTTCAACTAGTAGTTGAAAATAAGGTAATAACTATAAGTCCTTCAATTGGTTAAGTTCTATTTTTATTACAATATCAGCCTATTTTGAACTTTGTTGATAATTTCTAAAAAGTATTTAACCATTTCAATTAACCTAATAGAAATATTGTTCTATATTATGAACAAATTTATTTGTTAATAATACCTCGACGTAAGTGTGTCTTATAAAGGTTTTTTAGGAAACAAGCTTCTTATTATATGTATTCCGACAGATCTTCATGTAATAGCGCGTAGAAAATGTTTTGTGTTTTGGCGATATGCAGCGAAAACTAAGCCCTACACAATATTACAGAGTTGTAAAAAACGAATTTAAGCCAACACTGCATATTATGTAAATCAATCTAATGATAATATATCGATAAACACTTCATATATAAGTATTCTTATGACTGTTATCGTGTCAGATAAATTCAGTAGTGCACGTGAATTGAAATTCGAATTGAATTCCGTTCGAAAATATTTATTTTGTTTTTGTTATTACGCATACATAATATTATTGGCTTTAATTTGAATTTTCATTCACAAATAAATCCAACAGCAGAATGTTATAGGTAGGTACCTAGTAATAATTTAATTGGTAATAAATTAAAATAAAATATCTACATTTGGAGGAAATTTCAACCACAAAGTTAATATTTTCCTGTGACATCAACATTGGCATAGGCAATCTGCCCTATAGGTTAAAACTTACAGACAAATTAACTTCAAATTTGATTTTATTTGAGTGGCCATGTTGTAATAAACACTAAGTAAATGTTTTGTTCATTATTTCTAATTGATTACTCATTAAAATTATGTTAATACAGATAATATTAGTTAATACATTTATGACGAAAGATTATTAAACACATTTTATCACGAAGTACATTCAGTTTTTATTTTAGGTTATTTTTCAGTATAGTAATATTATTAAAAAGCAATAGTAAAAATGTATATTTATAAGGCACTTTATTATTATGAAAGTTTGGTCATGACACGAAAAATTTTCCTGGGTTGTACAATTTGATGAATGGAAACCAAAAATACAGACTTTAATATATTAAAATCTAAATATCTATAAATATACTAACTCTTACTGTACTTGTAGTTTAGTAGCCTGACTTATAGTCTTTCTTTTTCTTCCTATCCCTGTTCGCTATTAGAATGTATAAAATCAAACATATAATGTTGTTTCTCTCTGGCAAAAGTATGTCATATAAAGGGCATAATTAGGGTATATTTTAGTAATAATGTCTTTTATATTTTGAAATTTTAACATAAAATTGGTCCGTATTTTTTTTAGGTCCAATTATCTTATTGGAATAAAATTCTTGCCGACCAATTATTAAGTTCCATATTACTTTAGTTTTTTCCCCACATAAGGAAAAAAGTCAACGAATATAGGTAAACTTTCCTGATATGGAATTGGTCATGAAAAGTTTTTGACCAATACAGAGGTCAAGTTAACGTAATTTTAACTTTAATTGTTTGTTGTGGTATTATAATGTGGTGTAAAATTTTAGACCATTTATTTGTAATGGTGATTTTCAAAATTCTTAAAGGGTAAACTCTAGAATTTTAATTATTTAATCGAATTTACACCAACATAAGAAATTTACCAGACCGAGGTTAATATCTAAACAAAATAAGGTAAACTCTATTCTTCTCCCAACTATAACCTCCGTTTGCTATCCAATACGAATGCAGATTACGATCACGAAACTAGTGAACACTTGTTGCAGTTGTTTGTGATTCATAAGAAAACGAGTCGTAATTGCGTTCATAGTGTTAACGGCTAAAACAAATTGTATAATTTATTGTGCAATAGTAAATGTGTGTGCCTGTCGTGTATTTCCCTACAGTAGAAAAAGATCCCATACAAACAGTTTTCATAGGCATATATGCTTTTAAATTTTAAAATACTACACTGGTGTCCTTATACATTTACCTAATGATTTAGTTCTAGAAAATTCTAGTTGGATTTAATATTTATTATTTTTTTTTTATTTGTACTAATAATGTGTTTGAAGATGTCCCTAATTTCCAGGAAATTTTCGATACTGCTTTAATAGATAGTTTTATTTTTTAAAAACAATTCATTTTTGTGGTCACTACAACTCTTGCCAAATAAAATCTAGCAATGATCTTAATGTCAGTGACTTAATAGTTCTAATATATCAATAGCCTTAAGAATTTGCATAGTACGTTAATTCTTTAGGATGGTTTATGATTCCCAAACACACTTTTCTCGAATTGCCACTAGAAGGTATAGTTGATTTATACCAAATTTTAACATATTTACAGTGACACTTATACTATTGCAAATAAATTCTACCAAATATTCGTAAAAACATAAGAAAGATATAAGAGAAAGAAGTAAATAGTTGTTTCAAGCAGCTTAGTTTTCAAAGTCCCTTCTATTAAAAATAATGTAGCTCACTTTATAAGATGTTTAAAAAAGGGACACAGTAGGTTTAAGACATAAAAATTTAAGATAAGATTTTCTTTCTAGTGTTTCATGGTTAAGGGTGCATAACAGGTAAGTATTGAGGAAAAAGTTATTTAGCACTTATAACGTGCTAAAACGGTACGTTTTCAGACAGAAGTTCCTATCTGACATGACTATGTCCCAAAGTGTGTAACCGCTTTTTAAACACCATGTGTATGTAGTAAAATAAAAGCGGCAAAGTTACAATGGATATGTGTATTCCATACCCTATTTTTTCTGTAATAAAATGTATAAATACAGAAATATTATGGAAGCATTATCAATTTAGCTCAAACATTTTTGATTTTTTTCATTTATACCCTTTACATTTTCTTTTGTATAAGCTGTACAATTACATTTAATATTGACAGTAGGTTTCAAAATTGAATAATCTGATCAGAAGTTGTTGGACTTTTTTTATTACCTACCCAAATAAACAATTTATATTTTTGTGAAAATTTGCTGACCTTATTTATATCCCTTCAATTCATAAACTATGTAAAGTTTTATGTCTTTTATGTCTTTCGCCTATGATTATTATCAGTGACTTAAAATAAGCTTATTCTAAAATCAATCAAATGTCAGTTATTTAATCTGATATTTATTACCAGTTAAATTACTTATCTTATGTCAAGTCATTGATAAAGATGAGGAAGGACAATGGACTACGAACAGATGCCTCAGGGAGTGTTCTTTTTTTTTCAAAATTTAAAATTGTTTTCTACATCTTAACAGCTAATTATTTATTTCTCTTAAAATTAAGAAAGTAAATAAAAATGGACGTCGTCTGAAATATTTCAACAATGATGTTTCAGATATTCTGTTATTTCGTATCAATTTTAATGACTTAATTAGCAAACCAAATTTGGCCTAACGAATCATCATAATTAATCAAATTTCAAAACTCACCTAGACCATCAATCACTCAAATTACTTACTTGATATTTTATAAAACTGTCTGAATAGATTCACATAGAACAAATAAAATTATTAATAGTTTAATTACAGTCGTTGAATAGCCTTACATTTGCCCTGACAAATTGCGAATTTTTGCGGGATTTTTTTGCAGGATAATTTTCTCTTTGGATCTGAAGAAATAAAATGTGAAGGTTTCATTCCCTCGCCTTGATTGATGCTATCTACAAGTACAAAATAAAAGAATTGGGAAAAGGTAGAAACAGGTTGTACAATTTTTAATAGAAAACAATTATTATTATACTGCGTGTATTTGTAAATATTATTATTTCGTAATAGCAAGAACAGAGGTTAAGCCTATTAGTAGTAAATAAAAAAAAATAAATACATGAACAGAAACCTAAAATCAATCAACGGCAGCTCATAAGCCGCACACAACAATACATTAGGCGCACATTCACCCATCCAATCTGTTTTTGAAGGAGCTTACCGATGGAACAGTAACAACAGATGAAGGTAGGTTATTCCAGGGGTAGAACACTCTATTTAGGAAAAAGTGTTGATATACAAATCTTTTAAAGTTTTCTTTCACCAATTTAAATTAATAACCGCATTAACGTTCATCTAGATTTAACCCAAATAAATCCACGAAGGCTAAACTGCAGTGATTTTTTTCAATCCTGTATATTTAAATAAAATCATCACGCAGACGTCTCACATTAGTGTCAGTAATTTTCCAAACTATCCAAACGGCGATGATATGGAAGTAATCTGAATTTTGGAGATTCATTTCGTGAATCTTCTCTGCACTCCTTCTATGAGTATATCTTTCACCAGATAAGAAGACTAAATGATTATGCAGTATTCCAGATGCGGACGAATATATAATTTTAAAGAGACCTCGATTGAAAGTATATGTTAACATGGGATTATTTCTACCACTATGTAAAACAATACATTTATCTAAATTCAGTGGGGTGAGCCAATCGTTGCATCACCAGGGCTGGATGGAAATAATATCATCTTGTAGGGTTTGCTGATCCCGCAGTGCATTCCAAAATATATTTGTATCATCGACATGCAGTGCATGCTACGACTTGAGCTTTAGCACCAAGTCGGCTGTATATACCAAAAACAGAACTAGTCCCAAAACCCTGTGGTACTCCTGAAAGAGCTACTTGAGATTCATAATGTGATTTGCTAACTCGTACTGAAAATGATCGGAAATAGGTGAGCAGATTTTATGCAGACAGAGGTTGAACTTATTGGCTTGTAACTATTTGCGTCCAGTTTATCGTTTTTCTTAAAGTTGGGAGTTACAGAAACCATAAACCATATATTAGGAATCTGGACTGTTCTTAGAGAAGTTTGTATTATATGAAAGAGGCTTTGCAAGGGCTATTGCAGGAATCTTTATTTTTTGAAACATTTTCAACATGTGGGTTAGGAAGAGGATGAAAAAGCGCAAGAGGTTCAGTACAAAACACTGAATGGAACATATTCGAGAGCACTTCAGCAGCTTCTAGATCGCTAACACAAATAGAACCATCGGATTTTTTTTAAGTAAAGGTGTTTTGATAACAGTTGACTTCTAGTATACTTGTATAATGCCTTAGGACCCTTCTCTTGATAGCTTTATTACCTTATTTGAAAATAAGCGAAAAGCACTAAAGTACTCCACCAAACCAGTACGTTTGTATCTATGCCAAAATCCATGTCTTGTCTTCATTCTAGCTATAAGATCACTGTAATATATGGCTTCTGTGAATTAGAAACTTTGCGAATAGTAGAACTGCAATTATTTATAGAATAAAAAAAACACCAGATAAAGTAATTGCAACAAATAACACCTTTAACTTCATTATTTCGTTATTAATAACTATTGTATTGTATTACAGAGAGGCACGTCTCGTTTGATTTAGTTTCAGGTGGATACGTTCGCAGACGACAAATAAAAGGTCATTAAAACTACGTCTAATTGCTTGGACTTTATGACCCCTTTGTCGTGATAACAATAAAATTTATAACAACAATCAAAGAAATTTCATTACACGGATTAACTCCAATTTCTACATTAAGTATCAAACTCTCGTAATAAGTAATCCTAATTTAATTTCAATTCGTAGCCACTTGTAATTTGATTTCCCACTGTTAAGTCACAAAATTTTTATGAACTCTTCAAAACATTACGTGTCTATTCACACTGTGAAGAATTTGTGTGAGTGAACACATTGGACGTGCTAAATTAAATCATTGAGTGGTTAAGTTGTCACCTAATATTGAAAATGTTGCTAATTTTACTTATTACACTCAGTGACATACATATACGAGTAATCCAGCTAACATAATACTCTAAAAAAAATTATTTATTGTCAAATTGCTAATTTTTTTTACTAATGTAAACCCCATCTACATATATTTGTTTTTTCTTCTATTAAATTGTCGATTACATGCTAATTATTACCCTCAAAGACAGCAGAGTCCCAGAACTGATAAAATACCATTCAAAGACTATAAAACCCGCCGGTAGAGTGAACCCAGACTATGAAGGCCGCAGACAAGAATGACCGCAACGTGTGTAATAGGGAGGAAAACGTTTTACATATTATGCAAGACCAAGCCACTAGCAATATTGAAATGAATGTTTCAAGTGATGCTTACTGTATATTACCTGCATTGAGAAAAATATCTTCTAACCGTATATATTAGTCCCAGCAAATATTTGTATTAGACAGCACAAGTTGTTATGTAACCGATGTACTGCATATATTAGCCAGACTTAGTAAGCGCTAGTAAAATATTTAGCTCCTGTTAAAACAATTTTTACTTAGTGCAGTTTCAAGTCTTCCAGCTATTAAATAAATTAATTAAAGTACTTAATTTATTCTTAACCGTTAATAAGTAGGGTTCAACTGAAGCCAGTTGCTTATTGTATTAAGTTATCTAGATATCTTTAGTAGAGGAAGTGTTCTAGTAAGACTTATATTGGTTAAATCGTTTTAATAAAATTGTCTTGTTCTTTCTTAAGCTTCGTCATGCGAGACCAGGACAAGCCTCGACAGCTCGACTTGAAAAGCAAGAGAAAATTAAAAACAAACAAGGAACGAGACAAGGAAGAAAGGGATAATATTTTGGTGAACAATAGTTGAAAAAACTAATATTGTATTTCTACTGTAGGTACCTATAAAGGGTTGCCTATGAATAAGTACAAATATTTTTAGAGCCGCGAGGTTAGGCATAGTCCACATAAATCAAAAGTAGTACAGAGCATCGTGTTGTCACGTGTATTGATTTAAGCCGCTTTTAAAAAAATATATATATTTCAAAATATACGATAATTATTTAGTGATTTAACGAAAAATACGGTGTAGCACAGGGAGGTAGCACCTACGTCACTTATATTTTTTCCAGGATGATATTTGGAGAGATTTCTTACTTGTTTACATTAAAACTGGTAATTGCAAAGATTGTTGTACTTGCTTGAGATCTGTTTATCCTCCGACCGTTCTTTCTGATGAAAAGGAAAACTCACAAAATGTAACAAAAAAGACGTAAATACACAAAAACACTGCTACAGGTTTACCGAAGCCACTGCGGCAGTTGTTCAATAGGGTTTAAGAGTATTATAGACTTGTCCATAAATCAGTACGTTATCCGTCATCTCGCCATTTGAATACATGTTTGTAAATACACAAAAAAATATGGTAAAAATTAAATTTGTGAAAAGCACGGACTGAAAAATTATTTCTAACTAAACAACATGTACTCCACGGCGATAAATTCTTAAACTTCTTCTGTTATTGGAGAGTTTAATTCTGTTAATACTAATAATAGCAACAATATTAACAATAATTGGCGATGTTTGCAAAAAATAATTAGTACTATTTTAAACTGTAGGTAACATCTACATCATGTTTGGAGAGTAAACAACTAGCA
This sequence comes from Monochamus alternatus, assembly GCA_037114965.1. Taxonomy (NCBI): domain Eukaryota; kingdom Metazoa; phylum Arthropoda; class Insecta; order Coleoptera; family Cerambycidae; genus Monochamus; species Monochamus alternatus. Next base: position 128,952,305 of record CM073426.1, read on the forward strand.
ATGCAAAATTTTAGATTATGCTTCAATTTTAGTGACTAATTTTTAGTTTTAATCTTTTTATTGTAATTAAATAAAGGAGTTTATGTCGGTGACAGATATTTCCCTATAATATGGTTCGCCCTATGCAGTGAACTGTTTGTTTTTATGGAGTCGAGGGCAAATCCAACGGAGCTACGGCAATCGTACAAGATTTTATAATTAAAGACTGCCGTGTGTGCATTCCGAGTTTTCTATTAGTAGATATTCCTCACATTGAATTTCGTTTTTCTAATAAATGGGTATTTTATTTAACTGAACGCGGATAATATTCTGTTAGTGGAACGAAGAACGAATGCAAAATACTTCAGCTAACTGGATTAGCTGTTGTTTATCAAGTAGTTAGATATTATTATTATTATGATTATTATTAGAATTATTATTATTAAAAATGTTTATTTTCGTCGTTTCTACATTTGACAACGTTGGCGTTGTAGAGAATGACCCTATCGTAGTTAACCTATTTAAGCCTCTCAGACGATGATTGTCATAGGCGCTGATTTTCCGGGGAAAAGAGGGTTTTACCCCATTTTATAAACAACGAGCTAGAATTTTGAAATATTTTTTTAGTTTAGTTTATTGAATCTAAGTTCAGTCCTGCTGAACTAGAATTAATTATAAATTCACTGTTACTTGACTAAAAGAGCTTCGATTCTATTTCGTCCATTGCTTATTATATAAAATGACTTTATAATATCTACCAGTCGACCACTGCCGTTAATAGTTCATATCGATAGTTACGTATGAGCTCCAAGCGGGATCGTAGCCAACTGAAAATAACCACCATTACCAAATTCGTAATAGGGTTTCATGTTTCTCATTTAGTACAAAATTGCGAGAAAGAAATTTTCTAAACAATCTATTAATGTGATCATCAGCTTTCAGTTTTTAAACGTTAAAGATTTTTTGTTGTTAATCTATATTAAATTAATTCCTCTTTTTAGTATCTATTTCAAAAACAATATTAAGGTATAATCATTTTAACATTATCGTGACTGACTTCCTTAAATGAAACACTCAACTTATAAATATTTCTCACTCAATTCCACGAATACATTCAGTTTGTGTGTAATAATCACGAACCATTTTTATCGGTGAATATAAATAGGTTAGAATAACAATTACATCGTCACTGCACAGTCCGAATAAATCAGCTACCTTGACAGAGCGGTAGACTAGAGGAGCTTATCACTCTGAGAACGTCAGTGGAAAGCTCAAGGCAGTGGGAACGCTATCGCACTGAATTTCCTGGCTAAATTACAGTTACTGCAGTCCTGTGTTGCGGCTTATCATCACGGTAGGAGCTCTGCGTGCCGATCGTAAGTCCGCTTTGCACTTCAATAGATATTTCAGCCGAGATGGACTATGATCTGAAAATCTCTAATTTACGTTTATTGTCGGCCCGCTGAAAAGCCACAGCTGGTTTGTTATCTTTCTTGCCGGATACGCTTCACTTGCGGAAACTAACCGCCACAAATATTGTTAGATAAATATAAAATAAATGATACAGTGAGACACAATAAAAACAAATCTTGGATGGGTTGATACTAAATTGGGGAATTTCTGGGAAAACCACATTAGTAGTACTAGTAGTAGTAATTTATAGGTGTTACATACAGAGTGGTCAGATGAAAACGAAACAGAGCCAGTTTCAGGAACTGCATCAAAATTGTGGAAAAACGCTCAGACCCGTCGATTTTGGATTAAAGGGGGATTTACTGGTATTTTCGACTCCGCCACTTTTACCCCCAAGCAAGGTTAAGTATCACTAAAGTATCGCTCAAAATAAGGCATTATTTGAATTTTTAGAACATTTTGAAATTTTTTTGTAATGGATGGGATTATTGACTCTTGGCTACCGGTTATGAAAACTAAAAAACTGTGCTACTAACAGTAAAAACTAAATATTTGACTACTGTAGTTGTTAGTCTTCACAGTCAATGCTATTATTATAGTTTTCCATTTGAAGACTGCCTGTTAATATTCTAATTGTCTTTAGTATCGGCATTTATATTCTGAACACCCTGTATTTATTTCCATGCTAATATATTTTAGATATGTAATGTGTCATAGATTTATTATAGATTAAGTAACGCCTTAAGGCCTTATTTTTCACTTAATGTATCCAAAATTGGGTAATTATAGGGAAGTAACAAACTAATAGGACAATTATCTAATAATTATTATTAGATATTATGGTCAGTATAAATGTGGAGCTTCCAAACTTTAATACGCATACAGAGACATGGTGGGTTGGAAGGCAGGCTGAATTTATAGCCTGAATAAAACATGCGACTAAAAAGGGTAACATGATATGAGATGGGCAATAACAGGCGTGCAGAATAATAATAAAGTGTCGCATTTCTCGGGTCTTCGTTAGGACATACCGCACACTAAATAGTCTCATTTTCCAGTGGCTCACACAAAAGGGGGTCAGTTGGGAGGAAATAAAATATAAAATTGAATCTTGTTACCTATATTTTTCCGTATGGACTCATCATTTTACTGAAAAATATAATATAGTAAAATTCATTCCTGAATCAAGTTCAGTAAAATTCAATTTACATTGATGAATCTTTCTGGTGGTACTATTTGCTTAAAATTGTACACTAATCTTTCAACATCTTTTCTATACAAAGTTGGGAAACATCTAAAACCTTATTAGTGATGCGCAGTATCAAATACAATTTTTTTAATAAAGACAAGTGAAAAAGATATGTTGCACCTTTCACATATTTATTAGATAGTTATTTATCAAACTTGTGTGACAAATTTTATTACATTAGGACTTACTTCTTTGTACGTAAAAATGGTCATTAATATTAATAGTGGTAACATAATGAATATGGCAGCAATAAAAATTTCTTTGAACAATTTGTGTTTGTATGTGAGTGTGTGTGTGTGGTCTTCTCAGTAAATATGTTCATTTTGTAGTCAGCTAAATTATGAATCAAGACATATCACACCGAAACCAACTGAAAGATTATTTTTAATGCGTCTAAATGATATGAATTTTGTTCTGAGGGTACTATTAACAAATCAATATTTTAGGAAACGTACTTATTTGTTCTGATCAAGAATGATAGAAGAGACGGACACTGAATAAAAAAATGATTGAACATGAAATTGCTTTCGGAAAATTATAAAGCAATGTATGAAAAAATAGTAGGCTCAAAAATTACTAGACATGATTGAAAAATAACGTAAATTTTTACTGATAATAGAGAGTTATTGGAAATCTATTTAATACTATCGAACAGTATTTAGTACAACTTTATTTAAATACTGCTTGCCCTTCTTTGTCCACATTTGTTACTGGTTTTAATTTGTCGGGTGGGATTCCCTTATTCTTTTGTTTATTTCTCTCAATTATTGCTATGTTAGAGGTGAATGAGAAAAGAAACATAAGTCAATAGTTTGAGAAAATGAGGATAAATTTACTTATCCTTATTTAATTTTTCTTGACATGTGACGGAATTTATTAAGTAGGAGAAAAACATTTTATTTTTATTTTAGGATAGGACTAGTATGACCGATTACGGTCAAACGACCTGATTTATCAAATAAAGGATTACTCGACATCATGCATAAGTATGGTCGACCACTATTGCTGCATTATTATTGATACTTTACTAACGCAGCAGATATGCGCATGCTTAGATGTCAACATAAGGAAAATCTAAACACTGATTAATCTTATGACACGTCCAAGAACTCTCTAATGTAGACAAAACATATTTTAGGAAATTACGATTTGAAATCAGATAAATAGCAGATAGATAACATCAATTTTTGGGGCTGAAAGAAAGGAAAATAACTGATATCTGGCTATTTTTAAATGTAGGCATAACAAGCAATCTGTCAAATATAAATGAAACATATGATCCTAATTTGTTAAAAAATGTTTAACAGAAACTATTACTATAATTATCGTACTGATTAGATAATACTTTTACATTTTGTTTATTTCAAGAAATTGGATTATCTAGAACTTCGAATTCTTAAACGTAATCTACTATATCACATTCAAAAAGTATCAGAGCTATTTTCTCAAGATTTGGATCGACGACCTTTTGTGAGCTTATCTTTCATCAGGACATTAATTTTCACAAGAAAATTTTTGTCACGGATGAGGCTCATAAAGGAACTACAAATGATCACAACTTTCATGAATATTCCGATGTAAACCCCTGTGCAATAACTCCTAATCATTTCAACGCGAATTATTATTTGATTGGGTCAATTATTTTGTCAAATCAATAAATTTCTGGAAAATACTCTCCCTGATTTAATTGGATATTTACCGTTGTAACTTAGACTAGAGTTTTGGTTTATGTATGATGGAGCACCGTCTCATTTTAGCTTCTTGAATTTCAAGTCTCCAAATAAATTGTTAGGTAGAAGAAATAATTGATCTCAAAATTGACCACCACCATCGCCAGATCTCAACAAATTTAAATATTTTCTTTGGAGAACATTGAAATTTTTTTTTATTCCGCGCCAGTTGAATTCCGAGAACATTATTTTATTAGACAGGCAGGAAAAGTGTTTTAAATTAAATTTGTCGCGGGATGTTATCATTTGTTTTAAATTCGATCGATGGAAAGAAAAGTTTGGTATAATTTTAAGGGTGACTCATTCTCAATGAACACCTTCTAGTCTAGTCACATTGAAGGTCTGTAACTTCGTCTGTGTGCAACTTTTAATAGAGGTATATTTGGCAAAATTGCAATATTCTAGGACTCTCTACATGCAACGATCTATGTCGATTGTTATTAACACCCTGTATATTATAGATTGCTTCCTAACATCTAATTAAACATTGCTTGCTAACATCTAATCATACATTTAGTTAATAGAATCTTATTATAGTTACAGTACTCAATGTAAATTTATTATAGTTTCCTTGGAAAGAGCAGACATACAATATTCTGGATAGAATGGGGTGGCTAACTAGGTATGTCAAATTCCCAAAAATACTGTCGAGTCACGGAATTGGAAATATCCACTTAGATTTAGGTAAATGTGAATGCTGAATATTTGAAAGCACTTTTTAAATTTTAGTATATATGTTATCCTAAACGAGTAGAATGGCTAAAATCCGTTCATCAACAATAATTATTTACAATGTACGATTATGTATTTAAAGTCTATTTTTGGAACTTAATTTTTGGAATTTCAGACTTTAAATGCTCTATTTCAGAAGTAGATAACTGAAATAAATATACGTTTTGTATGCCGATACCTGCTCTTTGGGCATCGGCGCGCACGCCACTGGCTGATCCCATAAAAAGACCCGAGCTACAACATTCACCAAATGATATTTGTTTGTTCTGCACTTCTTGCGGCCACCGAGTGTCTGACAAAATAACACATATCTGCAGTTTTTATTTCTGAGGTCCGGGCCGGACCAGTCTAGGTGGTATTTATTTTAGGGGTCCGGAGGAATGCTGTCCTTTAAAATTTGTGCGACGATGTCGCCTCTCCTTTGCGGTTTTTGCTGGCAATTTTTCTAATCCTAATCTAATTTATCACTGGACGTGACAACATACAAAGGCTTTTTCTGTGCCAAATAAAACCAGTCATGGTCCGGTATTTTCAGATAAATAGAAGCCAGCAGGTGCAGACGTGGCGGAAAACAAAAAGTGGTCGGTTTGAAATTAGAGCAAAAAATTAAATTTTATTTTTAAAATTACAAAATCCGACAGTTTACACTAATTATAGGATGAGGTGAACAATTAAAATGTGCCAAATTACTGCAACTAACAATAAAGATAAGAGTAAAACTAACCTAAGAACACTTTTTTAAAACGGGCAATAGTTGTATTAAATATATCAATATACTTAATAATAAATATATCAGTATACTTAATAAATTATAGTTAGTGTAACACTAAAATAAAGAGGATTTGATTAACATAACATAACACAAGGAAAATGATGGTATACTTTACCTTTGATGATTTGATTGTAACGACCTTTATTTAAATCATGGTCGGATTTGAAAACAGTCTTATCAATATAAGTGCTGAAAGATAACTGTTTATCAAATATCAGACATGGTTCTGGTCTGTCAATAATAATATTATTTGCCTTGTAATCATAATAGATCAGATCTTTTTTGAGGTAATAAGACATTACATTACACTTTGCGACATTAAGCTTGATATGACTTAAAGTGCATCAATCTTGAACGCGTTTTAAATGATCGTATAACCGAACGCTGTCGGCTTCAGAGTGAATCTTTTAGTAAATTTGTAATCATCTGCATAAAGAACGCATTGAAAATCTATAACATTAGTTATGTCATTTAAATCAAATATTAAATGACAAAGGCCCCAAGTTGCTTCCCTGAGGCACTCCAGATCAAGCTACGTATTCAATAGATTTAAATCTATAATAATACAAGGTGACCCGGCAAACGTTGTTATGCCATATGAATTATTTCTAATACATATTAGTTAAATAAAAAATAACTAACTTATTGTAAGTGTGTGGAGATGTGGTATATGACTAAAAGAGGATTGGAGCACTGTGAATGATGAATTTTACTTGTTTGACGGCCCAAATTAGCCCCTTTATGTCTTGTTGGCATTGTTCATTGTACAAAAAAATACCCATATAGTAACAAAACAGCCATTGTTGGCGGGAGCTCGTGACACGTGTTGCGTACTTTTGAGGTTATGTAGATCACTTAATTAATTAATAATGAGAACTACACTTAAAATTAATAATTTTATTATTTATTGATAAAATAGGAAATAAATAATTATAGCCCAGCAAATTAATATTAAATTTACTTGAGAATTACACTTAGAAGATAAAAAGATAATTGTAAACGTCACTACTACGCTCGATTCATACACAATAATAATGGTCGAAAACTGTGTAGGGAGTGAGAGAAGGCTTATTGTGTGAGAGAGACAGGAGACTGGCTTCGTTCTCATCCCTACTCCGTACTGTTTACTGGGTGAGAAGTGACACCGGTAGATGCTTGGCGGGGATAACTGATCTAGTGATAATCGATCAGTTATCGACCAGGGTTAAAAATGATCAAATTACTAAAATGGTTACTAAAAAATAGGGGTTTGTGATAGAAGGATGAAAATTAAGGGTTGTATGTATTTTTTAATGCCACATCATAAAAAAATAAAAATAAAAAAATTTGTCCAAAAAATAAACTAAAATTGTTTGGAGTGGACCACCCTTATCACTTAGGGGTATGAAAAATAGATAATAGAGAAATAGACCGATTTTCAGACCTACCGAATATACATATAAAATTTCATAAAAATCGGTCGAGCGTTTTCCTAGGAGTATGGCGTCTAAAACTGTGACACGAGAATTTTATATATTAGATAGATTTAAATCCATTGAACATTACATACAGTTTTTTGCCCCTAAGGTAAGAAATTAACAGATTAATTAAGTTTAATGACAAACCACACAACAATAATTTCCATAGTATGCCATACTCAAGTCTGTCGAATGTATACGACATCGATCTGAGACTGCTTTTCCAGAGTTTTAGAAATAAATTGTGTGACATTTACTGAATTATTTGTGATAGAACGTCCTTTTATAAACCTATGCTGATGTACAGTTAACATTTTGCTGACATGATATAGCTGACTATGCAAAGGAATTTGCAGAAATTAAAAACGATGGAAATAGGTTTGAAATTCATAATATTAGATTTTTTATTACAGACCTTGGATAATTTCCATATTTCAGAAATTGTTGTCATTTTCACTTACATATATTATATATTAATTAATATACTTAAGGGACGAGCAAGAACATAATATGCCCAATCGCGTAACATAAATGCAGGGATACTCCAGGGCCTGTCGTTAATTTAGGTTTTATTTGCCTCAATGCATCCTATACCTCAGTCGCACTAAAATTACTGGTATTTAAAACTGCTGAATCGGTCGTCTCCGTATTATTCATATTGAAATTACTTGATGGTAAATAGGGTTTAACAAAGAAATCTGCAAATGCATTCATATTTTTTTGCAGCTTTTTCATCTAAATTATTATAAGACATACTGGTAGACAATTTCGATACTGACATTTTATCGTTTATAAAAGTTCAGAATTTATAAGGATTATTATTAATGTTTACCTCCGCTGTCTAAATGTAATCCTGATATACTGCATCAACATCAGTTTTAAAATCACGTCAACAAACTAATTTTATTGTAGGTAGGTACCTGCTTGGTACTTATATTTCACGCGTAAGTTGTAAAATACCTAGTTGTTATGTTATTAACATTATCTGGTTCTTTAATTATCCCAACCAATTTATAAAATCACCTTTGCCCATGTTATACCTACCTATTAAGAAATATTACTCGACCGATACAAATCCCTCATGGTTAAACCAGTTCTCAAAATATACTCGTCAAATTATGTATATGTTATGTGCATTGGACTTCATGGACAATGCAACTGGGACATTGAAATAGTAACTAATTTATTGCTTTTTACCTGCACCACTTATAAAAAATATAGTCGAGATCTAGACCAACAATGACTAGAAGAACGGTTGAGAAATGTTATAATAAATTCTCAAACCACAGCTAAGTGTAGTGACAGAGCCGGGCAAAGGGTATTTTGGAATTCATCGAAAATTTATGGTAGTGATAATTATATATAATAATGTAACAGCCGAAACTTATTTGATACTTTGCTATAGGTTACTATTCTATGTGACTATTGAAGTCACCAGAATTCAAGTGGTTAAAGTTAAGTATTGTGTACCTACGTCACAAAAAAATAAACACTTTCTATTTATAAATTGATAAAAATATACAAATTTTGTTAAAATGCAAGCTCTTAAACTTTCAAAAATATAATACTGGTAACTTATGTACTTGATATTGGCACTAGGTTACTGTTGTATGTGACTATTAAAGTCACCAATACCAGTTATACTAGTAACGTTCGTCTAATATTTTATTTATTACTGAATCAAATTAATAAAATATAATACATTATATCACCATAATTTCAAGGTCAATATGAGTGCTGTTATCTAAAGTTAGTAGATTTACTCAATTACGAAGGTCTCATACAAAGATACTTACAACGTAAAGTAAATTTGACTTTCTGAATACAAAATAATCTGGGGCCGGTTCTGACGAAGGTAGCTAAAAACGAAACACTCTCACTAATATAAATAAGGACCTTGGAGCACCCTTACGTTGATCTAGAGTCATTGATGTCAGCGTCGCAGGTTATTGATGACAAGTGCAGGTCAGGTGGTTGGGTTTCTCACACCCACCCAGCGTGGTACGGCATGAGGGTACGAAATCGGCCAGCATAAACTAAGACGGCCTAAAAAAGTCACATTTCTGTCATCCGTGGTATAAAATATTGCGCGTATCGCCAGGACCTTCCTATTATGTTATAAGAAAGCTGAATTTATAGCTTGTACAGGATTATAAAGATTGCTCGAGAAGATAATCGCTAATTTGTAGAAAACATTCGTTGTTTATCGGAACGGATTAGTATCCTTGTTTCTACCTATGCAGGATGAGAAAAAGATTCAAAATATTGCTGAAATAATCGGTACAATACCGTTGTAGCTTACAGTTTTCTCCCTGTAGATATATATGTCTAAACCACTTGAGATATTATTAACAAATTTGGTCTATGTTTTTAATGAAAAGGTATAAAATAAAATAATGCAGTTTTCGTAAGTAGACAGTGGCAGAGGTACAAGTAGGTACACTCATGTCTGTAAACAAAATACTATATTGTGTACCTAGTAGAACAAGCAATAGGTACATTCCTGGAGGACAATGCAATGTATTGAGTCAAGCATGGAATTTGGGAATGTGCTTAACATAGAGGTAACGCACTATTTTTTCTGATATCGCCATCCATATTAATTAATTATCATAAGTATTAATTCATGTACTGAGACAAGACAAACTTATTGACCAACAGTTTTTTAATGTCACCTTTTTGATTGTTGCTTCAAGAACATTTTTGTTGAAATAAAATAAAGATATTTAAAATAAAATTATGTTATTTAAACTAATTCAACGATTTCTCATGTTTTCGAACAGTTTCGTATTTTTTGTTTAAAATATTTATTGTAGTTCATGAAAAGAACATTATAAATTGAATAAATATATATTTAGGTTCCTCTAACCAATAGTTTTACGTCGAACTGAAATAATAATAGAATATTGAATTAACAAATATTTATTGACATTTAAGGTTAATTGAAGTAGTTCTCGACATATATAACCATGAGAAACTGTTAATTTAACAGTTTTTTTCTCGGTGTACCTAATAATTCTTCATTTCAATTTACTTGCTTATGAAATCGCCTCCATAACAGTCACTGTTTACTTATTGTTGTGATAAAAGCCAAATTCGTTTTAATACCTATCCTAAGTACTAACATATATTAAAAACTTGTTAAAATGGACAGTAGTGATGATGTTGAGGTGACCGGGACACCACCAGCGTTAGACGCAGCTGCAAAATATGTAACTTTCAATTTATTATCAAATAAGTTTATGGAAAAGTACGAACTCGCTTACAAACGTTTCAAAATTTATTGCATTGAAATAAAGTATGACCATCCGATCTGAAAAAGTTGAAAGGAACACTTAATGCAAAGGAAGAGAGATATATCCAAATATTTTAAATTACGTATTTTCTTGAAACATCAAGGTGACAATTATAAACCATAGATGTCAAAAGTATTGTGAAAAGAACAACTTGAAACTTTTATTACTCAAGCACCAGATGGCATAGGTACTTAATCAATGAGGTACGTTTTGATCTTAAAATAATAATAATAATAATAATAATAATAATAATAATAATATCTTTATTCCTTAAGACAAATATATACATTTGTATCGGAATTGTCAACAAAAAAGAAAAAACCATGTTAAAATATAATATAACACAAACATTTAAATTAATAAATTTAATTATTTACATTTAAAATAATCATCAACAGTATAAAAACATTTTTCTAACAGATAAATATTAAGTTGTTTTTTAAAACATGATAGATTTGGAGAATCTTTTATAAAATTTGGCAACTTATTATACATATATAAACCCAAGTAAGGTGGCGACTTAAAAGTTACATTGTATTTAAAATGTTTAATATGATATTTGTTTTTTTGACGTGTATTTACATTATGTATATCACTATTTAAAACAAAATCCTTTCTTTTTGTAAAAACAAAAGTACATAGTTCATAAATAAGTATACAAGTTAGTGTTAAAATATTATATTTTTTAAAGAGCATCTTACATGAAGTGTTCTGAGAAGCTCCATAAATACATCTTAAGATCCTTTTTTGCGCCTTAAATACACTCAGTGACTGAGCTGAGCTACCCCAGAAGGATATCCCATATCGTAGCCTAGAAGACACTTGAGCATGGTATACCTGAAGAAGTTGATCAGTTGTCAGTACTATTTTTAGGTTACGAAACAAGTAACAAAGTGAATTCAATGTAGAAGTCAATTGAGTACAATGTAGTGACCACGAAAGGCAATCATCGATCATGATACCCAAGAATTTGATATGATCACAAAATTGTAGTATATTGTCGTTTAATTTAATATTTAATTGAGAACAATTCTTTTGCCTATTATGAAATCTCAGGAGATGAGTTTTATCACAATTAAAGTAAAGATTATTTTCATTGTACCAGTCACTAATAATTTTAAAAACATTATTGCATTTCAATTCTAAAACATCATCATTTATGGCAGAACTTGTATCGTCCGCATACATAACACAAAATTCATTTTTAATTACCATATCTAGCTCATTTACATACAACAAAAATAAAATAGGACCAATAACAGATCCCTGAGGAACTCCTACACTGACATTAACCTGTTTCGATTTGCAATTTCCTCTGTTTGTAATATTAACATATTGTTTACGGCAATTTAAAAATGAGGCAACCCAATTATAAGCTACACCACGGATACCATATTTATCTAGTTTACATAATAATTTTTCATGGTTAACACAGTCGAATGCCCTGCTGAGATCGCAAAAGATCCCAACAGGGCACTCGCCAGCCTCCAAGTACTCAATTAGTTTATTATAGAAGGAATAAACAGCAGTTTGTGTAGACAAATTAGAACGAAATCCGTGCTGATTTTTTGAAAATATATTACATTGATTTAGAAATTTTAGCAAGCGATCTAAATAGCTATATTCAAAAATTTTAGATAAACCACATGGAATAGTAACAGGCCGATAATTTTCAGCTAATTGAGGATCATGTTTTTTGTAAATGGGCACCACTTTACCCGTTTTCAATAATTTCCTGTTGAGAAAGATAGATTTACAAGAAATGTAATTGGTTCTATTATGAAATCAAGTATCTTTTTTAATAAATGCATTGGAATATCGTCAGGTCCCGCTGAATGTTTATTTTTTAATTTGGTTTTTAATAAATTTAGAAGTTCTTCACATACAAATGGTTCAATAAAAAAAGTTAAACTGTTGCAAATAGGATAATGTTCACTATGTGCATTGGCTTTTGGTATACTATTAATTATTTTATGTGGTGCGTCTATGAAGAAATCATTTAAAATATTAGCCACCTCATAAGGATCGTCACATAGTTGTCCTTTATGAAGTATATTGATGTTTTCATGTACCTTGTTTCTATTTGTTAACTCTCTCACTACATTCCAAGTGGTTTTCGATATATTATTAGAGTTTAATATTTTATTCTGATAAAATGGTTTTTTGGTTTTTTGCACAAGAAGATTGTGTTGATTTTTAGCATATCTAAGCAATTATCTAATTCAGGGTGCATCATTTTTAATACGTATAAATCTCTTAATTTTGAGCTGGACACTTGAACTTCATTGGAAACCCATCTTCTAATATGCCCAGAATTTCTATAATACACTTTTTTTAAAGGAAATTGAGTATCGAAATGATAGAGTAAAGTTCTATGAAAACATTCACACGCTTCATCAAATGAAATCTTAGAATAAATATCAAGCCAAGACTCTTTCTGTAAAACAGAACACAAACTTTGTATCGACTCGTCACTAAAATTTTAAAATATTCAGGTATTAGTAGCTTTTGAATGATGTAGATGATTTGAGATCAAAGCTTTTGATTCAAATACCGGCGATTAAAACAAAGAAATGAGATAATTAGTGATTAACAAAACTTATATTCTGTAAAGAAAATAATGTTGCATGCCACCCAGAAAATGTTGAGTCTTTTTCTTTAAATATTCAAATGGAAACGGTTGGAGACAAGCTGTGGAATGCATCAGTTTGGTAAAATTCCTCAAACTGTCAGAAAATTTTTAAATTATTTATCAAATGTGGATAAATACACAGGACACTGTTTTCATCGATCCTCTGCGACTATTTTGGTTAATGCTGGGACAGGTTCAATTGCATTAAGGGGACATGGGGGATGGAAATCTTCAAACGTTGTCAAAGGATATGCAGAAGAGTCTATTACAAATAAAGTAAACATAGCAGTTAAAATATTTAGAGGGGGGAGAGACAATGGGAAGTTTACTAATAGTAGCAATATTGTCGAATAATTATCAGCAATAATGTCGCCGACTTTTCTAGTAAAGTTTAGCCAATGTTATGCAAGATAACTATAAATATAAAAATAGTTATAATAGGTTAACGTTTAATATCTGAAATGCGTTCAATAAATGTTATATTTACTAAGTAATGAATTTGTGACATGAGTTGGCTTGCCTGAGCGTATTTACGAGTATTTACTGTAAGATAAAAACACAGTATAGGAACATTAATTTTTCCGACCCAGGCTGTAAAATGGAGTCGAATACACATACCCGAATGATTTCAGAACAATCGTTTGCGATAAAAAAAACACTCTTTAACATGAAATTTGCGATTTTTTTTTAATGCTGACGTATTTGTGATGACATCTACTTTCAACTTGTAACATTAGTTTTTAGTTGTTTCTCTCACCAATAGAGATTTAATGAAATTTCTACTCGGAACGTCCAGAAGTTCAAAAACTGTTTTGAGGGACTGTCATTATTATTGCAAAGGCATGTACGCCTGCAATATTAAGGAAATATATACGCTGTCTCACATAAGAGGGCCACTTCCATGTATCTCGCTTAATATGCGAGACACGTCAAAAATCTTTAAATAATTTTTGTTGCATTTTTGGAGGCCTTTATGCTAGTAAAAACAAATTTGAGATCCATAGCGAACTTTATGAGTAATAACAAAAAAACCTGTAAAATACCCCAACTTTAAGGCTGTCTAACTTTTTTATTTTAAGAGATAGTGAAAACTTATTGGTAATAAATTTTGTTTGCAAAATTGAGACCTTTCACCTGATATAAACAGATTTTTGAAATATCGTATGTGGTTCGCTACGCCCTCTAGGCGGATAATTTTTTTTTTATTGAAGTAGGCTATGGCCACAAAAAATTTCCTGTTTTTTCGTATTTAATGCAATATACTACATGTCGCCCGTATCTTTTGTGTTTATTACAGTTTTTTCAATTTTAGCATAAAAAAGTACATTATGTTTATTAATTTTTTGCAGTTGGCGTATTTAAAACACCTTCTACATTATCTTGAGCAACATGAAAATAGTTAGGTACATTTTTTTATACTAAAATTGAAAAAAAATGTAATAAATACAAAAGATATGGGCGACATGTAGTATATTACATTAAATGCGAAATAACAGGCAACTTTTTGTGGCCCCAGCCTGCTTCAATAGAATTTTTTTTGTTCACCTTAAAAATCTGTTTATATCAGGTGAAAGGTATCAATTTTGCAATCAAAATTTATTACCAATAAGTTTTATCTATCTCTTAAAATAAAAAAGTTAGACAGCCTTAAAATTTGGGTACTTTACAGGTTTTTTAGTTATTACTCATAAGTTGGCCATGGATCTCAAATTTGTTTTTACGTCTCACATATTAAGCGAGATACATAGGAGTGGTCCTCTTATGTGAGACAGCCTGTATATGAGGTCACGCCAACTTATAAAAAAATACATCATTGTTAAATTTTACATTTTGTTAATAATACAACTATTATTTTCGTATACAGTGTCACCCATTTCAAATGGAAACAAGCCTGTAAAAAAGGTAATATGGTGGCCTCGTAGATGATACAAAAATGTAAAATTTCATTATATTGTGACGTTAAATTTATCTATTTTTGTATCCTAGTTTTAATGTAACGCGGTAATTTTCCATTGTTATTTTAGTTATTTATTAAAATACCTAATTATTGCTAACCGTTAATTATAAGTTTTTATATTTAATGCGATTAATTAAAAGCGTAAATTTAATTAATAATTAAAATTTTTAATTCATTCTTCATAACCACCTTGTATTTTTTGAAAATTACTATAAAAGTATTTAATAAAATGAAGCCTGCATTAAAATTGTCATAAATTACTCAATAATAAATATTTTTTTATGAAACTTGGCATAAAACCGTTTTAAGGGATGCTAAATCCAGTGCCGTAGTTAGATTTGAAGTAAAAAAATCGCTAACCAGTTTTTGTAAAAATTCCCCGAGAAAAAAATTCGAAGTAGACCTTGAAAACAAAAAAAATATTTTAATATTTTGTGCCAAAATAGAGTTTTTACTGCTCCATCTATTGGAAAAAACCGAAATAAATGGGATAATAATTATCATTTTTACAGGCTTGTTTCCATTTGAAATGGATCACAGTGTATCTTAGTAAAAAATATTTTTATAGGCATTTCCCTCTACCCCCATTGTTACACTTTGTTATCACCACCATCAACCATAAATGTCACCCGTTATTGCGTAAAAAATGATGTCTCAGGACACTCTTACCAGCATGGGCATCTAGCACGATATTGTAAAGGATCTCAAAGAATGTCGGGGGCCTATTTATTTGCCAGTCATGGCCTTAAATTTAGGGAAGATTCTATCGGAGAACGTTTCTGTGTTTGGTTAGCTTTTACTTTCCGATGTTAGTTTGTCTAGATATTTATTGGGCTAGAGGTTTGGGAGATGTTGATTCATCTGTGAGACTGTAGGCTCGAACAAATATCGGAAAAAGGCCAAGATACTTATAACTTTTCATCTTACGTAACATGTATTAATACACATAAAATATTTTTTTACTGTTTTAGAAAGGTATTTTAAGCTAATATAAATCAAATCTCCTACAATTCCTATCAATGAAGTCATATGTATGTTCTCTGATACCAAACATCTAGGCATGCAAATGAACAATTCCACAGATAAAACTCTATTCAATAATTATCTAAAGAAACTAATCTAATTTACTCACTCTATAAAAATCTAACTTCACTTTTTTGGCAGTGGGAACACGACAAATTCAACCACAATAGTTAAATATTTGATTCAACTTAAAGGAGACCACCTGAAGAAGCAATCCTAAAAATGCAGAAATAGGTCAGATCTCATCTATTGTGGTTGAATTTGTCGTGTTCCCACTGCCAAAAAAGTAAAGTTAAATTTTTATAGAGTGAGTAAATTAGATTAATTTCTTTAGATAATTATTGAATAGAGTTTTGTCTGTGGAATTGTTCATTAGCATACCTAGATGTATCAGAGAACATACATATGACTTCATTGATAGGAATTGTAGGAGATTTGATTTATATTAGCTTAAAATGCCTTTCTAAAACAGTAAAAAAATGCCTATGACTATTGTCAAACATGAAGATGATGTTCCACTTCTTTCATGTGACATGCCAGCCAACATTCTTGCAGTTTTATTTTTCGGTTCCATCCTTCTACTACCGTTGAACTTCGTCATCCACTATGTCTCTTCAATGTCGTCAGTCGCGGAAGTCCTCAGCAGACAATATCCTGTAAAAGCTTCTGGATCTGACAAACTCAAAAAACTAGCAATTTTACTTGGCATTTTCCATATGCATTTTTCCCAGCGGGCAACTCTTTTCGCGATACATTACAAAAAATCTTTCTGAATCCGACGGACGCAAAGACATACTCACTAGACCCAATGCAGAGAACACGTTTTCTTCCACAATTGTAAATTTATTACGGATATCTGTTTCCGGAAGCCCCATCTTATGCTAATGAACAATTCCACAGACAAAGCTCTATTCAATAATTATCTAAAGAAACTAATCTAATTTACTCACTCTATAAATATCTAACTTCACTTTTTTGGCAGTGGGAACACGACAAATTGATCCACAATAGATGAAATCTGACCTATTTCTGCATTTTTAGGATTGCTTCTTCAGGTTGTCTCCTTTAAGTTGAATCAAATATCTAACTATAAAAATTATTATAAAAATTAAAATTATTTGAAGTTAAATATCGACAATGACAAAAAGTGACATCCTGTCAATGAATTGAATATGACAATACCTACTTGAAAAATGCTCACCTTTTATGTAAAAGTTTTTATATATTTTTAGGTATTAATAATATTGTGTGAAACTAACTACTCAGTGGACAAAAGCTCCAACCTGCGTTCAATTACACCCACAATATCTACCCATATATTCCTTATTATTAGCTTTTGTAACATTTTTTTACTGTTTTCGAAAGGTATTTTAAGCTAATATAAATCAAATCAGAGAACATACATATGACTTCATTGATAGGAATTGTAGGAGATTTGATTTATATTAGCTTAAAATACCTTTCTAAAACAGTAAAAAAATGTTACAAAAGCTAATAACGAGGAATATATGGGTAGTATTGTGGGTGTAATTCAACGCAGGTTGGGGCTTTTGTCCACTGAGTAGTTAGTTTCACGCAATATTATTAATACCTAAAAATATATAAAAACACATAAAATAAACAAATAAATTATTTATGTGCTTACATAGAGAGACTTAATAATTTTGAATTAAGTAATTTTTGCTTAAGTACTTCGGAGTTGCTTAATTAAAATTATATACAGGGTGGCCCGTAAGTAATATCCCATGAAGACATACTAGATATTTTTAATAAAATGTTGATAATAAAAAAGACACAGGGCATCAACGTTGTAATTTAGAAAGTGATTTTTTGAAATAATTATACTGTGTTTCACTGTATCAACTTAAAAATTTGGGAATAGATGTTTTTGGATATGAGAATTCATAATCTGTTGTCTATTTCGACGTATTTCCTAGAGGGCGCCACATCCGCCATACTTGTGACGTAAATGTGAGCCTAACGTATTTGGTCCTAACGTTATGACGCTTTTTATTTAAAAAATTTAAACCTACATTGTTTTCAAGGAAAAAATGGTGTACTTATCATTAGTCTTAGAAAATTGATCATTTTTGAGATAATAGCTTTTCAATAATCGTATCATTAAAGTATGGATCCACTGTTTAATGAATACTCGAGATTGTAGAGTAATTCATATATTTACAAGTCAAACTTTAAAATTAGATTTCTTTAAATTGATACATTTTAGCGATATGTAACAAGTAAAGCTTTTTAAAACTATTAGAATGCTTTTTATATATTTTTAGGTATTAATAATATTGTGTGAAACAAACTACTCTGTGGACAAAAGCCCCAACCAGCGTTAAATTACACCCACAATATCTACCCATATATTCCTTATTATTCAACGCCGGTTGGGGCTTTTGTCCACAGAGTAGTTAGTTTCACACAATATTATTAATACCTAAAAATATATAAAAACTTTTACATAAAGGGTAACCATTATGTCACATTTAATTCATTGACAGGCTGTCACTTTTGTCATTGTCGATATTTAATTTCAAATAATTTTAATTTCTATAATAATTTTTATAATTAGATATTTGACCCAACTTAAAGGGGGCCTCCTGAAGAAGCAATCCTAAAAATGCAGAAATAGGTCAGATCTCATCTATTGTGGTTGAATTTTCGAGTTCCCACTGCCAAATTGAAGTTAGATATTTATAGAGTATTTTCATTATACCAGGTTAGTAAATTTAGATAGATTAATTTCTTTAAATAATTATTGAATAGAGCTTTGTCTGTGGAATTGTTCATTAGCATACCTAGATGTTTGGTATCAGAGAATATCATTGATAGGAATTGTAGGATATTTGATTTATATTAGCTTAAAATACATTTCTAATAGAGTAAATAATAGAATGATGTTTTAAAATAACTAATCATTTTCCAAAAACTTCCTACCCTAAAATATCTAAAAGAAGAAATACAGTGGAATAGATGTCCAAAACGCCCTGTACGTTTAATACAAACATAAATAAGATATTTGTGTATATCATACAAAAAACCTTATTCAGTACAATTATCCAACTAAAAAGAAAATTATCGTAAAAGAAAATGAAATAAAAAAACTAACTAACTCAAAATTTATATATTTAAGTGAAGGAAATTTTACTTACTGCAAATAAATTTTACTTAATTCAAGATTGAATCTTATAATAAATTTAAATATAGGCAAATGTAGATATAGTTTACTTGCATGTATATAAACTAAACTATATTTTAATCCTGAACTTTGTTTTCATTTAAGCAAGTCAACATTGTTTAATTCTACGTAGAATTTATATATTAAGAACAAATATACCTATGTATAGAGATGGAATAAAAAAATACTTACTATCGACATTTCTACTGCGATATTCATTAGTTGTCAGGAAGTTTACACCAATTGCTGCCATTTCTAGATCTCGAGAAAAAATTCGTGATGTTCCCAACATTTTCATTGTGCTTATTTAAGCAGCGATTTTAGATCAGAATGAGTTAGTTTAGTTGAATTAGCAGTGGTTATTAAGTTTAGAGGTGCTAATGATTTGAATAGTGATTTGGATAGTAATTAATTTAATGTATTTAGCAATTACGTGGTTTGAATGTATAGAGTGTTTAATAAAACCTGTAAACGTTAATTAGTTGTCGTTTATGTTTGAATAGAAGAAAGAAAACCCTTAATATTATTTATGTAGCAATTAACACAAAATATTAAATATTTATTTATTTAAATACGATATCCCACAGACAAATGCCTAGTTACGGGATAATGCAGTAACAAAATAATTAATTTAAAAAAAAACTTAGAAGCCAGTTTAGACCTACAGTAAGCTCATAACACAATTTCTTATTTGTTTTAAATTTGAACTGAAAATGTAATTCAGGTACATATTATAAAATGGAGAAGATCTTAAGATATTTGTTAAGGGTGTAGATAAATAAACATTGACAGTTCTAAAATCGCATCTAGGTATTTTATAAATTAACTTATTTGTCCTTACAATAAAACCCTTTAAGAAGCATTAGAAGTTAAATTGTCAATATGTTTTGAAAAGAATAATTTAAGATCAAAATAAAATCCCAATTCCTTAATATAATACAATACTGTGTAATATATAGTAAAAAAAATATAGGATTTTTTTTCTTGTAAATGACATGACAGCACATTTTAAAGGATTAGAAAACATTGGATGTGATGTCATTTAGAAATAGATTAAAAAGAAGAGGCCCCAATATAGATCCTTGTGGTTTGTGAAAATTCTGCAGACAGAAATATGATATAAACTTAAAAAATTAAAAATGTTTCTTTAATTGAAATTTATAAGTGATTAACTAGTATTGCAGGCAATAAGTTGGAGATGAATATTAGACAAATTTCCAAATTTGTTTGTCTCTCTACATTAATTTCTTCCAGATTTTCATCGCTGTGTAAAAAAGGAACACTATTAATATTTTACTAATTATAATTTTCTGATGTCATTTTTATGATTTTATTTGTAGGGAGTATTTTAAATCGTTCACGAAAAACAAATTCTTTGTCAATTCAAATCTGGTGATCTTTAATTGCAACATTTTTCTCAGCGTAACATGGCAATACAACAACTTGTCAATAAAACACGCGGCGTTATATTTTTATGTTGTAGCAGGTTTTCGAAATGGATTTGGATAGAGTTCTAGGCATGTCATAATACATAGAAAGCGTTATGAATTTTGGTCTTATCTCCGACGAAGTCAACGAACCAAAGCACTGCGCGCCATAAAAAATACGTACATTTTAGAAGTGCCATGAGGCATTTGTCACCTTTCTAGCTCCCCGCGGCAAGTCGACTCGGCCGATTCAAATCCATCCAGAACCAATCACCGATACGTTCTTTTATTTTCGTCGGATCGCGGCTGCGATGTATGATTGATGCCGGCGCATAAATTAACGTCAGAATCGTACTGGATTGATAGTGTATCGGAGAGGTTAAATGCAGGTTATTTTCATAAGAAACGGCCCAGCGGAATCACCGTGGTTTCGTTATAAAGGAAGTTGATGAATTCGTGCATATTTTATTGGGTATACCTGCACGTATAATGGTATCATTTCAGAACTACGAGCATCATTATTTTGGACAATAGGTCGGTGCATCAACTATTTTTTGAAATGAACCATATTTTATTTTATCTTCAATCACTAATTACAGTAGGGTTTCTTTGCTTGACAGTGACAACGAAAAGTTGACGTTTATTGTAGAGTCAAAATCTAGCCAACGCACCATCCTTTTTAACAGGCTTTTATTAGCTTCACCTGTATATATGTATGTATGTAGGTATGTATGTATGTAACGAAAACTTTCAGCGTAATTTTCACCCATTTCAAGAAGTCTGATCAGCTTGAAAATTTGCACAGGGGTCAAGGACTGATGACATTACAATTATTTCATAATTTTGTTCTAATGTTCTGACTAGGATCATCAGAATAAAAAGAAACTATTTAGATTAGTTTGCAGGTTAAGTGCATACAATCCATAGAACGATGGTAAATGACATTGTCCTTTACCGATATAAGTAAAAAGAATTCTTGCCACTAGAGTATATTTCATGAAAATTAATGGTACGATTATGATACGATAGATTCACGGAACTTTTCTACATATATTTTGGAAATTATTGAATTATTAAGTCAAACTTATTATAATAGACCACTTCTGAGTTTTTTTGAAATAATTTGAGATTTTGAGAAAAAAATAATAGGAATAGTTAAAAAATAAGTTTCTGAATCAATTTTAAATCAGTAAACTTCAAGAACGGAAACGAAACTGAAGTTTAACAGAAATTCTGAATTTAAACATTTTGAAAAAAAAAGCGAAAGATGACAAGAAAATATTTTATTTCGACTCAAACAAATTTTTGGAAATCAAAAATTTTTGAAACGATAAATTTCGATTAAAAAAATTTCGAAAAAATACAGAATTCAAAATTAAAAAAAAATCAACATATAAAATTTTGGAGTTCAAAATTTAAAAAAAAAATTACATTTTAAAATTTGAAACAAATCGAAATACAAAATTTTGTAAATAATTTTGGATTTTGGAATTATGTAACAAAATAAAAATTTAACATTTTTAGAAATTAATAAAAATTTGGTCATTTAAAAAGCAATTCAAATAAATATTTTCGGAGGTCACTAAATGGTATTCGAATAGAAGAACTTGATTGCCCGAAGTTAACACGAAAAGTTCCATGCAATAGTGCTGCGTTAGATGAAATGGAAAGGTTACGTTAACATGAATAAAATGAATTTAGATTTGTTATCAAACATAAGATATTCAAAAAATCAAGGCTCTTGATTATAATTACTTTTGATATTGTTTTGAAGATAAAAATTAAGAAAACAAATTATAGTTTAAAAAAACTAAAAAACACGCTTTAATAGCAAACCGAACTAAAAAGTAGAAAATAATTTTCAAGTATCAAAAGTTTGTATTATAGCAATAGAAAATTCCGACAATCAATTACGACTAATTCATTAGGAATAAAATTAAATTAGAAATTAAATTATTAATAAAATAATTCAAATGTTGTAAAAAAAAACGTGGGGTGCAATTTACTATATTTTCATAATGACTTTAATTTTATAAATAGCTACACTACTGAAATAATTGTAACATTTAATATCAAGCACATTTATACATAGGCCATTGCTTTCGCCGAACATCGGTTACTTTATTGCTCCATGATGGAGGGGGTATTATACAATTGAAGCTACACGGGGGAGAGAAGAGTTGTACACTTGAAGGATAATAACATCAATGAAAAAATTGAAACAAGTAAGACAATTTTAACTTGTCCATCAAATAATGTATAAGTAATTGAATTAACAAACCCTGTAGATAAGGTTTATCGAGAGAAAGTACAATAAAAATATCACAGATTATTATTAATCTCACCACCCTGTGGATGATGGCTGATAGTTGACAAACGGATTTAAATGATACTAGTTTAAGTTATTTAGTCGAAAGTTGTTCTAGAGGTTTTGAGTTCTGAAGTTAATCTACCTACTCCTATGTTTTATTAAGTTTCCACATTTAGATGATACAGGATGAATTAAATAGTGTACATGTTGTTGATCTCTGACATAAAGAATGGATAAAATTATTAGAACTTATACCTTACGATTGGTATTTGGAAGTTAAGAAAACAATTTCTAAATATTACAGTTTAGATTATAAGAAAACTTTCTACTTTATAACAAATTTATTCACATCAAAAGCGAATTACCTTCGATGAAATAACAAATGATTTCTTACAGCTACAAACCACACGTTTACTGAATGATCACTTTTGCGGCAGAGTTGATTCTTGATAAAATTCGGCCGTTCTTATTGTTTTACTGAACAATTTTATCAAAAACACCTAATGCTTTGTGATTGGCTCTAATTCGACCGTCCTGTATTAAACTTGAAATCATTAAAATAACTATATTATACCAACTTAACTTTGCATTTAATTTGATATCTACCTGTTAATAGTTAAAGGTTCTGACAAATACTGACATTTCTAATAGTTGAAAATAATATTTTCGGTGTAACAACCCTTAAAATGCGTTAAATCAATATATACAATTAAAATACAATATTCGATCATTTTAGGTTATATAAAAAATACTTAATCTGATTCAATTTATTTTTCGGTAATGTTAAGTTATGATCACATCATGTCAGGTTATGCTTGGCACTTGATTTTCAATGGGTAATTAATAAAGAATATTGTAATTAGATACAATAATGACCTACACAATATAATTCTAAATACAACTAATATATACATAAAGGTGTTGATTTTACTTATGAATAATGAGTCAAAAGAGTACATACATACAGGGTGTTTCTTATGTAGAGGTCAAAAATCCAGAGTGGCAAAAAATAAGAGTTTCTTTGTTATATACAAAAAGTGAAGATATCTATTTTATTTGTACTATTATACAGGGTGATATATTTTTTTAAGCAAATAATGATACACAACTCTGCCACTGGTAAGTTTCTAAAGCTGATAATATTTTGCGTCATACCTACTGTCACATTAAATATGTACACCGAATTTGGTTAAATTATCTCAAGCGGTTTAGAAATAAAAAACTGATATTTTTTTAAGTTCAACAAAATCAATCAAATTTTAAATAATAAAACCTTTGAATAAAAATTTTCTGATATGAACAGGAAAATTTATTTTAAAAGAGAAATATATGAATAGATAGACATTTTTAAATAAACATATTGTTGGTTACCTTAGGTATAGCAAAAAGTTCTTCAATTTGAATTTTTGGGGATAACCTTTTTGATCACGTGATCAGATATAATAATTTTATTAATACATCAACATTATATTTAAAGATCAACAATAATAAATAAAAAAATAAGTATGTGACGTATATATCACTGAACTTATTTGTAATAGCAAACAATTAATTTAATATTATAATAAAGCTTTATTTTTGAAGAATTTATACTATATCTTGATATAAACGCGTATATATGTCTTAACTGATTTAATTTTCATTTGCTCACGTAGAACATTTAATGTTCAACTTTACATAAAAAAACTATAGTTTATAGCAGTATAAAATTTGGTAGAAAATGAACATCTGACTTTTAGTTTATTTTATATATCGACGACATAAAATACTGAAATAAGCATAAATAATGGCAATGAAAAATTGGTTATCTTACAATAATCCTGGAAAGGTAATTTTGCAAGGCACTTCAGTCTAAGAAGAATCAATCCACCATTCAAAATAGGGACCAGCAAACCAGTCATACGGAATAGGTTCCAAAGGGAAGAATAGCCAGCATAGGTGACTGAAAAATTATGAATGAACGAATAGCAATCGTACAAAAGTACGAAGGTAAGTACTAAGTACGAAGTACGAGTACAAATTCGAAGCATCAAGGATAGAAGTCGCCTTCAATTGCAGCTATTCGTTAGAATTTTCCTTTTGGCTATAATATGAGCATCAAATCAATTCGTTGTAGATTCCGACACAAGTCGTAATTTGTGATTATGATCACACCAATGAATCACAATAATTAATAGTGAATTTCGATAAAATTTCCAAATGTTTGGAATGTACAAATCAGTACAGAAACTACAAACTTCGTTCAACAAGCGCTTGACTTCGTACTAGAAAGAAGCGCCCTCGAACCTTGATCAAAAAGTTTTTTTATCTATCCAAAGAAATAAGATATTTAAAACGGGAGAATTGTAGGCAGAAATAGAAAAATACGGAAACTGAAAATTTTTATAATCTTAACAGGATTATATATAGAGGGTGTTGACTCAATTCTGGCCATTTCTTTTTATGCTTAATTCGTATTTTACGTTTAGTAAACTAAACTAATTTAAAAAATCAATTATTTTAAATAAAATTTAACGTAACAAATTTTACAAACATTTTTTAGAGTAGCAGTAAAACAATTCTAAACCATTCCGTTCTTACTATTAAAAATTAAAAAACACGGATATTTTCGGCATGAACGTTACACAGGTATAAGAAACAAGCATACACATAAGCGAATATCCGAGGCATTTAATATCAAATCTGACAACAACTATAATCACCGGGGCTGTCTTGTATGTAGAATTACATACATGAATAATTATTGCACCTCTCCTTCGCTCTTGTTGGTGCCTAGATACGAATAAATAACTTCCCGATAATATCTCGCAGCAAATGTGGCCCACTAGGCGTCGAAGGTGCATGTTAACTCCGTCCATGTGGGTAACGGACCGGCTTCCCGCAGAGTCTCGATCTGGGACTCCGAACACGTGGTGCTTTCGCCATGGGAAAGCCAGCCACCTCCCTTCTAATCAGATGGAGTACGATTTGCAGTCGTTAAGAGGCCTGCATCCTAAAGAGAGACAATGTTATCAATTGTTATCGCTTATACATTGTCCTGTTCAACAAAAAAGATTATTGATGTAAACTTCTCTGTATTGTTGACATTATATCAAATTTTACTTATTTAAAGACGGGTTTATGCAGCTTGAACATAAGCAGAAACTTTGTTTTTGTCTTAACTTTAAACTTTGACTTCGTTTACATTTATTGATCGGTTTATGTAAGTCAATAAGGCTGGCGTTTCAAGGACAAATAATCGTATCCAAAAATGCACAAAAAATACACCCAGCAGATGGAGGTTCTTATTAGCGTAATACTAAAATATAATTCTGAAATTGAATCATTTCCTTTAGCTTTTGAAGGGAAAATGTGCTGGAACACATAAAAAACCGTGAATTTGTACCTTAACACTGTGTTTTATACTCCGTGAAAAATAAGTGATAATTTACATAAATTTGAGCGTTACTTAGATTTTTTAAAAGAATTATGCGGTATGTGATAATGTAAACAATTTTCTGAATGAGCAGTTGACTAAACTGTAAAATTCAGGAGATTTCTATGATAAAACATAATAGGTGAACATTATGCTCTTTTTTGTTATTCCAAATGACTTTTCTGTCTGGAAATTGTCTTATATCTTGGAGAAAACTTGTATAATTGACATAGTGAAGACATGTTCTTTCTAACTTACTCAGATTTTTTTTTAGACTGTCTCAACAAACAGCCATGAGATTCGTTGAAAATATGTGTCTAGAAACGGCGCCCTTAAACTGGTTTCATGGGGAGACGCATATAACGCAAAATATATGCGTACAAGCTTGTAACATAAAAGTTCAAAGCAAGCTTACCTTAACCTAAAACAATTCATTTTGCGTTAATCCGAGCATTCGAGCATGTGCAAATAAATCCAAAATATAAACATATGCATAGTTCTTACAGAACTAATACTTTGCTTAATTCTAAATATATTGCATAAGTGCTCCCATAAGAAAATCAACTTTTAAGTTTAAACTTATTACTAAAACAGAGTTTGTGCTTATTTTCAATCTGCATGTACCCACCTTAACATTTACATTATTATTACACTGTAAAATTTCCGTGTTCATAGTTTTATACACTATGTCTTTTTTATACGTTTTACACAAAATGTGTTAAAATTACTAGTATTATAATACAATATACCGAATTTATACAGTGTATCCAATTAAGTCGGCACTATATGGGGAACTTATTTATTATTGATTTGATGTAAAAAAGGTATTCTTGGTAAAAAGTTCTTCATGGCCTAAAATCCAAAATGAAGTAATCACATTTCAATTTTTTGCAGTCGTATACGAGGTATGTCGAAAAATGTAAATTTTGCTCAAGAGTAAAGTAGCCTTATTTTTTATAATATCGAAAATCGTTATAAAGAAAAGTTGATCCTAATTGAAAACTACGGTCATATATCCAATATTATCCATCTATCATTAAAACACAGATTTTGTTATTTTTACAAACTTCTCTGTATTAGCATTGATAGTTTACGTCTAGAGATCGACATTAAACCTAGGAGGCACTGACAAACCATTGAATTTTTGACAGCAAACGTCAAAACGCTAGCGCTGTGTTGATTTTGATTGAAATTCAATTCATAATTTTTTACGATGTTGAACAGATTTTATTTAACCAAAATGACTATATCAAATAGATCGTTCATTATATTTGTTTACATTTCTTAACTAATTATTACATAATATAGTTTTGTTTGAGTAATTTCTCACTTAGAAAATGCTCACTTTTCTCTCTAATTTTGATTGAAATTCAAAGTGAACAATGTTATTAATTTGAATTATTAAAATGCAAATTTATTTTGAGATCTAAATGGAAAGGATCACATTTCCCTATTTTTCGAAACTGCTTCTTTTTTACAGAAGTTTTTACAAATATGAATATCTATGGGTTTCGGTCGGTATATCAAACATAAGCATGTTAATCAATGGCAATCTGAGAATGATGAATAATACCTCTCAAAAAGTCCCATTATGTAATTTTTTCGAGAAATTTAAAGCAAATCATTAATCAGTACAGATTTAACACCCACTCACGTTTATTTTAGTTAATTATGTTAACTCTATCTTATCTCGTATCTCCCTCGCAAAGGTTTCGTTAGTCGAAAGTGTAATTGTAAAATGTGTTCTCTTAATTTGATACACACTTGATATAGTCATCTATAACACACAGAACATGTCAGTACCTCAGTTAATGTCCGATCAGATCTGAGTTCCCTGATCTATCAGGACTATATTTCTCTGTGTAGCAAATTATAGTGACTTGCATTATGAAGAGAAAGGAATAAATACGTGAATACTTTTATTTATGGCAACAAAGATATTGTTTCTCTGCACCAAATTACATTATAAAAAAGGATATTGTGAAATATGGATACACATTGAAAATTCTATTTAATTGTCAAAATACTTTAGGGAGTCTATTCTGTAGAGGTAACTTTACGAAGTTATACCCTGTAAAAATATTTAGTCAAGTTGAATGTCAGTTACAAAAAAACAATCTGAAGGCTTTAATGCAACCACAAAACAAAGAAACGTAAAAGTGTACGACTATACCACCTACAGCAAAAAAAAACATTTATAAAAATAAACTCAGTTATATCGGTTATTAAATCAGTTAAAATTAATACCACTTTCAAAATCACCATCTATGTAAAATTTGTTGCTTTAATCAAATTTTACATTGACTAATGTAAAAATATTTATTAATATAATACATGCCAATACACTCAACTCAACGAACACAGTTATAAACTTGTCAACAAATGTAGGTACTTTATATCTCATTTCATTGTTTATACTTATTCAGTTTGATACAACAGTAGTTTCTTTTTGTCTTTATCCTCAGAAACATCGTACTTTATATTAATAAATAGAATCACACTGATAAAAATAGGTGACAATTTCCATATTTTGTTATGCTCTGTTATATTTACTGGCAATTTTTACATTATTCATATATTAAGGAAAAATCAAGTATATGTATATGTTGTTATAAACAAAGTCTAAGTCTCATAAATTCCTTTTTATTTTTATTTAGACAACCGGTTTAGTAGTAACCAAGACTACATCTTCAGGTCTAACAAGGACTAAAATATAAACAAAACACCCTATTATATGACTTACACATACAAATATAAAAGTTTAAAAGTTTAAAAATTTAAAAATAAGTAAAATATAATTAATATTACGCAAAAATAAATACTTACATTTTTTTATAAAACAAGAGTTGTCCAAGCTATCAAATACCAACGTATATATGTCATATATTATTACATTAATTATAAACAACTAATATGTCATTCAGTTTAAGAAGCTAACAGAATATAGAAATAAATTTTAAAAACCTCAACATTCCACGAAAATATGAAACCGAAGAAACACTATTTTTTGTTATAAAAACTTGTATAAAACCACTTACAAATAATAACTAACGTACACATTTAAACAACCCTCAACTACAAATCTAATATAAATTGCGGTCACCATGAATCTACAGGGTAGATAAAAATTACTTGACTATACTAACACTGAAAAAGTAAGCGTAGATTCGAACAGGCTTTGTGTATTCAACAAGTTAAACCCCCTATCTTTTGAAAACCTTAAAATTTCCAGACTTTCCAAATTATTCAGAATCATACCTTTATTGGCTACGTGTAAAATTTCGAAATTATTATTGATGTCACATATGTGGCCTGTGTCAAGTAGATGGTTTGCAAATTGTGAATTACCACTATCAAAGACTGTACATCTTAAATGTTCCTTTAACCTAGTTTTAAAATTTCGGAAAGTTCTACCTATATATATACTATTGCATTCTGAACAAGACAATTTATATACACCTCTTTCTTCCGATTTATCCAATTTATCTTTGTTGTTAAAAAACAAATTACTGACTGACTCTGAACTCTTAAATGCTATATTACAAAAAGGTTTAAAACAATTACTAATTTTATATGTGACTGGTCCTATATATGTAAAACTTGATTAAATTCTTAGTGCATTATTGTCTGCAACGGGTTGAATATTTACGCGATTATTATTTTCCTCATTAATATAAATTTGGTTCAGTAACAATTTGTTTTCTTTTTTATTTAGCAATTTATCAATTAGACTATCCTTGAAGTTGTGTGTTTCAGCAATCTGTTTAATAATCGACAATTCTTTCAAAAACGAATCCCTAGATATTTAGAAGGTATTTTTAACAATCGATCTAGATAACAATTAAATGCTGCTAACTTATGTGAAAAAGGATGATTAGAAAGGTTATCTATCACTAAACCCGTGTTAGTTTTCTTTCTATA
Organism: Monochamus alternatus; assembly: GCA_037114965.1. NCBI lineage: Eukaryota > Metazoa > Arthropoda > Insecta > Coleoptera > Cerambycidae > Monochamus > Monochamus alternatus. Next base: position 128,982,803 of record CM073426.1, read on the forward strand.
TATGTCAAAATTATGTTTATGATCTTTTATAGTAATTTTAGTAGTAAGGTCTAAAAAATTTATTGAATCATTATCTTGCATCTCCAGCGTAAATTTAATTGTGTCATGTAATTTATTGATATAATCCAAAAATAATTCTAAATCATCTCTCGTCCCATTCCACAAAATTAAGCAGTCATCTACATAGCGATAGTAATATGAAATAAATGTGGTAAAATTGTTATTGTTGATTATATGGTTATGTTCCAAATTATGCATGAATATGTCACCCATTCTAGCTGATATAACACACGATTTGTAAGAGACATGTATAATATATTCACATAAATCTATATTTATGTACAATTTAACAAGCAGATTTTTTTAACCCCAGCAACTTTTTTTCATGTCATTAAAAGTTAAAAGTTTTCGCTCTTTTCAACTTCACCTGTCGACACTCTCTTTATATGGATACAAAAATAATGTTAATATAGTTTTAAATTGGCTTCTGTTACATTATTCAGATTAAAAGAAATGAGAATATTTGAACTGATTGATGAATTCTTTGGCAAATACATTATATTTAACATGCATATTGTTCATTATTTATATTTTTACACACTAATAATCAGTCATGTATGTGAAATAATGATAGTTATTGAGAAAGTTTTCTCTATGCATACTTTTCGGTTGTAGATATAAAGGCAAATAGATAAAATGCAAGAAAATTTAAATTCCTCAGTAAAATTACAAATATTTTACAATTCCAACCTAAATATTAGAATATACAGTATGCGCCAAAAGTATGGAATAAATTCAATAAAAACGAAACAATTATTTTTTGGGAAAAATCCTCGAACAGGTCGATTTTTAATTTAAAAAATACATATTTTAGCGTAAAATGCGATTTTCAAATGTCATTTGTTTTTGTGTAATGACGTCATCGATTTTTTTTTAATGGCAACACCATATTTTTTTTCTTGATTCTGAAAGATCGTTTAATTCTCTATCAGACAGTACTAAAATTTTGCCCTCTTACATAGGAAAGTTTTCGAGTAAATGACGATTGAATGTTAGAAAACGTAAATTTTATCCATAAAAAAGTAACAATTCTGAGGTATGTAAAATAAAATGCAATTGATTAAATTTTATACTTAAATTAAATGTTCGAATTGCCATCCATCAACTTCTTGACAATGCGCAAGTCTGTGAAGAAATTCTGGGGTAACTGCGTATTTCGTCCCGAATGCGATTTTGAAGTGCTTCTAAATTATGTGGTTTATTAATGTACACTTTTGACTTCAAGTATCCCCATAAAAATAGTCAAAAGGTGTAAGATCTGGCGATCTTGCAAGCCATTCTATCGGTCCGCGTCTGCCGATCCACCTCCCAGGAAAACAGTTGTCCAAAAAATCTCGTACAGGGCGCGCATAGTGCGGAGGTGCACCGTCTTGCTGAAACCATATGGTATCGTCAGGAATGTCAGGGTCATTATCGTTAGGAAAAATTACTGCAAGGGCTGGAACAAGGTCATTTTCTAGAAACTCTAAATATCTTTGTCCTGTAAGAGTTCGTTCAAAGAAGAAAGGCCCTACTATTCTGTCGTCAACTATTCCAGCCCACACATTTAATTTCTGAGGGTGTTGGGTATGTGCCTCTGCCATCCAATAAGGATTTTCCCGACTCCAATATCTGCAAGTTTGACGGTTTACTGTACCATTCAGGCAAAATGTGGCCTCATCTGAAAAAAGTATTTGCCGGTGTAAATTTCTATTTCCTTAACATAAATCCATTAGAATTTCGCAAAAGTGTAAGCGGCGATCGGGATCATCTTCATTGAGTTCCTGCACAAGTTGAATTTTGTAGGGATGATATTTTTCCTTTCTCAACATACGTAGCACTGTGCTCTGACTAGTGTCATTGTTTAATGCAACCAATCGTGAAGAATTATGAGGATTATCCACCATACTTATCAAAATGTTCTGTTTCTGATTTTCATTAATGCTTGGACGTCCAGGTTTTGGAATATTTACAACATTGCCAGTTTATCTAAATTTAGACTTTACCTTACTGACTGTTGATTGGCTGATAGGGCGATCTGGATATTTTTCATTAAATAAATCGCAAACTTCCTGCTGAGTTCTTGTCATTTCCCGCATCCGATAAGAATTAAAATTTCAATTCTTTGAGTAACAGTTAAATGTGTCATAATACTTTAAATTGAATAATAATTTCTATGTCGCTTACAATACTTATTAGAAAGTCGGTGTGACAATGACACTTTGCAAATATTTTCACCTACGTGATCCATAAAAGAACTATGGAATTCGAAAAACCAAACTTGATAACGTTTTTGCTTTATTTTAATTGATTTACATTTTCTAACATTCAATCGTCATTTACTCGGAAACTTTCCTATGTAAGAGAGCAAAATTTTAGTACTGTCTGATAGAGAATTAAACAATCTTTCAGAATCAAGGAAAAAAAATATGGTGTTGCCATTTAAAAAAAAATCGATAACGTCATTACTCGAAAGTAAATGACATTTGAAAATCGCATTTTACGCTAAAATATGTATTTTTTAAATTAAAAATCGACCTGTTCGAGGATTTTTCCCAAAAAATAATTGTTTCGTTTTTATTGAATTTATTCCATACCTTTGGCGCATACTGTATAAATGAATACAAATTATAAAGTCGGCAATTTACGAAGGAATTTAGCATTATAATTGTAAAATCTCATAATATAAAATGGAATTTAGCCCTGTTTATTTCTTTAATATTAAAGTGTACTTAAAGTTACGTGAACTTACAGACAAATCAGTGCATTTATTTAATAGATTTTTGTTTAATAAACGGCATCCATTATTATGAATCACATGTTTTCAGTATACAATTACCAAAAGTAACGCCATTTAAAGCAAATGGCAAATTACAAAGAACATATATTTCTGTTAGTGTGTATATTAAAATGACTCCAAACTTTGTTATGTCTAGGTGACTTACACAATTATAGTCAACAAACACGCCAAGAACCCAATCCTCCTGAAATTAAAAAAGGATTTTATAGAGCAGCTACCTGTATTCTTTAAGCTGAAATATGAGACTGGTGTTCAAAATTTATGATTCTGCGTCACTGTCTAAATATATATGAAATAATAGAACAAACGCTCGCCTTTGATTCCTGCGGTTTTATGCCCCCAAATTTTGTTAACAGAATTTTAATGGTACATATATCTCCGAGTTCCCCGAATTTTGGGTACAAATTAATGTTTTGTGACCCTAAGAATGAAAATCTGAATTCACGTTCAGCCGAGAAGAAATAAATTTAGTTTTATTGCATTCCAAATTTAATATGTCTCTAACAAATTTGACCGCTTAACTTAAAATAAAAAATTGCAGAGATTAAAAGTTGTTTATGAAAACTGTAGTCTGAAGGAGTGCCACTTAAAAAATTGCCAATAACTAACGCTTTATGTGAAGAAGAAACCAGATAGTACAAGTGCCAATTATAAAGTTAATATTGGCCATATTTTTAATCCACTTAAGTTTATTGCGTAGTGCTTGGCCGAAATATTTCAATGACTGTTCATTAACCTTAATATTCATTTATTAGGTCTAATGAAAGATCTGTCGTTTCAGGCATTGCATAATCAGTCTCTAAAACTATCAGTTACAGAAGAGATGCAAAATATAAGAAATTACTATATTGAAATATTAAGACTTATAAACATATCTAGCTGGTATAAAAACAACTGAACAACCTGAAAGAACGCAAAGTTTTGGATACGAAATTAATAAAATGTCAAAGCCATAGCAATATCTGCTTTAGTGTTATACGGAGATATTTATGTTGAATACATAGTATATAAAACCTTAATTTTGTAGTTTCCGAGAAAAACGTTTATTGAATTTGTAATACTTTCAACCTTTACGTCTCTAACATCATCGTAATGCAGGCGATTTTAAATACTGAAATTCGATTTTAGTATTAATTAACGTTTTTGCGTAACGCGTGATTGCATTAGTTTTTCAAGTGTATAAAATGGCTTAGGTACGTGTATAGCAACTTGGAGTTGTGTCGTCTGTACACTGAACGATATTCTGGTAGACATATACCAAATGCAGTTACTTTTATCGAGATAGTGCAACGTGATCGTGACAAGGAAAATTTACAACCGAATCGTGGAAGAGATGGAGGTCCAGAGTGTCCCTGGCGTATTGCAGCAGCTTAGGAAACACAGTTTAGAGATTGTGGAAGAGAATCCCCAAATAAGTACCAGACAAGTACAAGGAATATCCCAATCAACAGTGTGCCGTACATACAACTGTATGTCCCTACCATGTATAGCATTTCCAAGCATTAATACCAAGGAATTATCCCTTACGAATTAGATTTTGTGTGTTGCTGCAACAAAATGCTGAAAATTCCAGATTTACAGCTGACGTGTTAGTTACAGATGAAGATACTTTTACACGGAATGGGATGTATAACATTCATAATATTCATGTTTGGGATTCTGAAAATCCGCACGCAATTCAATGGGCTTATTTCTAACAACGTTTTTCCTTAAATATTTGGACAGGAATTGTCGATGATTGATTGGACAAAATGTTCGTGCGTACCTTAATGAAGTGCAAGGGGTTCGACGGATTGGCAAGGAGGACTGGTACCATGGCCGCCACGATCTCCTGACTTAAATCCTTTGGATTTCTTTTTATGGGGATATCTAAAAAGTGAAATGTATCGTACTGAAGTGGATACTACTGATGATTGACGCGGACGTATCACAGCTACTGCCAATAACTTATAAGTTCAAAACTGGCATAAACTATACATTTGTATTAGTTTGTAGAACCTGGTAATATGGGTCCAAATGTGTTTTCCCGTCGGTGGACAAAATTGTTAACAGTTATTCTAAGATCAAGTATCGCAAATTAATGTATGAATTAAAACTACAAATTAATTTTATAGCATAATAATAACAATAACGACAAAAGCAGTTAAATTTGCTAATGTAAAACAGGTGTTATACAATTTTATTTAATTCTTTCTTTGATAAATTTCTTCAATTTTATTACATTTTGACGCCAACTGCATGCTTTCCACAAGGTCAGGTTTTACAATGGACCAATTTCCAGTGCCCAGCAGAAGAGTATTTTTAAATCATTTTCGAACTGCCCTTTTTGATTTTTTGACAAAATTGTAAGAATCCCTTGTACATTATTTTTTGTTTAATAAGTTCAGATCACCCTATATAGACACGTCATTTAAATAAAAAAATACAAAAAAAACACATACATACATTACAGAAAGTTAAAAAATGAATTACACGCTTTGAAACATGAGGTAAGAACAAACTCATTATGTTAATATGATTAACAAAAGTGTGAAGTAGATCATAATTTCCGCACATTTTATAAAGTTGAGAAAAATGAATTATATTGATGTTTTTTTTCAATAGAAGCCGATAATAAACATGGTAAATTTATATAATCCTTTTTCTCATTATATACCAAATAGCTATATCATGAAAAAGCAGAAAAATCAGTGACCTCGGATATGTATTGCGATATGGACAACCTCTCATAAAACCATATGTTGAGTGTGGCCAGTTTTATTTTGAATATGATTCTATACAATATCACTGATATGAAATTCAAAAACTTAACTAAGTTATTAAGGACTATAATGTAATGGTGATTATTTATTTCACTAGTATTTCCAATTTTAAAAACATGACATATACGTAGGTACGTAATAGTGACCAATCCCTTTAATTATTAGAACCACAACAGCTAGTACCTACTCGAAAAGGACGGTGTATCATGCAAAACTCATTCAAAATTCAGTCCATTATGCGGATTGTACTAGAAATCCTGTCCAGTCTGCATGGAGCTTTATTCAAAGTTACCGCGGATTAAAAATGATCTCCATATAAAAGAAATATCTAACGAGCTATTTGAATAATCCCCGGCACTGCGGCAAACAAATTCCTCTCCCCAAAAAAATACCTTAATAAAGATACAATTACTACACTTTATCATTTCAGGATCGGCCGCGACGCTCATTAATATCTGAGGTAAGCTTTCAGAGCGCGAGCTGGAGTATAAATAACGCAGCGATAAGATCTCGCAGCGAATGTGGCCCACTAGGCGTCGAAGGTCCGTGTTAACTCTATCCGAACGGATGAGCGGAGATTTTAGGGAAGATACCCGGACAGGAGACCAATTGCGTTAAAAATGTACCAACAGATTATTTTTTTCTTAAAGAGTATACGGTGTAACAGCAACAAATCTTAAGGGAATTATTCATCTTAGAATAACCAGAAGAACAATTTTAACATTTTTTTTCAAAAAATATTTCTAAGTAGGTAGGTACTCTAAGATCTATCAAAGACGAAATAATGTTTAATCTGTGGGGATACTACAAACTTGAATATTAAACAAACAATGTATTTTGTAACCTATAATTAAGTGTGTTTATAAATCATAACTTTATGACTGCTTTCAGCATGAGCAAGTTATTCTTACTAGGGGAGCACCATGTAGGTACGACAAACAATATAAAAGAATACAAGTCAATCGAGTGCATATACAGCAACACAATTGGCGTTAATAGATGCATGTGTACCTAAAGTATGATGCATAGTTAAACGGATATAATGCAATGACCCTCTAAGAGACACCATAAAGATTCTTAACCTTACAAATTTTAGTAGCACGCTTCTGTCAATTTTATTTTTATCTATATAGAAATTTTGATGTAAAAATATTTATAAAGCTGCCTCATACCAAATTTATATATCTACATTATACTTGGTTTTTTAAATTAAGGTTGAAGACGTTTAGAAAATTATTTAAATGTAAACTTACCCTGTAGTTAGAAATCTTTTTGTAGATCCCATATGTACTTATATCGGTTCAGGAAAGGAAGTTGCATTAGTTTGAAATGATTTTTTTGCTTAAGCAATATTACACAAAAGAAATGCAATATGAAAATTGATGCACTAATTGTCACTAACAAATAATAACTACAAGTGGTACCATCTCAGTTACTATTTATAGTAAATTTTAGGTATTTACTTATTTGTACAATTTTGTTATATTAGTCTGTCTGTCTGTCTGGTGAACATAATGTGTACTTGTCTTATTGTTGTTTTGAATTCGGAAGTTCACTTGCTATCTTCTATTCTTTTTGCATGTTGTTTTCGAAAGCCTGCGCACTGGTAAGTAGTACTTGATGGAATGGTCTTCACAGAGCAATTTCACTATGTAGACTTCAGATTAAAGTAAAAAATGATTGATATAAATTAATTGCTATACACAGCAAATGACAAGAATTTATACTTGTAGGTTATAATTTCTTTGAAGCGGCATTCCTTTTTCTTCTACAACATACGTCTTTAAATCCTTCTGTGTGAAAATGCTTTCTGCACATTCTTTGGTTATCTGGATAAAAAGTATCATTTCAATTGCACGTTAGTACCTTCTATTCCGCTTTTTTTTCATCTGAGGTTAATTTGGGATACTATAGAAACTAATAGATACAACGCCTTGAGGCCACAATATAAGTTGTGCCCCCAAGGCAACAACGCAGCATAATTTGAAATTTGATATGAAACTATGTGTTATCTACAGAACTTAAATAACAACCAACATGTAACGGTATCAAATACTAGAATAACAATTATTACGCCAAAATACGAAAATAATTCCAATAACGCAAACATAATAACAAGGGATACAGATATAGTCTTGGTAAGTGTAAATACATATCGCTTCTACTAAAGATAACTAGATAACTTATTGTAGTAGATAACAGATTTTAGTTGAGGCCTACTTATTAACGGTTAAAATAAATTTATTTGTACCCAGTAGGCTTAAAACTGTGTCAGGTACAAATTTTATAACAGTTTCTAGATATATTCTCTGAAGCTATCTTTTTGTAGCATAATTCTAGTTTTTCTTTAGTCTAATTGGGTATTTTGCCACACTTCTGAAAAAATAAAGATTAATTGAATAAACTCTGCGGCAAAAGGATCAGTCAAGAGTTAGGCACCTATTTTTGAAACTAAGTTTGCCTAAACAAGAATCTCGCACTGAAAAAGTATAGAGTATTTCGAAACGTCAAAAAATACGGAAGTGAGCCAGAGTGATATGATTTTTGATATATTCGCTAAAATAGTTGACTGGGATATTCTTTTGTGATGAAAGGTTGCTTGAAAATGAACATATTCCCTTTTGGTCGAAAACAGATTTTTAATATGTTTTGTTTTACGTTCAGGTTATTTGAATACTTAAGACACATTTTAAAAAGATTATTTTTTTCATAAATAAAAGATAGATTTTCACTTGTAACCTATTTCCTTTTAAACGCATTTTTCCTTTTTTCATATGTACAGTTTTTGTATTATTTTTTATATGAGACTGTAATATTTCAATAAATTTCTTCTTCTTCTTCTTTTTGCTAACGTTGTTGACTAGGTATTTTCTTGTGGTGAACGGTTGCTTAAAAATTAAATTGTTCTCTTTTTTAAAGTGACCCTAAATTTTGCAAATATTTGCAGTAGATTAATCAACAATTCTAACAGTCATACATTTCCTTGTTTAATATATTATATTTTTGTATACAAATTTTAATATTGTTATATACTTTTATATAAAAATATTTAAATCGATCAAGGAAAAAAATTGAATGTTTAAGTAGTTCCAATTTTAATTTTACTCTCAACGACATTGAGGTAGCATTTAAATATGTTAACGTTTAAAAAAATCAAATAACATATATCTTTTCCCATAGGAAAGGTTATCTTTAATAAATATCCGTTATTTTTTGCTATTAAAAAGCATCCCGTAAAAGACATTCTCACTATTAAAATCCACTAAATCAATTTTGTAATATTACTGGGAAAGACGGACCACCCCTCTAATCATCCAGAAGTGCACACTCGATCGATCATAATCCAATTATCCGACCTTTGTTGTCAAATACGTTTGGATATGCGAACATTTCTGTAATTATTTTGTTGATCTCCTTATAAAAGACGATGAATTTTAGTATAATAAACAGGTAATTTGCTTTGTCTGACTGACAGCTTCTCCATCATTTTTAAACCATAATCTGTTCGTACCTACGTCCTCTCTAAACGAGCATTACCCATTGCAATTTTAGAATAATAATATGTCTGTTAATGGGGACTTGCCATTAATTACTGTAACGTTTTTTACAGTATCATTTATAGATTTAATGGCGCATCGCCCAGGACGAGAGGTCTGCGGTTAAGTACCTACGACAATGTAGCTCGCTTCCTGCAAATCGAGCCACTTAGGCCGAGCAAGAAGTAGCAGACCAGTTACATCTCACCTGCACTCGATTTATATGTGAACCTACATATAAAGGAACAGCCAGTTCAGTTTTCGGTCATCTCACCTGTGGCATACTGATGAGGGCTAACAACCCCGAAACCTGTCTATGTCTGGTGGAGTGGCCGACAAGGGTTCTTGGCTGTTCACACAGATACTGCAGATGTGAATCAATGCCGGTCGAGGCATTAGCCCGCGGAGTAGTTGTTTCCTGCAGTATCATTTATGGTCTTTCAGATACTTTTGAATAATGGGTTCATGGGCAAGTATATGATATTAGGATAATTAACTTTTTGTTACTACTTATTCAATCGCTTATGATTAATGGGTAGTATTGGATAGCAAGAATTTTTTTTAATTTGAAATTATGAATTGGAAAAAAATACTTTCCATTTAAAACAACGCTTTAATCTTAAAGGATAGAATGAAGTGATAACATAAAATTAATTGTACTAAAACCTAAAAAAAGTAAATTTATTATAAAAGTATTATAGTTAGTTAAGTGTTATAAATATTTTAAGAAGTGGTTTTTATTTTGTGGTTTTACAGGATTAAATCTTCCTTATTTTCAGTTTTGAAATATATAGATATAATACCCTTATTTTTAACTTACTATGTAATCTAGCATTTATGGTATATAATTCTGGACCATACTGTACAATGCCATCAGAAGGATCCAAAAACAACGTTGTAAAATACGTTAAAAAACACGTCTCTAAAATATCTTTTTGGGCATTAAAATAACAAGGTTTAACTTACGTTAGTTAAAAACCTTCATAAAATGTCATTATTAAACGTAAAACTTAAATCTTATTAATACTAAAAATGATCGTTCCACATTTACTAATATTAAACGCTTGTACTTTGGTTACCAGAAACGTGTAAAACCGCGACATTTTTAAGTTGATTGTACGTAAAAAAGACACGGCTTTTTCAAACGTTGTATGGACATTATAAACGTTTTTCTAACGTATATGTGTTTACTGGGTATAGTATTTAGGTATACACATGCGAACGGCGTCTGACGTCACAGGTTTACGCTGTGGTGGCGCGGCCAGATTAAATTTATAAATACTGTAAGTCAAATACCATTTCGAAGAAAAAACGTATTAGTTTTTTCTTCTTCACGTATTTGGAAAAGTCATGCAATTTCCCCATTTTCTAGAATCTCATTTACATCCAGCAATGCCTCTTCCAATTTGCAGGCAGCCTGCGTCGTGAGCCTCACAGGAAACGCCCTGTTCTACAAACTGAAAGCAGAATTAATAAAATGAAAGACGGACAGTTCCCACGTCACTAGATTATTCCACGGCAAATTTAATTCCGCACGAGCCAATGAATCATTCCGCGCATTCCGAGAGCAAGTGCCTGCGAGGCTCATCAGAAAGCAGTCCATCTGGTGACAGACAGATTATGGCTTTCGCATTGGAAATCAGCCTTGCTGAGAGCGGCCGGCAGACCGCCGTTGTTAGCAGATTTACGGCGTCGGTCGGCGATGGGTCTAGGAAACGTTTGTGGGCCTAAAGGATTATCCTGCCCCCAGTTACAAGAAAATTGCGGCCGGCCGGCTACCGGAAGGCTGGCTGTAAATCACGTAACTGCGCACAGGAAAATAGAATCATCATGACTTGTCTGGCTGCGATATTTATGGTCTTTTTGGTATTTTAATTCTGCGGTAAACCGCATTCGATTATGTGCTGCGCTACCTGACTTATGAGGGGGTGGAGAACGGGTTTTGTGAAATGACCTTTGCAGTCATTCGTAGAGTTTCAATGGCCACTGAAATATTTTGACAATGTTAAAGTAAAATTTAAAGGTACGGAATGTCGAATGTGTCAACTTTGAAGCGATGCTTGTTTACTCTTTAAATACGGTTTTACAAAACCAAACTGGCAACAAAGTCAAAATAATTCTTGAATGAAAAGAAACCGATCAAATATGTGATTATAAAATTGTTGCATAAACAAATAATTGTAAATGTCAAGCATTGCTAAAAGAATTTCTAAAGATATAGTAAATATATGTATCTGCATATGGTATATTTTCTGGTAAATGTTGTAAAAGGTACAACATTTTTTTAATTAGGATATTAAATTCGATTTAGAGAAAAAAATTATAGACAAAAGAAGTCTGAATCTATTGCTTACCTTAACAACTATAGAGAGATAAGAAAAGATCTAAAGAAACACTGCAGTTTTTTGGGAAATTGACTTATCGAATTGTGGCCAAATTACTGGCGAGTGATTTTACCGAATCTTAGTTGTAAAAAGAAGTTTACATTTAGAACGTCTAAACGAAGTATGTTTTAATTAACTGTTGACAAGTAGGTTTTTGATGTTAACATTTCGATGTGAACCTTATTTTCCACTATCAGTCATCTCATTTTATACAGGTCGTAACTTCGCCATGCATCTGATACACCAATTATGACTGCAACCTTGATAGGTAGCACATCATCCAGTGCATGCTTAAAAAAAACCGAGTTCAAAAACTATCTATACATAAAAAGCGGGAAAACTGTAATAACTAATTACTTATAAATCAGTTGAAGTTTTGAATTCTGTGGTAAAATAATTTGAATTAATTTTATGTGAAAAGATATATACACACAAGAAAATATATATTAATATTAATCAACATGGTTTTTGTAAAATGAGATCAACTGATATGAATTTAATAACTTTGCTGACAAAGTTTGGGCTGCCCTTAAAGTATGATCTCATGTGGATGTTGTGTACATAGACTTTGCCAAGGCATTCGACAAGGTGAACCACAATATTTTATTATCAAAGTTATTTTTCTATGTTGTGAGTGATTACCTTTTAAGTTTGTTTAGTTCCTACTTGCAAGGTAGAACTTAGTACGTCCGATAGCGAGGTGAGGTATCGAATTACTTTTTGGCAAGATCTGGTGTGCTTCAGGGTTCTAATTAGGGTCCCCTGCTGTTTATTATTTTTATCAATGAGAATATGTAGATAGCTTCAAACTTACAAGGTGCTTTAGACAGTATAAATATGGGTGCATTACAAATAAATTGCACTTTAATTTAAATAAATGTAGTCTGATGACATATAGTAAACATAAAATGTCAGCACATTACATATACAGGGAATCCAAAAATGATGCATTCATTTTAATATTGAGCATGGACTTCTTAATCAAAGGAGCGGTTCAGTGGGTGTTGGAATAAATTTTGCGAATTTTTGGAGTTGAAGGAACAACTCTAACTAGGGTTAAATTTCAACAAACCTGTATGTATTACAAATTTTTTTATACACAAGGTAATGATAGTAATATCATGAAATTTTCTGAACTCAAAATCTGATAAAATATCCTAATGTTTAATTATGGTTAACAACCTCTGAAACTATTTCAACATATCTATTGACAAATATTGTAGTTTTTAATACACATAAGATTATTTGTTATTCTAACATATATGGAATTAATTTAGTCTTTTGATAATTACTTTAAAAGTTTATGCAACTTTTAAGCCGTTTTAATAAGAGTCTTACGAAAGTTCAGTATGCAGGTATTATTGGTATTGTATTCACAATTTATATATCTTTTCACTCTCATATCTTTGGTGGTATATTTATTAAATTTTTGCATTGGATAATCTATATGTTGGCTTTATTTTAAGTGACAATCTATAATTATTCGTAAATATTTTGTGAATATTTTTTATCATATTTAAAAAATATTTATTTGTGTTATTTCTAAAGAATTAAAAGATGGTAATGCAGATTTATACAGAACAAAAGGTATATATATATATATATATATATATATATATATATATATATATATATATATATATATATATATATATATATATATATATATACTGTTTTATCTATATTCAATGACAGCAACTTATAGTCAAGCAATTCTTTTATAATTGTCATATCATGTTGTACTATTTCCTTTAGATTATCCTAATTAACACTTTCATAGAATATGGCAGCATCATCTGCAAAATTAATAATTATACCTTTTATTTTAATGCCATATGTTATTAATATAAATTAAAAATAAAAATATATCAAGTATTGTACCCTGTGGTACTCCATACTGTATGGATTCAGTTTCAGTTTGTCAAATAACTTCGAATTAAAAATAGTGTAGCTCATATAATGGCAATATCTTCTAAATTTTCTAATAATGAATGACATAGTATTCAGAAAAATATCAAATTATTTTTTTCTAAAATTGCACGTTCCTTTAATACAAAATAATATGATATGTTAAAGAAATAACAAATTTGTCAATCAGTTGTCTAAATAATTTCAAATGTCAGATATCTGGTTACTATATTATTATACAATACTGCAGTAACCTGTAGCAAACCTTAAATATTATTAAATATGCAACTTTATAAAAAAATCTATTTACAATTATTTTTGTTTACTGTATAATGGCTGTATTTTTAATTGTATTTTGTGGTAATAATTAATTTAATAAATGCGTAATATGTGATAAAAAATAGTTTACATTTTACTAGAGCAAATCTCTTTACCTTCTACAACTGCCATATATGAGTACAAATCAAATTACATTACTATAAATTTTCAGTATTACCTCTGAAATACTTACAACAAAATAAGGTGAACTTAACTACCTATTTTATTTGTACATATCGTAATTGTAACAATGTTATCCGTGCAGTGTTTATTACCTTTCCATTTGTTATAAGTACTCTGCACCACCATCAGACATTTGTTTGATGGCTGTCACTTCTACTTGGATAGGAACGGTAACGTTTCTTTCATCAAGAAAAGTAACGGCATGAATAGAGGCGATTTTTTGCCTGTAACGAAATAATCCTCTAACAAAACAAACCCGCCAGCTGTTTATCCAAAGACAATACGAATTAACTTCTAAAATGCGGTCTCATTACCAGAATGTCAAATCCCACTCAGCGGGTGGCCAAAATTGCTACCGTTCTTAATCCCACTTGGCGGGATAGCTCGCCTAATTCTTTCTTTGTTGTCACGCAACTGTCCGCGCTCTGTCACTGTCAACCACACAATTACTGTTAAATAGCCGGTAGTAACTGACTTTTTCTGTTTCACACCCAGCACGACTTAGGGAGGCACTATTTTGAGATAAATAGCGTAGTTGGAACAGTCACTGTGACCTAAACGAAGAAATAATATTAGGTATAGGGTGATCATCCTTAAACGTTACATTCCACAGTCACTCTGTTATTTTAAGAGATATCGAAAAATTTAAACGTGCTTTAATTTTTCATAAGGATTTCAATTTTATTATAAAAAAAACATTCGATCATCATACTACACAGATATTGATATAAACTTGTTTTTTTTTCCAAATGAAACATCCTATATATTGTTATATTTATTAATTCTAATTTTCCTGATTGCATTGAATAAATATACAGTATGCGCCAAAAGTATGGAATAAATTCAATAAAAACGAAACAATTATTTTTTGGGAAAAATCCTCGAACAGGTCGATTTTTAATTTAAAAAATACATATTTTAGCGTAAAATGTGATTTTCAAATGTCATTTACTTTCGAGTAATGACGTCATCGATTTTTTTTTAAATGGCAACACCATATTTTTTTTCCTTGATTCTGAAAGATTGTTTAATTCTCTATCAGACAGTACTAAAATTTTGCTCTCTTACATAGGAAAGTTTTCGAGTAAATGACGATTGAATGTTAGAAAACCTAAATCAATTAAAATAAAGCAAAAACGTTATCAAGTTTAGTTTTTCGAATTCCATAGTTCTTTTATGGATCACGTAGGTGAAAATCTTTGCAAAGTGTCATTGTCACACCGACTTTCTAATAAGTATTGTAAGCGACATAGAAATTATTATTCAATTTAAAGTATTATGGCACATTTAACTGTTACTCAAAGAATTTAAATTTTAATTCTTATCGGATGCGGGAATATGACTAGAACTCAGCAGGAAGTTTGCGATTTATTTAATGAAGAATATCCAGATCGCCCTATCAACCAATCAACAGTCAGTAAGGTAGAGACTAAATTTAGAGAAACTGGCAATGTTGTAAATATTCCAAAACCTGGACGTCCAAGCATTAATGAAAATCAGAAACAGAACATTTTGATAAGTATGGTGGATAATCCTCATAATTCTTCACGATTGGTTGCATTAAACAATGACACTAGTCAGAGCACAGTATCTTGTACGTATCTTGAGGAAGGAAAAACATCATCCCTACAAAATTGAACTTGTGCAGGAACTCAATGAAGATGATCCCGATCGCCGTTTACACTTTTGCGAAATTAGTTATAGACTACATTATGTAATCTGTAACTTCTCGTATCGTTTCTTGAACTTCTAAAATAGTTGACCTATCTATAAACACTATTCTATAAATAACCCCACAAAACTGTATGGTGGTGTCAAGTCTTGACTATTCGCCTTCCATCGTGTGGTGCTCTCTTTCTATATAACTATTATCCAAATATTCCACTTGTTGTTGTCAAATGTTTTGCTATGACGTATACCAAAGAAAAGAATTTATTACTATATGAATATAAAATGAATAATATAATGTTGTCTAGAGTTGAAACGATGACCAAGACAAGACTTAACAACCCAAATTGCAAGAGGAAGAACTTTTACAAATGTAAGAAGGGGTGATGTGAAGTGAACATTAGCTGAAAAAATAAATACTGCATTTCTATTGTGAGTATATATTTTATTTCAAGGACATCCAGCCACTTGAGTGGAAAAGTTCAGCTCTGATTCTATTTCGCCTATTTTGTCCATTACTTATTATGTAAAACTGTCCATTTCTGTACTTTACAACGTCTACCAATCAGCTACTGGCGTTATTGCAAGACAATACAGGACATGATCTTGCAAAAGTGAGCAAGAACAAAACTTTAAAGAAAGATTTCTTATCTCAGTCAACACTAAATAACATTAAGAAAATAGAATTTATGTGAATTTCTTAAACCAGTCTGCAAATAAGTATTCAAGAAGTTATATAAATCTTCTGTCCTGTTTATATCGTTGACACTTTCCAGTAACATATCTGAGAAATAGTCAACGTTCTCCCAATCTGGGTAGACATAATGCAACATATTTTTAATAAAAACTTAAATTATTGTCTCCCAGCCTGTGCAAAAGAACGTAGTATCTTGGATTTGATATTGGGAATTTTTATAATTAAATAGGATTTCACATCTTCAACATTATCAATTGCAAAGTTGGCATTTTCGTTAACGAGAAAAAGAATTAAATCTTAACAACAAAAGTATTTACTTTTAATCCTAGGAGTTAAAGTTTAAAGTTTTAATCCTTAGATTAAAATTAAATAAACCACTGAAACTGCCACTACCCTCATCTTTTGAATACCGACCACAATTCGATGACCCTTTCCAGTAACATAACTGAGAAATAATCAACGCTCTACCAAACTGGGTGGACATAATGCAACATATTTTTGATAAAAACTTAAATAATTGTTTCCCAGCGCAGTAAAAGAACGTGGTCTCTTGGTTTTGATATTAGGATTTTTTATAATTAAGTCGGATTTCACATCTTTCACATTATCAATTGCAAAGTTGACTGATTCATCAGAACAGCATGCGCTTGCAACTCCTAATATTAGGACGACCTATAAAGAAGCTTTCTAAAAATTTTTTTGTTGTTTTGTTTTGTCATTTTTAAAGCGTTTACCTTCATCATCAAATATAAATTATCAGGTGCACTATTCAATTGAAGCTCTTTTCACAACACAGAATAATAGTTACAAGTGTTTAAAATCCGTACGTTTACCGTATAAACGTTTCGTAGCAAGAGTTTTGCTTTCATTCGCCGTAAATTGTCGTGCTGATCATTGTTAATATAAATTGTTCCACTTTTGTTACAAGTATCAAAGAAAAACTAAAGAACAATGCTAATATGACTATTATTATTTTTAGGTTATCAGCAGCAGCCTAACACATTGCAACGTTGTTACAGTTTTAACGAGTGTCTCAGAAACTACAATTGTTTACTTCATTAATACTGATAGAAAAAATAAATTAAAAAAAAAATTATGAAAAAGGTTTTTCTTAATCTTAATTGTACCTTAATTTGTAATGCCGTAACATAATTTTGCATATTATTGCTGTTGTATATTTATGTTTGTATTGTACTTGTAGACAAACTATTCATTTTAGACATTTTTTTAATAAATTGTTTGTTTATTTTCGTCAGATATGCGGCACTCATATTCTGAACACCCTGTATAGCATCATCAGAGTTTCCACTAACTAAAAAATAAGGGAACGTCGCGACGCTGACGTCTGGAGTACCATAGCGATCTGCATAAAAAATTGAAGCAATGTTCATAGTCAATCAGAAATTGCACATCCTTTTTAGTTCCATTAAAATAGATGTACGTGTATTAGACTTATTGTACAATCGTTTGCAATAATAATGACACTTTTTTAAACGAATTTGGTGATTTATTTCGAACTGCTGACGTATTGGTAATGAAATCTACTTTTAATATGCAATATTAATATTTAGTTTTTCCACTGACCAATAGAGATCTAATAAAATTTATGCATAGAACTTTCAGTTGTTTAAAAGTTGTTTATTGATTTAGTGGCATTACTATTGCAAAGGATAGTACATCCCTCTAACAATAAAAACATCCATGATGCAGATCTACTGCAGCGGAATGCGAACCCACAGATGGATAGATCGAAACTTACTATGTGTAATGGCGGAACGGGTAGATACCGTGCCTTTTCAGAACACTTATCAGCTCCAGTATTGGTGAGTAAAGTTGCAGAAGTTTACCTAAAGCAGTGGCTGTAAACTCTTCAGAGTTCTTCAGTCCAAGGTATTTGGTGATCAGCTTTTGGAATTTCACCAATTGTGTGGACTGCCAAGAACTCGGCAAGTACAATTGCCTTTTTAATTTCTTACAAGGAACTTGCGGCATGCGATGTTGGTCGGTCCAAGGGCTACATACTTCCTATACAGAGAAATATAATCATGTGTTTCAGAATCAGCGTTTACAATCAGCGCTGGGTTTACATCTTCAACATCATCCACAGAAATTTTATAAATATCATCCTTCCGTAAAGTTCGAACTTAAATTTTTTAACTCTTATTTACATGGAACAAAACAGTATATAGAGTTGAGTGGACGGAAATCCGTGAAAATTTCTGCAACTTCTGAGGTTCCTCAAGGCTCCATACTAGGTCCCCTATTATTTATAATATTTATTAATGATATTATTACTGACTTGGATGTACACTATTTCCAGATGATATGAAACTTTATTGGAAAATAGAATCTACAACTGATTGCTTAAAATTCAAAGTAGCTTAAATATAGATATTGTTTCCTATCATCGAAGAGATCATGCCTTTGAATTTGATTATAAACTGGATGGATCAAGTCTTTCTCGTTCTGAATACTTTTGCGATCTGGGCGTAATCTTTGATCATAAATTAACATTTTCAGAGCATGTCAAAATAGTGGTATCTTCGGCTTCTAAAAATGTAGGTTTCGTCATAAGAAACTCGCGAGGCTTCACCAATCAGTATAACATAGTCACCATAGTTTGGTATCCAGGTTATAACATCTACAACAAGTATATTGAAAATGTACAGAGAAGATTTTTGAAATTTCTCTCTTATAAGCTGGATCGTAACTACTCTCCCATAGGTGTACCTCAGAATAATCTTCTCAGAAGATTTTCCCTACCTAGTTTTGTTGATCGTCGCAGGCATCAATCTGTGTTATTTTTATATAAAATTATTAACAACAAATATGTCCCGAGATTTTGTGACTTCCACATATGAACATTCTTGTGCCCAGAATTGAAGCAAGATCTAACATATTTTACCTTCCGATCCCGCATACGAATTTATTAAAATTTTCGCCAATTTCTATAATGTGCACCAACTATAATGATCTGCAGAATGACATTGATATATTTACTTGTACTGAAAATGATATTATACGAGTGTTTTCTTAACATTGTATAGCTTAACTAACTTCAACGCTTTACTGAGCGTCTGAATTTAACATCAACTTTCAGTCCCGTTTTTTTTTTGTTTGCTTTTCTGTATGTTGTTATACATTTTGTTATATATTTCTAACTTATTCTAATTTAACTGTTTTTTTTTCTCAACCTGTAATTGGCCTTCTGACTGTTGGTTGTAGTACCAAATAAATAAATAAATAAAGTTCCAGAAATTCCAGAAATAAATACATGTCGTTTGAACAAAAAATGTTGTGTACACCTCGACCGCATAATATTTTACGACCTAGGTAGACAAATAACTATTATTATTGAAACTTAAACACCCTGTGAAGGTATTATTTTGCACTCTCAGGTCTGACCTTAAATATTTCTACGTCACCGTATCGTTTTTTTTTTTTTTTTGTACTGAATTCCTCTAAAATAATACATTGTTATTTTCTTGTAAAATTATTAATTGTTCTGAGAAAAAACCAGTTTTAATGAGGTCCATGCTAATGCCAAAGTAAAGGTCAAACACTAATATTATCTGCTACCTTCAATGAGCGATCTCTTGTCACCAAATCAATAGCAAATCTGCTGAATAGCGTACACTTTTGATTCTTTTATTTTCTAAAGTCCTTTCTGACCGCTAGTGACTCAGTGTTTGTTCCTGTTGTAACAGGCCTGGCATCTCTGCAAGGGGTATTTCAGCCTAAGTTTTATGTGGTCAAGTTCTAAGTGTCCTTTCCTTCAGAACTGGCAAGCTACCTGGCCCAAAATCGGTCTCAGTGGAGGAGTTAATCTACTTATTATAGTTTTATTGCGTCAATAAACTTACAGGTAGCGAAACGAGAGGATAAAGATAGATATTTTAAGATATGGATTCGGTATCTAGAGATTAGTCTATAATACCATTTGTACCAATATATAATAGTCTGAAGATATATCGAATTAAATATTTACAAAGTAAGTTCAATTAGTTTTATAACATAAAATCTACCTAATTGATATTAAAAAGAAATACTTGTTAAAAAACATGCAAAACTGGAAAAAGCATTTCCTATACAAGTTTTCTCTATTGCATTTGGCTTTCAGAATCCAGGGCATTCAACTTAAAATATATTTTTTATCCAACCGTCAAAAAACTACGACATTTTTTGACTGTCAGAAGTCTCTAAAGTTGACATTTATATCTTTGCAACAAAAGTATTTACTTTTAATCCTAGGAGTTAAAGTTTTAAGTTTTAATCCTTAGATTAAAATTAAATAAACCATTGAAACTGCCACTACCCTCATTCTTTTGAATACCGACCACAATTCGATGACCCTTTCCAGTAACATAACTAAGAAATAATCAACGCTCTACTAATCTGGGTGGACATAATGCAACATATTTATTATAAAAACTTAAATAATTGTTTCCCAGCGCAGTAAAAGAACGTGGTCTCTTGGTTTTGATATTAGGATTTTTTATAATTAAGTCGGATTTCACATCTTCAACATTATCAATTGTAAAATAGCATACGCCTGCAACTCGACGACTTATAAAGAAGGTTTCTAAAAGTTTTGTTCTTTTATTTTTAAAGCGTCTACATCATTCATCATCAAATATAAATTATCAGGTGCACTATTCAAAAAGCAGTCAACTTGCTCCTTTGTAAATATTCGCGATTTTTTAGGTGTATATCCCTCATTTTGTCTCTTGAGAAAAGCAAGTAACTGAATATTTATTTATCTCAATCCCCTTCTTTATACCCAGTGTTGACCGCAACATTGAATATTGTGACAAAAGCGCTGACGGTTTCATTTTTTTGCTGAGTTTGTGAAATATACCATGAATGCATCTTCCGAATACACCTGAATGTTTTTTCTTGGCACCAATCCATAAAACGTTAGCATACACATTCATAGATTTCTTTGTTAGAAAATTAAAAGAAACCTCTTTCGCACACTCCAGTATATCCTTAGGTACACCTAAATCTTTATTAGATTCCATTGTTACAGACTTTTTAGCAAATTGAACTACAAACAATCACAAATGAACTCAACTAGAGCTCTATTCACAACACAGAATAATAGTTACAAGTATTCAAAGTCTCTTCTATTACTTGGAAGGAGCGTTTACCTTACAAACGTCTCATAGCCAGACTTTTGCTTACATTCGTCATAAATTAGCATGTCATGCTGATCATTGTTAATGTAAATTGTTCCACTTTTGTTAATGCACACTTACGTGCAAGTATCAAAGAAAAACTAGAGAGCAATAAACCGTACTAAAATACTATGACTATAGTATACTACTATGACTATAATAGTAGTACTGTAGTGCGTGTAATTACTAAGGTTATCAGCAGCAGCCTGACATTGCAACGTTGGAGATTTTTCTTAACCTTAATTGTGCCTTAGATTGCAATTTCGTCACATAATTTCGCATATTATTGCAGTTGTATTTTTATTTTTGTGATGCACTTGTAGACAAACTGTTCGTTTCAGATATTTTTTTTCATAAATTTTTTGTTGCTTTTCGTCAGATCCAACGATAAGCAGTGAGGTAAATGTAGAGTACAAAAATATAACCACAGGTATATAAAAAAACTCTTATTGCTTATTATATGCCTTGAAAAATATTTCTTTGTAAACATACGGTATATGGTTTACATCTTGGACACTTGACGTGAAATTTACAGACAAACTGCCTACTTTTTCTGTTAACCGTATTACTCTAACTTGAAGATCTTGGTTTGAAGACGAGGCTATCCATTTCTTTTGTAAGACACTAAAATAATCTTTATTGTTATACATTAAAAGATAAAATTTATGGGTGTATTAACGATATAAAGAAGATTTGGCCGAATAAATTTCGACCCGATAAATGTACTGTTAGTCCGTTGAGCAATAATGCAATAAGAAAACTACACACGCCTAGTAAACCAATTTCTCAAGAGCATTAAAAAGATGTTTACAAAGGGTATTTACTTTAATGTTTTCTACAAACACTTAAATGTCAGGTGCTAAAACGTTTCATATCGACGGTAGTACGATATAAGAATAATGTTTATATATTTTATTGCGCTTAATGTTAGCGTATGCACCTTAGTTTGCAATAAAAACCAACTGTTAATTTGAGATGCGCTTCCTTGTTGCGCTGGCTTTGATTTAACTTGAAATTAATGAGGAGTTATTGCGACGGCTTCGTAACAGGAACTAATGCTAACGCGCGAAGCTGAAATGATGATTACTTGATTACAGACAATTTTTGCACGCTAAAAAATAACATTGTGTTGATTCAAACTCATTTATGAGTGGAATTGTATTGGTATGAAATGTTTAATGAATTTAACACTTTAACAAAAAACAAAAAGTTTATTAATATATTTGTTTTGTTAAAAGGATCATATGTGTGTGTAAGAACATATTGAGTAAAAATATCTTTGTCCGAAATACAAATTTCTTAGAAGGACGAAAGAAGAACACAAAGTCGAACACGAGCAGATATAATAATAATATCTCTACCCGTCATTCTAATCACGAGGATTAGCACAGAAGTCTAGATATTTGTGTGGGGGAGGGGGCGGCATTATACCACCATTCAGTGCAGGAATCAGGGAAACCTGGAGAACGTCATTAATTAGGGAGTGATCAAATGTCGACCGGTATCATTCTCTCGCATTGACCCAATCCAACATTCTTCCACTCTATCATACCCGTAGATATGGTGGTAGTGTCGTAGGATTCGAACCTGCTGACAGAGTGGCTACCTTAAATCGCTCGGCTGCCGACCAATATCGGCATTTAAGTGCGGAGTTGGAGTTCTATACTTTTTCAAATTACAAGTTTACGTGCAAATAAAGTGTAGAGTAGAATAGAAACTATGTGTCCTGAAACTGTGGCAGAAACAGATAACAGAACTACATAGCATAAATTTGGAATATCCAAAAGTACTACCGAGTGACGATACTTTTCTGCCACCTCGTCCGCTACATACATTGGCCAATAAATAAAAGTTGCCATTTTAAAGTTACTAATGCTCTGTAAAATTTGTTTGTGTTGAGAAAAGAGTAGGTTTGCTGCCAAGAAGTTCTATACTCACTATTTTTAACATAACATTGATCGTAAATACTTTTTCAAATTACAGCTTGTGTACAAACAAGTATCGATTAAAATAGAAGCTATAGTAGGAACAGGTAAGTAACAATTATAAACAATGGTGACAGAATTATATATCATAGATATGAAACATTCAAAAGCAGTGGTAAGTGGTGATACTTTTCCACTTCCTTACCCGTTGCATACGTTGGCTAGTAAATAACAGTTAAAGGTTTGTTAATTATAGTTAGACATTTTGTCGTGTTCTAAAAAAAATATGTACAGTGGCAGCAACTTAAAGGTTACCAACCTAACATATTTACTACTTCTAAAGAAGTGAGCTGTGCACTATTATTAGAAATTTTGAGATGCATCAATGATTAGATCGTGTCATTAAATGTTTCTGTCTAGGCACATGTGTGACGGATAAGCGGATAATATGATACTGATTCGGGGTGGAAACCTTTATGTTGCGGTGCGTGTACATATTGTTTTAAGAATTATTTTGAGAGGATTCTTTTCATTTAATCAATTAGTAGTAGTAACAGGGTGGCAACTAGGATACAAATGGGTCCTTTTTTGCCTTCGTTACCATCCCATCATCTATCCACTATCTCTATCTGGCCTTCTTCAAACCTACTCGACACCCTGATGAACGCCAGGATCTTAGTCCATGATAGGTTCCTTTTTCCTAGCAACTTCTTGGCGCCAAAGATGTTATGTCTTAGTCTCAAAAGCCGGGCAGTGTCTAGAAAGCGAATGACATTATCTTCCTCTTCTTCACATTCCAAGCATAAAGGATTCACCTCTATTCGTATCCTTTTGAGTCTGCAATACCTTTCAGAAATCTCACCATTTGGTTTAGGTACTTTCGGCTCAGCAGTCACACCATCCTAGATTTATTGGGTTCATCCAAAATGTCATGAGTCTGTCTATATCTTTTACCTTCTCTCCAATTTCATCCTTTTATTAAGAGCATTGGCAGGGTATATCCACACACCTGAACAAGTGTGGATCTCGTTCTTGGAGAGCTAACGGCCCTGGGCGCAACGATCACAACAAATAAAGACTTACTTTCTTCTTGCTAGCAACCATAAACATAGCAAAGACCTCAGACTAGAAGACCGTTTCTGCTCCCATAATTCTCTCGAAAGGAAGATGGTAGCCTTTTACTGCTCGGCCTTCTGCTTTCCAACTGCCTCCGTCTCTTATTCTTAGGTAGGTCGTCATAGTCTTTCTTACAATGCATGTTGGGAGGTGCGGCAACCCCAGCATAATTCCAAAGCGGTACTTCTCCATTGTACTAGTATCTAAGCAAGCCAATCTTTGGATCCTCGATAACGTCTTGACCACTGTCATCTGGATTAAATATTACATAAAAGATGTACTAAGTGATTATAACTAAGCAAATGGTTTCAGTACCATCGGTTATACTAATAGCTTTCTAAACAGCAGTTTTTGAAATTTTTACTTAGAAGAAAATTTCGGAATTGAATTTCAATGATTCCAATTAAAATTCAGTCAATGTGAGTGTGTTGAGTGTCATGTAGTTATCATTCACAAAAATAATGAGTAAATTTTTTGAAATACTAACCAGTCATAACATATAACGTAATGTATTATAATAATAACAGCAATGAGAATAATAATAAGCATAATAATTGTTATTATTGTCTTTACTATTGTTATATTATTATTATCAATATTATGGTTGCTTATACAATTTTACACATTAAATCTATATTGTGTACCTACTAAACTAAGTTACTCTTTATAATAATTATTATTAACTCAACCTAGTGCTAATAGCAACATACTTGGTGAAAACCTTGTTTTAAATAAAACATTGTAACCTGTATGCTGAATGCTGACATTTAACAAACCGTTTTCATGATCTACTGCCTACGTAAAAACAAAAGCATTGAGAATAATTTGGAAAATATATTAGGTTGGTCCATTAGCAAGATACTGAGACCTTAACTTCTCTATAGAGCTTAGGCGAAAGCATATGTCAGAAATACAATTTTTTTCTATTTGAGTCTTCATTCCCTACAAATAAGTTACACAATCTCTGCATAAATTTGAAAAATCGGAGACTATTCTTTTAAATCGGTAGGTCAGTGGTCGAACGGTTTAAGTCGTCAATACTTGAATCGATGTGGTCAAACCGCTGTGGGATCGAATCACTCGGCCGGTAGACCGTATATCAGCTATATCTGTGGAGAGCATTGGTACTTGCTCTGCGGGTATGGTAGGATGGAGGAATGTTGGACGTGAGAGATTGGTACCGGTCGACGTTTGACCACCCTTCTAATTAATGAGTTTTTCCAGGTTTCCCTCATTCCTGCACTGAAATCGTTGCTGGGGGGAAATGCGGTATGCTTAATAATAATATGCCTCCTCCTTTCCCGCACAAGTTTCCGACTTCTGGGCTATTTATAATTATAATCAGCCAAATCAAATCGACTTTGGCTGCTACGATTTTGCAAACGTATGTCCTAGAGTCATTCAATTTTGAGGTACAGGACGTGTAAGATAATTTTAAAAAATCAAATTTTTTATGTATTTTTTTTAAGAACAGAGAAGGTGCACCTTTTTGCGTGAAATTAAATTGTACATAATATTATAAGGCTTAACCCAACAGAAAAAAAAAATAGAGAATAAAATGTCCTATGCCAAATTTTAATCTTTTTTTTCTTCGTCTTTAAAAAGACCATAATCCAAAATTTGATTTTTTAAACTATCTTGCGCCTTGTATCTCATAAATGAGGGTCTAGCCCAAACAGTATGAATAATTATAGACCTGTAACAGGACCTGCTGCATTTTCAAAAGTATTTGAATATTGTTTTTTGGAGCGGTTGATGCCTTTTTTGGATAAATTTAATATTCTAACGAAATATCAGCACGTGTTTCGCAGTGGTATGTCTATAGGCACAGCTATTCATGCATTTTTAGAAAAAGTTTACCATTTCATAGAGCTTGATGAATGCCCGGTAGGCATCTTCTGCGACTTGAGTAAGGCATTCGATTGTGTTGATCATCACAGGCTAATGCATAAGTTGATTTCTTGTGGTATCAGAGGCTTGCCTCTTGATTGGTCTTTTCTCGAAAATAGGACCCAATATGTCTCAGTAAAAAATAGTTGTTCGGTGCAGCATTCTGTAAAGATGGGTGTACCGCAAGGTTCAGTTTTGGGACCTATACTCTTTTTAATATATCTTAATGATTTGGATGCTATTTCACCGAGCACACATTTTACCATGTATGCTGATGACACATCTTTAATTACATCGAACATCAACGATAATGATTTGAAAAAAGATTGCAACGTTTTATTAAAAGATTTGACAAAATGGTTCTCTGAGAATAACTTGTACTTTAATACTAATAAAACGAATGCTGTAAGACTTCATAGTTCACAGAAGCATTGTAATATGTTGAGTTTTACCGTGGGAAATAATGATTTGAGTACTGATGTCGAGGTAATAAAATTCTTAGACTCAATATAGACAAAAATTTGAATTGGAAAATGCACTGTACGTTACTAACTAATAAAATTTCCTCTCTTACTTATTTGTTCCGCAATTTAAGGTCGATATTAAATATTGAGCAACTTCTCTGCCTTTACCACGCACAAGTCTCATCTCGTCTCAGGTATGGTATCTGTTTCTGGGGAAATTCTACTTTTTCTATCCAAGTTTTTATTGCACAAAAGAGACTGTTAAGATATATAGTAGGAGTGTCTAGTCATTACTCTTGTAAGGATATTTTTAAAAATTTAAACCTACTATCTTTACCATGTTTATTTATATTTGAGATCTGTTTATATGTTTTTCAAAATAAAAGTAAATTTGTCTTAAATGATGCACTTCACCGGTACAATACAAGGCAAAATATGAATTTACATATTCCATTTGCTAGAATAAGAATAACGTCTAACACTCCGAACTGTTTAGGTCCTAGGCTATTTAATAACTTACCTAACCAATTGAAATTGTTGGAAAGTGAATATTTATTTAAGAAAGCTTTAAAGCAGTTTTTATTGGAAAAATGTTTTTATTCCATATTGGAATTTTTACCTACTTTTTCTTAGCTTGTAAGTTTTGTGTGACTATTCCTATACATGTTATGTCTCTAAGGAAAATAAATTATTATTATTATTATTATTATTATTATTATTATTAAATGTTTATTAAGCAAACCCCCACATATTTTTCAATGTTCTATCAGCCATGTCATTTTAAAACACCGTGTATATCCAATAACTCAATTCCAAGCCATTCTTACATGAAAACCAAAAACACTATGAAATCATTCACAATAACCAATCTTCTGACGTTATTTTAGAAATGCCCAGTCCTGACCTGGAGCCAGCGGTGGCCCGATATAATATGGAAGCAGACCAAGCCATAAAGAAGATCTCCGAGACCTAAAGAATTTAGTGATGTCGCGCGAGGCTCTACGATACTGTCCGAGATTTTAGTTTCGTAAATTATTAGTAGCGTCCATTATAAACAAGAGAAAAACATTGTCACATGTTTTAGTTTCGGAGATAGAATAGCGGGAATTTATTAATATTGGCCCTGACGCCTGTAATTTTATATACGGACGTACACAGATATATTTCAGGACCTGTCCACGTACGTTCTCCTCCTTATCGTCATTATTTATGATATTAGGTTAAGGTCTGCCTTAATTAATTGCTTTGTTACACGTTACTCCATAGTCCGTATTAATTATTTTTTATGTGAGAATTATTTTATGACTGTTGTGTCCAACTTTTCATTTTGACGTTGAACAGTAAAACGATAAATGTAAAATGTGGACACGGTTGTAGCACTTTGACAAAAAGTAAGATTAATATTAGTTTCATGCCACTTCCCTCTCATATAAATTTGGTAAATTCAGTATCAACAATTAACAGAATTGAAGTTTGTAAATGTTTTATCCTACCTATTTGTATAGCATGTTCTGAACTGTAACAGTATATTACATGTCGGGGATTTATTCAAATATGCCGTTAGCTTTATTTATTTTCCAATATCAATGTCCTTCTTTACCTTGAAGCATAGTTTCAACATTGAATACTTCGACTGTCGAGTTGACGGAGAGTTAACGTTTTACAATATCGTGGGAATGGACCAAATATACCTCTTCTTTTAAAAATTAAATGTTCTTCTCCATGCATCATTGGTCGAAGGCAACAAGTTGTTTTTCATAGCAAATTCTTGATTTTGTAGGAATGAATGCATTACTTATTACTCTACTATTACTACTCATTAGTAGTCTCCAATATATCTGTCGGAACATCATTGAGAGACTCCTCACTCATTTTGGGTAGTTTACAACGAAGTGAAATGAATAAATCATACTGATTGAAAATTTGAGAGCTTGTGTCAATATTAACAATCAAAACTTCACTTAATTATGGAAACGACAGGAATTTTTATCGGTGATTACTTGTGTCATTCCAATTGTCCATGAAGTTTATTGTTGCTAAAGTTCGATCGAATTTCTTCCGGCGGAAATCGAAAAAGCTTGTAATACAGCCAGTTATTACGAGTGACGTCTTAGTAAGTCAAAGGAACAATATGAGTATTCGTACAATCGTTTCTTGAGATGGTGTAATCTAAAGAAAGTCAGCGGGAAGTTTAGTAAAAATGTGCTTTTGCCATACGTTGAAGAAAAGTTCAAAATAAGGAACTCGTCAACTTTTGGTCAAATTACTTTATGTTGGAGACGAGATGAACAGAAAGAATCAGCACATAAGCAAATATTATAATTTTATTGCTTTTTCGAAGTGAAGGAACTTAGGAAAATATCGAAAGTATTGATAAGGAAAGGACAATATCGAAGATTTGGGAACTTTAATAGGTGTGCATATACCATACACAAAAACTAATGTAGAACTAACTTTCGTTATTACTGGTATATTATATCTGAACTATTACAAAAAATATGTAGCTCTTCGTTCAGCAAATACAAATAATTGAAGAATTTTCATAAAATTCACTAAGAGAATAAATGTGCTACGACTCCAGTTGACATGAACACATTTGGTAAAACGCCTATAAATATTGCTGAATTTCTAAATTTTCTTGATTCTCAACTTTATACTGGACATTACTTCTTAGGCTAGTTTGTTTGCAGACTGTGGTACTAGTCTTACTACAACTAAGAGATACGGCGGATGGAAGTCTAGCACAGTAGGGTTATCGAGAAGACTCGTTACAAAACAAGAAGAGCATCGCTTGCCAAATTTGGTCCAAAACTTCGGCGGATAACATTGTTCCCTATCCAGATACAAGTTTTACAGAAATAATTACTACTACAACTGTTAATTACATTATTATTTATTTTAATTGTAGTTCCTCTAACTACACATTTAATTAAATAAATAATTATTGGATTTAAAACTTCTTAATTATTTTCTATTTTTCCATCAGTGTTAAAAGTAAATCTCGCCACTTTTTGAGACACTAACAGTATGCGTTAAATGTTTACAATTGAAAATTATGTTTTGGTCATTATCATAATATAGTCATAAGACCAGGATCAATAATAGTGCTTTGTAAAAAAACTGTCCAGTTACAGATGCAAGCCGTTGAACAGAACGTCATAAATTTGCTTGCTGGGAGGCGTTGATGAGATGCACTTTGAAGGAAAACGTACCATTTTTTTCATTGAACCTCATTCCGAATAAATATAACTCGTGTTTAATTCAAGCAACACCACCGTCGACCTTCCACTGTCTCCACGATGTTTAACTTATGTGGATTGAATGAAACTTTTCACCTAGATTTGTATACTATTTTATTTACAACCATAACTTTTAAATGCAAGTGATGTTTTTTTTAACAAAAACAATTACGCGAAAAATTAACAAAGTAATACCCCTGAATAACCACAGATAAAAAAGCCAAATTGACATTTTGACAATGGTTACTATGGTACTGAAAGAGTCAAACATAAATTAGTTGCATGTTTGATAGATTGTTTTTATATATTTTTAGGTATTAATAATATTGTGTGAAACTAACTACTCAGTGGACAAAAGCCCCAACCTGCGTTGAATTACACCCACAATATCTACCCATATATTCCTTATTATTAGTTTTTGTAACATTTTTTACTGTTTTAGAAAGGTATTTTAAGCTAATATAAATCAAATCTCCTACAATTCCTATCAATGAAGTCATATGTATGTTCTCTGATACCAAACATATAGGTATGCTAATGAACAATTCCACAGACAAAGCTATATTCAATAATTATCTAAAGAAAATAATCTAATTTACTCACTCTATAAAAATCTAACTTCACTTTTTTGGCAGTGGGAACACGACAAATTCAACCACAATAGATGAGATCTGACCTATTTCTGCATTTTTAGGATTGCTTCTTCAGGTGGTCTCCTTTAAGTTGAATCAAATATCTAACTATAAAAATTATAAAAATTAAAATTATTTGAAATTAAATATCGACAATGACAAAAAAGTGACATCCTGTCAATGAATTAAATATGACAATACCTACTTGAAAAATGTTCACCTTTTATGTAAAAGTTTTTATATATTTTTAGGTATTAATAATATTGTGTGAAACTAACTACTCAGTGGACAAAAGCCCAACCTGCGTTGAATTACACCCACAATATCTACCCATATATTCCTTATTATTAGCTTTTGTAACATTTTTTACTGTTTTAGAAAGATATTTTAAGCTAATATTAATCAAATCTCCTACAATTCCTATCAGATCTCATCTATTGTGGTTGAATTTGTCGTGTTCCCACTGCCAAAAAAGTGAAGTTAGATTTTTATAGAGTGAGTAAATTAGATTATTTTCTTTAGATAATTATTGAATATAGCTTTGTCTGTGGAATTGTTCATTAGCATACCTAGATGTTTGGTATCAGAGAACATACATATGACTTCATTGATAGGAACTGTAGGAGATTTGATTTATATTAGCTTAAAATACCTTTCTAAAACAGTAAAAAATGATAGATTGTTATCAAAACAATGATTTCTGTTTTTTGGTTGACCTTGTGTTATATTCAATAAGTGTACGCTATTTAATCATTTTGAAAAATGTATTCTTTACGTTTTATTGTGTATAACATATTTAGAAATATTATCTAATATTTTAAAATTTAAAAAAAAAACTCTAAGTCCATAACATATTTTGTACCTTCATTTGAGAGTACAATATTGTAGTGGAATACTGTAAAATTTATAATGCTGATATAAAAATTCAGAAACATTACATTAGTCTATTGCTGCGCATTATAGTATTACAACAATATTTTAAAAATACGAAAATTTCAATTTGAAATTGAAAAAAATTTTAAAATTATAAAACTATAACACTGAAATTTTCAAAAAATGCACTGTAATGTTATAAGAAAATTATCAAAATTTAGTAACTGTACCAAAATCACCCTTTACAATAAAATTATAATTTGCATCAGTCATCAGTATTTTGTGAAATTACTGGTAACAAAATGGGTAATGAAATACGCCATATTTTACAAGTAAACACATTATTAGCAGATTTATTATATTTTTTATATTAATAGAAATTTTACCACATCTTATATAAAACATCAAAAAATCAAGAGTGTGTTAAGCTATCTTGGATTATACGCTGTAAGAACTCATTTACGCATCACCTTTTTTCCCGTGTGCCTTTGCTGAATTTATCTCTATCTAGATAGATACTAAACGCTTTATATTAAAAAAAAAGTTTACTTATCTCAAATTTAATATCAATAATATACATAATATATTGTTTGTTAAAATTGCGTCTAAAGCTTAACTAAAATTTTATATTTATCGAAATCCTCTTAATTGGTTAGGTATAGATATCAGTTTAACATAAATATTTTAACTGTATTATTATACATTATTTTATCTAATGTTTACAATGACTCACACTGAAGTTAATAACTTGATCAAAAAGTTTTAATTTTTCGGTAAACCATAAAGGAAAAATTATGGCGTATAAGACGCCACTAGATTTCTTTAATACGCTATAAAAATGTTGTGTTTCTCAGCATAATATTAAAACCTTTTACCAGCAACACTAACACATGTATTCTGAATTAACTGAGACATATGTTCTTAATAACACCTCATTTACTGCTACATCTATACATTAGTAACTTTTCAATTTGTTTCTTCATCCGATAAGGAACTGCCTCGATCTGTTGGTCGGTTAACGACTTTGTTCCACACTTGAATTAATAAATTTTTAATTTTATGAACCCACTAATTTAACTATTTATTTTAGATTAATTACTTACATTTGGATTTCCAAAAGAAATATAGAAGGTGTTATGCATAAGAAGACACAGAGTGGGTAAATGTAGGGGGTTCCAAGATATTGCAATTTAATGAAACATAATAATAATAATAATAATAATAATAATAATAATAATAATAATAATAATAAATAAAAATAAGTAGAACAAAAAATATAACCAATAAATACAATGCGTATAGAGAAAAAAAAAACATCAACAGCAACAATGCGAAGAGACATAGAATATTCAGAACAAATATATAAATATATATACCCATAATCAAGTATCAAATTAACTGTCACTTTTACAATACTTCTTTAATCGTTTTTTAGCCAGTAAATGCTAAGCAAGATTTGATATCAAGTGCCAGAGAATTGAAGAGTTTAGGGCCATTATAACTAAATGATCTAGAAAATACTGCTGAGGAATGCCTAGGTACACTGTACAGACCCTGCTGGCGTGTATCCCTTACATGTATGTTTGACCTCTTAACTAGTTTATTAAAGAGATACACAGGCTGTTGAAATTTATCAATTTTGTATATAAGTGAACACATGCATGAAAAATCTTTGCTCTAACTTAAGCCACCCGGCTTCCCGATAAAAAGATGACACATGTTCATACTTTCTTAACCCAAAACAAAACCTAATGCAATTATTTTGCAACTTTTGTAAACTTCCTTTATCTTCAGCCAGTAAAGCAGGCCAATATACAACATCACAATAGGCTATGACAGACAGAATTAAAAAATCACACAGCTTTAATTTAATATTATTAGAGAGCAGACCTTTAAACATATAAAGAAAACGAAGTTTACCGTAACATTTTTGTAAAACGTTAGAAACATGCCCCCTAAATCTCATATCATCATCAAAAGATACTCCTAAATTCTTACACGATTCGGCATAATTTAATACAACATCATTGATTTTAATTTGTAATAGGGCATTATGTTTAATTAAGCTTTTGTTTTTGCCAAACATTAAAACTTGAGTTTTCGATTCATTTAACTTAAGACCATGAAAAGTAGAAATGTCATAAATTATATTTAAGTCTCTATTGATTCGATCTTCGGCGATACCAACATCATCCAACTCGAAGGAATAATATATTTGCATGTGGTCTGCATACTGATGAGCTGACGAATATTGCAATTGAGTACTAATATCTGCAGTATAAACTGAAAACCATAAAAAAGACCAAGGACACTACCTTGCGGTACACCCTTTGTCATATTAGTAAAACCAGAAATATCATTACACCTGACCACTCTTTGCTGTCTATTGGTTAAATAATTATTGATAAAGTTTAAAGCAGCCGGGCCAACTCCAAAATACTTCAGCTTAGCAGACAAAACCGAGTGGTCCAGAGTATCAAAGGCCAACATCATCCAACTCGAACGAATAATATATTTGCATGTCGTCTGCATACTGATGAGCTGACGAATATTGCAATTGAGTACTAAAATCTGCAATATAAACTGAAAACAACAAAGGACCAAGGACACTACCTTGCGGTACACTCTTTGTCATACTAGTAAAACCAGAAATATCATTACACCTGACCACTCTTTGCTGTATATCGGTTAAATAATTATTGATAAAGTTTAAAGCAGCCGGGCCAACTCCAAAATATTTCAGCTTAGCAGACAAAACCGAGTAGTCCAGAGTATCAAAGGCCTTGCTGTAATCAAGTAATATATGGCAAGTATTTTTCTTCTCATCAGTAGCACGCAGTATATCATCACTCACCTGCAACAAAGCTGTAGTAGTACTATGCTGACTGCAGAACCCTGACTGAGTAGGAGGAATTATATTGTAACTAAACAGATACGTTTTTAATTGCTCATACATAAGTTTTTCCAAAATTTTAGAAAGGACTAATAAAATACTAATTGGTCTAAAATGTGAAATATGAGTAGTATTATTTATCTTTGCAACTGGTATGATATTAGCTCTTTTCCACTGAGATGGGAATGTCTTACATGAGACGCACCTGTTCATAATATACGTAATATGGGAAGATAAATGAGAAACAAGAAGTAAAATCATCTTGATATCCAAACCATCAACGCCCTTGAAAGTAGTTTTGATATTAGCAATAACTCTTTCAACTTGCACCTGGTCAACATTAGAAAATGTGAACTGATTGTCATAATTACAGAATGAATTATTCAAATAACGATTGAGGAAAACATTACTACCATAATTAATATCAACTAATGGCACACTATAAAATAATTATGAAAATCACTAGCAGAACCAAATTATACTGGACTAGTAACCGGAGACGAGTTAATATTATGCCATTTTAAAGTCCGCCAAAAACCTTTAGGATCAATCTTAAATTGATAATTCAAATAAGCTTTTTTCTCACTTCTGATTGACATTGTGACAAAATTTCTTAACTGTTTATAATCTAACCAGGATACTTTTGTCTTCAACTTCTTATACTTTGCTAACGCTTTATCTACACACAAAGTTGCACACAAGTTACAGGCCTTCAAAGTGAGGCGAAATATTTCGAATATCCCTGAATTATTTTAATTTGGAATAACCAAATTTGGTACGATTTATTACGTTTGTTATTGGTCTTCTTTGAATATAAATTCAAGTAAATTGGGGGGAAATTGGAAACTTAAAATTCAACAGAAGCACTAAAATGACGTGGTGAGTATTTTGCATAAATTTTAAATAATTTTTGCCAGTTAATCGATTTGATAAAATAACTGATTCAATAAAATAATGATCAATAATACCGGCCCAAACATTTAAACTCGTTGAAAATGTTTGGAAGTTATTGCTTAGGGATTTACATCGGAATATCTTCAACTGTTTATAAAATATATTCTTCAGCTTGTACCCTCATTACACTAGCACATTCTCGGATATTACTGAAAAATTTTCCTGTCTCCCGAACCCGTCTTTATTTATTTATTTATTTCATTTTTATGCCACATACACCAAGGTGCTTACACAAGTCAAAAACCGGTACAAAATAAATAGGAGATAATCAATATGAAAAAAAATTACAATAAATCTATAAATAATAAAAACAGAAAACAAGAAAACAAGATATTAGAACATACTAAAAAATATAGTAGATAATTAAATTAATTAAAAATATGTAAAAGTACAGAGATGCTAAATAGAAGAATAATATAAAAATTGAGGATAACAGATAATAAAAACAATAGTAAAAGATTAAAGCTAAAAACATTTTTACAAATCGTCAAAATTACTATTAAAATATTCGTCAAAATTATAAAAATCATGTTTGCATTCAAATTTGTATTGTTTTAAATAACCTTGAGTGCAAAGTCCGTACATTTTGGGGTAACTTATTAAAAAACAAAATTCCAATATAATCTGTCCCTTTTCTGGTCCGTTGAAGTCTGAAGTAACTATTTTTGAGGTCATTTTTATTTCTAGTATTATAGTCGTGGTACTCACTTATATTTTGATATTAGAAAATGTTTCTCTATGGAGAATCACTCGATTTGAAAATCTCTTCCGATTTTCTTCCGCACTTATTCTATAGTTTCCTTCTCAGAAACCTAGCACAAGTAACATTTCAACTTGTTTCCGATGTAAATTTTTCATCCATTTTCAACAACAAACAATAGCAGAAATAAAATAGCTTTATTACTAACTGTCAAA
Source organism: Monochamus alternatus (assembly GCA_037114965.1). Classification (NCBI taxonomy): domain Eukaryota; kingdom Metazoa; phylum Arthropoda; class Insecta; order Coleoptera; family Cerambycidae; genus Monochamus; species Monochamus alternatus. The sequence continues at coordinate 129,019,176 of CM073426.1, forward strand.
TTTTAAAGACCAAGCCTGACTGACTTTTTGATTTCCTCTAATAAACACTATTAAAATCTTCTTTTAACTAATGCATTTTGTTTTTTGAAAACCTCAAAGTTTTTTGAAATTTAACAAAAGTAAAAAAGTGTTTTATATTAAATTCTGCGCAGAATATTTCATCATTCATCATCATTTTTTATCATTTTTTTTTAATTCGATCAATGGAAAGGCTTGGTATAATTTTAGATAAAGACCAATAATAAACCTATATCATATACCAAATTTAGTTATTCCAAGTTAAAGTAATTCAGAGACTTCACTTTGAAGGCTTGTAACTGTAAATTGCAATATTATGGTAGTCCCTACATGCACCTGCTCTGTGTCGGTTTTATGCGGAACACCCTGTATAAAGTAGATGGACCAATACCGACTTAAAATATTTGTTTAAGATTAAGTTCAAAAACTGTTTGCACAGGTGTGTGCAAGGAGATGTATATGGCAAAACTGGAACGTGAGCTAAAATGCTGTAGTTTAAATCATGGCTTGCTTTCTATTTGCACTTGTTAATTTCAACTCTTTATAAGCCGATTTTGTAGGTGGACAGCTTCTGGGAATATTTTAGGATTTCGGTTCGAACTGTCTCTGCTGTTTGAATATTAATATTTATCTTAACATGAATATTCAAAACATGAATAGAAATTGGTTGAAATAGGTACTTATGGTGTTTTAGATGTACTGGGTGTCCTACTTTAATTCTGAAATATTTTGAAGTAGTACATAAATTTATTTTGAAATCGGTACATGATGCAGGGTGATGAAGTTGTTTTCCCCTTTTTTGTTAATTGTTTAGTGTATTTATTGGTGCCCAAGTATACGAAGTACTTGCAAAAGTCAAAAAAAAAAGAAAGATAACATGAACAGGTCAGTACCTACATACAGTACCGTAACACTAAGACATTATAAAAATGTTACAAATAATATAAAACTATATATTATAAATAGTTTTATATAAATTAATAATAATAATTTTATTTTTCTTTTTCTTTATTTATTAAACCATAAACAAAACATATTCAGCTCAGTAAGACATCATTGATAAATTGTTGTTCAAAAATTTCCGAGAAATGTAAAATGCATTGTGTAAGATACTTCTTTACCTTGTCCTTAAAGCTTGTCCAATTCAAATCTTTATTTTTGATACGGCATTATGAAATTGTATTACTAAATAACAAGTTCTAGTTTTTGGCAGTGGCAGTAGAAAAAATTAATGAAACTATGGTAAGCTGTTACTATAATTTGAGATGCTATGTGGTGTTTGAAATTGCGAAGGAGGTATAAATGTTTAGGCATATTTTTACATATATACAGAGTTATTCAGAATATATAAAAAAAAATTATTTAATGTACAATTACAACTTTGTAAGAAAAATCAAAGAAGGCAGTTCGAAAATGATTTAAAAATAGACTTCTGCACAGACTGGGGACTGGTTCACTGTAAAACATGACCTTGCGCAAGGCAATGCCACCGTCAACCAATGTGTCAACACATTTGGGCCCATTTTATCCAGTTACTAACACAAATATTTCTGGTTCTTGTCTGTTTTGAACTTGTAAGTTATTGGCATAATTGAGCGTCGTGTACGATACGCTATACTGTTGATTGGGACACTTAGTACATTTAAAACAGCAGTAAAAGGTCGGGAAACGCCGGACTTGACGAGACCACTTATCCCCTACGTATTTTGGGGCGCTGATTACGAAAATGAGGGTTAAAGCTACCTGCAATTCTTGGAACACCCCTAAAATTGCAAAAAAACACTTCTAAATAGGGGTGTTTTTCGACTGTACTTGTTGTTTTGCAAATTTAGCCATCTTATATATTTTTTGGGACGCTGATTACGAAGATGGAGGTTAAAACTTGCAGCAATGGTTCCAACCACCCCCAAAATTGCAAGAAAATACCCCTAAATAGGGGTGTTTTTCGACTGTACTTGTTGTTTTGCAAATTTAGCCATTTTATATGTTTTTTGGGGCGCTAATTACGAAAATGGAGGTTAAAACTTGCAGCAATGATTCCAACCACCCCCAAAATTACAAGAAAACACCCCTAAATAGGGGTGTTTTCGTAATCAGCGCCCCAAAAAATATATGAGATGGGTTAGTTTGCAAAACAAGTACAGTCGAAAAAAAACCCTATTTAGGAGTGTTTTCTTGTAATTTTTGGGGTGGTTGGAGCCATTGCTGCAACTTTTAACCTCCATTTTCGTAATCAGCGTCCCAAAAAACATATAAAATGGCTAAATTTGCAAAACAACAAGTACAGTCAAAAACACCCCTATTTAGGGCTGTTTTTTGCAATTTTAGGGGTGTTCCAAGAATTGCAGGTAGCTTTAACCCTCATTTCCGTAATCAGTGCCCCAAAATACGTAGGGGACAAGTGGTCTCGTCAAGTCCGGCGTTTCCCGACCTTTTACCGCTGTTTTAAATGTACTAACTATACTTGTTGAGCGATTTTCCGGGAATTCTCTTCAACAGTCTCTGAAATGTGTTCCTCAGTTGCTGCAATACGCCGTGAACGTCCTGGATCTCCATCTCTTCCACGATTTGGTTGCAAATTTCCCTTGCCACGCCCGCATTGCTCTACCGCAATAAAAGTAGCTGCATCTGGCACATGTCTACCGGGAAATCTACGTACAGACAAGAAGCTGCTAAAGCATTTTGTCTTATTTCACCATAAATTAAAACAATATCCATCAACTTCAAGTTGCTATTGACACTTGATATTTTTGACACATTAAAAACTAATAAACACAATCGCAAAAACGTTAACACTAAAAACGCGGATGGAATCAAAATACCACAACTATTATAATTTTTTTCTCGCAAACTGATTGTAGGTACTATTTTCTTTACGATATTGTTTCAATTTTTCATGATCTATTCCCATTTTTTTAAAATCTTCTCATATATGTATGACAATGCGTACTTCCAAAAATTTCACTGATTTAGCAATATGTCAAAAAGCCGAAAACCAATTGTTTTCAAACTTCATATGTTAAATACCAAAGTGTATCTCTACTGGTATATAAAAGGTTGACAAAAAAATGTCAGCGGCGTGCAACCTGCACTCATATATTACACAACTAATGTTTAAAATAATTTGGTATATCAGTTTTTCGTATTTTTATCTACAAAACTATATTTTTTTTCAATAAAAGTCATCAATATTTTATGAAATTATCCATAATCTGTAATTCACACTTTGACATTTATCACATGAAGTTCGAAATTAATTATTTTTCAAATCTCTGATATCGGAAAAGGTTAAATTTCGAAATAAGTTCATACCTATATCAAAGCCCCATTAATTTTTTGAATTCTATCTATTATTTTCAAAATTAAAGTGGAATACCATGTATGCATATTTTTAGTCACCAATAATAGAAAGGGTATCCCAACTAACATTTAAGCATAATAGACTACTGCACAAGAAAAATGAACCTAAATTGATCGAGATTTACTACATTTCGCCATAAAAATAGTCTTCAATGTTACAAAATCTTATAATACCAAAATTTTAGTCAGAAATTTGTTAACTAAGAGTAATATAATGACTTCCAAGTAAAATGAAATATATGTCAATTTATAAAGTTCGAAATTACATATTGTTTACGTTTTCTGTGTTTTAAAATGCTAACATTCCAATAACGTGTAAGACTAAGTTATAATTTACTTAATTTCGCCTTGAAATCTCTCTTCAATATCTAAGGATTTTTTAAATAATTATAAAAGGCAAATATTTACATATTTATTACAAAATTGTAAAACTTATTTTATCTTCAACTATAGTGGTTAAGAATAAGGTAATAACTAGTTATTTTTGCCATATTAAATCCTTCAATTTAATAAGTTCTATATTTATTACAATATAAAATATATTCAACTTTGTTGATAACTTCTAAGAAATATTTGATCATTTCAATTAACTTAATAGAAATATTGTTCTATATTATGGTACAAATTTACTTATTAATAATACTTCGACGTAAATGTTTCTTAAAAGGATCTTTTAGGGAGCAAGCCTCTTGTTATATGTATTCAGATAGATGTTTTCATGGGTGTTGAAGTTGTTTTGTGTTTTGATGATCTGCAATAAAAACCTAATTCTGTCGTACGAGTAAATCAAAAGATAAAGCCCAACAGGCGGCTTACCACACAATATTTCAGAGTTGTAAAAAATAATTATTGGGTTCATATTTCGCCTACCAAAATCGAAACCAACATTACAGATTATATAAATCAAGCTAATGATAATATTATATCGATAAACACATCATAAGTATTCCATATGACACTGTTATCGTCTCAAATGAATTCAGTAGTGCATATGAATTGAAATTTGAATTGAGTTCGAAAATATTTATTTTGTTTGTGTTATTAGACACACATAATATTATTGACTTTAACTTGAATTTTCAATCACAAATAAATCCAAGAGTAGAATTTTATATGTAGGTACCTAGTAATAATTTAGTTGGTAATAAATTACCATAAAATGTCTTTATTTGGAGTAAATTTCAACCACAAAGTTAATATTTTGCTATGACGTCAACATTGGTATAGGCAATCTGCCCTATAGGTTAAACTTCAGACAAATTGACTTCAAAGTTGATTTTATTTGAGCAGCCATGTTGTAACAAATGCTAGATGTTTTGTTTATTATTTCTAATTGATTACTCATTAAAATTACGTTAATACAGATAATATTATTTAATACATTTATGACGAAAAATTATTAAACATATTTTATCACGAAATACATCCAGTTTTTATTTTAGGTTATTTTTCAGGATAATAATATTATTAAGAAGCAATAGTAAAAATGTATATTTATAAGGCGCGTTATTTTTATGAAAGTTTGGTCATCACATTATACGAAAAAATTTCCTGGGTTGTACAGTTTGCTGAATGGAAACCAAAAATACAGACTTTATATTATATGAAAATCTAAATATCTATAAATACTCATATATTAACTCCTACTCTACTTGTAGCTTTGTAGCCTGACTTATATTCTTTCTTTCTCTTCCTATCCCTGTTCGCTATTAGAATGCAAACATATAATGTTGTCTCTCTCTAGCAAAAGTAGGTCATATAAAGGGCATAATTAGGGTATATTTTGGTAATAATGTGTTGAAATTTTAAAATAAAATTGGTCCGTATTTCTTTTAGGTCCAATTATCTTATTGGAATAAAATCCTTGCCGACCAATTATTAACTTCCATATTACTTTAGTTTTTTTCCCCACATAAGGAAAAAGGCCAACGAATATAGGTAAACTTTCCTTATGTGGAATTGGTCATGAAAAGTTTTTGACCAATTCCGAGGTCAAGTTAACGTCATTTTAACTTTAAATGTTTGTTGGGATCTCAGTTATTAATTTTTAAATTTTCAAAACATGAAAAAAATATGTATATGATTAAGATAATCGCTCTCTGAAGCTTACGATGTTCCAGACATCTACATTTCTCTTCATAGACAACTTGCGTGGGTTGAGTAGAAAAACTGTCGCCATTATGATATCGACGTATCTGTTACTAATCCAGCTTTTTATTTCACATATATTTTATGGGCTTATGGATTTTTTATAGTGTCGTAAAACGACAAAGAAATAAAAATTGATTATATGTAAAATTCAATCCGTACTACATTATTATAATTCGTCTGTTTAAGCATTATTTATTTATCCTTGTTGCAAATTTTAATTCAAGTCGAAGGACGATTTTATATCTAGTTAGATATATTTGACACTAGGAATCTAAAATTATGGGTATTTAAATCTTTATTATATAAATAAATATGCATTGTAATAATCGATGGTTATTATTAAATGGCTTTTTACTTATTATTGACAATTTTAACGGTGGTACAAATTTATATACGAAAAAAAAATAAAATTTTCAATACACACTAGATATTGAAAAGGCATGTCTAGATAATTTGACTAGTGAAAATTTTAGTTAAATCTACTTTTGTGAAGTGTATTCGTCGATACTAAAATTATTTTACTATATTTCTTTCACGATTCGTCAATATTTAATTTTAGCTATAATTTATTATAAGTTTATGTTTATAGATTATGATGATGATTATTATTCTGAACATTGTTAAGTTATATACTACTGTGTATTCTATAATATGTTATATTACCTATTTTATTCCCCATTTTATACAATTGCATTTTACATGGAAGATTTCTTTTAATTGTTCTGAAGAAAGTTTAAAAATAGCCGAACCATCGACTTGCACAAATTGGTTTTCTTTAACTTTGACCCCATTTCCAATCATATTTCTGGAGATTAAACTATTGTCTCATTTCATTGTTTATACTTATTCAGTTTGATACAACAGTAGATTCTTTTTATCTCATGCATCCTAAATATAATTACAATTTTTTAAGATTGTTCGTTCAAAATTGATTGAAGTTTGCATGCACTCAACTAAAACATTTATTGAATGTATGCAGAATTCACAGCTTTAATCAATATTTTAATTGGCTAATGCAAAAGTATTTAGTTATACAATACATGCCAATAAATTGATTTAACGAATATAGTCATAAACTAATTAACAAGTGTACGTTATACTTATACTAACAAATTGAATCATTTATTTAATAATTTTTTGTTCAATAAATGGCATTCATTAATATTAAGAACTACATTTTCTTCAGTGCAGATAAAGTTTTCATGTTGCATGTGAATATTTCCAAAACTGTTTTTTCGTGTTCGTCTATTCCCATTTCTTCTTGAGAAATATACAAAAATGCATCTACGTTTTTTGGAAAGTCACTTCCCCTCGGTTCCGCCCCTGAGGGCAGGTGGGCATCACCTCTTGTTGGGTGGCCTTTGCGCCAGCTAGCACATCAAACTCATGCAGAGATAAACAAAACCAAACCGTGTAGCTCGCCGCAGACGGTATCACTAACCGGGCGTAGAACAGGAGATATTGCATCAACCCCTTTTCAAGACAAGCAGAGATCCAGTACCGTACCTCGCTGATGTTGAACTAAACAACACCAATAACATACGTGCTGTAGTAGGGCGTTTGCTAAGAAAATTACACTGAGTGAAACATATTTCAGTCATTAGTAGAAATTGTTATCGCCAACAAAGTATTTGCATTAAATAGGTTGAAGAAATATTACGTTGCTGCCATAAAAACAATTCTGCTAATGAAAAATAGTGGTTAACTTTTCATTAATTGCTGCAGTAAGTCTGTCCACAAAAAATTAATTTATATTAAAATTAATTGCGAAAAAAGTCAATTAGAAATACAGCAGGGACCTGAGAAATTGCTCTGTTTGCTCTCTGGCTTGACGACATATGCTTGCTGGCCCACTTGGGTCGAAGAAATCGTGCACATTATGTCTGTACGGACCAGCACGGACCTGCAAAGCCGGTGCATAAAGGTTCCCATGTTATTTAATGGAGCACCGCATACTAGACCACTACTACTTAAAAACATCAAAATGCGTTACGGATCTGCAAACATTTTAATAGTCATGCTGCGTAACATGTTAATTTACAGCAATGGAAGTCATTTTGAACCGTTATTATAATATATAAATGACACTGCAGGAAACAACTACTCCGAGGACTAATGCCCCGACCGACATTGAATTGCACCTGCAATAGTCAAGAACCCTTGTCGGCCACCCCATTAGACATAGACCGGTTTCGGGATTGTGTCCCTCATAAATATGTCATAAGTGAGATGACCGACAATTGAACTGGATGTTCCTTCATATGTAGATTCACATATAAACCAAGTGCAGGTTAGATGTAACTAGTCTGCTACTTACTGCTCGGCCTAAGTGGCTCGACATGCAGGAGGCGACCTACATTGCAGTAGGTACTTAACCGCAGACCTCTCGCCCTGGGCGACGCGCCATTAAATCTATAAATGATACTGCAGGAAACAACTACTCCGCGGGCTAGTGCCCCGACCGGCATAGAATTACACCTGCTGTATCTGTGTGAAAAGCCAAGGACTCTATATATCTATCTGTCTATCTCACCTATGGCATACTGATGAGGGTTAACAAGCTTATGTTTATGTCTATGTCTGGTAGAAGGGTTCTTGTAGGCCACCCACAATTATTTGAGACTTTATTCTGCGTTGTGAAGCTCTAAGGAAAACATTCACAGCAAGTGTGCTTGTAGGTATTTCTGATTAACTTGTAGAAACACCTGATATGACAAGGCTCTGTCGCTCTGCCACGTTGTCACATATTCAAAACCTGTTTACTGTCATAACTCTATTAGCGTTGGTCAGCTGTTGAGTCAGTTATGTTTTATTTGGCGTCATCATGCAGTATATTAAAATCATTTATTGTTTCGAACACTCTGTATATACTGAAAACATAAAATACTTAATCGATTATTCTGAAGAATAGAAACTCTAAAACAGATTTATTTCATGCAAATATATTATAAAATATACCATTAGTTACCGTAACTATAAACATGTTCATAAGAGGTTAAAGATTCTTAACTCCCTCTATTGCATTTAAATATTGTTACAACAATTGTTGAATTTTCCACTGAAATTATTTTCCTAGTTGCAAGAATTTTTCGTTGAATTGTTATCACTGCCTATGACTATTGTTAAACAAGAAAATGATGTTCCACTTCTTTCATGTGACATGCCAGCCAACATTCTTGCAGTTTTATTTTTCGGTTCCATGCTGTCGGTCAAATATCCTTCTACTACCGTTGAACTTCGTCATCCACTATGTCTCTTCAATGTCGTCAGTCGCGGAAGTTCTCAGCAGACAATGTTCCCTGAAAGCTTCAGGATCTCATAAACCCAAAAAACTAGCAATTTTACATGGCATTTTCCATATGCATTTTTCCCAGCGGGCAACGCTTATCGCGATACATTACAAATAATCATTCTGAATCCGACGGACGCAAAGACAGGACTCACTAGACCCAATGCAGAGAACACGTTTTCTTCCGCAATTGTATATTTCTTCAATCTGATTAATCACATTACATTCAAAAGTTCTTGATCTATACAGCCCCCGAAATAACCCATAATTAGAACCACCTGTACAAGAGAGCGATAAATATGTAATTGTTATAATTTAATGCATTACCTTATGTAGTAAATGTTCTTCATCGGAAGCATCCTTCAAAAATTTGACAATATCATCCCGACTAACACTAGACTTTTTTTACTCATAGCCTATAGTTTTTCGTTTGAGAAACGCTTTCAGTTAATGAAACTTTGTCCCATCTATATTATTATAAATTGTCATCATTGATTTTAACATAACCACTTAGTCCACAGGGAATTAAGACTACGATTCAGACTGTAAGAAAAATAAGTCTCTATTACTTATACTAAAAACTGGAAGAATAAATGCATACCATATTTTTTAGTTTTTAGTTTAGTTTAGTTTAGTTTAGTTTATTAGCAGTAGGTACAATTTTTGGTGTACATAAATATTTGTAGAATACTTAGCAACTAACATGTCGCTGGGTATAAAAACTTAGTAGCTATAAGTGCATTAAAACTATAGAATAAAATAAACAAAACAATTAAATTATTAATTAAAACCAACATAAAACGGATTAATATGAAGTTAAAATAAAGTAAGTTAAAAATTTGTATCACAGAAATATTCATTAATGCTATAGTAGGCACCTTGTAACAGTTTATCCTTGATTTTTTTCTTAAAATTTTTAGCATTAAGCTTTTTGTACCATTCAGGTAATTTGTTATACATTTTTATAGCTAGGTAATTTGTACTGCATTGACTAGTATTTAATCTATGGTATGGAATCATTATATTCTGAGCCATTCTAGTATTGTGGTTATGAAAATTATTATTTAGTACATAAAGTTGTTTGTTATCATGAATATATATTAAACAGGTAAGTATGTAAATAGAGTAGAAGGTAAGTATACCTTGATTTATGAAGCACTGTTTTGCACTTGCACTTTGCTCTGCTTTTGCTAAGATTTGCACTGCACATTTTTGTTTGATAAACACTTTTTTTGTTTCAGATGAATGGCCCCATACCAATATTCCATACACGAGATGGCTGTGGAATGAAGCATAATATGCTGATCTGGCGACTTCTGGAGTAGCGATCCTCATCAGACGTCTTAAGGTGAATGTAGATTTAGATAACTTCTTGTCTAGTTCTTGTATATGTTTAGTACATTTTAGACTGTGGTCAAAGTATATTCCCAAAAATTTCAAAGTGCTCTGACAATCGCTCTTAGTTTCAAAAACTAACCGTTGTGTTTTATTGGCATTTATTTTTAATTTGTTGTCATTAAACCAATGTGTAGCCTCCTGTAGTATACCATCTGTCTTTTGGATAAGTTCTGTCGTTTTACATGCGACATTCAAAAAGCTGGTATCATCAGCAAATAATATTGTATTCTCACATGCAATATTCGAAGGTAGATCGTTAATATAGATTACAAATAATAGGGGCCCAAGGATGGATCCCTGGGGCACGCCACACGTTACATTTTTCACTTGTGATTTACATCCTTCCAATAACACATATTGTTTTCTATTTTCTAAATAAGATTTTACTAATTCCAAAACATTACCTCTTATACCATATCTGCTCAATTTGTTCAATAATATGTCATGTTGTACACTATCAAATGTTTTACTAAGGTCACAACTTGCTACTTCGGCTTTCTGCTTGTCATCAAAAGCCTTAGTAATTTTGAAAGTAAGCTAACATTATAGTTTTACTTATATTTTTGTTTTCGATACAGTTAACTTTCAGTCATTGCAGGAATTTGTCATATTCTTTTTTATGCTTTGGTTCCGACTTTGTTGGTAGTAAATGTGGCACGAGCTTTCGCAGCCTTTTCTAATAAATCTCACTTCTCTCCAGGTTTTCATTCATTTTCACACATTAATTAATTTGATTTGCAAACTTATCAATTGATATATATCCACAGTATTCATGTCTACTTAATTATTAAACAATGTTCGTTTAATTTTGAAAACCAGCAGAATTAGGTTTTCATATTTCATTAGTATAAAATACAAATTCCCGGGAGTTGGATGTTAATAATCTCTGGCAAATTAAAAATCTCTCCTGACTAATATCGCAATCTGTTGCCCTCGATAATGAACATCCTCATAAATCCCTTGATAGATAAATAGCTATAATAAAATGTTATGCTAATATGAATTTTTGTTTCTACAAATGTTTTTCTTTCTGTGTACATCCTTCCCAAATATTTCGTGCACGCCAGTGACCACCTTAGGCGAGCACTCAAGCCCATGCTCGCCTCAATCAACCGATTAGAGATATCAGTGCAGCCGAGACAAAAAGTGTCCACCTAACTAAATGATTCTTAATTGCATGCGATCGCATCGGCCATGTTTGTCATTCCCTCCGACACCATAAACTGACCGTGGTTTATTGTTTTAATGGGCGAATTCGTAGATAATTGAAGAGGACCTCGGTTCCCTGGGTGTCGGGATATCCCGATTAATGGCAGCGATTTATTTACACCTGTGACAAATGCCCTCTAATTCTGTTCTAATAAATGTGAGCATTTGATTCGTCAGATGCATGCGACTTTCATCGATTTATTTACAAGACGACGCGGATATTTGTCAAACAACATTCCGTTTACCTGAAAGGTAATCAGATGGAATTAATCGGAGTGGAGATCATTATCTGATCTTTTTTTATTCAAGTAGTGACAATTTTGTTCTAAGCCAACTCAAATTTATTTTAAGTTCTTCTATAAAGTTGTACAGGGTGTCACAGAATGGTATTCTAGGTGAAGGTTCTATGTTTAAAAATTAGAAAAATAGAAGAACACTTTTTATAACATTCGGTTTTGAAATACAGGAAACAATTACACGTTTAGCAAATTGTTTATTTCTATTTTCATTCACTATGTGGGAAGAAACACCAGTTGCTTTAAATGCTTCCAAAGGTAGAAATCGCACGGATTAAAATCGGGTGATCGAGGTGATTAAGGATCGAATGTTCTTGGAATGTAAGATTTAAATACTCTCTTAGCATTGCGATTAAAATGAGTAGGTGCTCCATCGTGCATAAACGATAGCAAACATTAAGAGGAACAAATTCTAGAAGGATAAGTAAAATTTCATGCAAAAAATCCAGGCATGTTTGTCCATCTAACCTAGAAATGGGCAAAGTGACTCTTTTCGGAGATGTTCATTGTGACAACACCGTTTCTGGTGAATGAAGCTTCATCCGTGAATAAAATGAAATAAGTTGTCGATCTTCTGCATTTTTTGGCTTAGCCATTGACATTACAGCAGTCTTACTGGAAGATCAGCCTCAGAGACGGTTTGAACTCTACAGATGATAAGAATATAGCTGTTTCTCTAGAAGCATTTCCCTTACATTAACATGGTTCATATTATGTAATTCATTTGTCAGATGCCTTGTACTTATTGAAGGTTTTGTTCAACTGCTTGTAAAACATTTTCCTCCACTGTTCGTCTAAATCTTTACGCCCCAAAATCTACTTTTCCCATTTCCTTCAACCATCTATAAACATTCTAAAAAGTCTTTAGACAAGGTAATTGGAGGACAGGGCATGCATCTTTATAGAGACGTCTTGCTTCATTCTAATTTCCGTTCTGCTTTTCCATACATAAAATGTATTTCGGCCAACTCTTCAAAGGAATAATTCACCATATATATTTATTTTGTAAAAAATGCACTGAAAACTACCTTAAACACTAACACATGTTATCTTTTTTGAACTGACACATGTCCCCTAGATTATTGTTTTTTAATTAAAATTCCAAAGTTGGTCTATTGTAAAGATTATTTATTTATTTATTCACTGACATAATACAAACACTTCGATCTAAATTTACAATTATGTCAAAACTTAATGCATTAATAACAAACTATAAGTGTAGATTGATAACAAAAAAAAATGTTACTACTACTAAAATAATTTAGAGTTAAATATGTTAAACATATATTAAGAAAAGATATTTAATTTAACGACATGTTATAAAGGTGACTCAGATAATAGAATTTTTAAAAAATGTAATAAGATCTTTTTTTAATTTGTTTGATTTTACATCAAAAATATTTATATGAATATCATGACAGACATAATTCACAGTCAAAGACATTTTTACTATAGGGGAGCTCTTTCTTAAATTAGTGCGATAACTCTCTTTAAAAACTATACTCCTTGGTCGAACTCCAGCAGCAATATAAAAATTTAATCTGCATAATATTTCAGCTGAATTTACCTCTCCATTTATAACTTTGGCTATAACACGAATGTTTCCGATCCGCCTTCTGATTGATAATTTAGAAATGTCAAATTCCCTCATCATGTTTTCATAATCGTTGTAATTGGGATATCTATGAAATTTTCTCATACATAAATAAGCCAAAAATTTATTTTGAACTGTCCCTATACATTGTGATCCCGTTACTGTTTCATGGTCCCATATTGGTGCGGCAAATTCCAGTCTGGATCTAACGAAGCTGAAATACAACATTTTTATAGTATTTATTGAAAACTCCTTGATTGACTTGATTAATTAGACCAATAGACAGTTTTTAAGCAGAATTAACTTGGCTTTAAGAGGGCGATACCAATTTGTCCAAAAATCAGTGACGTGCAATTTTTTTTGCTCAAAAAGATTATTTACCGGCACAAACATCACTATCGTCCATCATTCTGTAACACCCTGTATAAATAAGGAACAAAAATATGACGGATTTTACGGTTAACAATTTTTACGCAAATAATTCTTCATAAAGTTAGTTAAGATATTGTTACACAGCAAAACACCAATTATAACAGCTGTCCTTTTGATAAATAAATGTTTTGTTGTATAGCGACTTATTTGTTTTTTTTTGTCAATAAATTTTCTGACCGAATATCCCTCTGACACTGGCAAGTGCCTCATTGTATGTCAAATTTCTCAAGCAACAACTTACAATTGCCATAAAATTATCTCATACCTGATAATTGTTTTAATATTGTATGAATCATTAACTTTTTCCGATTAACATCTTCACACTGCACAAACATTGACATCATTTCCTATGCATCAATCAGCTCCGTGTTCAGATTAAGAAAAAAACCAGCAAACCGTAATAGCCGGCACTCAGCCTCTTCAAAAGCTGGCAGAAAGGCATCCTCCATGCTAATGAGGCCCCGTGTTAGTCAAATGCCGACTGGGAACTTATTTCGCATCAAATCTTCTATGTAAAGATGTATTCTTAAATCATTTTCCAACTGTCCTTTTCGATTTTTTTTTGCAGAATTGTTTTTGTAAGAGTTTCTTGTACACTCAAAATTTTTTTTTAGATAAGTTCTGAATCAACCCGTGTATTCTAGGTAGACTGATCTATTCCAACATTAAAAGAGTTAAAATCCCCGCCAAACATATATACGTAAATTCTTTCAATTCAATTCACACTATGCTATTTTTAAAGAATATATGTAAATATTTCAAATAATGCATATAAAAATTTTTATACGAAAATCGCCACACAAACTGCGGTCGATCCTACGTCATCCTGTCGACTAATAAAGTCGCTCTTATATTGAAATTTTTCTATATAAATCAGACAAGTACTATATTTTTGTTCCGTTTATACTAATTTTGTAGCTAATACTGCAGTTCATTTTAATAGAAGGTATGCATCTACTTGTATATGATTCAATATATTAATGAAATATAATTTTAAGGATATAATTTTCGAGAACTTCAAACACTGAAATTATAAACGCATGCTAATTTATTGATTATTGACAAAATGGACCATTAAAATTAAAGCGCCATTAAATAAACACTATTTTTATCAATATATATTTTTTTTGTATTTTTTAGAAAATCTCTTTTATTAATAGTGTCAAGAATAAGAAGTTTAAGAACTTCTCATACAATATATAATCTTAAAATCGTAAAATCGCTCTTCAAATATTAAAAATGAAAAATTATTGTGTATTGATCCCAACTCTTCCAAAATGGCTTCCTATTATTTTTTTAAAAAGATGTCGTCGGTAATACCGATCTGTTATATACCTATGATTTAAAGTTATTATTGGTATAAACGAATATAATTACTCCAGTCACCGGGTCATATTAAGTTTATTTATTTGCCTTAATTATATACCAGTCCTCACAATTGGTATAATAAACTCCCATTTCTATATACTATCTGAATAAATCAAAATTGCTTCACCAAGTTGTACTAATTGTGTCCTTTAAAAAACAAGATATAATAATGGTACACTTGCAACATACTTACTATACACAGTATAAATGTACGTATTAGCTGTTTTTTCGCTCCCAGTAGTACTGACTGTCAGGTGGTGTACTCTAAATAAATAAATAGTTTGGTATTATTGACAATAAAATGACTGATATATTTAAAATATTTGATACATAATGATTTTCCGGTAACCGTGACCGCGGTAACTAGTCGCTACCAGAAACAGAATTAAAGTGCTCATCCCTTAGTATTAGCCAGGATTCTTTAATCTGCCCTGGTTATTCCCAGGCTAGGATCTGTGGGGACAGAACTGCTATCGTTATCTCTGGGCCCGCCCATATATTGCTTTCGGCTCCTATTGTTAATATTACGACTGATACGGTCAGAACGGTCATCGGATAATGGTCTCGACTTACTTGAATTAATCATTATCAGATTTCTTAATACTTGATAGATTTCTTTACTTCACTAACAATATAGGTAACATCATGTTAAGCGTCAAAATGTTTCAAATACGTGTGGTTGGTGTATAGGTCAAAATATGGTATAAGCACCGACGTCGGCTGTACCTACCTCATCCGACATTGCAATTAGTATTAAATAATTTGGAGTAGCGACGTCGGTGTGGATGACATTAACTGACGTATATCATTGGTTAGAGACAGTTAAAAAGACCGACATCGACCTATCCGTATTATTATTATTATTCATTTATTGTTATTTAAAGCATGGAACAGGTCGAAATACCGACGTCGACATTGCCGACGTCGTTATGATGTCGACAATAGCAACGTAAACGATTCCTACCAAAATTACTTAAAATTCGACCATAGATGTAATGCTATACCAATTTTGTAATCATAATTTGTATGGTTTTGGTATAAAACTAGTCGTTAGTTAAATTCGATGTAGTTTGTGCTGCTTGGGATGTAAAATATGCGCTTTGCATATTTGAGTTACTCTTTCATTACTTCATATCCATTCGCATCCCCATAACTACAGGGTATTAAAAAAAAGTGTAAAATATTTCAGGAGGTAATAGTATGAACCAAAATATGTAGAAAACATGGGTCCGCAAAGTAACGATTGCGGAGATATGGACCACTATTCGTTTTTCAAACATTTTATTTTATTAGGATATCTTCGTCTCAACGATATTCTAACTCTTTCGAAAACACCTTCCTTCGTTTGGATTTCTTGACACTTTTGATTAATCCGTAGCTGCAGCTCTTCCAAGCTACTTACCATACAGGTCATAAAACAGGTCCGGCCCTTCCTACTCATCTATGTGGATAAGTTTAGTGTAAATGCTCTCTAACGGCCATGGAAAAATGAGCTGGAGCACCATCATGCTGGAACCACATTTGCTCCCTCTGATTCAAAGGAATGTCTTCCAAAAACTCATACAATGTGTTCTGCAGAAAGTTGAGATAAGCAGCGCCTGTTAATCGGTTTGGTAAAACAACAGGACCTAGAAACCTGTCACCTACAATACCCATCCAAATGTTTAATGAAAAACGTGATTGATGTCCAGATTCTATTAGAGTATGAGGATTTTCGTCGGCCCAAATATGCGTATTGTGAAAATTAAACACTCCATTTCTTGTGAACCCGGTCTCATCAGTAAAAAGAATGTTTGCAAGAAAACGATGGTCTTCAGCATCATAACGTGCTTGATGATCATTTATTGGATTTAAAGCCTGTACTTGTTGCACATGATACGGATAAAGCAGTTGCTCGTGAAGGATTCTCCAAACAAGAGGACCACTAACTCCTACCTCGCCTGATATTCTCCGCACACTCGTACCTGGATTCTGCTCTACCAGAATTTCTTCTTCTGCTCTAGGAGTGGATACCGACCTTGGTCTTCCGGATAAATGGCACTGTTTGCTCAATGAACCCGTATCACGTAATCTTTGGTGAATTCTTCCAAACATTCGTTGTGAAGGAATCTGGCGATTTGGATAAACGTCAACATAAAGACGTCGCGCCTCGGTGGCGTTCCTATTAGCACGACCATACATGAAATGCATGTCTGTTAATTTTGCGTTAGAGTAACCAGTCATAGCGAAAGAAAACTTGTGCACTGAAAACAAGTATCAAATACGTACTGTTTATTTCACTAAACATCAACTAACTATTATAAGAAAATACACAACGTTTTTGCAAAATAAAAAAGGGGCTAAAAAATATAAAACATTCCATATCTCCGCAACCGTTACTTTACGGACCCATGTTTATTGAGACTTTTCTGCTTATTTTGGTTCATACTATTATCTCCTTAAATATTTTACACTCTTTTTTTAACACCTTGTATATCTGTATCTTATCTAGACTGTTTTATAAATATTTTATTTTTAACAATTTTGACCTAATTCAGCTAGTTAATTTCTTTCATATTGTATGAATTGTTAACTTTTTCCTGGTTAACGTCTTTTCACACAGCACAAACATTGACAACATCTTTTGCTATACACCAATCAGCACCGTGTTAAGATTAAGAAAAAAAACTAGCAAACCGTAATAGCCGGCACTCAGCGGGCCTCTTCAAAAGCTGGCAGAAAGGCATCCTCCATGCTAATGAGGCCCCGTGTTAGTCAAATGCGAAACAAACGACTGGCGACTTATCGCGCATCAAATCCTCTATGTAAAGATGGCCGCGACACGGATTACACAATGAGCCGATAATGACCAGGATGAAGGAAACATTATGGGGTTTTGTAACGCGTTAGATGCGCCCGATAACGGAAAATGTGCAACTGCAAACGCACCACGGCCTGCGCGATTATTGGCCGTTATCTGATCCAGCAGTCAATGCCAGGCGACATATGTTTCACGACGTCAATAGAATTCGTTTGCCGCACGATTGTGGCCGTAATTTATTGGAGCCGCAGTAATTAATTCAAAACGGAATCCCGGAGGCTGTGCGTCAAACAGCCGGTTCGATCGGATCATAGGTGGCATTGATAAGGTGCGCACAATGCCGAAGTATAGAGAAATCACAGAAATGAAGCGAACAATGCTTGGCGGGGATTGACAGGACGAAGACAAGGACCTCTGTGAAACAGTCTGAGATGAATAGTGTTTTAAATTTCTGAATTCCTTGATAGAAAAATTTAGGTAGACCCTGTTCGATTATTTGTAAAACACTAACCTAGGTTCTTAATTAATTTCATTATTATGTATATACATATCATGCACTTGTCTATCTATTTTTTTGGAGTATAACCGCATTTTTGTGCGCATGAAATGCAATTTTATATTATTTCATATTTTTAATAAAGATTATTGTCATTTGATATAATTCTATTGTATTTGTCTAATGTTTCTTGTAATACAGTATTTGGCATTTTTGCAGTAATGCATGGTGTAAACAACGTGCAAATTTATTAAGTTAAGTAGTATACTTCTCTTAGCTGCTTTACGTTATGTACCAATATTATTGACTCACCCTGTGTATTGAATATTAATTTTCCTTATACAAGGTGTAACAGTAGTAAGTATTCAAAACTCGTGAGCTTGTAAAACAAGTCGAAATATTACGAAAACCTTAGTACAACTTTTGTCAGTGGCGGCTCCTAAGGGAGATACGCTCACTTAAAGGGGTAACCTATGAAACAGTTTTTAATGCGTAGCATCAAAACGCTTCAACATTAAGTCACGGAATTTTGGTGAGATATTAACCTTGACGTGCTTAATAAGTCTCATAAACTAAATTTCAAATTTTTTTACAGGGGCGTGAGAAAATGCAAGGCTTTGGTACAAATTTAATCATATCTTTTTTGTAGTTAATTTTTTCTAGGTTCTGACTCCAAAATATTAAAATATTAAGTATTTAATATAAAAATTGTGCTCTTGTTAAATTTCAATAGAATGTACCGTTTTTCAGTAAATTCGATTTCAATCATTCCTAACGTGACCCACATTTAACATCCAATACACAGCCAAAAAAAAAAATAATTACAGTGTGCAATGGAAAAAACAACTAGTCTGACAGTTAACAGAAATGTCAAGTATTTTCAGTTTGAAAATTGTGTTTTTTGAGTCTACGCAGTGCTATTTTATAGCGAACAATAATAGATAAAAATTATTTAAAAATGCAACAGTATACATATTCTGAGTATGTAGATATGCTTTTGAGGTTAGGTGGAGTGTCATGGGAGTACAAGAGCAGTCGCACACCGATATGGTATAAAGTTCCCCAATAGAAATATACCCAATTATAAAATATTTCTTTGCACCGAAAGGCGTTGTTTTTCCGTTATTTATATTACGGTATTTTTATTTCTACTATTATTTTTAATTGTTACTGTTAAGAGTCTTAAAAATACTTGACATTTTTGTTAACTGTCAGATCAGTTGTTTCCTTCATGGCACACTTCAATTAATTTATTTGGCTATGGATGTTGAATGTGGGGCACGTGAATGATTGAAATCGATTTTACTGAAAAACGGTACATCCTATTGAAATTTAACAAAAGTACCTTTTTATGTTAAATACTTCAATTTCAATATTTTCGAATCAGAAAAATTAACTACTAAAAATATGTGATTTAATTTGTCCCTCAGTCTTGCATTTTCTCACGCCCCTGTAGAAAATTTATTATTATTATTAAACACGTCAAGGTTAATATCTCACCAAAATTTCGAGACTTAATGTTGAACCGTTTTGATGTTACGCATTAAAAACTGTTTCTGAGGTTACCCCTTTAAGTGAACGTATCTCCCTTAGGAGCCGTCACTGACAAAAGTTGTACTAAGGTTTTCGTAATTTTCTGACTTGTTTTACAAGCTCACAAGTTTTGAATACTTACTACTGGTACACCTTGTATATGAACTTTTTTTAAACTAGCCCTGAAAATATATGTTTTCGCTAAAATTCTGTTATAAACGAAAGCGACATAAATATCAAAATTACTTCTTTGGTACTGTTACACTCACTGCTGAATACTGACAGTAGCTTCATACGATGTCAACAGTGTCTTTGAGCAACTAGATCACATCTCACGCCAGCTACAGACTAGCAGCGCCCACAGCACGTTATCTGTCAAGCAAGCGTTGAGATCAACCGCCAACATATTTCCTAATCTGCTTGTCATCGCCTCACCAAATGTAAATCGGAACAGATCGGGCATTATTTCGGGTAATTAATGCAGCACGCTGCCTTGATTTAGGCAGTCGAATTGTTTCGGTTTCAAAATGACAGCTCAAAATCTCGTAGACTTGTTTAGGAACAACTAGACCATTGTTGAAGACAGAGACATGGATGTTGTTTATGTATTTCATGGAAACTACACTACATTTCAGTTTTATGGTCTTATCAAAGGCAATTAACAAATTAAGTTAACAGATGAAGACAGGATAGGATCTAGGTACAATCGTTTGCAATAATAATGACACTCATTAAAATGAATTTTGCGATTTCATTAGAACTTCTGATGTATTTGTAATAAAATCTACTTCACATTTTTAATATTAGTTCTTAGTTGTTTCACTCACCGATAGAGATTTAATGAAATTTCTACTCAGAACTTCCAGATGTTCAAAAATTGTTTTAAGAGAGTGTCATTATTATTGCAAACGATTGTTTGTTTTTCGAATTTGGAAGGCTTACGTCTTCGAAATTCGCAAATATTCACTCGAAATGTTACAGTTGAGGAAATTCGCTAAATATTGAGACTTTTCCCTCCATTAAATAATTCGTGCAAATAATTGCATCCATGAGGATGAGGCTTTAAGTATAACTACAAACTCTTATTAAAGTAGTGGTATCTATATGCCTACCTATGAGGCCGTTGCAGCAAATTCCAAATACTAAATTGTGAGTAATACTGTTGGTATTGCTTGAGAAGAACAACCTGAGAAAAGTGAGATAAGCTGTGGCCAGTTTGAAATTTGAGAGGCAAAATTTTCTGACACTGACAAAAATAACCGCAAGATAAATGCTACATACACTGATCCAAAATGTATTGATTGTTCTGAAGTCCTTACAGTAAAATCAATATTGGAAAAATTATACCTCACTTTTAGTGTATCAAATAATAGATTGAATAGATAAAGTATATCTTCTATATTATATTCACATATATTACATTAATATTAATTATATTGATAAACTGTAAAATGTAGTCAATACAAAACTAAAAAGTGAAGGAATCAGATCGCTGAGTTTTGTGTATAAATAAATATTATGAATTTTAGTATAGTTTGACAATCGGCAATTTGACAGTACAGTGAGCGAAAGTATTTTTTCCGCATACATGAAAAGTATACACCTTCTCCTTTATTTGCGGGTGGAAAATCTCACTTTTCCTCCCTAGGGAGAACTTCAGCAATTCTATTATTAAACGCTGGTGGAGATAATTCTAAAGCAGCACGGTGGGTGGAAATCAACAAATATTGCTGAAGGCTATATAGAAGAGTCTCTTGTAGAAAAGAGAATGATTGTCAATAAAATTATGGGAAATGAGAAACCTAGCACCTCTAGGGATTATCATCGTTGTTGTAATAATATAGGAAGCGGCAATACTTCACATACTGAAACTGCAATTGCTACACTTTCTTCTGTTCATGATGTTCATATTAGTGTTCATAACTACACATTTAATATTAACATAACAAATACCTACTGCAAGTTAAATGAAAAGTAATATGTACATACTTGTATTTGTTATGTTGTTGATTCAATAAAATTAGTTTGCGATACAAAAATAATAATTTTATTTTTTAAACGTGTTTAAATTGTCCTATATTGTTTGAATGTTCCCAACTTATCGGTTTGTTTTGGATAAATAAAACTCAATTATTAAAATCTTATTGTTTCATCAAGTCGACGTTTAGACAATATTTATTGTTTTCCTCAGGACTAAAAAACACAGATTTCTATTTTTTCTTTAGTTTTATTGAGTTTTTGCCACACTTCTGAAAAAATAATAAAGATTAATTAATTAAGCCCTTGCACCAAACGGATCAGTCAAGGGTTATTTTTGAAACTACGTTTGCCTAACCAAAAAATCTCACACTGAAAAAAGCAGATAAGTAAAAAATAACAAAAATCACATCACTATCGCGCACTTCCGTATTATTGACGTTTCGAAAAACTCTCTGTTTTCGTTCTCAAAATCGTAGTAAAAATAGTAAACGTATGTCAAGTTTGACAGTTTAAAATTTGTTTATCTGCTTCCATAGCGATGTTAAATGATTTTTATTTTATTGTTACTTACTTCTTCTTGATACAACTTGTTGGCTACAGTACTACAACTACAGTACTACAACTGTAGCCAACAAGTTGTATCAAGAAGAAGTAAGTAACAATAAAATAAAAATCATTTAACATCTCTATGGAAGCAGATAAACAAATTTTAAACTGTCAAACTCGACATACGTTTAATATTTTTAGTACGATTTTGAGAACAAAAACAGAGAATTTTTCGAAACGTCAATAATACGGAAGTGCGCGATAGTGATGTGATTTTTGTTATTTTTTACTTATCTGCTTTTTTCAGTGCGAGATTTTTTGGTTAGGCAAACGTAGTTTCAAAAATAACCCTTGACTGTTCCGTTTGGCGTAAGGGCTTATTTAATTAATCTTTATTATTTTTTCAGAAGTGTGGCTAAAACCCAATAAAACTAAAGAAAAACTAAAATTATGCCAGAAATAAATAGCTTCAGACAATACCTTAACAGATTTCTATAATATATTTTAACAAACAATTTTTTTTTTCAACACAATTTACAAGTGAGCAATATAATATAATACGTAATAAAGTCCGAAAAAATAGTTTTTAATTGAAAATAAATTAGAGAAAATTCTGTTATAAATTACAGAAATTGTTATCTATTTTCAACTAAAAACTATTTTTTCGATCTTTATTACGTAGTATATTATATTGTTCATTTTTTAAATTCTGTTTTTAAAAAATTTGTTTGTTAAAATATGTTATAGAAATGTGTTTTTTAGTCCTGAGGAAGATAATAAATATTGTCGAAACGTCGACCTGATGAAACAATAAGGTTTTGAATGAGTTTTACTTATCCAAAACAAATCGATAAGAATATGATTTAAATACGGGGTGTCCGGAATACGAGTGCCGTAATTTTAAGGGCTTATATATTTGACTAAAAGTAACAAAAACTCTTATGAAAAAAAATGTGTACAACGAATAGTTTGTCTAAAAATATATTTAAAAAATAAAAATACAACTGCAATAATATGCAAAACTATGTTATGAAATTACAAACTAAGGTACAATTAAGGTTAACGTAATTTGTTTTTTGGATCAGTATTAATGAAGTAAACAATTGAAGTTTCCGAGAAAGTCTTTAAATCTGTAACGTTCGACAACGTTGCAATGTGTCAGGCTGCTGCTGATAACCCAAAAAGTAATATTAGTCATAGTAGTATTGTAGCTAGTGCGTTTCATTTTTCTGTAGCTATTCTTTGATGCTTGTGGGTGTACATAAACAAAAATGGAAGAATTTATAATAACCATGGCATGTTAATTTACGGCAAATCTAGGCAAAACTCTCTGGCTACGAGACTTGTACGGTAAACGCTTCTTGTAAGCAACAACAGTCATTTTGACCACAGGTGTACCTATTTGTAATTATTATGTACAAATACATAACAATGCTAACATAGTATGTATGCGACGTTGTCAATATCTGTTTGATGTTATAATTTTGTTACCGTCAAATCAAATATGTTTTGTTTAGTAGGTACAACTTATAATATGGCAAAATTAAGCCACTCAAATTACTGACATCTTATAGAATCAACTACAATTCACTGAAAATAGAGCTCCTCTATCCAGCGCAAACTTTTCTTCATCGACAGACTATTTCTCAATGGCAACGATGCGGAATTGCAGGAATCTTAGGTGCAAAACACCACCGTCAGCAGCCAGACGTCGTACACGCAATGAACACTAATTAATTCACATTACACGCCACCTAATTAAGCCGATTTAATAAGCGCGATGAATCGGACTTGATATGCGGATCACTCCAGCCGATCGATTTTCTTGTTGAATTGATAATTAATAACAGTCTTCAGGTCGGCGCGTTGGTTACATGTGTACGGCTGCCCAATAAGGCGAGAGAAGATAGCGCGAATTATTTCTAATGAATTGAATAATTACAGCGAAACACCTACAGGGTGAGTCTGTTAACAAGGTTTTCTCACGACCGAGAGTAGAAATCAATATCTTTGTTGTCAGAATTTTGACAGCGATAAAGGATTTTGCCTTTAGGGAGAGAATAATAACAAAATATTCCTTTAGGCAGTTTTTATTATATTGTTTGCACGTCAAAAAAGCTATCACTCGAGAGCAGTAATGTAACTTTTTGTTCATAATGCAAACAAAGTTTTATCTACAATCACTCAACAAAATAAAACTTTTCAATTATTAACTTTATTACAATGAGAACATTAATTATAACAAATAGAGCAAAGGTAACAAATTAATTTGTTAGCATTCGTAATCTGGATACTGAAAGAACAGTCTTTAGAATCTTTAATAATAATTCCTGATCCAGAAGGCATATTAGGGTTATATTCTGATATGGTAAAATTTTCATCACTACTACTTGTACATTATTTTCAATTTTTTCATTGATGTTAATATCTATGTATCCTTCTACAACCGTACAACTCTTCCACCATGAACCAATAAAGTAGCCGATGTTCGGCGAAAGCAATGCCGTGTGTATAAATGACACTGGTAGATTAAGATAATTAGCAATATCGTTTGATATTATAAAACATATTCATTAAATTTTAAGGATAATCGTGCTAGTGTGTTTTCTAGGACTCAAGGTTTCATACTTCCTATAGAATGACAAAAAGTTGATAGAATTATCTTGAGTATTATTTGTGACAGCAAAAGTTTGACTTCTTTTTGCCTTTGAATCAGAAATAGTAACTATCAAAATGGATTATTTGTCCTGAATATATTTAACATTCATTTTTACTAATTCGTCATGTCTGCAGGCACCTGAAATATTGAGGAACCAAAATCTGTAACATCATTAATTAATAATTCAAAAAATTCATTGCCTCTACATACTCCTGCTATGCCCAATTATTGCTATCGATTTTAACACGGAATAATTTACCCATAAGCTGAAACACGTACAGTTTTGTACTTTTTACTAAAATATGCTAAACATTTTCTCTGATTTGATATCATAACTTCTTTTAATTGAACAATATTATAAAGTTTTCATAAGATTTTTCGTACCCTTTTCTAGACTTTGGAGGCAACAGTTCGGTTATAAACGGCTTTTCAATATTAAAATCCATTTTTTTTTTTTCGGTACAATGTTCAGAACAATATACAATAGTCACAATGGCGATATCCGAAACAAGTAAAACAGCAACTATAACTATCACGACAATATGGTCATTTAAAGAGAAATGTATTAATTACTCATTTTCATTTGTATTTGTCAAGAAAGTTTCTATCTAGTGTGTCGTTAAGAATAGATTTTTTGGTTTGAAAACCGTCCGAATTCCTTTTGTGAAAGGCTACTAATTTTGGATATTTATTTATATCAATGTTGTTGAATAGCAATCAAGACTTTATTGCAGTATTGCACTTATACCGTAAATGATTTGTAAATTTTTGATTTCTTGTTAAAATGCGTCAGCTTGATATTCTTAGTAAGAATTTGTGCTTTAATTTTGCTTGATTTTGTCGGTATTAAATTTAGTACAGCTGCAGTAGTTTCTATCAAGAATGTGTGTTTTCATTTCTTCCTGCTGCATCTTGGATAGATGTTCTTGAAAACTTCACTTTGCTTATAAAATAATTTGTTTTGTCAAGTTGTCCATTTCAATCACTATAAATTTCTCCCCATTACCTACTTTTAGAAACTTCATACCGCATTTTTATTGACCATTTCTACCGGTTTTCGTGTATATGAATAAACAATACATTTTTTAACGGTAGATTGGTAGAACACAAATCATATAATTATTTTAATTGATCATAAATTTTAGACGCTACCAACATTTTTTTTATGAAATACCTACAAAATTTATTTGCATATTCAGCTTATAATTAGTTTTTTTCTACTTTCTCTTGAGACAATATGAAATCGAGACTTAATACTAGCACATTTCTCTTGTGATGTACAGAGTGTCATTTGATTAGTGTGAACCAAACGAAATCGAAAATAAAAGTGCCGACACCAAACGACCACTTGTTTAAAATAAATCGGTGTCTAAAAGGTGTACATCTTTATTTGCCTCAAATTTTTCTTGTTTCTCTGCCATTGTGAATGAGAAATAGCCATTATTCCATAAATTTATTTCATTTATTGAACTTACTTAGTTACGGAGTTATTTTAAGAAAACTATGTCGAACTTTGTTTCTCAAACTTTTGCATTATATGGCATATCCTATCTTTTGCTTAATTTCAGTCATAGGTTATAGAGACACTATGTATATAGACTAAAGTGAATGAATATAACATATAAATTAGCTCGATATTAGTACCATACACTCCAATATTTAACAATCTCACGACAATCTATGGATGTTGTTTCAAGTACAGCAGAGATATTTGTGAAATATCAGAAAATACATTGACGTTCAGGAGTGCACATATTCAACATCATACATAACAGTTCTATGCTTTTTATAAAAAAATTTTACAAAAATTATTAATTTTCAAAAATGTTACTTCAGTATTTTTATGCTATAATAAATTTGAAATGTTATTAATAAAATGTGATTTTTTTCAAAAACGATATAAAATATAATAATAATAATAATAATAATAATAATAATAATAATAATAATAATAATAATAATTGCGCCTAGGAACGATTTAGGTTGGTAATGAGGGAAACCTGGAAAAACCTCATTAATTAGGATGGTAGTCAAATGTCAACCGGTTAAGGCTATGGCAAATATATCAGGTGACAATAAAATGGATATTACCATTTTTAGCTATAGTATCAAACAAAAAGATGCAATTATTAATAAGTTGCATGAGAAGGTAAAACTTCTTTATGAACAATTAGAACTGTATGAAAAGTTTGAATCTACAAAACCAAATCAAATTGAATCGAACAAAAAACCAACTGCCTCAAATAAAAATGTAGACGAAACAAAAAGTTACTCCGAAAGGTGGCTGTAAATAAATATGACAGGGTGAACAAGATTAAATCGGCATCTTCAAATAATTTAAAAAGTAATGATATTACTACAAAAATAAAATATGACGTCACTACAAATCAAGTAAACGCTGCAATTCTAGAAAATGAGACAGCTGCAAAATGTAGCAAGTATATCAACCTAGTTCAAAATGATGATGTTTCAGAAAAAATAACTGAGAAGTGGACAGAGGTCACAGCCAAAAAAAGGCCCAAGCGTCAGGTTGTTGTTGGTAACAACCAAAACATTCATGTTTATCGAGTTGAGCCTAGTATGAAAGTGGATGTTCTAACCAGTTTACTTAAGGTACATTTTCCTGAGGTTGTCTGTGAAGCCATGGTTCCAAAACATCCCCAAGTCTACTCTTCCTTTAAGGTTCACATATACGACACAAAATAACTTTGATAAAGCAATGGATGCGGATAAATGGCCGAGGAGTGTCTCGTGCAACGTTTTTTTCAACTGCAGAGGCGTGTACATCCAAAAAGTTAACGAAGGCAATCGACGCCGTGAACTTAGTAAATAGTTCAACCCCTGACTAAAAAATATTAATAAAAATGTTTTTTCCACGGTCGGGAGTAGAAATCAGTTTCTATGACATCAAAATTAAAACAGAAGTAGTCGATTATTCCCAAGGGAGTATAATGCTCCCAAGGGAGTTTACATTATGGAGAACGTTTTTCATGCAAAAAAAAGATAACATTGAAATTACTTATTGACATTTAAATTAAATGTTACATTTGTACAATTTTCAAAATTAATTTTAGAAGGAATATTACTTTCGCTTACATTTACAGTTTTTGTGATTGCGCTAGTAGTGGTACCTACTAAAGCCTGATTAGCAATTTTGGTCTTATTTTCAATGGAGTTCTCGACATAACCCTCAGCGACTGTCATTGATTTCCAACCAGCATGACACTTTATTGTCGTGATATCCACACCAACATCTGCCAGTAATGTCGCTGAAGATCTTCGTAAGCAGTGACCAGTATAACATGCAGCATCAGCTAATTTCAAATACGAAGCTACTGCACTCGGAATTTTTCCCATGGTATTCTTGCCAACTGGCTGCGAACTACATTTTCCTGCTTTGTAGTACAAAAAAAAGGCGCTTATGCTTGACGTGGGGAGGACGAAGGAACAGGTATTTTCGAAACAATTTAAGCATATTTCCCACATCAGTAACCAGAAAGGTTCGTGGAATCTTTATCTTAGTGTTTGGAATTTTTACAATCAAAGAAGAGCCTACATCCTCAATATCATCTACAGTTAAATTGACTAGCTCCGGCAATCCCCAAAATTAATCAAACCTATAAAAAATCAAAATACTTAATAATTGAAATACCTAACAACAAAAGTAATCTTACCTTATTCATTAAAAATTCTTTGTCATCTGCACTTGATAGAAAACGGTCGATTTCACCCTTTGTCAATATTTTCGATTTTTTCGCTTGATATCTGTCACCGGTTCTTTTCAAAAATGCGATCAGCTTGAGGAATTTGCTTATATCTATGTTGCCGTAAATTATCAAGCATGACTTAACCATAGAATATTGCGCCCATAATGTGGAAGACTTGTAATTCTTTGCATTTTTACCTTAATCATTAAGAATTGACATCTGCACTTGAGAGAAAACGGTCGATTTCACCCTTTGTCAATATTTTCGATTTTTTCGCTTGATATCCATCACCGGTTCTTTTCAAAAATGAGATCAGCTTGGGGAATTTGCTTATATCTTTGTTGTAAATTATCAAGCATGACTTAACCATATAATATTGCGCCCATAATGTGGAAGACTTGTAATTCTTTGCATTTTCACTGGAGTATGCCAACAAAACATTATCGCTGTATACTTGAACATTTTTCTCGGCGCACCACTTTTTGAACCGATTGTAGGCTATATCGTATAAAGATCTTGACTTCGTAGGCAGCAAATTGCTTATTGCAATATTTGCAGCCTCCACAATCTCTTCCGACTCACAATTTGTTATTGTGCACTAAACAAACTTTAAACTAAACCAAACTAGCACCTTAATTTGACAATTCTTTTTGTTTCTTTATTTTGTAGTTATGACAATAACTCAACGACTACTAAATAAATGCTCAAATCCGAATACAATAATTCTGGTGCTACTTACTTCATAATGACAAAATATGTGTTTTTAAGTTAATGAGACCGTGGAAAAAATAGTATATACCATTCGGGAGAGATGCTATTTTGTCCTCGGTGCATTGTAGCAAATTGCACCTCTACCAAAATAACGCATTTCTCTCCCTTATAGTATAATGTACTACTAAATTTGTCAGACTACAGTAGCTGTGTACGAGAAGGTGTGGTCCTTTCATTTTTAACATGACCTTTCCAGACACCCTATATATTTGATATTTTTACAGTAATACATGTACCTAAACGTGCTAATTTACTATAATGTTTATCAGTAACAAAAATCTGACTAAATGAAAAAGCTGAGTTAATTTTATGTTCCACTGTAAAAAAACACATCGGTGAACATGATTTATGCATAAACACTCTATAGCTATTAATTTCACATTTTCTGTGAGTATATAAATAAAATTTCAGTAAGCAAGCATAAAAAACTGAAATAAATTACAAGAACGCCACACTAATAAATCTGATCGATTTCAAATTATGTCCAAAATATTCGAAAACCTCTTGAAATACCTCAGATCCCGACTCCATGGCACCCATAAAAAAGTAATATATACGACAATCCGAAGAAAACATAATAGACCAAGATACCAGATGACTAAAAAATATAAGTTATTGTCTAAGTGCTCCGTATTTATAGTATGACTGTAAGGCATGCCAGGCATGCCATATAAAATTTAATTAAATTAATATGGTCCTTAGTCCGCCTCAACCGTGGAACCAGTCTGACCCCCTACTGGGGCGGTAAAGGAATCATGATTTGACATCGAGATAACACTCGCATATTTGTAATTTAGGCACCGTATCAGCTTTACTGCGCATCATACCAGCAGAAAGGCATCAAATTTAGGAGAACATTATCATCATCTCGTTTGATATTTACAATTGTTGGTATAAAACGATATGCACTCGTACCGAGTGTTCCCTCTAAGACTTTCAGTGCGAATATCTCAGCTACTATTACAGCCAGTGCGACAAAATTTCGTATACCAGCACTAGATGACACGTAGAACTCCATAATAGTTTTTATACAGGGTGTTCAGTTTTGCTGAAATTTCGATATTTTGGTAGTCAACCTCGGTATTTGTATTTAAATTGTAATATTCTAAATTATAAACACATTCTAATAAAAAAAAGTCACAAACAATTTTCATTTTGTCATAAAAAAACGCCTATGAAAAGTCCAGAAATTTCATTGTTTTGTCATGCAAAATGTGTATAACCTTGAAACCAATTTACACAAACGCAACAACCGCATAGATAGACGTCAAAACGTAAAGTGACAGAAACTGTCACAGCATGTATGAATATTTTTGTAGGAATTTTGCGAGGTACATTAAATGTGCGTACGTATTTGCAATAATGTTACAGTTTTGTTTCACCGGCATAAATACTCTGAAAATATGTGAAACATTTAATGTTTTTTTTAATAGTAGACTGTTCTCGGAAATAAAAAAAGCGATAGGGACCAATCCCTACCAGAAAACTAAATTTATGAACACGTCACATACCCCTTGACTATACTCGAATATAATAACTGAAGGTATCCGTGAATAATTAAAATGTATGTATGCGCAATCTTGGCAAATTCTGGGATAGTTAAATATCCCCCTCGATTCTCGAATGTAGTAAGACATACTGGGGTGGAAATTCATTGCACTTAAAAAATTCTATAATTATCTATGTGTATACAGGGTGTCCGGAAAGTGATGGGACCCAGCTTAAACATAACATTCTGTGATCAAATAGAACCGATTTAGATAAACTTTGCTTAGTCCAAAAGTGCCTCATTTAGAAGTTACAGGGCTTCAAAAAAAATTGTTTTCTTGTTGTGGGCATAATTAAGAAACGAAATGTCCAATCAAGTTGAAATTTGGTAGTTATGTGTTAGATACGTACAAGCATTGTGAAGGAGTAAGTAGTGCTATATATCGTAGGACGCGCTCTTGGCAGTTTTTTTGTAACTCATTTTTATCGTATCTTTTGTTGGTCCTGACGGAAAATTATGGTGAAGAAATTAATTTTTCGTAGAAAAGCTATATCTGTTCCATGTAACTGTACCTTATTTCTGCAATTCCTCCATTAAATTGATTTTGACAATAAACAGCGATTATATCTGCCGTTTCTGAGTTCGAAAACTGATTATGTTGAGGTATGTTTTCAAAATTTTCAAACGCATTTTTATTGAAAACGGTGCATTTTATCAACATAGAACAAGTATAGCTTTTCTACGCAAAATTAATTTCTTCATCATAATTTTCAGTCAAGCGTATCAGAATAGAACCAACAAAAAAGATACAATAAAAAATAATTGTAAAAAACTGTCAAGAGCGCCCTCTACGATATGCACTATTTACTACTTCAAAATGCTTGTACTAATCTAAAACATAACTGTACCAGATTTGAACATGATTGGACGTTTTGTTTCTTAATCATGCCCATAACAAGAAAACAATTTTTTTTTCTTTGAAGCCCTGTAACTTCTAAACGAGGCACTTTTGGACTAAGCTAAGTTTATCTAAATCGGTTCTATTTGATCGCAGGAAGCTGTGTTTAAGCTGGGTCCCATTATATTCCGGAAACCCTGTATTTACAATTCTTGAAATTTTATATTCCTTTAGCAAAAACCATGTGAAACAATTCCCTTCATGAGAAATAACTACAATGAGAATGATGAAGGGTACAGATTTTCATTGTCTTCTGAGAATTTACGTTACTTTCTGAGAAAATATGTTCCATTAAACTTGAGAATCGAGCCCCTGCAAGTAAATAACTGAGATATTTCTGTCGAATGGTCTTCTGTCGAAGATAAGTAGGACTAAATTTGTTTTAATATAAATAAAGTATATTTAAATATTTAGGTCGTTGCCGAGTCCGGACCTAAGATAAGCGAACGAAGTGCGGACTCTAATAATGACATAAACATGAAAAACAAACACTAATAAATTTAGTAAAGAAAATATCACCAAATATACATCTCTACATGACTAATTTTCTTTTAAAAGTAGAAACACTCCGACATTTTTAAGCATCTAGGTAAGTCATTAAATAATCTCAAACCCTCTGAATACAAACTTTTTCTTGTAGTAGATCTTTTAAAAGTTTCAACAAATAAATCAATTCTATTACGCGTACGATAATTATGAACTTTATTTACATACTTATTTATATTTCTGTAATACTTAGGTAATAATGGATTTATTATGTTATAAATTAAGATTACTGTCTTATATACAAGTCTTTGATGTACATTCATAAAATTAAGTGTATTTAACATTATTTGAATTGGTGAGTACCTATTACATTTTAAAATTATTCTGATAGCACGATTTTGAATCTTTTTTGTAGCTGTTGGATTTTTATTAAGATTTAAAAAAAATGGATGGAATAGAACTCCAAATGTGGAGCCTTATAAATAACAGTCTTAGTATATGTACTAAGCGATTTACCAATTCTATTTAGAAATGAAATTTTTTAGACATTTTGTTTTTGATATATAATGCATGACTTTTAAAATGAAGGTTTGTATCCAATAGAACTCCCAAATACTTTATTTCATTCGCCCCTTCAAGATCACTGTCATTACTTACAATTTTCGAAATTCAAATTATTTAACTTATCACCAATTACTATTACCAATCTACATTTTTTTATATTAACACATAATATATTATCATCAGCGAATATTGTCAAATTATACTCTGTATAATATCTCTGTATCTCTGTATTATACCGTTTATGTAAATTAAAAACAAAATAGGCCCAAGTACTATTCCTTGTGGAACACCAGACGTAGTTTTCAATTCGCTAGATATATGTTTTATATTTAACTCTTTACTACCTATTCTCCAGATTTGGTTCGGACCAGTTAAATACTTGTTCTTTATTTTGGCCATTTCTAGTAAAAGTAATTGACGGTTCACAGTATCGATAGCATTTTAAAATCAGGAAATATAGCAACCACAAAATAACCCTTATCGATTGGTTTAATCCATTCATAGCACACATATAAATAATACTTTCACGCGAAGACTTTTGTAAAACCTAGATTGATTTGGTACAATTCAATTGCATTCTTTTTTTCATACGATATGTAACAGTTGCTACTTTATATTTTAGAAATTGTCAAAAACCGTCAGTTTAATAAAACTATGCGTGGTTGGATAAAAGGTAATGCAATTGAGTTGCATAAAAATATGGAAGGTGCTCCGTTTAAAAAGTTGTATGTTTTTGGGTCATATTATAAAAAAAACACTTTGCAGAGAAATTACAAATAAACTCTACGTAAAAAAGTCAATCAGAAGCAATTTTCAACATTTCGAAATCTCAGCTATTCTCTGAAATAAGAACAATCCTTAAAAGTAGATTTATTAAGTTCAATCTTGTATCTCAAAGAGGTCTATGAAAATTCAAACTGCAGCATCTTAAGTTTCTCAAAGAAAAAAATTACTCTAAATTTTCACATTAATCAACATTACATTAGACTATATTATTGATTAAGTATAATCAATTCCTTTACGTTAAGTCGCCATTGTATATTTTATTATATTCTTTCTTGTCGAGCCCATCTACCTTGTTTATGAACAAGTAACATTGGTATCTACTGATCTTCCTTTTTGTTACATCAGTTCACGATATTGTAGTACATGCCACAGCTTGTCCATTTAAATGGGCTCGTCTCCAAAGCATATTAAAGTGGTAATTTAGACCTTGTATACAGCATTCAACCTAACGCTCTTAGATTGGCTTTCCTGCAGCTAGAAAATGAACGTGTAATGTTCTCATAACATTTTTCCTTTAAGTTCTCATTTGACACCACTCTGCTAGCAAAGTAGTTCTATAAATTTAGAGTAATAAAAGTTTCATATTCTGTCAATATTTTATATTTGTATCTAGAACACTGAATTGTTGCATTAATGTGGCACATGCAACTATTTTGCCTTCAGAAACTTAATTATATTTTAAATTTGTTGCCTTGCCATTCTTAGAGCAAAATTTATCTACACATATAGATAAATATACAGAGCTATATTAGCAATTACCGTATACGTATATATGTATAAGGGAACTGCTAACATAGCTCTATAAGTGCTTACAATAACATACGCTTTTAGTTTAATTATAGAACTATTGTGTATTAAGGGTTATTAAGTTACAATTCTGCTGCAGACAACAAATAATTACAAATATTAAAACTGCTATCGAATTTAAGAGAAAAAGCTTTTTAAGGCAGTTATAGAGAATAACAGTTGTTATAAAATCATTACATAGTAGTAATTTGTTCCATATTAAAAATGCTACCATTTATCCTATTTATATATAGGTACCAGACTCCCATCTGACGAGACCTGCCTGCAAAAGGACGGAATATTTTGATCAAAGTATAATGGGGAAATTTGTATAACATGGTTTTAACTTACTGAAAGTATTATCTGCTTGCGGAAAGAAAATTTCATTACAATAGATAAGACCTATTTGATTACTAATAGAAATTGATTTTTCTTTACAGAAATTTAGTAACATTTCATTTAAATTATTCCAAATCTTATTCTTTTACACTTCAAGATGTGGAAATTTGTTTGAAATTTTATAAACTTTATTAAATAAGATTAAAATAATTTAAATTACCACAATATACTAATTTTTTCAACTTACTGTTAGAAGAGAATAGTTTGAAGATGAAGCGAAATTCCCAAAAAAAAAACAACAAAACAAATGTGAACGCGCCTCAAATAAATTATAAATAGAACTTATTTTCGAATATAGTCAACCTTCTGGTTCAGGAAATATCGTAAAATATGACAACACTGCGGATATTAAATGGCATAGATGTTATAGTAGTTGATTCCGAAGCATAGTTGCTCCATCATCATTGCAATCGACACAAAAATATATTAGTGAGAATCTATTGAAAGTACAAAATAAAGCCCTTCTTTCAGTCGCCATATTGTAAGGAAAGAAAAAATATATAATTAAATATATCAATATAAATAGGTGAAATAATATCAATAATATGGATTATACTTATTTTCTGACTATTTTATATACAGTTGGTTTTTAAATTCATCAATTTAGAAAATATTTTTTTTATTAAATTTTAACCATCATAGGAAATATAAGGTTAACTGAGGACGCGTCAAAAAATACCATTATGTACCACATATTTATGTAAGTAATCCTATGCAAGTTGATTAGGTCTACCTTATTGATTCTTATTGGTCCATCCATATTATTTCTAATATGTGCGATACAGAAACACTTTGTTAAACGATTCCAAAGTTCTCTAAATATAACACCATGCAACACAAACATTGTATAACGAAACAATTAATTAAACAAGAGTTCTTTATTTGTCCTATACCAGAATTCTAAGACAGCATATTAGAACAACAACAATTCTATTTCCTGCAAATCTTACAGAACAGCTTAAAGAACTAAAAAGTTATATTAAACCGTAACCCATTTTTATGGTATATGTGTTGTAAGAACGTTTTGAAAATGTTCTTAGAACAAACATTGTTCCATAAAATTGGGTCTGAAAAAGTCTTACGCTTTTGATAGAACATAAAATTGTTAGCTGGGCATGTAAATGAATCTACATAGATACTTACTTACTTATTTTAATACTTATAGTAGGTAGGTTTGTGCCAAATGATCATTTCCTGCAATTTTAAATATAAAATAATGGTACGAGCAAGTACGTATTAATTTAAAATTTCTTCCAATTCTAAAAACAAATTATGTTAATACATCTTAAATATGATTGAATGCAATTATTTGCAATTAAGGCATTTATCATAAAACCGTTAGCAAAACAACCATCAAGGTCGTGTAATATTTTTTTTGTAATATATAAGTATTTGCAATTACCTACCTACTTGCACCTGAAAACCTTGTCAGTTGATAGGTAGTCCTAATTAATCTTTTGAGTAATTATAATTAATACTTATTATTGAAAGAGGAATCCAGTTATAAAAACCAGAAGCTTTGGTTATAGACATAAACAAGTAATAAACTCATAACGTCATCTCTCGTGTTTATCATTACATTAAGTAAGTTAAAAAATACAGGAATGCTTGACTTAGCAGAAAAATTGGCGTCATTTGGAAAAATTTTAGGACCTCCATGTGACCGCATAACAGATATATTATTATTATTATTACTATACATATAGGATATTTTGCAATATACAGGGTGTTTGCCAAGTTGTTACAATAATTTTAGAAGGTGATAGAATACTTGATTTTGAGTGGATTGGAACTAACATATCTATATACCAAGTGTTACAATATTTGTCATTTGTTAATATTTTTTAATTTAACCGTGTTTTCCTACAAGTATTGAAATGTAGAAGAAAAACGAACCTTCATACAACAAATATTACTATACTTTTTTATTAGGAATTAATGGACTATTTAAATTATTTAATCAATAAAATCCAAAGCGGCTTCATTACTTACCTAGAACTTCATAAACAAGGATTTTATTTAAACCTTTGTGTATAGGTTTATTCAGATATTATTAAAGACTTACCTAAACAATGCTCTTTCAGTTATTAGAAGCAGTTTCTTGATAAATGTTCTAAAAATTAGGGAAATTAATTTTAACACGTTTAAGTATGCAAGGAGCGCATTGGATTTTATTGGTTAAATCATTTAAATAATCCATTCATTTCTAATAAAAAAAGTATAGAAATATTTATTATAAAAAGGTTTGTTTCCTTCTACACACAAATCACAATTAAAATAAAAAATATTGAAACACTTGATATATAGGTAAGCGTATTTCAATCGACTCAAAATCACGTATTCTATCACCTCCTATTGTAATGCCTTGGAAGACACCCTGTATACACAGCAAGAAATCGACTTTAAACGCTACTGTTTTGGAAGTAGTAATATAAATATAAACAATGTGGCGTATAATTATCTACGTTGTAAAAATATTGAGTGTATAAATATTTACAAAAATCTTAAAAAATAAAATCTAGAATTATTTGAACACATTTACACCAATATAAGAAATATAGGTACCAAATCGAATTTAATATTTAAACGGGAGCTGGTAAACCCTATTCCCTTACCAACTATAACCGCCGTTTACTATTAAATACGCATGCGAATGCAAATTACATAATTTATTGTGTAATGGTAAATACTTATGCCTGTTGTAAATCTCCCTGTGGTAGAAAAAGTCCCACGGAAACAATTTTCTTATACACACATACTTTTAAATATAATCTATACTTACTGTTGTACTTGAGTGACCTGATGATGTAGTTTTGGTAAAAACTAGTTCAATTAAATGTGGCTTTTTGAGGAAATATTTTTTTTTATTTATATTCATGTATATGAAAATGTTTCTAATTGACAGGAAATTCTCAACATCATTACAATAGATGGTTTAATTTTTTCCAATTTACCATTCTTATCAAATAAAACCAAGCGATGATCTTAATGTCATTGAACAGTCTATAGCATATAAATAGCCTTATGAATTTGCCCAATAGGTATGTTAATTCAATAGGATGGTATGTAATTCCCAAATACACTTTTCTCGCATTAGCATCAGATGGTGTAGTATTTTTATACCAAATTCTACTAAATATCTGTTAAAACATATCCCTCGAGAGTCTGCAAAATGTAAAATTTACCCCATTTGGCAATGGGCAGTGGGGTAAATTTGACCCTTTTTCCGTGCAAACTCCCCTGTAATACAAATTTACCCACATTTTTTTTCCTGTTGGTAGGTAGGTATATAGACAGAATATTGTGTGCACCTACGGCACATCATGTTTTTTTTTAAATGGCAGAACTTTTTTGCAGCTTAGTGTATCCATCTGACTATAGAAACAATTGATTCTCCTGCCTGTTTTATTTGAAAAAGTATACCTTGCTAAAGTCGTTAGGAGTAACCATTTTTGAAATAATCCTATTTGCAATGCTGAGTGCACCGAGTAAAAACTATTTTGGTTTGAGGTAAAGTGCCTTTTCTGCTGAAGATACAGCAAAATATTACTTGAAAAAGTTGTTCAGAATGGTAAATTATGAAGACGTGCAAAATTTCAAGAAGATCGGCGAGGTTTGATGAAACCATTTTTTTCAACAAAGCACAAAGATTTTATCAAAGCAGGCCGATCTTTTTGAAATTTTGCACATCTCCATAATTTACCGTTCTGAATAACTTTTTCAAATAACATTTTGCTATATTTTCAGTAAAAAGTCAATTTACCTGAAACGATAACAGTTTTCAATCGGTGCACTGAATAATTCAAATAGGATTATTTCGAAAACTGTTACTCCTAACGACTTCAACAAGGTATATCTTTTTCAGATATAACAGATAGGAGAATCGATTGTTTCAATTGTCAGATGGATACACTAAGCAGCAAAAAAGTTCTGCTATTTAAAAGAAACATGATGTGCCATAGGTGGCGCCCTCTATTAGTGACGTCAAAATTAGAAACAAATTTGAATTTCTCACCCGCGAAAACCTCTGGTTTACAAATTTTAAGTAAATATTTTTTAAGAAGTTATCTACAAATATCGAAAATAAAATTTTAACTTTGACACCCTGTATCTTTTTTATTAAGCGACTTGGAATATAGGTATATTAGGTTAAATCGGTTTATTTTCACCTAAGGAATATGTGGTCTCATTTTTGCTACTTTATTTAAAATTACCCTGTATAAAAAAAAATTTGGAGACTTTAATGCTAGCATAGGATAGGAACGCTAAACACGTAAGCAAAATGATAATAAATTAGTAGTATTATAGCAGTAAAAGTAATACGTATTATATTTCCTTACAGATATAGATCTCTATTTAATCTTTTCAATTTTGTTTACTGCAATAAAAAGTATTTAGGTTAGACGAAGAGTAAAATATTAGATACTAACGTACACTGAAAAAAAGGCCAGTAACTTTACAAATATACTTTGTAAAAATATCCTTATAATTGTCTTAAAATAATTCTAAAAATGATGATGATATTACACTGACGCTTGTAATTTTACACGAAAACTGCCAATATACAACAAAACCGTAAACTTCATATGTAATTATAATGTAATATGTACATTTATAGAATATATTGTAATACATTTACAATTAGCAATGTGAAATCCACTTTTACATTGTAAAATTACTGAACATACCAAATTTACTATATAATTGACTGTAAAAATATGCTTAATTTGTGTGTGAAGATACTACTAATTTTAAAACGCACTGCCATTAACCGTTGAGAGCGTTGGGTGGTGACGCCTTCATTATTTCTTGCTTCATTTCGATGAATGCAGCGTGTACCTAGGACCTAGGTACTTACATAATTAATTTAGTGAGTAGTGACTAGCAAAATAATCAAATCTAGAGTGACTAGTGAGTGCTTTTATTACAATAAGTAGTTTTGTCTTGTGTTGCTTGTAACATAACCTATATGAGATAACGTAATTAGGTATTTGATACAAAATTATCGAAGCAAAGGAACAATGGTATTTTTGCATCTACAAAAATCAGATACTAACTGTAGATTGAACTCTGTTCATCTTACATATAAACAATATATTATTTTCTACGTTAGAATTATATTTAAATTGTAGGTACCTATATTACACATTAGATCTCGTTTGAATACTTATTATAAAATATATTTTTTTTATGTTTACATATACAAGAAACTTTATTATTTAATATATACAATATATAGATTTACTTTGTTATATATGTTTTGTATAACGTTAAGTGTCCTGTTTTGTAAAAATGGCCTAAGTGTACAGGTACCAAATTAAATAAAAAATATCGAAAGACCTTAATATTTTATTTTTCATAATCTAACTATATTTATTCTAACATTATAAACTCTTATTCTAAATTGCATAACATACTAGAAAAAATAGTAAAATTATTGTTGGAGCTGTGGAATCAGAATTTTTGTAGTCGACAATAATATGAACCATTACCTACGTTTTTACTAATCTATCAAAAAGTAAAATATATTCGTTATATTCGTAGCGTACCACTTAGGTGTATCTACATGTTTTTCTAAATTCAAAAAATTAAGCAAAATAAAGTACTTAATTTATTGAAGATATAATAGGTATAGCTGTAACTACGGATTAGCTAACTGAGCTGAACTTATATAATCGGTTAGGAATAGTACGATTGTGTAAATGTTTTTCACACAATTTGTGCAAAAATGTTGAATAGAACGAATATTTAGTTTAGAAGATTTTTCTTTTAAAATAACATCCTGATGAAGTGATGTTATTGAGAAACTTACAGAAAAGTCTGACATGATTGTTACGTAAGGTAAGTAACAATTGTTAATTCTGGAATTACTATTCAGAAAATTTATTAGGTATCTATGTCAGAACACTGTTAGAGATTTCGTGTGTTATAAACAAGACGTCATTAAAGTAACTGTCTTAAAATTGACTGTAGGGGTTTCGATATTTTTAGGAGGTTTCTTTTATTTGCGGAAAAGATAGACAAAACAATAGTCCAAGTGTCACGAAAAAAGTTTTTGAGAAAAGTTGAATGACGAAAATTTCATTTCAATATCTTGATTCGCTTTGATACAGTGCATTTGTTAATTTTACGTTTTTTTTGGAAGGTATTCTATATTTTTTTATTTCTGAAAATATCTGTGCTCTCTAATGAGATTACTATATTCAGCTTTTTGTGTAGAATCTAGTGGTTTACACAAACTTCTAAAAAAAAAATAATAACATCATATACATTTTTTGATATAAAGTTTTGTACTTGATACGTAGGTATGCATAAAAACATTTTTGTAAATAAATATTACGAAAATATTCACGTAAGATGAAATAAATTACAAGTTGAATAAAAATAAATTAAAACACATATGTTTCATTAAAAAAATATGAAAGTTTGTTATAACGGAAAACTAGAAGTGATACAAAAGCGTAAGCCGCTAAATATTTTTATAAGTAGAAAAGTTTCATAGATATCATAGAAAACGAGCAAAATTGAAAAACATCACATAGGTAATTTTTAAACAAAATCGAAATGTAATTTTCGCAATTCAACTTTTCTCGAAAATTGAGTCCGAAACATCTGCTTAACTTTTTTCTGTCTTTTGCGAAAATAGGAGAAACCTTCTATAGGTACCTAAGTATCCAAACTGGACCATCCTGTACAATAAATAAAAATTACATTGTAGTTATAGTGAAAAATGTTTTATTACAATGTAATTATACAATTGATTGTAATGTTACTTTGTACTTTTATAAGTAATTATATAAGTTACATTGTAAAAATTTTTGAATTGTAAAATTACAAAGTAATATTACTGTTACTAAACGGAAAATTACACCGTAAAATAAATTTACAATGCAATTGTACATTTTAATTGTAAAATCACAATCTATAAGAAAATCACAGCAATAATGAATGGTAAATAAATTGCCATCTATTTTTACTGTAATTATTTTTACAGTGTAAAGTATCTACCTGTTTGTGTAAATTTGGCATGACTTTGAACGTGTCCTAAATTTGTAACATCTGTAAGGCCCACATAAATGCGTATCGTCCGCTGATTACCATTTGATATTGGTGTATATATAAATTGTTGACCAGTATAGCCCAGAGACCAAGGCATTTGGGACCATTTAGATGTAAATGGGCGAAACGTCGTGACTGATCTTTATTTATGTCACAATGCGGAGGTGATACTTATGGGGGGACACCTGCTATCCGAAATTGTCATCTGGATTAAGGCATAAATTAGATTACTGATGATTTAGATCGGAGTCGACTTCGTTATATCTTAAATTTATGGAGATTTGTGCAGCCAAGCATTAGTTTTTCTTTATCATGTCCAAAGTAGTACAGATTATAAAAAATATCTCCTTCTAGGTTATTTCTTAACAAAGAGCCCCGTGACTAATTTATATGATCTAAATAAATAGGTAATTGTTTGAATAAATTTATATTTTTTTACATTCATCTTAGTACCTAGTTGTATTATGTGTTATAAATTTTAAACTCAACATTAACATT
The DNA here is from genome assembly GCA_037114965.1 of Monochamus alternatus. NCBI lineage: Eukaryota > Metazoa > Arthropoda > Insecta > Coleoptera > Cerambycidae > Monochamus > Monochamus alternatus. The sequence goes on from CM073426.1 coordinate 129,061,808, forward strand.
AAATAATCTCAAATTCATTTACACTGTAAAAAAAGTTGATGTGTAAGTGAAATTTTCCACTGTGTTATTTAGGATGTGTAAAATTTCCGTGGTAATAGTTTTACACACTATGGCTTTTTAATAAGCTTTACACAAAATGTGTTAAAATTACTAGTATTATAATAAAATATACTGAATTTGTGTAATATTTACCAGTGATGTGTTAAAAGTACACCATTTTCTGTAAACTTAACACGCACATAAATTAATTGTGGTCTATATTCCTACTCCTGACTGGTTGAGCACAACTGCGCAGCTGCAGTATATCTGCTGATCCAACAAACGTCACTACGCCATATTGGTCATGTAGCGGTTTTGTGTACAGTTACCTCTTGTTCACTGTGTTGAAATGGGGAATATTTGAATTTAAATTAAGGTTTAATCAAGTAAAATGGTAAGTACTTACCTAACTATAACAAATATTGATGATAATTGTAATAAAGCTAAAACTAATTAGGAATATCTCTTAAAAATATTAGTTCACTCCGACGTTTTACATTACTTTGTAATTTAATACATACATATTTTGTTAGCAAACTTTGGTTGTTGTTCATTTGTACTGATTTTTTTTTTTTAATAAAATCATAAAAAGTAAAATATCTTTTATTTTTTAATTATTTAACACCATAATTCTGAAAATTCTATATATTGATACGGAAGCTCACCTACCTTGTTAATTATGTTCCTGTTTGCTTTTGAAATTATAATTTTTGTAATACATTTATTCTGGCATTTTCTCTGACTTTCCAGGCTATATTCAGTGCATTCTTGAGGACTGGCAAAACCTCTAGAAAACGTCAAAATAAAGATATTTCAAAAATTATATTTATTAATAATTATTTCGAAAGCATACAGAAACATAATTAACAAACTAAAAAGGTACGTGAGTCTTCCATATCAATACCTGTCATACAATAAAATTAACATGTTAATGTGTAAAGCCTACACCTTTAATGATACAAATAACACTGAAATCTGTAAAAGTCACACATGACATTTGTTATATTAACACAGTGGATTGTGTTAAATCTTTAACACACTGATACATATAAAAATGTATAAAAATATACACAATTCCGTGTGGACCTCGATTAACACAGTATTGTGTTCTTTTGTGTTAAAATGTGAAATTATTTTTTTACAGTGTATGAGTGATATTATTTTGGTACTCAATTTTGGGTAATTAAATATTTTAAGAAAGAAATGAGCTTATCAACACAATTTTTAGTGAGAGAGATGGTTTATGAAAAAATACAACGAAATATATTGATAACATGACATAATACCTACTCAGAATAATTTATTTATGGATTAGGTATATTTATTATTCTGAATATTAAGTTATATACTACTGTGTCTTCTATAATATTACCTATTTCATTCCCCATATTATACGATTGTATTTTCCACGGAAAACTTTTCTTGGATTGTCCTAAAGAAAGCTTAAATACAGTCTAAACGTATACTTGCCAAAAAATGGTTTCCTTCGGACCTAATTCCCAATAATATTTCTGAAGACTAATATTTATTTATTTAAAACTGAATAATTTTCAAAAAAAAAACATAAAACGTTATGTATACATTTACGTTAGAAAGCAACCACAGAATGACTATAGGTAGTTAATAATTATAGTCATAGGTATCATCACTCGCCACTACTTTTGATGTTTCAGTTATGCATTGTTGCTTACCTGTTTCTACCACAGCTTGATAACACAGTTTCTATTTCACTCTCCACTTTTTTGCAAGCAAACTTGTAATTTGGAAAAGTATTTAAAATTCATGTTATGAATACAGCACTTTTCAGCCACAAAACTCGAACTCCACACGTGCATCTGCTCGTATCCGACTTTGTGGTCCTCCTTCCTCCTACTAATCGTATTTCTTTAACAGACAAAATGTGTAGTCACCCATACAATTTTTTTATTCAAAAATTGTGTTGATAAGATTATTTGTTTGTTAAATGCTACAGTTGAACAAAATTCTACATCAAAATAATTTCACAAATAAATCAGTTTGAATTTACCCAATGTACCTATTAAAAGTAAATAATTTCAGAGTAAAAAATCATTGAGATTGTAGTATTTTGAACCATCACATCACTGGGCTACTGTAACCTCTGGCCAGGCAATTTCGAATATTGAAATTCGATTACTTATAGTATTAACGTTTTTGTGAAGTATCAAAAATGGCTTACGTAAATAACAACTCGGAGTTAATGGATATCCTTTTAATGTATGGCGAAGTGCTTTAGCAGAACCATTCCCCTTGCTAAATCCAGTTACTATTACCGCGGTGTGCAGAGAGCGTAAGTGTAGTGCAATGCGGGCTTGACACAGGAAATCGTACACCCGTATACGAGGCTCTGTTATATCCGTACCATGTACAGCGTGTCCAAACTTTAATACCAAGGGATTGGACGAGGAGAGTCGCTACAGGATGACCACCACAATCTCCTGATTTTAAATTCTTTGGACTTTTTTTTGTGGGTATACCTGTTTAAAAAATGAAGTGTATCATACCGAAGTGGACACTTTTGATGATTTACACAAACGTATTATACTTGCTGCCAATAACTTACGAAAACGGACAAGAAGCAAAAACATTTGTGTTAGTTTGTATAAATTGGGTGAGACAGGCCCAAAATTTTGTTGTAATATAAAACTATTTTATTAATTGAAACAATAAATTAATTCTATTAATAATTAATAACAATATCGGCAAAAACAGATGAATTTGCTGTATAAAATAGGCTTTTTAAAATGTTTTCTTTTTTCTTGGAAATTTCTCTTAATTTTTTATCTAGTCGTCGATTGCAGGTTTTACAGTGGACCTGTTTTCAATGCCGGTCACTTTTAAATCATTTTCGAACTGCTCTTTTTTATTTTTTCCACAAAATTGTATTTGTAAGGATCCCCTGTATATTCAAAAAAATTGTTTTTTGATCCATACTTCCGAATTAATTATTTGACCCACGGAATCCATTAATTAGGAAGTAAACGCTATTCTAAATATGCATTCTAAATCAAAATCAAACAAAGCATGCAAATATTTTGAAGTAGACTCATTTATAAAGTTACATATTTGTACGCCACAGAAAAATATTTGGTTAGAATATTGATAAATCAACAAAAAATGTAAATTAAAAATTAACGCAATATGAATTTTGCGTAATGAATTTAATGAAAAGCTAACCGTCTCAATAACTGTTAATTACAATATTAAACGAAATACATTTGTTTAAATATTTGTAAGATGGATAGAAAACTCATACTTAGTTATTTTTTTCTATTATTCTAAAAAATCATATACTGAATATTTTTTTATCTAAATATTTAATATGCCAATGACATACATCTTTTATTGTTCTGAACTGTACGATGTCTAACTCGCAAGTAATTTTAATTTGTTTATTAATTTTGTGTAATTTGTGCCATATGTATGGAAGTTATTCAAATAATCTACTAAAAATTAACAAGGAGAAACAAACGATGGCCATTCTGATTATGGCGCGGAATTAAATTCACAGTTTATGAACCATTTAGAAGCCTGAGACAATTATTATATTCGTCATTTATGTAAATTGTTTTAATCTCCACCAACACATCTTTACAAGGTTCTTAATAGTTATGTTGAACTATTTCAGTCCTTGGAATGTAGTGCCTGTAGCAGTGCTATTGAGAATCTAATTGTCCTCCTTGTAAGTTATTGGAGGTTTTGGGGATTTAATTAACGTTTACATTGATAAAAATGTCATTACTCAAACTGGTTAGAATTTATTTTAATGTTTTGACAGCTCAGACGTATCAGTATTATATTTGTTAATGCATTTATTATTTGTAAAATATAATTTCTAATACATAAACTTCTCCAGAAGAAGTGTAGATAATAAATTTGCAATTTTACAATTTTCTGTGGCTAATTCCTGCACTACTACAGTGACGATGTCATTTTTTTATATCTAGCTTGGCGTGAATATCTATTACAAATTTTTCGTAATTTAATGTAATATATAGTGCAAACATTTACTACACCCTAAAAAAATTTTGAGTAAAATTTCACTCCAAATCAATGCTAATGGTTGTCAAAACGAGTCCAGACCCGATTGTGTTGAAATAGTAACACAATTCATTGAGTAACATTCACTCATTTATGTGTTAGCTAAATAAATCATTTAAGGGTAACACTGAACAATTTTTGAGTTAGCTTTCTAAACTGTGTGCTATTCCAAACACAAAATTGAATTATAATATCAATCTATTTCGTTATTTTTTCCCAATATGTATTCAGTTTAAATCAGTTGGTTCCAACACAGTTTTTGTGAACATTAGACTTACCGTGTACCTATTAAACGTGTTTAATTTTTTTACAGACTGTAAGTTATTACTTTATAAATATTTCTAATAATTATTATTACTACTATTAATAACATTATGTCTATTACAAATAATTATAATTAAATTGATAATAATAATAGATAATAATAAAAATATAAAGAATTTTGTCATAAAAATCACAGTCTATAAAAATAAAACCTGTTTAGTTGGTACACAATATAGGTTTAATGGAACAATAACAATAATAGTTATTTATGTATCAAGGGAATTATAAGGGCCTTAATTACCGATGGCAAAGTTTGCGTCCCGAGGGCGTCCGGCCCGAGGGACAGCAATTGCCTGAGGTTATTAAGGCTTATTAATTCCCGTGGTACATAGATAATTTTATTTCTAACCGATTTCAATAAAATATTGTTTATTTTTAAAACGGAAAAAATATACCAATTTATTACCTTCCCAGTATATTTGAATCAGGTACCATTATTTATAAGAGTTTTGTTGTTGCTATGTTACGTGTTTATAAACAGAATTGTTACTTGTTTATAAACAGAACTTTGTTATCAAGCTGTGTTTGCGTTAAAAACGTGTTTTCTACCCCAAATATAATGGAGCAGATTTTGAAAAAAGCTGAAAAAGCAAGAGAATCATTAATTCCATCGAAAAGTGAAACCGTATACCAAAAAGAATACAAGATATATCTGGAGTGGCTGACACGGAATAATGTTATGCCAAAAGATGCCACTGAAACTGTATTACTGGCATATTTTCAAGAATTGGTAAGGAATATTCTATGTTTTTCAGTAGATTTGGTAGTAATTGTGTTTATTCGTTGCAGTCAGAAACGTATAGTCCGAATTCTTTATGGACTAAATGGTCAATGCTAAAATCGTAGGTGAATATACATGAGAAACAAGATATCGCCAAGTTCAATGAACTAGAGGCTTTTTTGAAACGGAAGAGTAAGAGTTATAAGTCGGAAAAGTCTGCTGTTTTATCTCCTAATGATGTTATCAGACTTCTAAAGAACGTTCCTAATGAAATTCATTTATTGCATAAGGTAATTTTTTTCTTATTTTCCATTTTGTGTGTATTGATTTCCTTTTTTTGTTTTAGGTTGTTTTGATTATGGGTTATTTTGGAGGATGCATAAGTAAGGAACTTTTGAATATGAAGATATCGGATACCAGGATTCCGTTATGGTAGTGAACGTACCAGAAAGTAAAACTGGTGTATCAAAGAAATTTACAATTGTGGATGAAAAAGAATTCTCTGCTTTGCCTTTATTAAGACTTTATATGTCTTTGCGCCCTAAAGGTATTGAACGATTTTTTTTGCGCTTCCAACAAAATAAATGTACATCTCAGTAGTTGAGGATCAAATAAAATGGTAATTACGTAATGACACACACAAGATGGGTTTTCTGAAATAAGAAGCAAATCAACAAATTTTTGTATCGGATGAATTGTTACTTACCTATTTCTACCACATCTTCATGACCCAAATTCTTACTTTCCAGTTTACACCATACTTTTTAATGCAAATTATAATTTGAAAACGTATTTAAAATTACAGCCCATTATCCGATTAGAATAATACACTTCTGATTATCGTCCACAGATAGGAGAGACTTGTAGCATACATAGCAAAACTACAACTGCGCGTCGGTACCTGCTCGTACCCAACTTTGATTTCCCCCTTCCACTTGCTAAACAATGTGTAATATCTATAACGATTGGTGTTATTTTTACAATATGTTCTCACTCACACATATTTTGGTTTCTCTGATCAAATATTGTGTAGATTTCTTTATTAAGATGTTAAATTTACTCAAAGTTCAACACCAAATTAATCCGCTAATAAATGAGTTTCAACTTACTCAATATTATTTTTACTGTGTAGTTTTATTATTCCCAGTTGCAAATAATTGCACACGACTTTTTTATATTTTTCTGAAACGTACTATTAATACTACTAATAAATATATGTTTATGAACTAAATAATAATCTTCCTAGAATGAATAAATTTAAACGCATATTCTAGTAAAATTTAAAAACCAAAATGGTATCCTCAGAAAGATAAAATAGTGAATATAACCAGTAATACATTAGCAATTACAGTAACAGAGGAGCAAAAATTACTGGCAATGTGTAATGTTTTATATAATTTCCCCGTTAATTTTTATAAAACGATGTAGTAGGACTTACAATAATGCTGGTGCACGATAATGTACTTGTAGTATTTGTTTCAATAAATGCACAAAACTTAGTGGATGGTACAAAAACGTATGTAGTAATTGGTAACATTTTTGTCGTAACAAAATAGTGTTCAAATATTATTACTGCAAAGTTGTAAGCATAACATTATATGAAATAATACGACAAATTGTGTTTAGAGCTATAACAACAACAAATTGTAACATAGGTTTATAATTGTAAAAACGACTACACTATAAAAAAGTAATTACACATTTTAACACAATACTGAGTCAATCGAGGCGGAGACTGTGCATATTTTTACACATTTCTCAGTATGTAGCTGTGTGTTAAAGGTTTAACACAATCCAATAAGTGTTAATGTGTGTGTACTTTTACACATTTCAGTGTTATTTATATAATTAAAGATGTAGATTTTACACATTAATGTGTTAATTTTATTGTGTAATATATAGTTTTTACAGAATTATGGTGTTACTGTAATAATAAAAGACATTTTACTTTTTATGTTTTTATTAAAAATACATGACTTAGTTGAAATGAACAAGAACCAAGTTCTCTAACAAAATATTTAACAAAATCAGTAATAGTAGTACATATTTCAATAAAGGATAGAAATAAATAACTTTCTAGTAAATCATATTATCAGCAATATTTATTACAACTAGGTAGGTTCTTTGATCAAACCTCAATTTTAATTTAAATGTTCTCCATTTGATCACCCCGAACGATAGTTAACTGAACACAACAACTCAACACGACCAGCTGATTTACTGCAGCTGCGCAGTTGTGCTGAACCAGTCTGGAGTAGGAATATAGAGCACAGAGGTGTATTAAGTTTACACAAAATGGTGTTACACAAATGTAGTATATCTTATTATAATAATAATACTTTATTGGCCAAGAAAAGATACAAAATTTGTACATATGGCAAGTCAAGTATAAAAAAAAGAACAAACGGTAATAAGGTAAAAACACTAACAACAACTTATAAATAACATAAATAAAATATAGTACAAAATAACATACATAGTCAAATATATATAAATATAAAAAAAGAACAGATGATACGGTAGAACAAACAACAACTTATAATTTAGAAATACAATCATACATGCATATATAAACATCTGCACGCACGAAAATGAGGTGAAAATCGATAGCAACAGTAAAAGCCACAGTTACTTACCACTTACAAAATCATCCACGCTATAAAACCCTCTAACTGATAAAAAGTGCTTGGTCTTACTTTTAAATTTCTGGTAATCAGATATACATCGGATTTCCTTAGGAAGAGCATTGTACAAAATTATGCACTTATAATATGGCGACTTTTCAAAAGCGCTTGTATGGTGAGTAGGAATACTGAGCACTTCCCCGTGTCTTGTAGTATAGTTGTGAAAATTTGTAGGTTTTTTAAAGTGACTTAAGTTATTCTTTGTAAAAAGTAAACATTTTAAAATATAGATTGACGGTGTTGTGAGAATTCGTTTATCCTTAAACAACTCCCTACAACTCACATTAACTTTTAAGTTGAAAATTAATCTTATAATTTTCTTTTGGCATATAAATACCCTTTCACATTCACTACCTCTACCCCAAGCAAGAATGTTAAACGCTATGTGACTGTACACCATGGAATAATAAACATTAATTAAGCCCGCTTGATCAAGAGTATGCTTTAGTTGCAAAAGAGCAAAGAATGCTTTATTTAACTGACTACACACATGGTCAACATGCTTACACCAGGAGAGTTTAGGATCAAGGATGGTGCCAAGAAGTTTCACTGAATCTGACATGATACCTTTATAAGACATAAAGTTTGTGGGTAGAGATCTTTAAAGGTGAAAATTAATGTAAATAGTCTTTTTGTTGTTTAGAATCAGTTTATTCCTCTGGCACCATATACTCAATGATTCCACCACGTTACTTATAATTTTTCTGAGCTCATCTGGTGTATTCGCCGACACAGTAATCGTTGTGTCATCAGCAAACATTGTTACATGACCGTGCTCAATGTATGTTGGCAGATCATTGACGTAGAGCATAAACAGTAGTGGGCCCAGTACAGAGCCCTGAGGTACCCCAAGAGCAACACTATGTAAATTAGATTTTTTCTCATTTACACTAACTACAAGAGACCTATTATCCATGTATGAAGTCAGCCAAGCAAGAATGCTACCTCTTATACCCAGGGTATATAATTTCTGACTTAAAATCTCTTTATCGACAGTGTCAAATGCTCTGGAGAGATCAAACAGAAGTGAAACTACATACTTACCAGCATCCAGACATTGATATACATATTCAAGTAGGTGACAGGAAGCCGTCTCAACCGATTTATTAGATCTAAAACCATGCTGAGATGTAGTCAATAGATTATTAATTTCAACAAAAGAAGTTATTCTGTTATACACTAGTTTTTCAGGTATTTTAGACAGAACACTCAGCAAAGAAATTTGACGGTAGTTTTCTAATTCGCATGGATCACCTTTTTTTAATAGAGGTATAACGGTTGCTAATTTAAGACAATCAGGAAATATACCAGTTTTAATTGATTTATTTATCAAATAAACTATACCAAACCACTATATTTTTTATTAATTTAGCTGTTAAACCATCATAACCGCTTGAATTTTTATTTTTAAGTTGTGAAACAATGTCATGCACCTCCTCAACCGCAACATCTTCAAAGACCATTGATTTTACAAAGTTATCATTGAGTGTACAAGGTAAAGAAAGATTTGCCCCAAAATGCTCTTTAACTTTATTTTGTGCTACAGTAGAAAAATAACAACCAAATTCACTGGCAACTTTATTACAATCACTTATGGTGCTACCATTAATCTTGAGCGTGATTTGATCTCTGTTGGTTTTTTCCTATCTAATATTTTATTAACTATACTCCACGTTTCTTTGTTTTTGTTTGCTGAATTAATTATTTTATTATTATAATAAGTACGTTTAGTTATATTGATATTCTTCCTGTAATCTTTTTTTTTCATTATCGTATTTTACCTTAATCTCACGTGAGTTTAGATTTACTGAAAGCCAAAACAAATTTTTTAAATATAAATTTTGTTGATTCAGTTCATGAGTGAACCATTCTTTGTTATGACTTAGATTAGTATTTGGTAAAACGATTTTTTTCCTTCGAGGACAGCTAACTTCATAACACCATGAAATGCTGTCAAAAAAGTATTGAAATGCCTCAGTAAAGTTTAAGAAATATACTCTTGACCAGTCCGTACGTTTTAAGTGATGATTAAAAGTATTAATAGTGTTATCGTTTATAACACGCCGCGTAAAGCACGTAGTGACTTCAGTAGAACTTGGTTGCTGCTCTGCAAGATTCACAGTAAGGAAATTGGCTAGGTGATCCCCTAAATTTGGTTGTACAACTTCAGAATTATATATGTCTGGATCCAGGTTAGTAATCATGTAATCAATGCAACTACTGCTAGTGTGGCCATTTACATTTGTATATATACGAGTGGGCTCAGTTGATGTAACAGTTAAATAAAACGAGTTTATAATATCATTTAGAATATTGGTGTAGTAACACTTAGTATTATAGTCAATATTGAAGTCGCCACATAGAATGATATTTTTTGACACTGTCATGGCGATATTTAAGGCTTCAGTCAGATTAACAATAAAGATATTAATGTCACCATCACACGGCCTATACAGACACATATTTACGATTTTAAGGTTATTAATAAAATAACTTACAGCACATAATTCAATATGGCATTCAACGGACAGTTTTTTCACAACTTTTAATTCATTCGCATGAATTTTATTATTAACCAATATTAAGCATCCTCCATGTATAATATTATCTAGTAACTTTAACACATTTTGTGTAAAACGTATAAAGTAGCCATAGGTGTATAGGTGTATGACATTTTGCACATCCTGAATTACACACTGTAAAATCTCACTTACACCAACTTTTTTTACAGTGTGGAATTCTTTTTTTTCAGTATACACTTTTTAAAAACTATTTGAAATCTGCTTCAAATAAGTACATGTTTACTAAAAAATACTACGCCAGTTAATGTTAATAACCTTGAGCAAGTTATTCTTCTGCGTAGTTAACATTATTCTAATTGATTTGATAACTACAATGTAACAAATCTGGTTATGACGCAACTGCTGTAAAATGTTTAATAATATAATCAAAACTTCAGTAAAACAGTCCATTCTAAAATCAAATCTTTACACTTTATATTAAGCCTAATATGCATACTAGGACAGCTACCTCTTAACTGCTGCCATCACGATCCTCCGGTAATAAAATAATAAAATTCCTATTAATTACTCCATTTAACGACTACTACGTCGTACCTGAAATGTGGTATTTTTCACTCTTCCTGGTTACATCACTGATTTAACACGGTAAATTGGCAAACAGTGTACAGATATCTTCTCGAATGTCGTTCAAATAGAGTGTTAACGGACCTTGACAGCAGTCAAATATTGACACTTATGTGGTCGCGGTACTATAATATAGTTTCTAAAGCGTCTAGATGTTATTGGACGCTAAATAATGTTAAGTAAATCAAAGCAAGTCAAATGTTTCATAGGTATAGTTAAACTGAAATGTACTTATTTTCCTTATAAATATTACAATATTTGAAATAAAGAATGTATATTAATCTTTCCTTTACAGAAAAAGATATAGTCAATATACATATTACAAGATTGTATTACCTCAATATTGACTGACAAAGATAAATGTGTTTTTGTTAAAGTTAGATTAGATTTTTTCTTATTCCATAATTTATTATTTAATGTACCTTAAAATTAATGCATCAGTGCAAAATATATACATTTAAAATTCGTCGATATCGTACCTACTACAAAAATTGGTTCAATAGTGTGTTTAGAACCCACGATACCTACTACATTCATTGATACGTCTGGGCGGATCTAATAAGGCTGTCGATAAGTTCTTGGGGTTAGCTCATCTTAAGCTATCTGAACTTCACGCTAAACTTTGTGGGGGCATTGTAAATGCAGCGGTCAATCATATACCAGACATGTTCAATAGGTTGCAAATCCGGCGATCTTGGTGGTCAGAGTAAACGGTTGATCTGATGTTGATCCGTAAAAGCTATTGTTGGTCTAGCATTGTCTTGCTGGAAAGTGGCGTGGATGGTGTGAAGATATGAAAAGGCATATTGCTCCAGCACCTCCTGGATGTAGCGTTGGGCTGTTATGTTGTAATCAAAACTAGTGTGATCTGCTATCATACGCGATAGGGCCCCATATCAGAATGTCTACTATGTGCCGAACATGACTCTGTCGAATTGTGGACCGCGCCTTGCACCACTTTGCTTTTTCACCCTTGCACCACCATCGTGCATCCCCAGGCAGAAAAGGGATTTATTACTAAAGATCACCTGCTTCCATTCTTGGTCCCACTGAATCCTCCCTCTACACCATTGTAAGCAGTTGGCTCGATGTTGACGAGAGAGAGGCAGGACCCAATGTGGACAATAAGACAAGATATATTATATACATACCGACCATCAACATTGTTCATCAAACCACTGATTTGCCATAGTTCGGCTGCTGCTAAATCGGGCTTAGAAAGCTAAAAGTTGCAATCGACGATCAAGGTTCCTCTACGGAGACTGGTGTCTCTTGTTCTGTCTCTACGACCTTCCCAAGTCGACGTCTGGTAATACCTTACTATATTATGATACGTAAGGATCTGCAAGTCCTTTTAGAGGTTTCTCTCACCGATAAACTTGCGCAACCCAACAATCTGTTCCCTTTCAAAGTTAATAAGCAGGAAAATCTGCCCGAATCTACGTACTCTTGACATAATCAGCTGTAAAAAATATCGTTTGCAACAAACTTCACAATAATAATTTATTAACCCAAATAGATGCAATATTAAATGCATAATTGAAAGCAATATGTAATACAAAAGTGAAAACATATTTTAAAATTAATACTACTCATAAATTAATATATTTTGTACATACAAAATTACATAATATTGAATAATATACAATCGCAGGCAAATAAATACACATCCACTTGTATATGGGAAGTAATATATGTAATATATAAAGCTACAAGCATGCTGAAAAGAGTAGGCATACAAGTATACAAAATTATATAGTATTTTAATATTTAAATAATATGAAAAATTTTAGTGTTAAATGATATTTTTAATATAATTATAAACCTATATTCTAGGTAAATTGTGTATCCATTGTGTTACTTTATTTTTAAAAAGTTTTCCATAGTTAATGGCTTTCAGCTGTGAGGGTAACAAGTTATAAAATTTAGGTCCAAGGTAAGTATAATTTCTTTGCAAAGTACTTTTTTCTGCTTTAGGGACTTGCTTAGAACCGATTTTATTTATATCTAGTGTCATAATTGTGTTCAATATTTCATATTTCGTGTCTACATTTTCATTGTCTAATTAAAACTCTTAGTAAAAACAGCTGCCTTGGATCCAATATTCGTGTTTCTGCATATAATTTCTCAGTGGAATACATATATGGTTTTTTGAATAAGATTTTAATTATCCACTTTTGTATAACTTCTAATTAATGCATAAAGTTATCAGCGGCTCCACCCCAAGCAGTAATACCGTAAATGAGATGAGACTCAACCAGTGCATAGTGCAATGTAAGCATTTGTTCTATGTTCTAAAACATTGGAAAGGTGTTTAAATTTATATAAAATACATTTCAGGTGACTATCAATATACATATAAACCCAAGTATTTAATATATGGCGCTACAGTTATAATTATTCTGGGAAAACGGTCAATGAGGTGTAAGAAGGTAAGTATGAGAGTAAGAGGTGAAAGGAATGTAATGATTTTTTTATTGATTGTTAATAATCTCTGAATGAACAATTCAGTAATTATTAGAAAATTTTCTTCTTCTAATTTTTTCAGTTCTTTCCAATCATTTGATTTATAAAAAATCTCAGTATTATCTGCAAAACTAACCATACCACCTTTCACGTCTAGTTTGAATAATTCATTTAGGTAGATTTTAAATAATATTGGACCCAAGACAGTTCCCTGCGAAACACCATAACTTACTGTTTTGTATTCACTGTATGTGTAATTTATTCTTACGCATTGTTGTGTTTGATATATAACTCTTTATAAGTTCATAAGGAGTACCTCTGAAACCAATTGACTCTAGAACATTTAAAAGATGAACATGACTTGCAGTGTCGAAAGCCTTAGTCAGATCAACGAGTGCATATTTATTCAGGTATTCAACGATTCTCATCTTAAATATTTTTTCAAAAATTTTTGCAATATTTGATACTAACGATATTGGTCGATAGTTAGTCATATTCATCCCATCTCCTTTTTTACAAATAGGCTGTATCACGGCAGTTTTGAAAGAAGTTGGACAAATTCCCTTTTCAAACATAAGATTTATTAAGTGCGTTATAGGACTAGCTATTAGATTAGCAATTAATTTTAAGGTTTCCACTTTAATAGCGTCAATTCCAGGTGCCCTTTTGTTTTTTAAAGTACTAATAATCTTTAACACCTCTGCTCTATCTGTATTGAATAAAACAAATTAATTAGTAGCATTGTTGTTTTTGCTCTCAAAATCAAGGTTCTTTCCTATGTCTGTAAAATACTCAACCAATACTCAATTATTAACTATTTTTTAATTTTATGTCACCATTTTTACTATTTTGCAATAATTTATTTAAACTACGCCACAAGTTTGTATTACTATTTTTATTTTGATTTATTTTATTTTGATAAAATCGTTTTTTTTGTTAGTTTGATCAAATCATTAAGTTTGTTTCTAAATTTCTTGTAATTGAAAGTATTGGGATTATTTCTCATTATATTATATAAGGATTTCTTTCTGTTAATTGAATTGACTAAACCAGAGGTAACCCACTCACTTCTTTTAATATTGTCGTGCTTTATTCTTATGTTTGTACTTAACGTTATATTATTTTTTAATTTTTCAATAAATAAATCTGCAGCCGTACAAACATAAACATGCAAAAAATTATATTTAATGGGTGTTTATCTTTCATTGTCAAGTAGTATTTTCTCGATAATCTATGTCATTTTTAATTTAACAGGGCTAGAAAATGTTAGACCAAAAAGCTTAATTGAACCAAGTGTGTTAAACTTACTGTGGGAAGACAAATACAAAATATACAGTGTATACAATGTTTTCTAAGTTCATGTCACAAATTGATGGAGTTTTTTCTTGATTATATTAGACGAAAAAATCATAAAAAATTAAAATCACTGGTTTTGTTGTTAAATGTTCAACATAAGACGTACGAGTATTTTTTGTCTGTTATAAATTCAATAGATCAAGGATATAAAATAACTACTTTTGGGAGAATTATAAACTTATTGCAGAAGTACAAATAAAGGAAATGTTTGTTTCTAAGCCTGCAAAATAAATTCAGTAGGTTATTTCGTGAGTATTATACCAATCGTTGATAAAACATTCATTTTATGCATATTTATGGCACATTGAACTTGATGTGGAAGTAGATTATTTCTTGATCCTATTTAATTTTAAACCAAAAAGCCTTAATCAACTAAAATGTTTAAAACTATAGTGGTTTCGAGATGTTCAAATTGAAAATATCTATATTTGCTTTTTGATGTGATTTTAGAGAAAGGAAAAAATATGTTCAAGTTACTACTAGTTAATTTTCGTAAACTTCTATTTACTAGATTATCTGTTTTTGATTCCATTAGTCAAATATGATAAAACTTAAGCTATTAGTTTATATTTTGTAATATTAACACGGTGTATTGTGTTAAACTTATAACATATTGCTACAAACAGAACCATACCCGAACGAACCTCGATTAACACAGATTTTTGTTATTTTGTGTTAAAATATATATTCTTCAAGTATATGTATTAATAAGAAGTGTTTTCTGCTTTAGGTACTAGTAAAATTAACCACCTAGGAATAATATTTTTTTAAATAAATATCTTTTACAACTCTAATAGATTTTAAAATATTTACACCCGCTTTAGCCTACGCAATTATGCTGCTGGTTATTTTAAACAAACAATGACATCTCCAAACGATCGTGGTATCCCAGTTTAAATTTGACCTCACACACAAAGTATTAGGACCGCGCAAACCCGCGTGTTTGCTCACTTTACAGTAATAAAAACAAGAAACGCCCTAGCGAAAACCCAATTCTCCGAACAACAATTACTAGAGTCATCAAACATGTCAATATTCCCGATGCGTTTTTATTGCCTCAACCGAAGCGTTCAAACAGTAACGAACACGGACATTTTCTGTTCATCTTTCAAGTCTACCGCCACCGAAGGTGCGTTATTCTTCTCATTAGCACTTCGGATTTACCAAAGAACGCGATCACTCTTTGTGTGCCTTGTACACAGCGGCAAAGCCGGCTCAAAAACGCGTGCGGCTTTTCGGAACGCATCTGCCCATAATGCTCAAAGAATACACCTAAATGATCCTGTTTACTGTTGGCTAGCTCGAAAGGGTTCGGCGGTCTTTGGCGTGATCAGTGAGTGAAATGGACACCTAGCAAACGGACTGGGATTGGGAATTTATGTTTACTGTTATTACAAGTCTAACACTCGGTGCATCTGCCTTACGGAGAGGTGTTAGTTAATTGAATCCACATTTAAAAACGCTACAAATTAATGGAATTAGGGGAGCAGAAGGCGGCGTCCTTTCAAGTTCTTTTGATTTACTTTAAGGACGAGAACCTTTTTAAATTAAACTGGAAGGAATAATATAACACCAGAGTGTAATTATCTAAACAATCAAATGATTCACAGATATACAGGGTGATTCGGAACTTATATAAAAAATAATAATAAATCGATTTTATTAATATTTAAACATAAAAATACAATCTAACGGAATCAATCAGCAAAAATGTTGTGTTGTTATATCACTTATTTCATGGCGAAGTCTAGCTAAAGCTACTCAAAAAATAATTTTAAGATTACGTAACTTCGTTAATACTTATTGACTTTTCGAGAAAATTATACATTTACTTGACACATTATTTTTTCAAATAGTGTCACCCCCTAAATATTCTGCGGAGAGCTTACGAACACCCTGTGTATCCAAACTCAAAATACAATTATAATTGCAAGCGCCTAATGAAATACTTAGATTTGTTTTTTTTTTCAGTGAAGTTGATACCAACAACGTTTTCAACGGATCGAAAATAAAACTAGTTTGAATTATGTAATTTAAAAAAAATGTATTTTTATTTAACTGATATTTTTTCACCTAAAATGAATCTATTATCTGTTTTCTGAAATCTGTTTAAAAAGGGTATATGTGTTCTTTCTGCACATATTTCCAAATCACAGCGAATTTATAATAAATATGACTGGTTATGTATAATTTTCTATCATGCATGTTTGAATACCTTACAATCGACCTTGTCTCAAATATTGCCTATTAATTCAAGACTTGTTCTCATAAGCTAAATATAAAAGCAAAGTTTTGTTTATTGAAATAATTACGACCCTATTAATTTCTTTCATACGCCGAATGCCATTATCGTCAAGAGCCTAGATGAAAGGTTCATAT
This sequence comes from Monochamus alternatus, assembly GCA_037114965.1. Lineage (NCBI taxonomy): Eukaryota > Metazoa > Arthropoda > Insecta > Coleoptera > Cerambycidae > Monochamus > Monochamus alternatus. The sequence continues at coordinate 129,078,982 of CM073426.1, forward strand.
TGTGAGGACTCTTCTAAAAAACCTTGAATACCGACTCCTTCACCTGCGTTACGAGACTAAATGAATAATTTACTTATTAATATCAACCGAGGAATATTGTTCGCAGTAATGTTAATTGCAGAAAAATAATTAATCATTATAGATTGCTATTAGGTTTATGATGTCTTATTATAAATATTTCATTTGTAAATCTAATTTTAAATTGCTCCTCATTAACATTATGATATAATCGCATTCTGTTATCAACATCATCGCTTAGTTCTAGCCTTGGCATGAGCCTTATAAATTTTAGCGCAGTTCTCAAACGACATTTTACTCCTACTTTACTTATAATTATTTCTAGAGGAAATTATTGCCTAGTGATAGTAGTGGATTTATAAAAAAAATAACATACTACCAACGTTTCGGCTTATACAGTATGCGCCAAAAGTATGTAATAAATTCAATAAAAACGAAATAATTATTTTTTGGGAAAAATTCTCGAACAGGTCGATTTTTAATTTAAAAAATACATATTTTAGCGTAAAATGCGATTTTCAAATGTCATTTGTTTTCGAGTAATGACGTCATCAATTTTTTTTAAATGGCAACACCATATTTTTTTCCTTGATTCTGAAAGATCGTTTAATTCTCTATCAGACAGTACTAAAATTTTGCTCTCTTACATAGGAAAGTTTTCGAGCAAATGACAATTGAATGTTAGAAAACGTAAATTTTATCCATAAAAAAGTAACAATTCTGAGGTATGTAAAATAAAATACAATTGATTAAATTTTATACTTAAATTAAATGTTCGAATTGCCATCCACCAACTTCTTGACAATGCGCAAGTCTGTGAAGAAATTCTTCTTGCACATTATTAATGATTTCTGGGGTAACTCTGCGTATTTCGTCCCGAATGCGATTTTGAAATTCTTCTAAATTGCATGGTTTATTAATGTACACTTTTGACTTCAAGTATCCCCATAAAAAATAGTCAAGAGGTGTAAGATCTGGCGATCTTGCAGGCCATTCTATCGGTCCGCGTCTGCCGATCCACCTCCCAGGAAAACAGTTGTCCAAAAAATCTCGTACAGGGCGCGCATAGTGCGAAGGTGCACCGTCTTGCTGAAACCATATGGTATCATCAGGAATGTCAGGGTCATTATCGTTAGGAAAAATTACTGCAAGGGCTGGAACAAGGTCATTTTCTAGAAACTCTAAATATCTTTGTCCTGTAAGGGTTCCTTCAAAGAAGAAAGGCCCTACTATTCTGTCATCAACTATTCCAGCCCACACATTTAATTTCTGAGGGTGTTGGGTATGTGCCTCTGTCATCCAATGAGGATTTTCCCGACTCCAATATCTGCAAGTTTGACGGTTTACTGTACCATTCAGACAAAATGTGGCCTCATCTGAAAAAAGTATTTGCCGGTGTAAATTTCTATTTCCTTGACATAAATCCATTAGAATTTCGCAAAAGTGTAAGCGGCGATCTGGATCATCTTCATTGAGTTCCTGCACAAGTTGAATTTTGTAGGGATGATATTTTTCCTTCCTCAAGATACGTAGCACTGTGCTCTGACTAGTGTCATTGTTTAATGCAACCAATTGTGAAGAATTATGAGGATTATCCACCATACTTATCAAAATGTTCTGTTTCTGATTTTCATTAATGCTTGGACGTCCAGGTTTTGGAATATTTACAACATTGCCAGTTTCTCTAAATTTATACTCTACCTTACTGACTGTTGATTGGCTGATAGGGCGATCTGGATATTTTTCATTAAATAAATCGCAAACTTCCTGCTGAGTTCTAGTCATATTCCCGCATCCGATAAGAATTAAAATTTCAATTCTTTGAGTAACAATTAAATGTGCCATAATACTTTAAATTGAATAATAATTCCTATGTCGCTTACAATACTTATTAGAAAGTCGGTGTGACAATGACACTTTGCAAAGATTTTCACCTAAGTGATCTATAAAAGAACTATGGAATTCGAAAAACTAAACTTGATAACGTTTTTGCTTTATTTTAATTGACTTAAGTTTTCTAACATTCAATCGTCATTTACTCGAAAACTTTCCTATGTAAGAGGGCAAAGTCTTAGTACTGTCTGATAGAGAATTAAACGATTTTTCAGAATCAAAGAAAAAAATATGGTGCTGTCATTTAAAAACAAAATCGTTGACGTCATTACTCGAAAACAAATGACATTTGAAAATCGCATTTTACGCTAAAATATGTATTTTTTAAATTAAAAATCGACCTGTTCGAAGATTTTTCCCAAAAAATAATTGTTTCGTTTTTATTGAATTTATTCCATACTTTTGGCGCATACTGTATAACATGTTACAATTATATATTATGCAACTTTAATAAAATTACTGTAAAATAATTAATATGAAAAATAATAAAAAACACATTGCACACATTAAAATAACAATTATTACCTTTGTTATTAAATAAAATTGGTTGAGCAATCAGTACAAGTGATAAAGTTTTCATAGGTCAAATAGGAAGCGCAGTGTCAAACACACTATTAAATAATAATAATAAAACGGCCCTTGCAGAACATACACAAATACTCTTACACAATTTTAATTTTGAGGAAACTACAATTATTGGAAAACAAAAGAATTATAAAAAATGAATTTTTCGTAAAATTATTAACCTTAGGAAACACAAATAAAAAATAAAAAATATCCAAAATTTAAATACATCATATTTCTTTTTAATAGACTTAATTGATGAACTATTTAATTATTCTAATACTCAGTATATACACTATCATAGCAATTGTTTTGTTTTCTCTTCCGAGTTTTATTTAAGGAGAACAAAGATAAAAAACGAAACCTCAACCAAACTATCTAACAGACACATTTTAATGAATGTTCTCGTTTAAAATTGACGAACCATTGTTTTGTATTCTCTTTGGACAAAGATGTATAATGTACACTACAGGTAGTTAGATTGTTTGATCATTGTAATTTTTTTGTTCTTAGGTTTGTTATTAATTAAATTTTGCCCACCTTTACTCTTTAAACCAATTTCATTTAATAACCAACTTAATAAGTGTAATTAATTTACAGTAATTTTATAAAAGTTGTATTATATATAATTATATATTGTAGAGTCCTGAAGAAGACCCAAAATAGGCCGAAACGTTGACAGTATTAAAAAATTGTGTTTCTTTATAAATCTACTGATATATCACCAGGCAATAATTTCCTCTACAGCAAATAACATTTTTTCCTAAGAGCTTCCTAAAACATGTATTTTTACCTTATTTTTCTAGATATTAGCAATTTTTATTATCAGTAAAATTTTGTCTTCTCTAATTCCAATGAATAAAAATATAATTATATTAATTTCAAGAGTTATAAATTATTGTTTTAAATGTGATGTTTAATTAATTTAGAATTATCATAACTATACCGATATAAAATCTAAAGTTTAAACGACACATTTCTCTAGGCCTTTAAAAACTCTCTTCTTTTATGAAACATACCACAAACTTGCGTCTCGATATCACGTGAATAACCGTATAGTATTTCACGCTATTAAATTTATAAAGGGCGATATAAATAATATTTTTCCGTTGTATGTACATTAATGCTTGAAGTTCTTCTCTTATCTGAAGCTCTTAAATAAAACCACATACATAACAGCAACAGCGAAGACGTTTATGTCAAACTGAATTGAGGTTCGTCCTACAACTGGTATCGACAACTGTTAAAAATAGTGTTCACACTCCACCAAATCACCCCTGCATTATGATAAGTGAGGTTAACACCAGTTTATATCTTTTGCTTTTAATTATTAAATAAAATTATCGCCTTTGAAATTAATATTTCAAATAAGAACTTTATTGCATCCGCAAGTCAATAGTTATACAGGGTGTTACAGAATAGTGTCAAGAAATTTGATACATAGTAGGCTACTCTTCACTGTCGGCATCTTCAGTGGTGACTCCGCAAAAGCTGAGCCGACTGAGGTCAGGACTCAGTCGCGGTGAAGCTTTGGAGGACCACCATTATCCGAGGAACGGTTCCGACCGTACCAGTCGTAACACCAACAATAGGAACCGTAATCAATATATGAATGGGCCCAGAGACACCGATGCCGGTCTGTCCACACAGAGCCTAGCCCGAAGACAACCAGGGCAGGTAAAAGAATCCCGGCTAATGCTACGGATGTGCATTTTAACTATTGTCAAGAAAATATATTGGCAGGTTTTATGTTTAAAAATAAGAAAAAAAAGTTTTCTCAATATCATTCTGTAACACCCTGTATATCATAATACTGTAAAAGACTGCATAATACAAAAGAACACCTTGTGTTAATCAAAGTCTACACGAGATTATGTATATTTTTAGACATTTATCTTTATGTAGCAGTTTGTTAAAAGTTCAATATAATTTACTGTGTTAATAAAACAAACGTTGTGTTAACTTTTATAAATTCAAGAATACAAATATGTGTTAAGTTAACACAGCGTATTACAAATTCATTATATTTATTATATTTCTATTAATTTTAACACATCGATGTAAGCACCGCTGGATACAATTTTGGTGAGAAGGAAAAAACTGAAATTGTCGGAAATATGCGTTCTTATGTACATTTTTTTCTATAACCTACATGATGACAAAACGTTTAAGTAAAGACTTCGTGAATTTGAGACCCAAGTTAAATTAATAAATCGTTAAAAAGTCAAATTTCGTCGGTTATGTCTTTTAGTTTTGGTATACGGTGATTATGACTGTCATTTATGAAAAATTTAAATGTCGGCATGCGTTCAAAAACTGTCGTTTATGCGCACTTATGCCTAAGTATTACTTTTTAGTTTACTCCTCCCATTGTCGCTTATATTTTAATATTTTAAAGTAAAATTGAACTAACGACGCGGAAGACAATTGGTAAAATTTAACACTCCTTTCTATGACGCACAATGTTACGCCGGCGCTTAGGTCACAAACTGACAACACTGAATAGATATGGCCGCAGGAAGATGGCGCTTGCGCAATTTTAAATTCAAATATCTCCAGTAACATTATTTTTTTGCGTTTGGGGCGTTTATCAGTTGATTGCTGGTGGTTATACCTTTCTATTGACACCAAAAACTCAATTTTAACTAAAATATCGCTTACGTCGTTTTGCCTTGTATGCGTCGACATTTTGTGTAAATCGTATAAAAAACCAAAACCACTATTAAGACAGAAATTTTACACATCTTGAATTATATACTAGGTATATAATTTACAAACCAATTTATTTTTAAAATGAACAGAACATTAGTACATCAATATTTAACTTAATAAAATATAGTGACACTAATAATTGTAATATGATTAATTGAAGAATAAGCTTGTTTTTTAAATAAAGTAAAACATTACTGTTTAGAGGCCTCCTGTCTCTTCCAAAACTGCATCTCGTGGTGGGAGGGTTCGCTTATCGGCTAAAACTGCCTCTGCCAGCTAATGTCTCTACCAGCAAACAACTGCTCCCGACCATAAACTACAAATCGATGTGTGTGTTTCCCTTTAATACGTATGGCATAATGTGACTTTCTAATTTCAAGATGCGCCCATAAATGTCTCACCCGTACTTATTTAATATATGGTGCGTTCATTTTTCAGTTTTCGTCCGTCAAACTGCATTGAAACATTCCATAGAGATCGTTAAAAAACGCCATACATTGTTTCGTAATACGTGTAAGTAATTTGCATAGGAGACACATGTATAGCTTGGATAATAATAGGTCCATATTTTTTCAGGGGAATTGTCGCATGGGTATAATTTGCCGATTTTTCAAAAGGGTTGTGAAATTGGTACTCTACCGACTAAATATAAAACACTATTCAATTAGATTAAGCAATTTGCATATCAACTGGATAATGGATAGGTATGATATTTTTCGGTACAAAATTAAAAGTATTGCTTCGTCAACGTTGCGAAGGCAAGATTATGTCAACAAAATTCTAAACATTAGATTTTTCTTGTGGTAATCTAAAGATGTAAAATTCTGTTTAATCTAAACATAATAAAAAATAAAATTTTATTTATACACATTGTTATAAAGCGTAATATCTCGACGTGGGAAAAGAAGAACATCGTAACTTAAAAGTTTAATTTTTCAGGATAGGGTTTTAAAGTTTGCATACATTGTAGTTCTCATATGTTTTTATTTATTTGAATAAATAGTGGAATATAACTAGAAGTTTATTTAAATTTTATTTTGATAATTAATAAAACGTTTTAACAAACACATGAACAACTTTTTATTTTAAATAAGTACAAACCAACATTTTAACTAGTTATTACTATTAACATTTATAGTAAAATTAGAACAATTTGAAATTGTAATTCCCTGCGGAGTCATCATACTTAAGTTGGTTTTACTGCCAACATGTGTGACACATCTATTTTCTGTAGAAATACTACTGGTAGTACTGGTGGTCTTGCTGGTAGTTGCAGCAGTAGGAAGTATTTGGCACGCAATTTCCTTCTTCTGTTCCAGTGAATTTTGAATGTAGCCTTCAGCTACCGTCGAAGATTTCCATCCTCCATGTCTCTTGATGGTAGTAAGATTTGCACCAGAATCTGCTAACAATGTCGCCGATGAACGATGAAAACAGTGTCCGATGTTGAGGATTTGGTAGATTCAAGAACTCTGCAATGTCGGCAGACATTTTACCAAACATGTTAATTCCGACTGGATTCTTCACACATTTATTCTTCATATGTTTAAGAAAAAGTCGTCTATGGTCAGCGTTGGGTGGCCGCAGTGCCATATACTTTCTAAAAAAGTTTAAATAGAATTCACCAACAACACTGAAAGTCCGAGGCACTTTCGTTTTAGTATCTGGTCACAACAACCAAAGTGCCCAAATATTCGATATTGTCGATGGTCATCTGACACAATTCCTCCCGGCGATACACCCCGAAGACACCCACTATTGCTGCGACTTTCATCAGCAGATACTATTCGTCTTCTGCTTCTGTGAGAAATTTGTCGATATGCGTCTTCGTCAAAACTTTTGACTTTTTTGCTGGATATCCTTCACCCTTCCGTTTTAAAAAAGCAATAAGTTGATAATGTTTGCTTATATCTTGATCTTGCTTTATTTTTAACATAGTTTTGATCATGGAATAATTTGACCACAGCGTTGACGATTTCCATATCTTGGCTTTTTCCTCAAAATATGCCAGTAAAACAATTTCGTTACATTTCCCAGGGACCTTTTTAATGTTGCACCATTCCGAAAAGCGTCTAATGCTGTCAATATTTTTGCGTTTTTTCCGTAACTAACAACAGCACTGGTTGCTACGAAAATTTTGGTTCATAAACATTGCGATCTGTGTGGTATTTTTTGATTTCTTATTTTTATTGAGTTTAAAGTTCTTCCGATTGTTTTGTAGAAAAAATAGTGTATGATATACGTGTTAAAAGTGATTTTATTTTGTTCGTGAAGTTAAAAAACTCACTACGCTCGTTTTTTAATCATCTTCACTCACAAAATAAAATCTTACTTTTAACACGTATATCATAAATAGCTATTTTTTCAATAAAATTTAACTTTTTAATGAGATACGATGAAACAATTCCAACAAAAGTTTGAACACTTTATTTGTATCTGTGGATACGTTGGAATTTTTATAAAGATCTCTCAGATTATTGTTGTAGTATCTATGTGTAAAAAAAAGAAGTAAAGAGTTTTGAGTATATTTTACATTAGATTTGATAAAAAAAAATAAAATAAGTAAAAGAAATAACACAGTTAAAATATTCAGTAATATTAAACGAATGCAAAACTAATAATCTCACTTTCCATCGTCTAGTTTTAAGATTCTATCCTTTCGTTTTTACTGTTTTTGAACTGGTTGCTTTGGATTCGTTGAAGATTTATTTCATTTTCTTCTTCTTCATCTTCATGATTACATTAATATTTCTTACCTTTAGCTAATTCCAATATAAGTTTTGTCCTTCTAGATATTGTCAAATGTTTGTACAAAAAGTGTTACATAAAAAACAAAACACTTATTTCTACACAGGCACAACAAATGAAATGTATTACTATCTGAAGAAGCGCCATACAAGTTGTGACGTTGACAGCATGAAATATCATCGTTTCTCGCATACAACTGATGAAATATCATCGTATCTCACTACCAAGCCAAGCTTAACTAACACCGTATCTTTACATACGATAGTATAATAAGCAAAATGTCCAATTTATTCATGAAGGTAACCAATCTCTAGTTACGATATTAGTATTCTAAAATTAGAGCAAAATGGAACAATAATTAAACTACAAGTAAAGATAAGATAAAATTTAACTTTTAATTTTTGGAGCTGTTTTTCGTAACTATAGATAGAATGTTATTAGGGTTAAAAATGGGATAAATCGAGATACGTTATCAAAATATTTGAAAAAATTTACTATTTATGGTCAAAATTCATTTATGACAACACATTTTATGAGAAAAGTAAATCTTAATTCCGATAAATATCGACATACGATGTTCTTCTTTTCCCACGTCGATCTATAACACAAATATTAAAAATTAAATAAATTTGATATTTCAAACTGCAATGCCAATAGTAAAACATAAGTTTCCTCACATGCTAAATCTTAAAATATGATATTCCACGTTAGACGTTACTTGTTGCTGTTGATTAGGTTCGGAAATAGTATAACGAATCAAAAACACTAAAATTTACTAGTAATCTTTAAGTACGCAGCTACAAATATTTCATTTTTTTATAACATTTAAGTCTAATTTTTTAATAAGTCCTTAATTATGTATCTACTCCTTGGGAATAGTCCTGTGACATTAATTTAACCACTGGCGCCAGTGCATATGATGCGGCTGATTCTCATTTGAAATTCTCCACACTTCCATTTGACATACATCAACTTTGAGATATATCTAGTACTGATTGTTGAATCTTCTTGAACGATATCTAAAATATGTTTCCCAATATTTACCAACCTAGGTAGCTTAGGTCTTCCAACATGTTCACCATGATTTCCTTTTCGATTTCCTGTTTCTTGAGCTCTTCTAACAATATAAACAAATCTACGGGTTGCAAGAAGAACTTGAAACGATATGGTAACATTTCCCGTATAGCTACAATATATCAACCAATTTGTTATTAGAGTAATAATGGGTCATTGCCAAATGCTCAAAAGTCAAATACATGTCGAATAAAAATCCTGACTGCTTTAAAGCCTGGTCTACAGGTAATATTTTGTCGTCAGTCTTGCATGGTCTGGAAAATATGACCAATAAGTGCGATTATTCTATTCGAATTACATTCCGTCTTTCGCTCAGCTCGAGAATTTCGGAATTGTCATGGGACAAGAACTGTTAGTGAGAATAATGTTACGGAAGCTTATCTACCTTTTCAGTTTGTTCCTGTTTGCTAGAACATTCCAAACTGTATTCAATTGGCTTCCAGATGAGCCTTGTGGACCGTGGAAATTTCGAGAATGCAAAAATATATATAAGCGAATCAGTTCCACCTCCATAGTTAGTTTATCTTGAGAAGCCAAACATGAATGACATACACGTCAAAGTAGAGATATTTAGCCGTTGTGCATTGTTGGAAGTATATTTGTTGCGTGCAATCAAGTAGAAAGTTTGTTTTTCTACGTGAATTATTTGAAGGCTGAGTCAACGTTACAATAACTATACTGTTTTCAAAAATTTTTAACACTATGTGAATTTTCTTAGAGAATTACAGTAGGAACTAAAAGATTGACGTAATTATTCACATATGGACATAGACACGTACTGTAACCTTATTTACGTACTTTCAACTACCGTGTGGTTAAGAACAGACTGATATGGGAGCGAATTTTGACAGATAAGACTAAAAGATCGTACACAGCACAGAGCGGCCCTGCAAACCTGCATGACTTGTGCGCACTTGTCCAGCAATATTTTGTGCAGGTTTTGTGTATGGTGAATTTCATCATTATTTTCTGAACTGGAGAGGGATCAACAAACATTTTTTCAGTATGCCCTAATATCACAAAAAAAAATGTTTCGACCTCTTAGATCGTCTTCGCCTACCAAAATACAAGATTTTACAGTTTAATGTAAGCAAATAAACGTTCTTGATAAATAAGGGTATCCAACAGTTCAGTGACACATTCACAACTGGTCGAATATTTATAACAGTTTGAAACCAATCCCTTACTTTTGTGGGAACAGAACTTACGTTGAACTAGTGCGGCCAAGCATAGAAATTGCAGGCTACCGTCACGACCTGCAGTGACGGTCATTGCAGGTGACGGTTCATGCAGGTCCTGATCTAGGGTGCGATGCTTCATTAAATAACATGGGAACCTTCATGAACAGGCTTTGCTGGTCCTTTAATTCACGTCCATATTATGTACTGACTTATCTACCGTCTTGCTTGTACACAAAGCTTCAGTCCGTCCGTCCTTTACAAAATTGTTAAACCTTATTCAATTCTTGCAAAACGTTCAACTTGCCATCTACACTTACCATTTTCTTTATAAATTTGGCATGAATATGTAAGATATCGTACGTAAGACGAACAACAAAAAATCGTGAACATTAAATGTTATTACAGTGCTGATAATTTTTTCTTGGACTTATTATTTCCCCTAATATCGAATTTTTGATTAGTATTACGCAGTATTGAATTATTTATGACATAAATGTAATACGTAAAAAGAAATCAAGCATACCTAAATAGGAAGAAAAATAATAAAAATACAGGAAGTGAAAGATATATATGTATTTTGCATAAATAAATATATAATTCCCTATAAAAATTTGTACGCAAATTCTTAGGTGACATTATAAAAAAATTATACCTGTCACTTACGACCTTGTCTAGTTATTACAATTTATTGTTTGTTCTTGAACCAGATAGGGCAACAAGTTCCTAGCAATACCAAAATTATATAAAAAATTTAAAAAAACTCAATTCAACATATTTGACTGCTTGTAGCTTACTTAGTTTTATTGATCAGTTTAAAATTGTATGAAGATATTCATTTATCACATTTTAAACAAATTTAGATAAATGTACACATAATCGTATTCAACAAGAATCATATACTATCAAAAGCAACGAGTCCTAAAATTTTGTAGATGAAGAATGGAATAATAATAGTAATAATCGAATATATATCTTGACAACATTATTATATTATATGGAAATTAAACCTCAATAATAATTATCAGTTTGAATATGTATTTTGTATCAATTTTATGAACTGATTACCTCAATAATTGACAGAGGCCATTGTAATATTTTGTAGCAGCAGTAACAGCCAGTTTAGTAGACAATACTTTGTGGTCTCTCAGGTTTCAGCATGGAGCTAATGGGCACTAGATGTAGCTTTGCTACATTTTTCGTACAAAGATTTGTAGACGTTTATATTATTAAACAAAATCGACAACGCGTTCCTTAAATCATAAAACATTTGTTTATTTATTTCACTCAACTCCAAAGCAGGAGGGTGTAGAATGTAAAACTATATCCGATGACCGAAATCTAGAGAGTGACTAATCGCTAGCTTGTAGCCAAGCTCGACGGGCGAAACGTGCGAGGAGCAACATTTCATAGGCGTACTAAATTTCAAGGCGATGAGATATAAAAAAATATACAAAATTGACAAAAATAATTGCATTACAATGGATGTTATCATCCATTATTTTTAGTAGAAACAGTGATATAACAATTTTTGACTATTTCGAGGAGTTAATAAAAATGATGATGAAAGTTTTTATCTTGTATTATTAATTACCCAAGGTCGAAAATAATAGAGAGTGTCTAATTCTCAGCACAGAGATGAGTAGAGGAGGTGAGGGTTGGATGATTTACCTAGGCGTGCTACTTGAGAAGGGTTCAAAACACACAGAATTATCAAAAATTGTTGAAATCGAATGAATCTAACACATTTGCAGTTTACTTTAAATACCTTCCCCCCCCCACTCGACAAATTAAAATGCCGTCCTATTGAAAGCCGATATCATGGCTCACAATCACCCAATTACACTTACCTGATGAACAATCCGTGAATATTTCACTTTAACACTTAAGCCTTGTCCTCACGAACGTGATATTCATGGATTTTTGCACGAATTTCGCAACTTCTGTTTTAATTATTTTTGGCAAGAAAAACTCATCTTTTGACAAATTTTGAAAAACAGTAGAAATACTATTGCTACTTTCATTATTATGTGGTGTCAATAAGTTTGTTTTGAGCTTCTGACAATCTACCATGACAGTTTCATGATGAAAATGATAGAAAATGTTATAGTTGACAAAATTCATCACAAGTAGAGATTTTCCCATCATTAAATAAATCGCGCAAATATTCGCATCCAGGACAAAAGGCGTTAGAATACATTACACTACATATACACACTATTCATTATTGGCATTGTCACTATAGCGGCCACACATCAACACTTATTATATCATATCGTGCCGCCTTCCATTTGACCTTCATGTGTCTATGTTTTGTCTAAATTGAATTTACTTATTCTTCGATTCAGATTCTGATCTTGTAATATTTAAATAGTTTCTTCGCCATATCCATATTTCGTCTTTTTCTATGAGTATACTCTTTTCCATTTCATTTGTATGGAAATTCACATACCATAATTCATATGTTACACATAATTCGCGCAGTCTTCTATATATTCTAAACAAAGTTTAATCTTGTAAGATATGGCAACCCAATTTTTACATTCTTGTTAACGAACTACATATTTTAACATCACTTACACTCATATTTTGATCTCGCACCCTAACCCCTTCATACATCCGATACTCCTCACTTGTTAAATTAGGGTGTTTACGATTTTGAGGATACGCTTGTAGAGCTTGAATTATTCGCCATTTTTAAGAACACAAAATCGCTAATAAATTAATTACATTGATAATTAAATTAGCGAAAAGATATACCCGCCCATGCTAACGCTGAAAATGGAACAGGTGGATTAGTCAATTCGTCATAACCTATAGAAGGTTAACGTTTCGATCTGGTGCATGCGTATTTGCTGTGTAATCGGGTATGCTTTCAAAGATATGCGGCACACGATTTTATAAGAAAAATATACGGATTGCATGTATGTTTCTTTGTGTCGACGGCTATAAATTGTGAGCGGGTTTTATAACATGACCCGCTCTGATTTGCGGCGGTTGAGTATACGTTGGCGCCTACACTGGCTCACAGGAATAGTATAAGCTATTACTTTTTGTTTATAATTTTACTTTTCACTAACTAATACAAATTAACATTCTAACAAGCTATTCAACATATAAAATATATCACTAATGCCATACCTGATGAAGCCTCGACATTTTTATGTTGCTTTATTTTCTGTAAAACCGAAAAAACGTAAATACAGCCAATGGTGTATTTAAATGACAAATTTATCTGTTACGTTTAAAGAATTAATTATATATTCTTCTAAATAAAATCATTAAGACGTATATTTACGCCAACGTATATTAAATTTAAATCTTTCCAGAGCCGAAGAACGGAGTCTAGTTCTCGGTTATGGAAAAGAGGCTGGGCCTGATGAGTATTATACAAGCCGAGAATTAAAATATTATCATTAAAGTTAATAATTTATTTAAACGAAATTATACGGTTCATTGAAAAGCAGATTTGGGCGGAAATAAATATTAATTAGTTGAATTTAAATAAGCTCCTCCCTAAAAACGCCCGTTTGCTATAGAACTTTATCGATTTATCTATGTTTTCACTAACTGGTTAAATTCGAGGACCATATTGGACCGGGAGACGATTTCTAAATTAATTATTATTATTTATAGTAAATTTATACAAGAGTTTTAATTACTTTACTAGGTAAACCTTAGCATACAAAAATATTCAGCTAATATATTCGTTTCATGTCTGGAGAAGGCACAGCCACATCGTTCAAAACGCTTTCATACTGTATTTTATTTATTTTTTTAAAGAAATTGAAAATTGTTTACTGATGAAATATTTTAATATAATAGCTACTGGTCTTATCAGTTTGTTATAAAAATTAATGAATTAAACAAGAAAACGAATAACCAATGTATAAAATATGCTAAAAAACTAAATAAATATGTCCATAATTTTATTATAATGCCAGTACTAAATTTTCTACTATTTTTGAGTTAATATATAACTTAATATCATCTCAATAACTGACTAAATTTTGTAGCAGCAATTATTTTATAATATCTAAGCCGTAGGATACTTTAATTTACATAGATAAAAATATAGGAAAAAATACATTAAATATGTCTCAATAAATTTTTATAAACATATTCACATAATAAGGGAACCTTTTTATTAAATATACAATTAAGTTATCTTAATGGGTTTTGACAAAAAGTGGTTTAATCTTACAAAATTAGTAATTAATTAAATAACTTGATTATAAGACTTTTAAATACACTCAGAGAAAGTTTTGTGTAAGTTTATCAAACTGCGGACTAAGTAAAAATACTTCAATAAATCTTGACTCAAGATAACTAATTCAACATTTTTACCTATACAAGTTGTTTTTAAAATGAACATTTGAAATTTTAGTGGATGAAATACACCTACCGCCCTTAAAAGGAGTGTTCTCGGATATGTTTTTTATTAAACAAATTAAAAACGGTTAAATATTACAATTTTGAGCACTTACTGAACTTCCTTGCCTATATATTTTATTAAATATCAGAAGTGTGAGATAGCAGCTTAATCAAAGTTCATTTTTGTAGGTCGTTTTCTACTTTCTGAATCGAAATTTTATTATTTTTTTAACATACAATACTTGAATTTGGTTAAATTATCTCAAGCGGTTTATAAATTAAAAGTTAAGAACTGTTTTTTAATTTTTTAGACGTTGTAGCTGGGCAATAGCCCTTATTTTTGGACACATAATACGGATTTTTAACCTCTCCGTAAGAAACACCTTGTATTTAAACTGTGCTTAGGATATACTCACGATTTTGTCTTGTTTCAAAATATTGTCACGGATTTCCTAACCCGACTTTTCTCTTACCAGAAAAACAATCCGTTAATTACTCACTTATCTTTCTTAGCTACTCCGTACACTACTGAATACTAATTACAGCTCAACTAAACACTATTTCAGTTTAAAACTCCAGGAAATTTCCAACTACCCACTCCAATTCAAGACTGTAATATAAGACTGACTGATTCGGCCGTTTATTCTTCTTTTATACACCAAACGAATATTCCAGGCATTTTCTAGTATCTCAAGATCATTTCTCGACAGATTCTCGTCGATTGTCCATATTCCAGTCGCGTCTCAATACACGGAATTATTTTGTTTATTTACCAGCATCGCGTAGGAGCGATCGGCGCAATCTAGCGTTTCGCGATATCACAGTCGGCGAATTGGGTTCGGGCAAATTCTGTGACAATATGTAATACCCAAATGATCAATTCTCAAAAAGAACGCCTCATTTACTTCCAATATAATCAACAAAATCCTATAATGTTCAGTAAGATATACTGATAACAATGGTATATAATTATAATTTTCTTAAAATGGTAAAAAATTAGTAAGTAGATAATAAAATCCTACCTACAGGTGTTGGAAAACCCTTTTTCGTAAAATCGTTGCATAATAATAACATAACGACTGTCACTTCAGTATCGAAATAATAGTCTTTTAGGCACATGTGCTTAATACAATCTTTTTTACGCGTAAATAAAATTACTGAAATTATTTATTATAAACATTAATAACACAATCAAATCGGATAATTGGACATTAGGTGAGCATATATTTTTTTCTTCAGTTCGTATAATATCTATATTGGAATACCTACATCCCGGTGCTGCTGAATTTTTGGAATGAAAGAGGTATTTTCTTTCTCCCAGAGAATTTTCCTTACCATCGCCTATTTAATATGTATGGAATTTTCTATGTACCCCTCTGCTACAGAAGTCGAACTTCAACCTCCGCGTCTCTTGGGCATCGATATGTTGGCTTCTGTTTCTGCAAAGAAGGTTGCAGAACATCGTCACAACATTAAAAGGGCATGGAGGTTGGAAGTATCCTCAAGTAGCAGAGAGATACATAGAAAATTGTCTGCAAAATTACTGGATTAAAACCATCCTCTCAACCTTCAGTTCTTCCTGTTACACGACTGTTAAATCTGCCTCTACAAATCAATCTGTTTTGAAAAATATTACAGAAAATATTTCCAGTGCACCTGTTTTTAATTTTAGTAATTGTACCAATACTATAACTATTAATACGGTTAACCCAAATATCTCAATAAATAACTTATTTTGTTTACATTTAATTTAATTGTTTTTGATTCATATTTTTTGGTATGTTACCCGGTTACAATCAAAATTCGATACTTGTACCTCATGCTCGCTAACGCTTGCGTTCTTCCACCCTTATCGACTTTTTTCATTCTACTCTTGTTACAGAATATGCTGTTCATCATTATCAGTGCAATTTTTATGTGAATGTAGATCCTGACTAAAGTCCTACGTGCTGCGGTAGATAAATAACACAGCGATTCGATCTATCCAGATTCCTAGAGTTGTTTCTGAATCCACCTGAATGAGTGCGAGATACAATGTATACAGTGCTTGACCGATCTTGTAATGCAAATATTAATACGGACCTAAATCAAGCGAATAGTATAGGATTAGAATATCTAAGCAGATTCCCTGACAATGAAATTAACCTTACATGTAATAACTCTCCCATTAACGACTGCTTCAATAAATATGTTAATTCCCCGGCTCGAATCCAGTTATTCCGATGACCGCTTTGAAAAACTGTCTACAAATTTTATCGCAGCTCGTGTCAGAGGTCGCGGAATAGCGCAGGCCTGGGTAGGACCATTTGTCAACCGCTTTTGCTAATAACTAGACATACGTGCACGGGGAGTGGGAGGCATGGGACCGGCTAACGGGGATCCGATGACATATTGGACAACTCCCAGTGGCGTAACACTTTTCCTGAATCCTCTATCTAAATGCCTCCATTTCTTATTTTACGAAACTCAACTGTCCTACTATATTCAACCGCCAAAAACCTAGAGTGACTCCTGTTATAAACCCGCTCACAATTTATATTTTTCCTATAAATTCGTGTGCCGCATATCTCTGGGAGCATACCCGATTGAAAACTTCTCTTGCAGCAAATACGCATGTGCCAGATCGAAGAAGCTAGTCTTCTATTTATTGTGTCATGGGCGGGTATATCTTTCGAGCGAGCAAAATTTCGGATATATCTTTCCGCTAATTTAGTTATGAATGTAATTAATTTATTAGTGATTTTCTGTTCTTAAGAATGGAGAATAATTCAAGCTCTTCAGCATATTCTCATATCGTAAACACCCTAACTTAACAAGTGAGAAATATCGGATGATAACATGTATAAAGGGTTTAGGGCGCGAGGTCCTATATGAGTGTAAGTGATGCTGAAATATGTACTCCATTAACAACGATGTACGTGAGTAGCATATACGTATAGTGCAAAAAAGAGTGATAAAGAAGTACAACTGCGAAACGTAAAATAGTGGAAACTCGCGGAAGGAAGATGGTATTTCAAAAATAAATTTTCGACAAAAAAGAATTGAGTTGCTATAGATGAAATTTTGTCTAGAATACAGGGTGTCCCAAAATTAGCCTGCAAAAATTAACTGTGGATTCTACGATCAAAAATAAGAAAAAAATCTATATAATCATAAATCCGTAGAAGCCCCCTAACGGAGATATGGCCCCTTAAATGGGGATCTTAAAATTTGATTTTTCCCAAATATTTCCAAAAGAGACGATGATAAAGTAATCAAATGTGAAACTGAGAATCATATTTAGATTGTGAATCTAATGTTCTGAAAATAATTCCTCAAAATTGGTCATAGGCGTTCCAAACTGGGGGGTCAGTGGGTAAATATTACTCTAACTTTCCTGTATCTTGAAATGTTCGTCGTTAGATCAAAAAATTTAAAATGTTGGCCTATTTTATATGAAAAAAATAAATTCTGTTTTCGAGTAATCTTATTTTAAAAATTTTATGACATATCTACCACAAAAATTTAAGATGGAAACTATAAATAGGCAAAATATCCCTAGTACGCTCTGAGAAAATACAGTCGACTTATTTAACACATATTAAAGGTGTTATGCAAGCGTTTTAACATATTAAAATACTTTTAAAATGCATATCAGTAATGTAATTATTTGTAAATGTTTGAATTTTAATATAGCCTATTAATACTTAAGAAAAATTAAAAACATATGTAATATGTGTCAAATAAATTGACTGTTCAAAGCCTAATAGACACAATTTGACCGTTTGTATATCATATTTAATTTATCGAAGTAAAACAAGAGTACCTTTTTTTGTAAAATTGTTCATTTATAATTTTTTCTGATGGCAAAAACTTCGAGACATGAAAAAGTTACAGCAATATTTATCCAATAACCCCCCCCCCCCCCAGTTTGGCACGGCTATGAGTAATTATGGTATTGTTTTTAGAACATTAAAATCGCAATCTTATTGCGATTCTCTATTTTAAATTTGATTACTTTATCTCGATCCATTTTGAAAATATTTGAAGAAAATCAAATTTTGGGGTCCCCTATAAAGAGCAATAGCTCGGTTAGGGGGCGTTTACGGAATTATGTTTATATAACTTTTTTTCTTATTTTTGATCGCAGAATCCAGACTTAATTTTTGGCAGTGTAATTTTGGGACACCCTGTATATACAAGAGTTTGCAAATTATGCTTTGAATTATGCCATTATGTACGCTTAATGTATTTCAAAATGCCAAAAAAAATTTTAAAAAATGTGGTATAGAGCAATGAAACACGACGAA
Source organism: Monochamus alternatus (assembly GCA_037114965.1). Classification (NCBI taxonomy): domain Eukaryota; kingdom Metazoa; phylum Arthropoda; class Insecta; order Coleoptera; family Cerambycidae; genus Monochamus; species Monochamus alternatus. The sequence goes on from CM073426.1 coordinate 129,097,832, forward strand.
AAGAGCCATTACAACATTGTTGGTTTCTAAAGACCATTTTAATGTAAGTTTAATTGGAAGTACAGGTAGGTTTAAGTTCATCGAAAAATATAAAATGTAAATGATACATTAAATTTCTTTGAAAAGCTACCAGAATATATACAGGGCGTTTAGAAATGTTCTGTATTTGCTTGTACCATTTACGTGATGCAGAATGTTACTTAAGGTATTCATAAAATTTTAATGGCTGACTTCACTACATTAAATTACCTGTTTTATTCTGAAAACGTAATAAATAAGTATATTTTTTTAAATGATTAATAAGAAATTACATCAGTAGTAAATAATAGAAACAAAAATTAATAAAAAATAAATAAATAAATATCACTATTCATTACTTTTAATTATTATGTTTAAAACAAGTAGTTTAATGTGAAATCAGATGTCATAATTATAAATACCTCAAGTAAAATCATATGTCTAGTACTTACCCAACTGCATTGCTGCCATAATTATCACGAGCGGATCTACAGTATGCACCAAAACTATGGAATAAATTGAATAAAAACGAAACAATTATTTTTTGGGAAAAATCCTCCAACAGGTCGATTTTTAATTTAAAAAATACATATTTTAGCGTAAAATGCGATTTTCAAATGTCATTTGTTTTCGAGTAAAACGTCATCGATTTTTTTAAAATGGCAACACCATATTTTTTTCCTTGATTCTGAAAGATCGTTTAATTCTCTATCAAACAGTACTAAAATTTTGCCCTCTTACATAGGAAAGTTTTCGAGTAAATGACGATTGAATGTTAGAAAACGTAAATCAATTAAAATAAAGCAAAAACGTTATCAAGTTTAGTTTTTCGAATTCCATAGTTCTTTTATGGATCACGTAGAAAATCTTTGCAAAGTGTCATTGTCTATATCTATGACCCACAAATACGCAAAAATGCAAGAAACATATGCTTGTTTACAAACATCGCCAACACCGTAACCTGCACTTGTACTGAACGTCGTGTAACCTCACATCAATGTATCGTGTTTTCGGCCACATGGTTTTGTTTACTTTCTGTGGAAATTTATTAATGTTAATATTGTAATTATTATGCGATTATTGTCGCCAGACACATATTCTGATCTTTCAATATGTTTCATGGCATATTATATATAAAGAATGTTATAACAACATATCTCTTCGAAACATTCTCGTGTTTCCATTGACCAATTTATTTATAGCCAATGTCGTTGTTTCTATATCCGTATTGGTTAAAATTTAAAAGGTTCTCGTTTTCATTAATAAATATTTAATTATTTGAAATGTTAATTGTCGAATTGCTGGGATGCCCTCGTATTACCATTAATTAAGTATCTATTTGAATTCACTAGATGAGCAAATAATAAAAAATCACATTTAGACGTGATAGGAGTATAATAGGTGATTGCTGCATTGGTTAGCATTTTATTAAACTATTCTGTATATTCTGTCTTTCAAACCCGGATTTTGGCATCAGGCTTTATCGCACGCTATTCATCAACTAGTGTGTTTTATTTTTGCAGTGTAAGATTGTATGTAATTGTTATAAAATATTTTTCAATTTTTTTATATTATGTAATGGAATTGTTATAAAATTTTATCTATTTTTTATATTTAATAAAATATTACATCTTGTTTATAAGAATTATAATATTCAGATACTTTTCTACATAAAAAATATCAAAATTAATAGCAATAATTATCGAAAATAACTAGTATTAAATTTAAAGTATTTAAAATTATTTAAAAAAAAAATATTTCTCGATAATTTGTATAAACACGTACTAGTATTTAAAAAATAAAAATCTTGGCCTTCAAAATATGTAAATCTAGAAATTGATACCACAAGGATAATGTCGGTCCGGTGTCTAATTTTTCAGTTTTATAAGCGCTGTAAATATATGTGACAAATTTGTTTACAGAACCAAAATACCTCTCAGTTCCTTCATATATTCCATTATTAAAATAGGAACATAGGACTTGTCTTTCAGAGATGCAAAATTAGAACAGATAACGTAAAAACGTTCCTCAAATACCTGTTAGACACATTTATGTTCCTATACAGTCGTCCTTTATTTGTGCTCAGCGCGCTTGGCATTCCTTAGAATACCAGAAACAGCCGTTGAAGTCTGAAAATAATATCACATATCTTTTATAAATACTACTATAAACAAACAGGAAAGAAGATTGCCATTGCCAAGTGATTACAGATGTAGAAACAATTTATAATTGTACAATTCGTACAAGTGATTAACTATGAATTTTAATAGGAACATTCAGCAAGGATACCTATTCATTTCTAATGATAGATATCTCGCTTTTTCAATAAATCATCTTTATTAGTAAGATGGTAATGGATCATGTCTATAATATCACACATATGTTCGTGAGAGAAGGTTCATTTCGCATATAGAAAAACTGGAGCGTAAAAAAATGTAAATACATTTATTTTTACTATGCAGTAATTTTCATAGTATTTTAAACATTTTTATACAGGGTGTTAGAGTTGTTCTGAAAAGAGGTTTTCGTAATTATTTTCACGTCGGCTGAAATAGCATAATAATAAATAATATTAAAATTAACTGAACTGAACTGAAGAAGATCGGCGAGGTTTGATGAACCCATTTTTCAACAAAGCACAAAGATTTTATCAAAGCAGGCCGATTTTTTAAAAATTTTAGACATCTCCATAATTTACCGTTCTGAACAACTTTTTCAAGTAACATTTTGCTGTATTTTCAGTAGAAAAGGCACTTTAACTGAAACCGAAACAGTTTTTACTCGTTGCACTGAATATTTCAAATAAGATTATTTCGAAAACTGATACTCCTAACGATTTCAATAAGGTATGCCTTTTTAGATATAACAGGTAGCAGAATCGATTGTTTCAATAGTCAGATGGATACAATAAGCAGCAAAAAAGTTCTGTCACTTGAAAGAAACACAATGTGCCATAAGTGGCACCCTCTACTAGTGACGTCAAAATTAAAAACATATTTGAATTTTTCGTCCGCAAAAACCCCCGATTTACAAATTTTATGTAAATATTTGAATTTCTTAAGAAATTATTTACAAATATCGAAAATAAAATTTTAACTTTGACACCCTGTATCTCCGTTAATATTGAGTTTTCGAAAAATTGTTATAGAACTTCGTGACCTTAATTCCTTGTGAGGAATCACCTTCTTGACGCATAATTTCCGGACAACCTGTATAAATAAACAAACCAGTTCCAGGTAACTAGATTACTGAAATCCTACACAATTACTATAAAAAAAATAATTTCTAACTTTATAATGTTTATATTTCTATAAATATTTGATTATAATTACCTACTAACACAAAATGCAAAAAAATAGTATAAACAAATCACGAAAAAAAATTCAGTTTTACTAAACTTATTGTTTAATATACTATTGTTACATGATATTTGTTTCACTTATTGTTTCTATAACATAGATTTATTTTTGTATTCTGCAGCCTCCTGGTCTGTAGCTGAGTGAAAACCTGTAGAACCGTGTAGATCGAGGAAATGAATGAATCAATGAATGAATGATTGAATGAATGAATGAATGAATGAATGAATGAAGGAAGAATGAAATGAAGGAACGAACGAGCTTTGTTAATTATTACTGCAGTTCATAAAATTTATACAAAAGACATATTCATAATGAAAATTATTATTGAGGTTTACTACTTTCCAAATAGTATAATGTCGAGATTCATATTCGATTATTGTTATTAGCTACTGTCCTTCATTTACAAAATTTTATGACTCGTTACTTTTGATAATATAAAATTAATGACAGAAAATATGCTCAGGGCGTTAATAAAAAAAATATTTAAAGCAATTTTCGAACTAAAATCGTATAGCATACACCGTATAGTACTAATATTATACGATATCATGTCAAAAATTAATAAAGTTGTTTTGATTTATTGTGGCAACGAAATCGTTCATGAAAAAAAGTTATGAACTATACCTACTTCTATTATTTTCTCAAAACGACTACATTCCAGTTTTTTTGAAGTACAAACGAAACACTCTGTATTTGTTAGCTTTTACTGGCAATAGAGAAGTGTTGTCTATATTTAAATATGTAAAATAATGAGAAATTGCATAATCCAGCTACCTTATATGTTGTCAACAGGTTTGCAGAGACATTTATGTGGACTTTGTCAGAATAATTTACTTTTTCTGGGACAACTAAGGGAGTATAAATCAAAGCAACTGTTTTAGAATTAGGTTCTTTATCTACTATATTGTGTACGGTTTTCTTTGAAGTTTTTTATGAATAGATCTCGTATGTGTTCAACAAGGAATAAATTATTATTGTTTAGCGCTTGACTTTTAAAATTGGACATAAAAGCGTGTATAACCTTTATGAGATTACAGGTACTGGATATGTGGCATAATACAGATAATAAATAGAAGATTTATAGCGCGCCATTAGCGAAAACTTGCAAAACATTGCCATAGGCTGTATTAAGCACCTACGTGGGAAAAAGTGGGGCAAAAATGTTAATTGCTTTAACGTAAGTGCCTACGTAACATGTGTATATAAATATTTTGGTAAACAAGGCATTAAGATAGGTAGGTGTAAGATATTTCAATTTTTGTAGCATAATATTCTTGAAACTTTCTCTAAAGAATGCAACTATAGAATTAAAGCTAGTTAGGACGAAAAGAAACACACTGTATTTTAAAACCATCCATAGCTATGTTAGTTTTGGAATCAATTGCAATTATTCATTCGACATTTTATAACATTAGTATATACAGAACCAATACAGAGCAGGTGCATATAGGGGGTCCCAAAATATTGCAATATAATGATACATGTCTATATAGAAAGTTACACATAGGCGGAGTTACAGGCCTATTTCCTATTAATGTCTATTAATGTCTAATTAATGTCTATATAAGGCCTATTAATGTATGCATTTTGTATATTCTTTGTACCTTCCAAAGTTGTTGCATATTTAAAGAATTCATTAAGCGTTTTATCAAGTTCTGACGCAAAATGTATTCAACATGCCCTCATAATGCAAGTTCAAAAGCCGTGCAGAATTGCATACAGTAAATCATTTTAGATAAAACATTAGAAACATACATATTCTTGTCACCTTTTTGTTATGTTCTTGAAAGCAGAATCAAGTTGAGTTTGTACGTTAATATTCCCATATAATGCAAATTGTATTTGATTATGAATATTAATCAGAATCAAATCCATTACTCATGATCAGTAATAATAATAATAACACAGACGCACGCGGATAAGCAACTACTTCACTTTACCCAACTTGAATTGGCGACACAAACATACGAAATTCACCAACCTCTACCAGGCGAAATTGATAACTGATGGATGAAGAAGGTAGAGAATTCGAGCTAAGTGCATCTGGTCCAGATACAGTTCGATGGCGGGCTCGCCTGCATAGGAAAACAGACTCGAACGATGTTTGACTTATTCCGCCGGTAACGTTTTAAACGGGAATTTCAACGCCCAACTTTTTAGCTGTGCCGAGTGTGCCGATTACAGCCTATTCGATATCGACGCTGATTACTTCGGTTAGGCATTTATTATAAAATTATCATAAATTTATATTGATTACATCGAATGTTTATAAAAATGCAGCGCTTGTCATTGAGTAAACATTAAAAATAAGGTTATTGACCTAAATACGGTAGGAGAAGACTCGGATTGCCGGATTGTTTATCAGTGAATAGGGATGACTCGGAGTGTTTTCTGTTGACAGCAGGAGGGTTTTTTATTACTGTCTGTATTTAAATACAAAAAACGTGTCAGCTTCTCTTAATAAATTAACCTAGTGAGTATTGGATATGACTTCACTATTTATGTAATTAAATGTGAATGGTTTATTTTGCTTCGTTGGAGTTTTGTAATTTCAATAATAAATATTTTTTATGTTGCAGCTTAATATATTAATTGCATACTTTTAAAAAATAATTTGTAACACAATTACATTTACAATAAGTAACTATTATACACAATAAAACATGGAAATTTATACCCATTTTATCAGTATGTGACAAACTTTCTTTATGGCATTAGAATGTTATTTAGTGCTTTAGTACCAATGAGCAGCGATATTTTGGTTATTTTGGTTAAATTAAGACGTACTAGACGTGGAAATACCATGTCGAAATTTCGCTCCTGAAAACCAAAAACTACGTAGTGATATATACTGTAAAAAAAGTTGCTGAGGAAGTGATTTTTCCCAATGTGTAATTCGCAATGTGTGAAATTTATGTGTTAATAGTTTTACAGTTCGGCTGGCTGTACCACTACCACTACTAATTTTGTTAAATATTTCATTAGAATACAATATTGTTGTTCATTTGAACTTAATTATATATTTTTAATAAAATCAAAAAAGTAAAATGTCTTTTATATTATTATTTACGTAACACCACACTCTACAATTCTGTAAATACATGGTATATATTATAAATGAAATTAAAATGCTAACGTTTAAAGTCTTACATACTTAATTATCTAAATAATATTAAAATGTGTAAAAGGTACACATAATACTTGTTACATTAACACAATAGATTGTGTTAACACACTGTTATATACAGAGAAATGTGTAAACATATACACAATCTCGTGTATATGCATACCTCGATTGACAAAGTATTCTGTTCTTTTGTGTTAAAATGTGAATTTATTGTTTTACAGTGTACATTTAAATAGAGCCGATATGATGCTGAAACTTCTGAACTCTAAACCTAAGTGATTCCATTTTTTTTATAACAATATTGTGTGAAACTAACTACTCTGCGGACTAAAGCCCCGACCAGCGTTGAATTACACCCACAATATCTACCCATATATTCTTTATTATTAGCTTTTGCTAATAATAAAGGTAATATAAATCAGATCTCCTACAATTCCTATCAATGAAGTCATATGTATGCTCTCCGATACCAAACATGAACAATTCCACTCTATTCAATAATTATCATAAAAAATTAATCTAGCTAAATTTACTAACCTGGTTTAATAAAAACACTCTATAAATATCTAAATTCGCTTTTGAAACTGTGGGAACTCTAAAATTCAACCATAATAAATGAGATCTATTTCTACATTTTTGGGATTGCTTCTTCAGGTGACCTCCTGACTTTATTGATAGGAATTGCAAGAGATTTGATTTATATTAGCTTAAAATCCCTTTCTAATACAGTAGAAAATAGGTAATTCCACTTTACATCATATTTTATTTACTTTTATATTTAGCGTTAGGTACTGTTAAGTATTAATATTACCGTGCTGTGACACATTTTCTTAATACATTAGTAAACTGAGTCGGTTCTGTTAAGAGCTACAAATCCCCGGACTCTAACCCTAATATTATATATATATATATATATATATATATATATATATATATATATATATATATATTCTTTTCAGCAATAATAATAACTTTGCTGGCGCCTAGAAGACAAGACAGATGCGAACACCAAGAGAAAGTAAACATTTATAATTTATTAACGCACCATTAGGCGAAAAAAAGTATAACTTGTCAGAACGCGCGGAATACATTCAAACGGGCAATTACATAAATCAAACCCCAGTTGTGGGAGTCGATTAGGAAGGAAATTAGAAAACGACATTTCCAATAGGCCGCAACGGTTCTCACACGGACAATGTAATAAATTAGGGACTTAATCGCTTATCTATATTTATAACGCGCCACGCACTTGGGATGAACGCACACGAGCTTACGGGGTATAATAAAACTGAAATAGTGTCACCATTATCGAATGCCTTTATGAGACTTTAATACCCAATAACCCGTTGTGTTCGAGAATTTATTAAAATTAATAGCTAATAAACGGGTACCGCCCGTGTGTTGGCTACACGGTGCCATCTTCTGTTACACAAAATGTTCGCGGCGAGGAATGGGCCTCGTTCGCCGAGGGCAACGTGTAATCGAATTAATGTTTAATGAGGCGAGGGGTGCAGAAACAGTGGGGTTATCGCTAGTGGTGTAAATGGTAATTTTACCGTTGTAAGTTTTAAATAGTACTGTAGATTTACCGTACGTTTACAAAGAGTTCTAAAATGACGGTTATATGTATACGTGAAGTGTTAGTGCGAAGACCCGTTAGGCATATCAGAGAGACATGTAAATTTGAAAATTTGTATACGGGGGTTTGTTCCAACGATCTATTTCACTATAATCATAAGGCCCAAGCCACACATAAACAATTACATGTGGCTGTGCCTCACATGAAGCATGGAGCAAATATGGATCTCTGTTGTTATTAAAAAAATAAAATTCTGTGTTGGTGATGTGTACAAGCCTCCTTCACATTCGAATGTTAATTTTCTCAATTATTTCAAATGCCTCAGTGTATTACCTGGTACCATTAAATGACTATACAAGGTGATTCAGAACTTATCTAAAAAAAATATGAATGTACAGGGGAATAAAACCAAAAAGGGTAGTTCAAAAACGATTTAAGACTTTCGCACGGCACTGGAAACTGATTATTGGTAGCACAGACTACCTAGACTGTACTCATGCTATTCAATACAACTATACCAATGAAGCCTCGACAGGGGAGCGGTGGAGTGTGTGCGGAAGTTTGGCTCCGCCCTCTTTTGACAGAGTCTGATTCAGTAAAATGTATATTATTATAATATTTGATGAAATTTTAAAAAAGTTAATAATTTTTATTTAAAAGTAATGTGAAATAGAAAGGAATATATTTTTAATAACCTAACATAAAATATTTAATTATTTTGAGAAGTTTTGTGAAATATTTTTAAGGCAGGGTTTTAAATAAAATTCTAGTTATATTAAAATATTTATCGCTCTTTAAATAGTGTTACTTTATTTAATACTTGTTGCTTTGTGCCTGTTTAAGGAATTAATTATTTTTGTTTTATGATTTATTTTATATATTGGCATATTTATAGATCTGGCCAAAGCCTTTGATACTGTGAGTCACCCTATGTTAATCAATTGCCTAAAAAATGTAGGAATTAGAAATCTACCTCTACAACTAATAACTAGCTATTTATCAAATAGAATTCAATGTGTAAGTGTAGGAAGTGTGCAAAGCACTTTTAGAACCATTGAATATGGAGTACCCCAGGGTACAATATTAGGGCCGTTACTTTTTATTTTATATATAAATAATATATTTTTATTGGAGTTAGATGGACGCATAATCAGTTTTGCTGATGACACAGTAATTTATTTTGAATCAGATACTTGGGATGAACTAAAAATTAAAGCAGAAATTGATTTTATAAAAATAAAAAAATGGCTCGATTACAAATTATTATCTATAAATTTTGATAAAACATTTTTTGTCCCTTTTACATCCTATGCTCCTCAGTTACCAAAATATAAAGCACTCAATATAGAAGTCATTCAATACGTATCGATAAAAATATACAGGGTGGGCCATTAATAAGGAGACATAGAGGAGGAGTGAGTCATTAGGAGGAAATATGAACATATAGCTAAATACACAAGCTGAAATATTTTTATTTGTGTTTTCTTTTTTTGTAATAACGCGAGTATCTCTCAACTGATTGTCACCAAATTTGGTAGGGAAACATTTTTTAAGAAAAATAAAAATAATTTAAGTATTAAATCAGTTTTGCCAATAAAGAGCGCTGCACTAATAATGTCTAATGTTGAATGTTTCTCTTATTTTTTGTTGACAAAACATTTTGATTCGGTTGACTACAAAATTGTATCCGAACATCATTTCTACGTAAAAAGATACACTTGGTAGAACTTGATAATTGCTACCAATATCGAAAAAACTGCCCTAAAGGTTTAATTTAATTCCAAAAAATTAGTAGGTAGGTATCAATGAGTCGTTTTTTTTTAATGTCCAGAGTAACTTTGAAAAAAACTCATATTTGAAAAAAAACTACATATTTACTTTTATTGACAAAAATGACAACAGAGCAGTAAAAACAACTTAGCCCTTGAGCAAACTCTCTCTACCTCTATATGTCTTAAATAATTAAACTAATTGTTACAGCTAATTACAGTAAATTTTCAATATGACCTTCCACTTCTATGACTTCTATGCATTTTTCTAATGCTCCTAAGAGATTTCCTCACGTCGAAAAATACATTTGGTTGTTTTAGATCAGTTTTCTGGAAAACGGTATGAATTTCGTTAACGAAAAATAAGAGAGAAATTGTCATCATCTGGCATTGTTAATGCCTATCTGTTTTAATAGGTCCTACTACATAAATTATGATTATTTTTCTTAAAATATGTTTCCCTACCAAATTAGCATGAAATAAGTGAAAATGGACAACTTTTTGCGGAGATGTCCGATTGAGATGCGGTTTTCTGCAAAATGTTCAGGGAATTGTTTATAACAAAAGGTACATCTAACCTCTGTACGCTCGCAAATTTTTAATTGTTTATTTAATAAATGACCCATTTTTGTTGAACATATGGCAAATGTCACACACGATTCAACGAAAATGAAACGGAAGTTTTCGAGGTCCCTCTTTATCACTTTGGTGTTAGCTTTATTATTTATTGCTAAATTGTTGTAACTGGGCTAATTAACAAATTAAAAGCTCCACCCCCGAAATCACTGGAGAACCGCAATTTTTTCCAGGATTTCTGGCTTATTAAGGCAAACCATCGGCATAAGATTTTTGCAAATATAATTATTTATTTTTAAATTGTTGCAACCTCGGTAATTAACAAATTAATAACTCTACTCCCGCAGTAGTTGGAAACCCAGTTTTTTTTTGCAATAACTCTGGGATCATGGGGTGAACCTTCGGCACAAGGTTGTTGCACGTAATTGTTCATTTTCCAATTGTTGCGACCTGGCTAATTAACAAATTAATAAGTTAACGCCCGAAATCACTAGAAAAAACAGGCATATAGAATACAATTAAGTTGTGTGTGTGTTAAGTTTACACAAAAATGAAACAAAGAAAAATCGTGTAACAGAAACTATTTAAAATGTTTAAAATACGATTAACTATACATCAAATTTATAGGATAATTTTGTAGGAAGTTTGTTCCCGCTACTTCTAGATAGACTTTCTGTGAAGCAGATAAGTTCAGCAACGCATTTTTTACTACAGTATTATATCCTGTAATTGTAGTTTAAGTCACTCTGTGCGTCCACATGAAAATCTACTACAAAATTATAAATTACTACCGCACATCATTTACTACCAAAACAATAAAAATTTTACTACTATCAGTATTTGGCGTCTATATTGCTACACATTGCTATTGAGTCGTTTATAATTCTATGAATATTTGCGACAATTTTTTTTCCGTCTTGATGCATCATCTTTTTTACTTCTCAAATTACAACACATTTGTACACAAATTGGGGAACAATTTTGAAAATTGTGGTATCGTTTGGTGTCCGAAGACTTGATGGTGATCTTGATGACACAGAAAGGATGAGAATTTGCACTTTTTCATTCAGACCGCTCAATGCGGAAACCTGGTACCGAGTGTTGCGAGGAATTTGTGACCAGGCAACTGATAAGGGCCAACTCGCGTGGGAAATACTCCTAAGTTGTAAACTGAAATAGTGTCATCATTATCGGATGCCGTTACGAGACTTTAATACTCAGTAACCTGTTGTGTTAAAGAATTTATTAAAATTAATAGGTAATAAACTGGCACCACCCATGTACTGGTCTCAAAGTACAACCCCGAGATACAAAAATTTATATAATGAATAGGAAGTTGTAAGCAGTGGGTACAGTCTACAACTGACCTAAACGAGGTAAAGGATATTTACAAGAGCCATTAAACAGCAATAACAAATAGTATATTATACTATAAGGGAGAGAAATGCGTTATTTTGGCAGAGGTGCAATTTGAAGCCCGAGGGCTACAATGCACCGAGGAAAAAATAGCATCTCTCCCGAATGTTATATACTATTTTTTCCACGGTCTCATTAACTTAAAAATACATATTTTATCATTATGAAGTAAGTAACACCAGAATTATTGTATTCGGATTTGAGCATTTATTGAGTAGTTGTTGAGTTATTGTCATAACTACAAAATAAGCAAACAAAAAGAATTGTCAAATTAAGGTGCTAGTTTGGTTTAGTTTAAAGTTTGTTTAGTGCACAATGAATAATCGTGAGTCGGAAGAGATTGTGAAGGCTGCAAATATTGCAATAAGCAATTTGCTGCCTACGAAGTCAAGATCTTTGTACGATACAGCCTACAATCGGTTCAAAAAGTGGTGCGCCGAGAAAAATGTTCAAGTATATTATGGGCGCAATATTCTATGGTTAAGTCATGCTTGATAATTTACGACAACATAGATATAAGCAAATTCCCCAAGCTGATCGCATTTTTGAAAAGAACCGGTGACGGATATCAAACGAAAAAATCGAAAATATTGACAAAGGGTGAAATCGACCGTTTTCTATCAAGTGCAGATGACAAAGAATTCTTAATGATTAAGGTAAGATTACTTTTGTTGTTAGGTATTTCAATTATTAAGTATTTTGATTTTTTATAGGTTGGATTAATTCTGGGGATTGCCGGAGTTTGTCGAACTGATGAACTAGTCAATTTAACTGTAGATGATATTGAGGATGTAGGCTCTTCCTTGATTGTAAAAATTCCAAACAGTAAGACAAAGACGAACCTTTCTGGTTACCGATGTGGGAAATATGCTTGAATTGTTTCGAAAATACCTGTCCCTTCGTCCTCTCCACGTCAAGCATAAGCGCCTCTAATATTAATTTTGAAAATTGTACAAATGTAACATTTAATCTAAATGTCAATAAATAATTTCAATGTTATCTTTTTTTGCATGTAAAACGTTCTCCATAATGTAAACTCCCTTGGGAGCATTATACTCCCTTGGGAATAATCGACTCATTCTGTTTTAATTTTGATGTCATAGAAACTGATTTCTACTCCCGACCGTGGAAAAAATATGTTTAATTTGGTGTATCAAATAAAAATATATAAAATACAATCTTTACTTTGTTGATTATTAAAGAAAATTATATAACTGTTACTCTTAATAAGAAAAGAAAGGATGTTTTGGTTGCATTAAAATATCGGTTGTTTTTTGTTGACTAATGTTAAATAGTATTCCATCTAAAACATTATTAGTCAAGAAATAGTGTTATTCGGTAGCTACCTTGCAGAACGTCAAAAGCAGTTAAGCTTATGGACATTAAAACATTCCCAGTTCCTTTCATCCAATAGTTAGAATTGTAAAGAGACATTGCTCATCAATACACATAGGAAATTTATATGACACGGGAGTCGTGCTATATAGTAGTACGGTTTTTAATAGCATACTTATTTATTTCATACCTTACAAAGATGGAACGGCTTAAGATGATCGTGTGGCAATGTTATTTTTAAACATCTGAACCTATTGACAAATCAGTTACACACTTGGTACACTTTTATGGAAAGTGACGACTCTTATTTATACAAAGATAGGTTATGTAGAATCCACTTTTTACAAGTGATTTGCTGAAAAATCATCATGCTTCATTATCTAGTTTGTTCAATGAAAGACTGATAGTAATTGAAAAAATATTGCACTTGAAAAACTTTCATATTGTGAAAAATCAAAAAACGTAATGTTTATTGTATAACAACATAATAACACACATTTAACTAAAGTACAGGATCGTAATTAATTAATTCTTAGTGTGTAGAAAAGTTAAACATTATAGCCTCTGTTACTTTTATTTGTGTAAAAATGTGCACATTTAGCTAGCCCTATATTGAGAGACACATCTAAAAAACATAAAATAAGTTAGAACATTTTAGAGTAAGTTAGAACATTACAAATTGTTCCTTTGTAATTTGATCTTTAAAAGTGTTTTTTTGCTGCAACTGTCTCTAATGCATGTTTAAAAATCAAATGTATCTCAAAAATGAAGAGTCTTAAAAATTTTAAAGAGTAACAAAATATTCTAAATAAAATTCTATATTATAACGTTATAAAATATTGTCCATAGGCGTACGTCAGAAAAAAGTGGAGGGATAAAATAACTCCTTCCTCTCCGTTTCTACATTTGTTTTTTAGGGTTCGTTTACAATAATACTCTTGAGGATTTGATTAACAACAAAAGGATTCTCTATAAAACTTCAAAATGCGGTCACTAGTCGCGCGGTTTAAGGCATCAGTACTTGAATCGAGGTGACTAGATCGGTGTTGGTTCGCGCCCAGCTGCCGGTAGACCGTATATAAGCTATATTCGTGGAGAGGATTGGCATCCTCTCTGCGGGTATGGTAGGGTGGAAGAATGTTGGCTTGGGTCAATATGAGAGATTGATACCGGTTGATATTTGACTACCCCCCTAATTAATGAGGTTTTCCAGGTTTCCATCATTCCTGCACTAAATAGTGGTTAGGGCCTACCAACGTAAGTCGTTCCTGGGCGTAAATGCGGCCTGCTTAATAATAATATGCCGCCCCCTCTCCCGCACAAGTCTCCAACTTCTGGGCTAATTTCTGTGATTAGAATGAGAGGTAGAAAAATTTCCCTGTATCTGTTAAGGGCGGCATTTTTGTAGATAGGTAAGTAGGATTAAATAGACATATTTTGCCGCCAAAAATACTCAATTAACAGGATGACCAGCTTTTTTGTTATACCCTGTATAAGAATATGTATGTACCTATTGCATGCAAAGTCTGTATCAGAGTCGATTGTGTCATAAATTAATAAAACTCAAAAAAAGCAACGAGAAACAAATACATCGGTTATACAACGATCGCTAGAGGCGCTAGACAGCTCAAACGATAGAAATTTATGACATCACATCGCCCGCTGCACTCACTGAAAGCGGAGCGAGCTTTGAGCATTAATATCCCTTTTGGTTTTGGGTCAATTAATCTAATTTTTACAACATATACTTAAATTGATTAGATCTGTAATAATACTGACAAATTCAGATGCTATTTGATTATACCAAACGACCCCGTTGTACACTGGAAAATCTCATTTACAGGAGACTTCCTCGTATTGTAAATAATCTGGAAATGATTTATGAATAGCAAGTCTGAAAGGAATCAGTACGGTCCTGCAAGCAAGGCACATAGCCCACAGTCTGCACATCCGCTAAGCCGTCTTGGTGCGAGATTTAATTAGCAAGTCACTGAGAACTCTGAACACATTTCATCTTAGTTATTATGTTAACTTCTGACAGATGTTCACGATTTAGTCCGGCTTTTCACGTATAGCTGTATGGATATTTAGCTTTTTTTTAGACAACCGTGGAATATTCAACAGTAAGATACTTTTTTATAGAAACCCATTAGTCATCCCGGCGCACAATAGAATGATTGTAAATATTTGTACGGCAGGGATTTGGCCTTTTTATTGAGAAATGTATAATTACAATAGACCAGCTTCGTGGAATGAATAAATCCAGCCGGTGATTTTATGAAATTGAGCGTTACTGAAGTTATTTTGCGTAAATATGTGAAGGTTACTTGCTGTTTTAGGTTTTGAAAACTGCTTGGTATATCGATTTAAAAAAATCTGAAAATCCGTGCTTACATTTTAATAAAAATCTAATTTCTCTCAAATCATGGTCGATTTACGTCCACCCCAAATAGAAATTTTACGAGTTAAGCTATTGCATTGTACAAGGTGTTTCATAAAAAAATGCACAAAATCCAGGGGCGTATAACTTGTGAAAATATTTATTTATTTATTTACTTTTAAAATATCTCACGGGTATAACCCACTTAAAGGATAAGTAGTTAAACTGGAAAAATTGCAATAACAAATAAAAAAAATACTTAAAGAAAGATACCTACATATTAAAAATCGATTGTATAAAATAAAATATAAGTAGTATAAAAGTCTAAACATATAAAAACAGTTTAAAATCTAGTAAAAATAAAAAATAATAAACCTAAAAGTTAAATTGTCAGATAATATAAAAATAACAAAATTAAAAAACAAATAAAAGTTATTTTTTTACTGTTTTAGAAAGGTATTTTAAGCTAATATAAATCAAATCTAAAACAGTAAAAATATGTTACAAAAGCTAATAATAAAGAATATATGGGTAGATATTGTGGGTGTAATTCAACGCAGGTTGGGGCTTTTGTTCACTGAGTATTTAGTTTCACACAATATTATTAATACCTAAAAATATATAAAAATAAAAGTTACTAAAGAAAATAAAAATAAATAAAAAGAAACAAGTATATACACATGCACCTATTGAAAATATTTTTTTATATCACGTATACCACAAAAGTTAATATCGAAACCCTCCATATTGTTGCTATTGTTCAGCATTTGATACAAAGGCGACTTTAACAACATATTTGTACGGGCAAAGGGTAACATAAACAAATCACAATTCCTAGAGTTCAATCTGGGAACTCTAAATAATAAATCTTTGGTAATAGATTCACATCTAATTTTAAAATGGATAATTTTATATAATAAAATAATACCATGCATTGTACGTCTACTGGCAAGACTTTGTAGATTAAAACGGACACAAAACAATTCTTATGAAGTACCTTGAATAGGATAAACTCCATCTAACAGATATGCGGCAGACTTCGTTGGACTCTTTCCTGTAATGACGTATATGTAATATAAATTGGATTCTATATAACTGAACTATATTCAAGTTTGGATCTCACAAAAGTTGTATACAATAATCGCAAAGTAGACTGATTCCTGAAATCTTTAGAGTTTCGTAAAATAAATCCCAAACTCCTGTATGCATTGGATAAGGAACTGTGAATGTGCTGTAAGAAACTCAACTGAGAATCAAAAATAACACCTAAGTCTTTAATGCTATCAGGCCTCTTGAGAATGTTGTCTTGCAATATATAATCAAACATGATAGGTACTTTTTTTCGATGAAACGACATAACATTACACTTGCTGATATTAAGAGGCAACATATTTCTGTTACACCAGTCGTTAAGTGAAACAAGGTTATTCTGAAAATTTTCACAGTCCAAAACAGAGTTAATTTGACAAAATAATTTTACGTCATCAGTGTATAATAGGTATTGTATATTAAGATCCTCCGCAATATCGTTAATAAATATATCAAATAAAAGAGGTCCAAGTATAGACCCCTGAGGAACACCTGATGTTTGGAGAAACGTGTCAGATTTGAATCCACGATATTGCACATATTGGGATCGATTACAGAGGTATGACTGAAATAATTTTACTAAACCAGTGCAGAGGCCACCGTTGTTAACTTTATTTAACAACTTAGAGTGGTCGAGCCTGCCAAACGCTTTAGAGAAATCTGTGTATATAACATCGACTTGACTTCCAACATCAAGAACTGCAGAAATGTATTGAGTTTTACATAATAAATTAGTAATTGCAGAACGACCTCGAATAAACCCGTGCTGTTCGGGAATAATAATATTTGAGGTATGAATATTATTTAAAATAGCAATGGGCCTATAATTTGTAAATTCATTTTTAGCTCCTTTCTTATGGACAGGCGTTATACGTGATACTTTCCAAATATCAGGAAATACTCCAGACACAAGTATACGATTAAAGAGGATGCGTAAAGCTTTGGAGAAGATTACAGCAAAATCTCTAAGCAAGAATGCCGAAATTAGATTAGGGCCCATACACATATTGTTTTTTAATTTTTTAATAGCTTTCATTATATCAGTATTTGAGATTTTCATTAAATGTAAAATATGACAATTGTTACTTTCAATAATGTTATTAAATTCATCTGAGACAACAAATGCATCAGAAAAGAATGTCGCAAACGTGGTGGTTATTACTTATAATAGAAGAAGGAATAGATGTGGTATCCTTTTTTGAATTTAGAAAAGCCCAAAAAGTGTTAGGATTTGACCCAATTGAATTTTCAGCATCACTAATAAATTTATTGTAAGCATTTTTTTATTATTTTTAAGAGATGACCTTATTCTTTTAAATTCGTCATAATCTTCTGGTAGCAGAGTTGATTTATATTTTTTATAAGCTTTATTTTTTAATTTCCATTCCGCAATTACGTCAAATGTTGCAACATGTCTCAAAGTATTGCATACATGCGGAGTTACAGGCCTTCAAAATGGGGTCAAATATTTCGAAAAAATCAATATCTCTGAATTAATTTAATAGCCAAAACTGGTACATGATTTGGATTTATTATAGGTCTTGCTTGACTATGCATTCAAGTAAATTGGAACACTACAAGGTATTCACTGTTGACTGTTAACTTATTGACATGCTGAATGTAAATTTTCCAACCATTTTCAACAACAAGCAGTAGCAGAAATAAAATAATTTTATCCACAATCGCCTTATAATTGGACCTTTATCCACACTAGCAGAATAAAATAACTTTTTTCGCTAGTATAATAACAAAATTTAATTCATTTACTTATTAACATTAAAATTTACATTTATAGTAATACACATTTCGTTTTTTGTTTTATTTCCATTTAAATTCCTCTCCGTTAATAACAACCTTTGTTGCCATCATTTTCAGAACGCATAACATCTGCCGAAGTTTGTGAAGAATTTGAGAAAGTTACGGATATCTCTTCTTGTAAAGAATATCTATGCTTTGCTTGGATTTGCCTTGCAATATCAAGTTTGTGTTTCATTGAGTACTAAGAAATTCCAAGTCGTGCGAATATTTTTTTATTAAGTTTCAATAATTCTGACTCCACAAATATGATGTCATTATGGATAAAACACCCTGTATCAAATTTGCAGCTTACGAAAAATACTTGGTTACGCCTCTGTCATAAAAACGTACTCTTCTTAAAGCTTCACTTTTGTTCCTAGATACATAAATATCTAAAAGTAAACATAGTCCACAAATTTCAAATGTATTTTTTTGTACAAAACTGTTAAAAATAGGTTTTTTAATTGTCATTTTTGATGTTAAAAATGTCATTTTTTGACACGCGTGTTAAAAGTAAGTTTATTTAAATTTTGTTTTGAAAATTAATAAAACACATGAACAACTTTTTATTTTAAATAAGTACAAACCAACATTTTAACTAGTTATTACTATTAACATTTATAGTAAAATTAGAACAATTTGAAATTGTAATTCCCTGCGGAGTCATCATACTTAAGTTGGTTTTACTGTCAACATGTGTGACACATCTATTTTCTGTAGAAATACTACTGGTAGTACTGGTGGTCTTGCTAGTAGTTGCAGCAGTAGGAAGTATTTGGCACGCAATTTCCTTCTTCTGTTCCAGTGAATTTTCATTGTAGCCTTCAGCTACCGTCGAAGATTTCCATCATCCATGTCTCTTGATGGTAGTAAGATTTGCACCAGAATCTGCTAACAATGTAGCCGATGAACGACGAAAACAGTGTTCGGTGTAGAGTTGAGGATTTGGTAGATTCAAGAACTCTGCAATGTCGGCAGGCATTTTACCAAACATGTTAATTCCGACTGGATTCTTCACACATTTATTCTTCATATATTTAAGAAAAAGTCGCCTATGGTCAGCGTTGGGTGGCCGGAGTGCCATATACTTTCTAAAAAATTTAAATAGAATTCACCAACAACACTGAAAGTCCGAGGCACTTTCGTTTTAGTATCTGGTATGGTCACAACAAGCAAAGTGCCCAAATATTCGATATTGTCGATGGTCATCTGACACAATTCCTCCCGGTGATATGCCCCGAAGACACCCACTATTGCTGCGACTTTCATCATGAGGTACTTTTCGTCTTCGTGAGAAATTTGTCGATATGCGTCTTCGTCAAAACTTTTGACTTTTTTGCTTGATATCCTTCACCCTTCCGTTTTAAAAAAGCAATAAGTTTATAATGTTTGCTTATATCTTGATCTTGCTTTATTTTTAACATAGTTTTGATCATGGAATAATTTGACCACAGCGTTGACGATTTCCATACCATGGCTTTTTCCTCAAAATATGGCAGTAAAACACTTTCGTTACATTTCCCAGGGACCTTTTTAATGTTGCACCATTCCGAAAAGCGTCTATAAGCGATTTCGTACTGTTCCTTTGATTTCGCCGGCAATAATTCCAATGTTGCTCGACTGGCGGCTTCTTCGATTTCAGCTGGGATGGATTCGTTACGCTCATTATCGAGATTATTCATTATACTTATAATATTACTAGAAAATGCTGTCAATATTTTTGCGTTTTTCCGTAACTAACAACAGCACTGGTTGCTATGAAAATTTTAATTCATAAACATTGCGATTTGTGTGGTATTTTTTGATTTCTTATTTTTATTGAGTTTAAAGTTCTTCCGATTGTTTTGTAGAAAAAATAGTGTATGATATACGTGTTAAAAGTGATTTTATTTTGTTCGTGAAGTTAAAAAACTCGCTACGCTCGTTTTTTAATCATCTTCACTCACAAAATAAAGTCTTACTTTTAACAAGTATATCATAAATAGCTATTTTATTAAAAAAAAATCATTTTACGGAGCTGAAATGTACAACTGTTAAATACAATAATAAATTAAGAAGTTTTAGTTTAGTTTACCAAAACTTTTATAAATATTACTGACGCCTTTTTCAAAGCAACTGAATATAAAATAAACACACAGTATAGGAAGTCCCGCCAATTACCTTGGAAGACCTAAATTAACCTCTAATCTAAGCGATACATTGCAACACAGGTATATATTTATAAGAATATAATTAATTATTGTACTAATAATTCGGTACAGCAAGAATACTATACAATTTTTTTCACTACACTTACATATGTAAAAGTGTTGGAAAAAGGTTAACTGATCACTGATCAATCATTCGCAAACGTGAATCAATCAAAATAATTAATAAATGCTGACGTAAAGAATTTATAAAAGTGTGAACGTAACCATGCTCCTCAGATAAATAATTCTAACGAGTTTTTTTGCCGAGTAATTAAATAATAACAATAAATTCGAAGCTCAACATAGTCACCGTCTGATTATCAATTTTATTATTGAAAAAAAAAATCGCCCCATAGAAATTCTTACCGAAGTATCTGAGATATGTTAATTTCAGCGTCTGGTCTCAGGATATTGTTGGCGATATTAATACATTTGTATACAAAAATGTCAAAATCAGAGACATATTTATAACGCAGATTTTAGATGGTAGAGATACATATATTATTCACCCGTATAGTCTGACTAGGCATAAATTTCACCTTTAAAGTGTACCCACATATTTTTTATGGCATACTGCTTTGTTTCTTCCCAGAAACGTTCGCTTGTACAATGATTGATTGTAGGTGAAGATGGAATGATGATAAACCATTCAGCTGCTCTATATTGGTCTGTAATTCGGCAATAAAAATTACTGGGCAAATTTAGAGAATACATATCATATACAGAGTGTCCCAAAAATAATGGGACACATACCAAGGATATATTCCTATCGACAAGAATAATGTGATGCAGCCAAACGAAATAAACGAATCCTTATTTAACTTTTCTCTAGGTGCTGCAGCATCTTGTTTTGCATTTTCTTGATCTTTTCTTGGACTCGTAAGAAAAGACAAGCGTACACAAGACCTATACAAGACTTGACATCTTGAATTGAAAGACAAGATTTAAAAAAAGTCTAGTGACAAGATAAGAAACATGGCTACGACATGAAGTCTTGCAGTGAATTTACTTTAAAATAAACTTAAAAATAGATAGATCTGACCAAAGTGACGTATCTTCAAAAT
The DNA here is from genome assembly GCA_037114965.1 of Monochamus alternatus. Lineage (NCBI taxonomy): Eukaryota > Metazoa > Arthropoda > Insecta > Coleoptera > Cerambycidae > Monochamus > Monochamus alternatus. Next base: position 129,119,530 of record CM073426.1, read on the forward strand.
GAATACAATTTTGTTACATTAATTTTGAAGAAATATTGCGGTACTTCATCACTATTAGAAACAAGAAATTTATCAAAGAATTAACGCACACCATATTACAAAAATGTTCGACGTTTAGGCACGCCTTATCCAAAGCACATGTTCCTTCTGGTGGCTGTTCTTGTATACGAATATTATTTGCGGCAGCTGTGATACGCTCGCACAAATCCTCGACGGTTAGTTTCCCACTTCGGTACGATACATCTCATATTTTAAATGACCCCATAAAAGGAAGTCAAGAGGATTTACATCAGGAGACCGCGGAGACCATGCTATCGGTCCACCCTGTTAAATCCATCGTACTCCATGCTTGATGGAGATAATCTCGAACATTGAAATTAAGTAACAGCTAGGGGTACAATTTCAAGAAGGGTGGACAGGTTATTACAAAACGTGTGTATTGTGAATGTTCTGTATTCCATATTGAGTAAA